>CM077442.1:3698606-4370561 GCA_039654765.1 Mylopharyngodon piceus | reverse complement strand
CCTTTAATAGGCCTATTAAAATTATTGCCTACCAATAAAGTCTCTGAGAAGCTAAAGGAATTTGCAAAAAGTGTTCCAACAGTCCCCATTCTCCCCTATCCCATCATCCGTCCTTTTAAGTAACAAAAGTCACATCATTCATTGGTATTCTTTTTTTTCCTCAGTGCATTTCTTTTCATTAATTTATAGTTTTAATTTTTCCCCTTGTATACATTTTTTCTGTCTTTTTTTGTACACTTTGATTTGTTGTAGCCTATAGTTGTGTATATTCATGTAGCCTACAGCCTACACTTTTATCCACATTTATTGATTTGTTTATGTTGTATGCATGTTACAAAAAACACCAGTAAGTGGCCTTATTCATGAGAAGTAGAGATGTCCGATTGATGAACGAATGGCTTTTGAATCTTTTCAATAAATTGGTTGATCGGTTTCACAAAACTTGATCGTATAGGGAGCAAATTGGGGCCACCTTAAGTTAAGAGGCCATTTTTATTGGCTAAACTTTCTGTTTTACAGACACTAAATGTACTAATAGAGACAGGTTTGTTTCAGTAGATTTGAAAACAAAACATTGATTACAACATCTTTAATAGTTTTGTTTAATGGTTTAAGACAGCAAAATGAGTATTCAGAAAGATCATGGTGCTTTTAAAGTCTATGTGGAATTTCTAAAAACAAGTTCGTAGCCTAAAGCAGGTCTGAATGTGTGTATAATAAAAAACTACTTCTTAACAGATATTTTTATTATTACAAATGTTTAAAAGCACAAAACAAGTGTAGGATGCAGCTAACAACATTTCACCCAAAAGAGACTAGACATTATCATTATTATCACAATGCACTGCAGTTAACCTGCAGCTATTAACTATTAAAATAGGCTTTGAATATAGTTTGTATTTTAAATTGATTTTACTGTTTGGCTCTTTAGTCACCAGGCTTGTTGTCATCATTATTCAAATAAATCATTTCATGGTTTCTTGACGCAGAGAAAGTTGAGTCTCTGCTCACAGTCTGCAGGTTTCCAATTCTTCTGCTTTACATCATAAACTCCACAGCGCTGATTCATGGCAGGACACTGGAGCTCTCCATCCGCAGACCAGACCTTATAGTCGAGATCTTCTCCATTTACCCAGAACCAGTGACCAGCGATCTGTGTATTATTAGAGAGTGATTGCAGTTCTTCATTGCTCACGGTGGACAGGTCATCATGGGTTTTTTTCCAGTATTGCCTTGCCCGTAAAAGTCATTCTGTGGGTTTGTAGATTTCATGGAATTTAATATGTAAACTTTATTTAACAAAATTAATTTCTTGTTTTTTGGATAGTTTTTTGTGTTAAAATTAGTTAAAATCGTCTGTAACAAAATCTACTCAATTTTGTCATTAAGGATTTATCTATTCTTATTGAGTAATTCCAAACAGAGAGAATATTGAATGAATCCAACATGATGGAAATGAGTAGTTTTCAATTGACAAGCATTTCCGATTGCAGTGCGCGCTTTTAAGAAATGACGTGGAGTTTCCCGCAGCAGACAGTGTGAGGACATTTCTGATGGCGCTCTTTTTGGGGGCTTTGCTTAGTTTTGTGTTAATATTAACAAAAAAGGCTAAATAAGGCAGCTGTAACCCTATTGAGCACTGCTTTTGAATGGTTTATGTTCACGAGGCCTGGCTTTACTGGATTCCCGCCGACAATGTGGAGGCTGACGACGATGACGATCTGACAACTCTATTTTTCAGCTAATTCTTTGACAAAGGTGAGGAAGATAATTTAATTTATTTCTTAAACTGTTGTTAAATGTCCAGGTTGTTTGTTATTACCACCACAAAGTAGATATCGTGTTTTAGACCGATTAATGGCTAAAGCAGATAAGCTACAACTATTAGCCTATCGCTACCATTCAACAGTGTATGCTGTTTCCAGTGCTCACATGCACCGCTTCCTTTCCAGCCCTTATAATTATCATTTCAACATTTTGTTTAACTCTTACAACAAACTATGAACATAGATTCATTTGGTTGCACAGTATAATTAGGTATTACAGTCACAAAAATGAATTAAAGTGCAAAAAAAAATGCAGTTAACCATTAAAACGTCTAAATGTACTCATGTGTGTTTTTTTTCTTTTATGTGTTTTTAATAGGTGCAACGTAATGAAATGGAGGTGTAAAATCTGCAGATTGCAACAATGGGTGATCTTTTAAATTACAGACTACAACACCGGTCATCAGTGCCTCGTCTGCATTTGTATTGCCCAATTTTCTGATAAGTAAAGAGTTCTTAATAAAGAGATCTTTGACGTCTGTCTGTTATTTATAATTAATTAAAATACATTAATTTAAATAATCCACTTAATATTATTAATAATATTAACTTAATTTTGTGTTATGTCAAAATAATTTCATTAAGTAGTATTCATTAATATAGTTTTGTTTTGTCCAATGAACCCAATATTTTTGTTTAAATTTTACTTAATTTTTTTGTGTGCTATTTGCAGTTACTCATTTTAAATTGTTCACTTTTAAGGAGCTCATTTGATTAATTTTAACTCAATTCTCAATTGTTAAATTTTAATTAATAATATTGCTTGTAATCTGTTGCCACAATTTTTTTGAGTAGATATAGGGTATTTTTTGCAGTGTACTCATTCACATAGTAGTGTTTTCTGTAGAGGCTGGTGTTCAATCCAAAAAGACTCAAAAACAAAAACACAGTGACTGTAGCCTTCATTGCCATATTGTCAATATATCCAGTGTTTTAGTATCAGCAGAAATGCCCAAAGAGACGACTGCAGGTCTGAATTTATGAAGATTTCTTACTTATAGACCAGTAAGACAAGGACAACCTTAACCAATCAAAGGCTAAGCTCTACTTGTAAGACTCCTCCTTATTCCTTTGAGTTGCTTTGTATTGGACACCCCAACCCTGGAGACAGTATATTTATTGATTTTTTTTTTTGTCTAGCTCTGAAAATAAAGTGAATTGATGTGAAATAAAGCACAAATTGTTTCACAGACAGTACGTCCAGGGTCCAGCTATAGTATAAGGCAAATCTGATGAAGACCATTCTTCCAAACACAAATTTAGGAGTAAAATTAAGTATAATTTGTCCTAAAATGTGTGGAAAATGTGGAAATGACCTTTCCCTCATTCCAAAGTAACATATTGAACTAATGTAGAAATGTTTTGTATGCTTAAAAAATCTCCAAGCATTTCAGGTCTAGTTTAGTTACTCAATCTGTTGGATTTTTTTGATCACCCCAGACTGTTTTGATGAACTATTTATCTGTGCTGGCTCACTGTAGTTCCTGATCTTGACAATATAATATTCAATGTGCTTAAAATTTTGATAGAGGCAGGCTGTGTCTTTTTAAAGAGACTGTAAATTGGGTGGCTCGTCATTATGATTTACCTCAATTTTTTGTTTCCCCCATCACATAAGAAATGGCTAAGAAAGTTCACCCAAAAGTGAAAATGTCATTTATTACTGACCCTCATGTCGTTCTACTCCCGTAAGACCTTCGTTCATCTTCGGAACACAAATTAAGATATTTGTAATGAAATCCGATGGTGCAGTGAGGCCACTATTGAGAGCAAAGCCACCGAACCTCTCAAGATCCATAAAGGTACTAAAAACATATTTAAAACAGTTCATGTGAGTACAGTGGTTCTACCTTAATATTATAAAGCGACGAGAATACTTATTGTGCACCAAACTGTTGACTTTTCAACAATATCTCGTGATGGCCGATTTCAAAACACTGCTATGAAGCTTCTGAGCTTTACGAATCTTTTGTTTTGAGTTAGTGATTCGGATCTCCTATCAAACGGCTAAACTGCTTAAATTATGTGACTTTGGCGCTCCGAACCACTGATTCGATTCGTAAAGTTCCGAAGCAGTGTTTTGAATTCGGCCATCACTAGATATTGTTGAACTTTCAGTGGCTTTGCTCTCGATAGAGGTCTCACTGAGCCATCGGATTTCATCAAAAATAAAAAGTAAAAACTCACCTTTTGTGTAATATTTCAACCCTTTCACGCTTAGAGGTCACCACAGTGGACAGCTATTCAAAAAGCATTTTCTTGCATATGCATGGGTTTTGATGGCATAGTTGCACATCAACCTCTACAGTGGACCCCAGTGCATCATCCTATACATTGCCACCAAGTGGCAAGCCGTTGTATGTTGATTTTTTCCCCTCCAAATCAAGATGGCCGATGGCCAGTCAGAAATACCAAGTTGCTCTGGAATATCCATCCATTCCTTCTATCCTAGGAGACTCTTGTAGGTAAAAATAAATAAATAAATAAATAAATAAATAAATGTTGTAGCATCAAGCAATATCTAATGAGTCATATCACAGTTAAATTTTCCAAATATTGTTTTTAGGAAATTATGATTAATCATCTGTCCACTAAATTGAACATCATGCATCACTAGCTATATTTCAGCTACAATTCATATACTATTGACTGTTTTATTAGTTGTTTTTATTAGTTTGTTTGTTATTAGAATGTAATTTGTATTAACATCAAAAAAGTAATGTGATTACATATGTAATGTGTTACAAGTAATTACAAGTAATGTACGTTACTTGTAATGCATTACTTTACTTGTTACATCAAAAAGTAATCTGATTATGTAATGCACTTTACTTGTAATGCATTACTTTACTCGTAACATCAAAAAGTAATCTGATTACGTAATGCACGTTACTTGTAATACATTACTTTACTCGTAACATCAAAAAGTAATCTGATCATGTAATGCACTTTACTTGTAATGCATTACTTTACTCGTAACATCAAAAAGTAATCTGATTATGTAATGCACATTACTTGTAATGCATTACTTTACTCCTTACATCAAAAAATAATCTGATTATGTAGTGCACATTACTTGTAATGCATTACTTTACTCGTAACATCAAAAAAGTATTACGTAGCACACGTTACTTGTAATGCGTTACTTTTCTCCTTACATCAGAAAGTAATTTGATTACGTTATGCATGTTGTAATGCGCTACCTCCAACACTGCTCTTTTCAGATGAGACTGAATCGCTAGGTTTTCTCAGAGGAGAACTATGGTAGAAATGTGTACATCTTGAACATAATCAGAATTATCAGCTAATAAGGGTAAACATACTCAGGTAGACTGGAGGTTGTGTGAATGTTTTCTACATAATCTGAGTTGGGTTTCCACAGTTGTACCTTGACAGGTTATAGAGATCTCTGATGGAATCACGTCCTCGTGTTCTGATATCAAAGATACATGAATTTCAACTTATATGTTCAGTTGCATTTGCAATATTTTGCATTTATATTATTTGTATATATTTTATAGTTTTCAGTTGCATTTACAATATTTCACGTTTATATTTTTTGTATATATTTTGTAGTTTTCACATGATTTTATATAATTTTATTAATTGGTTTGTTAAATACACACAATATTGCTGTGTTATAACTGTATTATGCTTAATAATAATAATAATAATAATAATAAGTTTTATTTATATAGCGCCTTTCCATGGCTCAAGGACGCTGTACAATGTACATTTAACAAGGAAGAGATAATACAAGTAGAGTAGACAATGATGACAAACAATAGTTAGAAGATACAGTAAAGGAACATTATATGGACAGGGCAGCATACAGAAGAATAGAATCAAGCACAACAAAATACAAAACAGAACTTAAGAGACATAACATAACATTCAGAGAGTTATTAGTTAAATAATCAATAAATCAATCCATCAATTCAGAGACATAACATTCAGAAAATAAGTGAGTTTTGAGTAATGATTTAAATTTAGAAATATTATTAGCACAACAGAGTGAGTGGGGGAGAGAATTCCAGAGTTTTGGAGCAACAACACTGAATGATCTGCCCCCCATTGAAGAGAGGCGATGCCGAGGGACAACGAGAAGGCCAGAGTCAGAGGAACGTAGTGAGCGAGTCGGGGTGTAGGGGACGAGCATGTTACAAAGATAAGAGGGAGCCAAGCCATGCAAAGATTTAAAAGCGAGCAGGAGAAATTTGAATTTAATACGGTAAGCAACTGGAAGCCAGTGAAGATCATACAAAATTGGGGTGATATGAGCAGAACGCTTGGTATGGGTGAGTATTCTAGCAGCAGAGTTTTGAATGTATTGTAATCTGGAAATGGAGCTGGCAGGTAGACCAATGAAAAGGGCATTACAGTAGTCAAGGCGTGATGAGACAAATGCATGGATGACAGTTTCAGCATCTTTGATACTGATGAAGGGACGGAGTTGGGCAATGCGACGAAGATGAAAGAATGCTGATTTGGTGATAGAGTTAATATGAAACTGCAAGGAGAGGGTGGAGTCGAAGATTACACCTAAATTTTTAACAGTACTAGATGATTTGATGTGAGAACCAGCAATCTCACAGGTGAAATTGGTCGGAATATTGCTAGAGTGAGGGAGTTACAATAAATATAATCTCAGTTTTGTCCATGTTAAGCTTTAGAAAATTTAAAATGTTACAGTATCTTCAGTTAAAACCATAAACGCATACTGTCCCACTCAAGTGGAGAAAGAAAGAAAGAAAAGAAACGAAAGAAAATTGGACATCTGAAAATCTCTTTAAAAAATGTGTAAAAAAATTTATTTCAGACCTTGTTTTTCATACCCTAAGAGCAATAAAATCATGCATGAAAGGGTTAAGGACACTTTTAAAATGACCTGCGATGCAAATCAGAGGATGCAAATAAATATTGTTTAACTTTCACACTAACTGAAAGAGAAAATAAATAAACAAATTCAGATTGACCTCAGAAACAGGTAAAATGCATCCAAATGAGCAAACGTAGAGATTTGTACAATATTTACAGTATAATGTGCATTAAAATACTGTATATTATGTACAGTATGAAAAATTGATATTCATGTTGAGGTTTGCGAAAGTTTACTTTTAACAGTGTTATTAAATTGTTAATGTTTCTAAAGCTTCAAGAACTTTTAGTGTCCAATAACAGCAAAGGAAATTTACTGTAAATGTATAAATAAAGGATTGATCATCCAATATCTGTCAATGCTGATAAATTAAAAATCTCTAGTATCAGCCAATAACCAGTACAGTACTGTACATCGTGCATTCATCCCTGATGTGATCATCTCTCTCAAATGACACTGCTAGATATGAATTACCAGTGTCATTTTAAATACTATTATAGTATTTAATATTTTGTATATTTGTATATATATATTTTTCAGTTTAAGTAATTTTGTGCTTTCTTAAAAAATATTTTTACATAGTTTTAATGTAGTTTTTATTTATTTGTTTATTTATTTTACTGAGTCATTTTATTTCAGCTTTATTTCAATTCATGAAAATGTTTTAAAGGTACACTGTAACTTTTTTGTTCAAAATTAATAAAAATTTAAATAATGAGCCAATACTTCATCAATCCTTCCAAAGCATATTTTTTGTCTTACTCCGATTCACTATGGTAAGTCTATTATAAATGTTTATATTTTAGACCTGTCGGGATGATTTTCACAAGAAATTGTGTACATAAGTAACTTGCCTGTGCGTGTCTCATCATCCGTAAATAGAGAAAAGTTGCTCCGGCTACTTTGATGCGTTTATGGTGTGGGTCGAAAATCTTGAACCTCCGGGGAATCACTTGTTTTTGTTTTTCTAGAAGGCCAAAGTTACATTGTGTACCTATTTAAACTTGTATAAAGGTTAATCCTTATTAAAGTTACAAAAACGTTATTCAGTGAAGAGCAGGGACTGATTTTCTCTTTGTCTGGTGAACAGTAAAACACAGACAGCTGCAGGAATATTCGGTTGCTGTCACTTTAAGACTAATGCGGATACAATAATGATACAAATGCGTTCTTTACTTACTGACTGTAACCGACTATGTTTACCTAGATCCTCCAAAAGGGGGGCATTTTGATCTTTGTGTGAATTTGTCCGTTTAGGTGCAAGGGGAGGTGAAAGAGAATTCATTTTATTATTTGCACGCTGTCTTGAAGGGCGCAGCTGTGAGCGCTTCAGGTGTATGCGCTGCGCACACAAAACTTCTCACACAGCGCGCGAGTTCTCTTTCACTTGAATGCTTAAATTGGCAAGGCTTGAAAACGCGTGCAAATTATAAACTTAATGCGGTGCTGGCCCAATCGGGACACTTACAGTTCCTTCAGCTGTCCGGAACGTCTTTCACGCTGAAGGCCGCGCATGCTTCCGCCATGTTTAGCAGTAGCGCCAAAGATTATACGCTAACAAGAAGCGACACTTAATAGAACGTTCCATTGAAACACCGGCGCCCAGCAGCAGCCCTGCGTTTCCACCATTTTGGGGTGAAAGTGAGTCGTCAGTCCACTAGTTTCTATGGCAATATCAGCTGCTTTGTTAAAAAAACCGTACATTAAAGCTGAAATCCAACCTGAATGATGACAACACAGAATAAAATACTATCACTAGTGATCATCAAATCCTTTTAACAGTTTATTTTACACACTTTGTGTTTAAGTCTTCCACTTTTTTCACAAAACCTTTGCTCTCTAGAAACCCAGTCAGTTTGGGTTAAAATTCTTTAAAAGGCTTATAAACACTGAATTATTACCAACATATGAAATTAAATTAAGGACATGCATCAGAAAAATTGGGAATGTTGGACAATAAATAACAGAATATAACAGCTTGATTTTGCAGTGTTGTCTAATGTCCGTTAAAGCTACCAAAGAACTTAGAACCCAAGAGGCGACACTTTGATACTTTTTGTGTAACAGCCACTAGATGGCGCTCCGATAGCGCGGCCGCCATTATGGGGTGAAAATACTAACTGGACCATAGAATCCTTCCAGGCCACAAGCATGTTACCAGTACCTGAAAGCTTAAGCAACATCATGTTGCCAACAATACCGGTAGACTTAAGCAATGAACATGTTGCCCTTACCCAGATGACCTAAACGAGTATGTTGCCAATACCCGCATAAGGCATAGCAACAAGCATGATGCCAAAATACTAGCACAACGAGCATATCCCATGAATGAGATGCCATCTGCTGGTATTGACAGTTAATCCTCTCATGCAGGTACAGATGTACATGCTTGTTGGCTGTAGTCTTGTGGTAAACCTTTATCCGTGTGAGTTGTCTTAATCTTTACTCAGAATGTGAAGATGGATTCTCTTCTAGAATGGTGTCCTTCTCTGCTGCATCAGTTGTTCACTTGGGCAAAACATCCTTAACTGCTCCCCTGCAACAGACAAACTGCTGTGAGCTTGAGATGAGAGATGGAGATTTCCTCTTTACTTGGAAATACATCACTATACTGAAGTAATGTCAGTGACAACCTTCAGTTAATGCAGATTTAGCAACAACAATCAATAACAGCTGGATGGTTTAATGCAACAAGCGTGATGCTTATACCTAGATTTACTTAGCCGCGAATATGAGAATTGCTTAAAATTCCCAAATCACTAGAACAAGTTATGTATTGTTGAAGTGTACTTGCATAAATAACCAATTATTTCCACAGTTTAGTCAAGAGAAATCCACCATTTAACTGGTGAAGTGGTCCGTATCATTGCGCCGCCTGTCAATTATGTCATATCCTTGTTATACTTAGTTGTCGGTTACTCCTGTAAAAACCCAGAATTTTTATATATATATATATATATATATATATAAGTGGGGGAAGCTTACACTGCTAGCGGCAGCAAAACTGATACAACAAGCATGTTGTAAATCACAGACTAGTATAAAACTAGTATTAAACTAGCGGCAGTCTGGTCAGGGAAGCATACACCCGTTGCCAAATACATAAACAATTTTATATATATATATATATATATATATATATATTGGGGGAAGCTTACACCCCTAGCGGCAGTCTAGTCGGGGAAGCATACACCCGTTGCCTAATACATGCCTTATGCGGGTATTGGCAACATACTCGTTTAGGTCATCTGGGTAAGGGCAACATGTTCATTGTCTACCGGTATTGTTGGCAACATGATGTTGCTTAAGCTTTCAGGTACTGGTAACATGCTTGTGGCCTGGGCTCATTCAGGTAACCGCATTTTAAGGAACATGGCATTCAGATTTTCGCAGTCAGTTTGTGTTGGGGGATATCAGCATATGGTTTGTTTTGGGGGGTTATTGCTGCTCTCCCTGCTCTTATCCATGCTAGGCTGCATGGATGCGCAGGGAGTTCTTGCCCAGAACAGAACCATACCGCCAATACAAACTCTATGCAATTATCAATCATATTTGACGATAGTGGTCCTGACAGAACACTGAATAAAACAAAATCACATCTTATGATTTTAAAACATATTTACTTAAAATTAAGTAAATTTAGAAAACAGCAACATTACAAAAACAAATATTGAAAAACATGAAATTCACAGCAATATCACTGCTACATCAAATATTTCATCTATATTTCATATATTATTATTATTATACACTCTAAAAAAAAAGTGCTATAGCACTAAAAGTGGTTCTTGGCTCGTAATCATAGAGGAACCACTTTTGGTGCTATGTAGAACCCATAAGGTGCCATATCGCATTTTATTTCTTCAACAAAAATGGCGCTAAACAGCACCAACAGTAGTTCTTTGGCTCGTAAAGAACCTTTAAAGGGGCATAACAGGTTCTTTGTACGGCAGTGGTGCTATATAGCACCTTAACCACCCCAAAGAACTACTGAAGAACCGCTGAAGAACCATACAGGGGCTTAACAGGTTCTGTATACAGTAGCGGTGCTATATAGCACCTCACAGTCATCCCAAAGAACCAGTGAAGAACCGCTGAAAAACCACTGAAACACCAAGATTTGGTGCTATACAGCACTTAAAGTGGTTCCCCTATGATTACGAGGCAAAGAACCACTTATAGTACTATATAGCACCATTTTTTTTTTGAGTGTATTATTATTATTTCATATATAGATGAAATATATATTTCATACATATTCATCTATATTTCATCTATATTTCCCCCTCACCGCCGGATAAACTCGAAGAATCACGAACGTATATGTTACAGGTGAGGCTCACTCTCCGTCAGAGGGAGCTCTCACCAGAATATTTACTGTTGCATTTGGACTCCATCTCCCATAGGCCCTCATACCTGGGACTGATTGCACACACATCTGCAGTTCATCACACACATACTATTTAAGCACGCCACACACACACACCATTGCGAAGTCTTGATGTGCTACGGTGGTCATTTCTGAGCATTTCTTTGTGGATGGTTATACGGTGTTTGATCTTGGACTGTTACCTGTTGTTTGATTCTCTGCTGCCCGCCCCGACTATTGCCTGTTTATTGGATTGTGATTGTACGCTGCCTGCCCTGACCTTTTGCCTGATTTTTGGACTGTGTATGTTTGCCGCCTGCCTCGACCCAAACCTGTCCCTGTTTACGATTCTGTTTTGCCTTCTCCATTGCCATTGCTGTGTCTCGACCCTGTACTGTTTGACTCTGGCTAAAATAAAGCTGCAGATGGATCCTCACTCCGCTGACTCTGCGTCACAGTATATAAGCGGCAGGTTTATTATGAAAAAAATATAAACGTTAAAAAAATGAAAAATTAGAAGAATCAATGAATTGTGAACAACTTACTGCCATTGTGTAAATATTATATAATCATGTAATCCATAAAGTAACTGTAGTCTGATTACAAGTATTTTAAAAAGTAGTTTACTCTAATTACAAGTACTTGATTTTTGGAATCTGATTACGTAATCCAGATTACATGTAATCCGTTACTACCCAGCTCTGTGTGTACTACAGAAGAAAGTTATGCGTCTGAAAATGAGTAAATGATGTTTTAAGTGAACATCCCTTTAATTCAGAAACTAACTGATTCAATGCGAGAGTGAGTGAACTGATTCTGATCATTTTGCTAACCACTTTCTAAAACACGAGTGATTACATCACGAATCGGATGACTACAGAGAATAATGGACGCACAATTTGATTGCTGAAAAACTGTCAAGTGTACATGTAAAGCGTTTAAATTACTAATTTCTTGGTTAGTCTATAATTTTCTGCCAGGCTTAGAACTACAACAACCTTCTTCGTAGTCCTTCAGACATTTTCAAACGATCAAAATGACTCATCTCACGTTCAGATGCTAAGCTTTCTGTTTTACAGACACTGACTGACTCAGTAGGTTTGTGTGGAATAAAACATTGATTACAACATCTTTAATAGTTTTGCTTAATGGTTTATGACAGCAAAATAAATAAAAAGTGAAAAACAAGTATTAAGACAGAAACATCATGGTGCTTTTAAAGTCTTTTAAAGTACAGCAGGAATGTGTGTATAACAAAAAACTATGTCTTGACATATTTTATTATTACAAATGTAAAGTTTAAAAGCACAAAACAAGTGTAGGATACAGCTAACAACATTTCACCCAAAAGAGACTAGACATTATCATTATTATCACAATGCACTGCAGTTAACCTACATCTATATTAACTATTAAAATAGTCTTTGACTCTTTAGTCACCAGGCTTGTTGTCATCATTATTCAAATAAATCATTTCATGGTTTCTTGACACAGAGAAAGTTGAGTCTCTGCTCACAGTCTGCAGGTTTCCAATTCTTCTGTTTTACATCATAAACTCCACAGCGCTGATTCATGGCAGGACACTGGAGCTCTCCATCCGCAGACCAGACCTTATAGTCGAGATCTTCTCCATTTACCCAGAACCAGTGACCAGCGATAAAGCACAGACCAATCCAAACATCATCTGTCAGGGCTGGTGTGCTCTTATCTTTCGCCTCTGTCATAATCACATCTGAGCTTAGACCGGCAAGATCAATGTAGTGTTGTCTGCAGTACTGCAGGGCCTCTTCCCATGTGCTTTCTTCCTGCACCAGGATCAACTCAAAGACCTCCATACAATAAAATGGTATAGCCCAAAAGCAAAAAGTATCATGAACTTTAGAAGTGGATTTTTTGACAGCACCACATTCCTCATTCTCATTACTTGGTTGGTCATTGTCCCACATGACATTAGTTGCATCCTCACCTTCAGTCCATCCCCACCGTTCTGGGTGTCTGGCATCTCTCCTAAGACCTATGAAGTAATAATTAGAGGTGATCTGTGTATTATTAGAGAGTGATTGCAGTTCTTCATTGCTCACGGTGGACAGGTCATCATGGTTTGCTTTGCAGTATCGCCTTGCATCTGACCACCCCATATACTCATTCACATAGTAGTGTTTTCTGTAGAGGCTGGTGTTCAATCCAAAGAGACTCAAATACAAAAACACAGTGACTGTAGCCTTCATTGCCATATTGTCAATATCCAGTGTTTTACTATCAGCAGAAATGCCCAAAGAGACGACTGCAGGTCTGAATTTATGAAGATTTCTTACATATAGACCAGTAAGACAAGGACAACCTTAACCAATCAAAGGCTAAGCTCTACTTGTAAGACTCCTCCTTATTCCTTTGAGTTGTTTGGACACCCCAACCCTGGAGACAGTATATTTATTGATTTTTTTTTTTTTTTTTTTTTTTTTAGCTCTGAATGAAAATAAAGTGAATTGATGTGAAATAAATCACAAATTGTTTCACAGACAGTACGTCCAGGGTCCAGCTATAGTATATAAGGCAAACACAAATTTAGGAGTAAAATTAAGTATAATTTGTCTTAAAATGTGTGGAAAATGTGGAAATGACCTTTCCCTCATTCCAAAGTAACATATTAAACTAATATAGAAATGTTTTTGTATGCTCAAAAAAATCTCCAAGCTTTTCAGGTCTGGTTTAGTTTCTCATTCTGTTGGATTCATTTTTTTTTTTTCTAAATTGCCGCAGACCGTTATCTGTGCTTCTGTGCTGGCTCACTGTAGTTCCTTGACAATATAATAATCAATATTCTTAAAATTTTGATAGTGTCTTTTTAAAAATGTATTTTTTTTAATATGTTTTAAAGAGACTGCGGATGGGGTGGCTCGTCATCATGATTTACCTCAATTTTTTTGTTTTGTTTTATTTTTTATTTTAATGTTTTACCATTTTAGTTTGTCTCTGTCCCCATCTTGTGATTCTATTTTTGATTAAAAAAAAATACAGACTCACATTTTGTGTAATATTTCAAGGACACTTTTAAAGTGGTGTCCTTTGAAAGGGTTTTTTATTTTTTTTTATTTTTTTTTTTAAATGACCTGCGATGCAAATCAGAGGATGCAAATAAATATTGTTTAACTTTCACACTAACTGAAAGAGAAAATAAGTAAACAAATTCAGACTGACCTCAGAAACAGGTAAAATGCATCCGAATGAGCAAACGTAGAGATTTGTACAATATTTACAGTATAATGTGCATTAAAATATATAATGTACAGTATGAAAAATTGATATTGATGTTGAGGTTTACTAAAGTTTACTTTTAACAGTATTATTAAATTATTAACGTTTTTAAAGCTTCAAGAACTTTTAGTGTAATGTTAATTTACTGTAAATGTATAAATAAGGGATTGAATGTCCAATATCTGTCAATGCTGATAAATTAAAAATCTCTAGTATCAGCCAATAACCAGTACAGTACTGTACACCGTGCATTCATCCCTGATGTGATCATCTCTCTCAAATGACACTGCTAGATATGAATTACCAGTGTCATTTTAAATACTATTATAGTATTTATTAATATTATGAATACACTGTAAAAAAAATATATTTTCATGATTTGTTATTAGAACATTTTTTCTTTTGTAAAATCAACTTAATTAATTAATGTGGTTCAGATAACATAATATTCTGAGTTTCTGTTGATTAAACCAATCGCCTTCATTGTATTAACTCAAATTTTGAATTTCAATGAACTAAAAATTTTAAGGCAACCAGGTAACTTACTTTTTTTAAGTTAAATCAACAATTCTTTTTACGGTGTAAGCTTTTATATTTATATTTTCAGTTTAAGTAATTTTGTTTAATATTTTAGATAGCTTTAATGTATTTTTATTTATTTGTTAATTATTATTGTATTGATTTTATTGTTTGAATAATTTTATTTCAGCTTTATTTCAATCAAAGACTATAGAATAACAAGGGACTTTGTTTCAATTCATGAAAAAATAGTTTTAATTAAAGGTACACTGTAACTTTTTTGTTCAAAATTAATACAATTTAAATAATGAGCCAATACTTCATCAATCCTTCTTCCAAAGCATGTTTTTGTCTTACCATGATTTACTATGGTAAGCCTATTATAAATGTTTATACATAAGTCACTGTGCGTGTCTCATCATCCGTAAATAGAGAAAAGTTGCTCTGGCTACTTTGACGCATTTATGGTGTGGGTTGAAAATCTCGAACCTCCGGAGAATCAATCTTTTTTTTTTTTTTTAATGCTAAACAGAGGATAGTTTTTTGCAAAAAGAGAATGCGACAGAGCTAATAATAAAACGAGAATCAACACTGACTTAGATTTTATTTATTTGACATGTTGTAAAATTGACTTGGAGATGGTGTTTTTATTACTCAACAGGTAAGGTATTTTATTGAACAGATAAATTTACATGTGTAGCTCTTTAACAAGAGTTCATTGTAAAGCATTATCTATTGTGAAGGGTCATTTTATTATGGTTGTTGTAGCTGTGATGGAATTTATTTTAAAGGAAGTACCATGTCTATTAATAGGCTTACCTACTTAAGTAGTAAATGTTTTATGAGCAGTAGGATAACCTTATTCATCCGCACATTAACAAGCATTGTTGGGGGTAACGCATTACAAGTAACGCAATTTAAATTTACACCAAAATATCTGAGTTATTTTTTCGAGTAACTCAAGTTACTTTGTTTTCCCATTTTTTGACTGACACCTCTCCTGTCCCCATGTTGAGAGAAATCGGGAGTAAGTGCAGAGGCATTGTTATCCCTTTTCCACCAAGGCAGTTTGAGTGCTGGTTCGGAGCCAGAGCCTAGTTTCAAATCAGTTCTTTGTCTTTCGACACCCAAAGCACCAGCTCCGAATCAGGAAAAGTGGTTCGTAAGTAGCACCAAAACATTGCTGGTCTAGAAGAAAGAACCGATTGCATCAGGGACTGGGGGCGGGGTTACCGTGACCAACAAGAAACTTGTGACCGCCATTTTTGAAAAAGCAGTAGCAGCTAATCGAGCCAATAGCAGCTCGATTGTAATCTCCGTCTATATACAAATTACGGCGAGCCGTGTTTGGATGCCGATGTAGGTTCGCAAAGCCATGAGCATCAACAGTAGCAAGCGTCAGCCATTGTTGAGGGAAGGCTTGTTCGAGATGCATCGGAGCTAGTGATGGGCAGATCGAGGCTTCGCGAAACACTGAAGCAGTTGAGGCAAATATGTCGTAATGTGTCGAGGCTTCGAAACAATCTGACACCCGTCTTCACGGTGACCCCTAGTGGTCAGAACAGTGTAAATGCAACAAAACTCAGGCCAAACATGCATTAAAAACACCTTTTACACATGTATTGCAAAAGTTTTATTGAAAGAAAAATCTATAAAATGCAATTAACTAATCATCTAATAAGATTAAATATAGAGTGTCTGTACGTATAATATGTGTTCTTTTATCAATTTTCAAGGCTTGTTTCTCTGTTCCATGGATCAAGCTAAACAGGCAAATAAGAGATTAATAACTACCATTATTCATTTTAATTATTCTAATGTCTAATTAAAACATCTACAAATGTATAAAACCATAGACACTTGTTCAATAGTTCTCAGTGAATCTGCATGATTCATGGGTTCACTTTATCATCGCCCTCTACCGGGGAACCATTGAAATTTCGAACTGTTTTGAAACGTTTCGAAACAGTAATGACGTAATGAAGCCTCGTTTACTAAAATCACGTGACTTTGGCAGTTTGATACATGCTCCGATCACTGATTCGAAACAAAAGATTCATACAGCTTCGGAGCTTCATGAAGCAGTGTTTTGAAATCGGCCATCACTAATCGGAGCAGCGCGGACCGATCGGCGGGTGACATCGGAGTGCCGCGGGAGCGTTTGTAGAGCATACAACTCCTTTGGATGGTTCTCGCGGTGCTTGATTTCATGCGCCGATCGCTCTGTGAGAAGCTGATGCATCTCGAAACAAGCTTGGTGTGTTTGTGTTTGGTGCTGCCGCGTTAGCTTTGCTGTGAAAGATGAGACGTATACAGTGACGTAGGACCTGGCTCTGTGCTGGCTCTCTAGCCTGAGGAAAGGCAAACCGTTCTTAGAACGCTCGTCAGTTGAACCAACTCCGAACTGGCACTAGCACTAGCTCTGAACTAGCACCCGGTTCGTTCTGGTGGAAAAGGGGTATGTGCTTTGTGAACATGATGGTTATTCTAGACTACTTCTAGATTAAATGTGAGCATTCATTTATTCATTTACTTCTCTTGCATCCTATTCTTCTGTATTCCAGAATAGCAGCACAGCTGAAAGGCTTGTTTGTTTCTGACGTAGAACCCAGAAGCACCGCACTGTGTTTACTTCATCAACTGCGTAGGAGACTGACAGGGAAGAGAAGAGATTGTTGAATAAAGTTGTTTGTTTTGTTTTTGCACACAAAATGTATTCTCGTCGCTTCATAACATTAAGGTTGAACCACTGTAGTCACGTGGACTCTTATAACGAAGTCTTTACTACCTTTCTGGACCTCAAAAGGTGCAATGATATTGCTGCCTATGTGTGGTACAGAAACCTCAGATTTCATCAAAAATATCTTAATTTGTGTTCCGGAGATGAACGAAGGTCTTATGGGTGTGGAACGACATGAGGGTGAGTGATTAATGACAGAAATTTTATTTTTGGGTGAACTAACCCTTTAACAGCAAGTATGATTCACCTTTAAATGTGTTGAGGATGTGGAAATTACTGATTTTAGTACAGGATCTATTGTAACATTATCTCTAACACAATAGAATTTTTTTTTGTGCACTTTAAAAATCTCTTCCACAACAGGCCATTTTGATCAACTATTTATCTTTTTTATTGTTTGGGTGAAACTGGGGGTGGGGTGGCTTGATGTCATGTTTTAGCTCCTCTTTTTTTTTTCCACACACAAGAAGATGCAGGTAAGGAATTTTTGCAAAGATAGCATGTTGGTTTAAATCTCCGTCTTGTGAATCTCTTTTACTGTGAAAAAACATTCACTCATTTACAGCGTTTGACATTATGGGACAATTAAAATCATGGTAACACTTTACAATAAGGTTCATTAGTTAACATTAGTTAACTACATTAGTTAACATGAACTAATAATGAACTGCACTTACACAGCATTTATTAATCTTTGTTAATGTTAATTTCAACATTTACTTATACATTATTAAAATCTTAACGAAGATTAGTAAATACAGTAACAAATGTATTGCTCATGGTTAATTCATGTTAATTAATACATTAACTAATGTTTAACTAATGAACCTTATTGTAAAGTGTTACCAAAATCATGAGACAACAAGGTTAAATACTTTGAATGACAGTGTAAAAGAAAGTGTGACTGAAACATTGTCCTTTTTGCCCATTTTAGAAAATGGCCTGAGATGCAAATCAGATGATGCAAATAAATTTTGTTAACCTTCAAACTAACAAAGAGACTAACAAGGACAAAATAAATAAACAAATTCAGTTTTACCTCCCAAAACAGGTAAAGTGTTTCTGCGCATGCAGAAACTGGATTTGTTTATTCTAAATGACATTGAGAATGTGACAAAACTCTCTAGAAATATTATCAGAACACAGTGTAGTTCAGTGTTAGTTCTTTCAAACATTATATATACTGACAGAATGCTTTAAAGGGGTCATAAGTCTCTGATGTCCCCAGAGTGTGTATGTAAAGTTTTAGCTCAAAATACCCCACAGATCATTATTTATAGCATGTTAAATTTGTCAATGAGGATGAACAAAAACGCTCCGTTTTTGTGTGTCCCTTTAAATGCAAATGTGCAGCTGCTCTCAAGAAGAGGGCGGAGTTTCAAGAGCTAGTGTTAGCAGTGCAGATTACCTCACATAAACTCACTGAAAATGTCAGAAACCGTTCAGCCTTTTATGTTCAAACCGTAGTCAGACAATGATGGAGAGACTCAAGAAGAAGTGACAACATGTAGAATGCAACAGGACGTTTCTGAATGGTTAGTTGATGAATTTATGTAGCTGATGTGGAGTTAACTATCTTAAAGTCATTGATTAGCATATTCTGTGATGATAATCTATCGCTAGTGTAGGAACTATTGTAAGATGCCTACAGAGCCAGAGAATATATGCTGCATGAAGATAGAACAGGTATAGTTTAGTTGAATTACGGTTATAACTTATGTTGTCATCTTGCTTTTATGACATGCTTTTATGGTGCGTACAAAAACAGTCCGCATAAGTCCATATAAAGCCTCCCCAAAATAATCAATCATGGGTTAACATCTGCTCCCTCTACACACACACACACACACACACACACACACACACACACACACAGGTTTGTTTTTCTATCAAAGTGAGGACATTCCATAGGCGTAATGGTTTTTATACTGTACAAACTGTACATTCTATCCCCCTACACTACCCCTACCCCTAAACCTACCCATCACAAAAAACTGTCTGCATTTTTACATTTTTATTAAAACATTGGTTAGTATGTCTTTAAACCTGTTTTAAATATGAGGACTCATGAAATGTCCTACCAGTGTAATATCCATGTCATTATTCAAATTTGTGTCCTCATAAATCACAAACACACACACACACACACACACACACACACACACACACTCTCACACACAAAGTAGCTTTAGAAAGAAATATTTTATTGGATTCAACATACACTGTATTACACATAAACTTTTAGGCTACAATGGCCATAATTTTTTTCGGAAGCTGCATCTGAATTGGTATTTAGATAGCCCATACTTGCGGAGCAAAACAGTAAAAATTAAAAAAAAAAAATTCTTCAAAATATCTTCTTTTATGTCCCACAAAATAAAGAAAGTCATACAGAGGGTGAGTGAGTAAATGTATAAAAAGAATTTTCAATTTTGGCCAAACTATCCCCAACGGTGCTCTAAATAAGAAACTAAAACTGCCAGTAGGTGGCAGTAAATGTCTAAATTGGTAAGTTGAGTCATTCATTCATTAGATTCATTCTAATTTTTGCATCCTCATTTCCTTTCCTCATGTCTTAGCTCCACTCCACCCCATTAGGATGCAAGGGAAGGATACACCTATGTGTCTTCACTCATGACTCCTCAGGAAGCTTCCTCGTGGTGCAATTAGAGAATTGAGAAGAACCCAGTAAATGGCTCTCTTTATAAATGGGGCATTGAATCATTGATTCACCCGAATGATTCGCTCAAAACTAGAAACATGCCTTGTATTTTTTCTATTCAGAAGCAGGACACTGGAGCTCTCCATCTGCAGACCACCAGACCTTATAGCCGAGATCTTTTCCATTTTTTTTACCCAGAACCAGTGACCAGCGATAAAGCGCAGACCAGTCCAAACATCATCAGTCAGGGTTGGTGTACTCTTATCTCTTATAGGAAGTATTGAGGATTGAGAAGCATCCAGTAAATGGCTCTTTATGAATGGGCCATTGAATCATTGGTTCACTGATTCGCTCAAAACTAGAAATGAAACACCGCTGTGTGCTGCTCGGTGATGCACAACAGTCCTGCTGTGGCTTTACAGGTAATATTTTCGTTTGCATAATTGAGCAAAAATGTCTAAAATACAACATGATATTAACTTCTTAACTTAGCACTCGCGCTATTCAGTTGTTGCCTTGCGTCATGTGTGTCACCAATCAACTGTATGAAATGTAAGATGAACTACGCCAAGTCTGGGGCGGGTGCATTAAAGGGTTAGTTCACCCAAAAATGAAAATAATGTCATTTATTAACCACCCTCATGTTGTTCTACACCCGTAAGACCTTCGTTCATCTTCGGAACACAAATTAAGATATTGTTGATGAAATCCGATGGCTCAGAACACTGCTTCATGAAGCTTCTGAGCTTTATGAATCTTTTGTTTCGAATCAGTGATTCGGATCTCCTATCAAATGGCTGAACTGCTGGAATCACGTGACTTTGGCGCTCCGATTCGATTCGTAAAGCTCTGAAGCAGTGTTTTGAAATCGGCCCATACAGATATTGTTGAAAAGTCATTATTTTGTTTTTTTGGCGCACAAAAATTATTCTTGTCGCTTTATAATATTAAGATAGAACCACTGAATTCACATGAACTGTTTCAAATATGTTTTTAGTACCTTTATGGATCTTGAGAGGTGCAGTAACATTGCTGGCAATGGAGGCCTCACTGAGCTATCGGATTTCATCAAAAATATCTTAATTTGTGTTCCAAAGATGAACAAAGGTCTTACAGGTGTGGAACGACATGAGGTTGAGTAATAAATGACATTATTTCCATTTTTGGGTGAACTAACCCTTTAAATAATTTTAACGCGTTATTTTTTCATAACTAATTAAATTAACACATTAAATCGACATCTCTAATATACAGTAGTTACTCTATTCAAAAAATCTCTTCAAAGGTCTTTCTTGAAGCATTTATCATTCAAATCATTATTTTTTTATTCAAAGTAAAATTAATTTGCAATGTTTTGCCATGTTTTAATGATTTTTTTTTTCCTCCAAAATTAGCATAATCTTTACTACTTTTGGGGACATGATTTTATGCTGTAGAAAGGTTCATTATAATTGTTTTAGTTTTTCATTTCCCTCTCAATGCTTATGCTATGCTCATTTCAGAAAATTGTCTTTACACAGTTGCGTGGTCATGCCTAACATTAACCTCCTAATATTATGTTAGCCTCCTAACCATCAACAATGACACAATTAATTTACTTGCGTCTATGGGAACAGAAAAAATTGAGTCTCTCCTGACAGTTTTGGGGGTTCCAGACCTTCCTGTCTCTCTCCAGAGATCCACAGCGCTGATTCATGGCCGGGCACTGAAGCTCCCCCTCCTCAGACCAGGCTTTGTATCCAAAATCACCTCCATTTACCCAGAACCAATGGGCGACCAGAAAGCGTAGACCAGTCCAGATGTTAACTGTCTGGGCTTCTGTAGCCATATTCACGGCCAGTTCCATAATCGTACTTGCGCTTAGACTAGCCAGGCCAGTGTTGTGTTGTGTGCAGTAATCCAGAGCCTCTTCCCATGTCTTGTTCTCCAGGACCAGCTCCAAGTCCAGCATACAATAAAATGGTAATTTTTCATTGCAATCAAAATCATGCAGTTTAGCAGTGGATTTTCGTACAGCAACACAGTTTTCACCCGTTTCAGTTCCTTGATCAACATCCCATTCGTTAATTGTTGCTGGTGCACCATCAGACCACTTCCACTGTGAGTTTTGAACATCTCTCTGAAGCCCACAGTAGAAGTAGTCCTCTTTGATTTCTGAGTTTTGACAGAAGGTTTGTATGTCCTGACTGGTGACAGTGGACAGGTAATCGTAGTTTTTTCTGCAGTACTCTTGTGCATCGTTCCCATTCATTTTATCATTCACATAAATGTGTTTTCTATAACTGGAGTTCAGTCCAAAGAGACTCAAAAAAAGGAGTACCGTGACAAATGTCTCCATATCCATAGCTGATCTCCCAATCCAGCCTTAGTAGATGATAGGAATGGTACTTCACCTTTATGGCGCAGACCAATGAAAGTGTCCTTCTAAGTAAATTGCATAAACAAATCTTTCTACCAGCAAAGGAAAAGGCCATTCCCCCAAGCAAATTTAGAAAAAAAGAAAAAGAAAATGCAAACTTAATGCAAATATTTCTCAAAAATATTATAGACCAAAAGTAGCAAACTACTTTTAGGACAAGGCAGGACAGAACTGTCCTCTGGGGGACATTGAAGCATTACAGCAGTAAACATAAAATAGATAAGTCATTATTTAAAACCAATAGGAAATAAATGTGAGAGAAATTAATAACATGGTATGACATGAAGTGTGCAATAAATTACTTGATTACTTTTTTTAAATGCAAGGTTCTTTCTAGAAGGCGCAAGCTGATAGGTCTTTAACTCAATATACTTGCAATCAATCGTTCTAGGCACAGCTGATTGGTTCCTGCTGCATCTACAGCCAGTGAGCTTTGCTGCTCAACCTTCAAATACTTGGTCAGCATTTGCTGTAGCAGTTTGCAGCGTGCTTTCAGAAACCCCCCACCTTCCCCAGCTCCACCTGTATAGATCTGCTGCGGGTAATTCATGTATCCTATACATGCAGCAGTAGCATGTCTTACTTGCTCACAGCAGCATGTCTGTGAATGTATTTGCAGTAGCAAGTCTCTGTACTTGCTCTGCAGCAGCAGTAGATCTGTTCCACCAAGACTAAATATATTAACATTGCCATATCCATTACCAAACAGTCAGGGAGCTGTCATGACAGAAATAGTTTTATTTTCAATTTATTATAGGAGAAAACATTACAGCTGTTGTTTTTCTTTTTTCTTTTACAAAACCAGAAAACAACAAAAACAACAACAGCAACATGTTGACATTTATTAAATTTGAAGTAAGAGAAGGTGAACAGTCCAGAATTTTTTTTTTCCCCAATTTTTTTTTTTTCTCAAAAGTCTTTGATGTTTTCCTAAGGATAGGTCGACTTCCTTTTTACTTACCTTCATGTCATTTCAAAACTGTATTACTTTATTTTGTGGAGCATAAATAAAGATATGTTTGAAAAACATTTAAGAAAATGAACTGTCATTGTCAAGTCAAGTCAAGTCACCTTTATTTATATAGCGCTTTTTACAATGTAGATTGTGTCAAAGCAGCTTTACATTGATAACTGGTACATTATTTGGCTGCACAGCAGCTCTTAAAGAATAGTGTCAATGCAGGTAGATCAAAGCACTGTTGAATATCAAATGTCAAGTCAAATGTGAAGTGTCCCCAACTACGCAAGCCAAAGGCGACAGCGGCAAGGAACCCAAACTCCATCAGGTGACATCAGGTGGCAGACAAGTGGCAAATAGGTGTTTAAATGGAGAAAAAAACCTTGGGAGAAACCAGGCTTAGTCGGGGGGCCAGTTCTCCTCTGGCCAATAGTGCTTTGTTACGATTCAGGTTGCCATCGTAAGTTCAATAGGATCGCAACATTCAAAGTATTTATTCCAGTTCCATCCAATTGAGGATCGTATTCATCACGCCGGTATGGACGGTTGTTGAGGAACTGTGTCGTGGCTGTCGTGTCAATGAGGCCCTCACAGTGGATGATCTAGTTGACTCAATCTCTGCTGATACTTCAGGGCTGCGTTGTGGTCGTGTCAAGGCGTAGGTCCTTGGTCTCACATGGATACGGCCCGGATCCGGTTGACTACGGTGAACCTCGGGATAACCAGAAAGACTAATATTAGCGTAGATGCCATTCTTCTTCTGATGCAACGAGTACATCATGTGTTATAGGAAGTGTTCCCGGTTCCGGCTGACCTAATTTATGCAGCCTAATAATCCTTTAACGGATTTGAAAATATAAATTGGTAATGTGTTATGTGTATGCCAGGTTAAAGAAATGCGTTTTTAGTCTAGATTTAAACTGACAGAGTGTGTCTGCTTCCCGAACAATGCTAGGAAGATTGTTCCAGAGTTTAGGTGCCAAATAGGAGAAGGATCTACCGCCTGCGGTTGATTTTGATATTCTAGGTATTATCAGCTGGCCTGAATTCTGAGATCGCAATAGACGTGAAGGACTATAATGAATTAGGAGCTCGCTCAGGTACTGGGGAGCTAAACCATTTAGTGCTTTGTAAGCAATTAGCAAGATTTTAAAATCTATACGATGTTTAACAGGAAGCCAATGCAGTGTTGACAGAACTGGGCTAATATGGTCATACTTCCTAGTTCTAGTAAGAACTCTAGCTGCTGCATTTTGTACGAGCTGTAGTTTATTTATCAGGCGAGCAGAACAACCACCCAGTAAAGCGTTACAGTAATCTAGCCTTGAGGTCATGAACGCATGAACTAACTGTTCTGCATTTTTCATTGAGAGCATATGCCGTAGTTTAGATATATTTTTAAGATGGAAGAATGCGGTTTTACAGATGCTAGTAACATGGCCTTCAAATGAAAGATTGGTATCAAAGAGCACACCCAGGTTCCTAACTGACGACGAAGACTTAACAGAGCAGCCATCAAGTGTTAGACAGTATTCTAGGTTATTACGTGAAGAAGTTTTTGGTCCAAAAATTAGAATCTCTGTTTTTTCTGAATTTAGTAGTAGGAAATTACTGGTCATCCAATTTTTTATATCAGCTATGCATTCCGTTAATTTTGTGAATTGGTAAGTTTCGTCAGGGCGCGAAGAAATATAGAGCTGAGTATCATCAGCGTAACAGTGAAAACTAACGCCATGCTTCCTAATGATATCTCCCAAGGGTAGCATGTACAGAGTGAACAGCAACGGTCCTAGTACTGAGCCTTGTGGTACTCCATATTGAACTTGTGATCGATATGACATCTCTTCGTTTACTACTACAAACTGATAACGGTCAGATAAGTATGATTTGAACCATGACAATGCAATTCCACTAATGCCAACATAATTTTCGAGTCTATTTAAAAGAATATTGTGATCAATAGTGTCAAATGCAGCACTAAGATCCAGTAACACTAATAGAGAGATACAACCACGATCTGATGATAAGAGCAAATCATTAGTAACTCTAATGAGAGCAGTCTCAGTACTATGGTACGGTCTAAATCCTGACTGGAAATCCTCACAGATACTATTTCTTTCTAAAAAGGAACATAGTTGTGATGATACTGCCTTTTCTAGTATTTTTGACAGAAAAGTGAGATTTGAGATCGGCCTGTAATTGACTAATTCTCTAGGATCAAGTTGTGATTTTTTAATAAGAGGTTTAATAATAGCCAGCTTAAAAGTTTTTGGTACGTGTCCTAGTGATAAAGATGAATTGACGATATTAAGAAGAGGATCTATAACCTCTGGAAGCATTTCTTTCAATAGCTTAGTCGGTATAGGGTCTAACATACATGTTGTTGATTTTGATGATTTAACAAGTTTAGACAGTTCTTCCTCTCCTAAAACAGTAAATGAATTGAATTTTTCCTCAGGGACACTACAATGCACTATCTGACGCGATACTGTAGTAGACGGTTGCATGGTTATAATTTTTTCTCTAATATTATCAATCTTGTAAGTAAAGAAGTTCATGAAGTCATTACTGCTGTACTCTTTGGAAACATCAGAAGTTGAAGCTTTATTTCTTGTCAATTTAGCCACTGTATCAAATAAATACCTAGGGTTGTGTTTATTTTCTTCTAAAAGTTTTGAAAAATAGGCAGATCTAGCAGATTTTAGGGCCTTTCTGTACTCAATCATTTTCTCTCTCCACGAAATGCGAAATACTTCTAGTTTTGTTTTCTTCCAGCTGCGCTCCATTTTCCTGGCTGCTAACTTTAGGGCCCGAGTGTGCTCATTGTACCATGGCATTGGATTAATTTCCTTAATCTTTTTTAAGCGCAAAGGAGCAACTGAGTCTAATGTGCTGGAAAAGACAGAGGCAATAGTTTCTGTTGCAACATCGAGGTCTTCTAAGCTTTCTGGTATGCTAAGGCGATGAAACTGATCAGGAAGATTATTTATAAAGCGATCTTTAGTGGTAGAAGTGATGGTTCTACCATATTTATGGCATGGAGGCAGTTTAGCCGCCTTGACTAAATGTAGTATGCACGAGACTAGATAATGATCAGAGATGTCATCGCTCTGCTGCAGAATTTCAACAGCATCAATATCGATTCCATGTGACAATATTAGATCTAAAGTATGATTACGACAATGAGTGGGTCCTGACACGTGTTGTCTAACACCAATAGAGTTTAGAATATCTGCAAATGCCAATCCTAATGCGTCTTTTTTATTATCTACATGGATATTAAAATCACCGACAACAAGGACTTTATCTGCAGCTAGTACTAACTCCGATAGAAAGTCAGCAAATTCTTTGATAAAGTCTGTATGGTGTCCTGGTGGCCTGTATACAGTAGCCAGCACAAATGTCAACTTACATAATGTTACGTAAAGTACCATCACTTCGAAGGAATTATATTTGAAAGACTTCTGACTAATACTGTAAGTATTACTATAGATTACAGCAACACCACCCCCTTTGCCTTTCTCACGGGCATTGTGTCGATAATCATAACCTTGAGGACTAGACTCATTTAAAGTAATGTAATCATCCGGTTTTAGCCAAGTTTCTGTCAAACACAGCACATCTAGATTATTATCTTTGATAGTATCATTAACAATAAGTGATTTTGAAGAAAGGGATCTAATATTTAGCAACCCGAGTTTTATCATTTGTTTAGCATTATTATCTCTATTTTTTATTTGTTGAACATCAATTAAATTTTTACCATTAAATGGGTTTGGAAGTTTTTTGTTTTTACTAATTCGGGGTACAGACACAGTCTCTATTTGAAAATATCTAGGTGTAAGAGTTTCTATGTGTTGGGAGTTATCTAAATTATCTGACTTCTGTAACGTGAGGCAGCTAGCAGACGGTCGGTTTAGCCAGTCTGTCTGCTTCCTGGCTTGGGCCCCAGTTTGTCATGTTTCAGCTCTAAGACTATGTGCCATATTACTAGAGAGAAGAGCAGCACCATCCCGGGAGGGATGAATACCATCTCTTTTCAACAGGTCAGGTCTGCCCCAAAAACTTTTCCAATTGTCTATGAAACCTATATTATTTTGCGGACACCACTTAGACAGCCAGCCATTGAGTGATGATAATCTGCTAACTATCTCATCACTCCGACGAACAGGAAGGGGGCCAGAGCAAATTACTACATTGTATGGACTGTATGATATTGTATGGTCATAAAAAAGAGAGACATTTTTCAAATTATCTTCTTTTATGTTGCACAGAAGATAGAAATTCATAGAGATTTGTGGGTGAGTAAAGATTTTTTTTTTGGTGAACTATCCCTTTAAGGTTGTCCACACTAAAGTACTTGAAGAGATTTAAATTTGAGAGGCAAATCAGATGTGCAAATAAACTATTCCAATCTTGTCGCAAAACCAACTGAGGGGGGAAAAAAAACTAATTTATGGGACTTGTTCAATATTTATTAGTTTCTTCAGCTTTCTTTGCTTACCATTCATCCACACTATCATATGAATGAATTTTCCAGCTGTTCAGTTTGTTTACTTTTTTCAAAACAGTAAAGATCATACAAACCCGATTCCAAAAAAGTTGGGACACTGTACAAATTGTGAATAAAAAAGGAATGCAATAATTTACAAATCTCATAAACTTATATTTTATTCACAATAGAATATAGATAACATATCAAATGTTGAAAGTGAGACATTTTGAAATGTCATGCCAAATATTGGCTCATTTTGGATTTCATGAGAGCTACACATTCCAAAAAAGTTGGGACAGGTAGCAATAAGAGGCCGGAAAAGTTAAATGTACATATAAGGAACAGCTGGAGGACCAATTTGCAACTTATTAGGTCAATTGGCAACATGATTGGCAGTGTCTCTCAGAAGTCAAGATGGGCAGAGGATCACCAATTCCCCCAATGCTGTGGCGAAAAATTGTGGAGCAATATCAGAAAGGAGTTTCTCAGAGAAAAATTGCAAAGAGTTATCATCATCTACAGTGCATAATATCATCCAAAGATTCAGAGAATCTGGAACAATCTCTGTGCGTAAGGGTCAAGGCCGGAAGACCATACTGGATGCCCGTGATCTTTGGGCCCTTAGACGGCACTGCATCACATACAGGAATGCTACTGTAATGGAAATCACAACATGGGCTCAGGAATACTTCCAGAAAACATTGTCGGTGAACACAATCCACCGTGCCATTCGCTGTTGCCGGCTAAAACTCTATAGGTCAAAAAAGAAGCCATATCTAAACATGATCCAGAAGCGCAGGCGTTTTCTCTGGGCCAAGGCTCATTTAAAATGGACTGTGGCAAAGTGGAAAACTGTTCTGTGGTCAGACGAATCAAAATTTGAAGTTCTTTTTGGAAAACTGGGACACCATGTCATCCGGACTAAAGAGGACAAGGACAACCCAAGTTGTTATCAGCGCTCAGTTCAGAAGCCTGCATCTCTGATGGTATGGGGTTGCATGAGTGCGTGTGGCATGGGCAGCTTACACATCTGGAAAGGCACCATCAATGCTGAAAGGTATATCCAAGTTCTAGAACAACATATGCTCCCATCCAGACGTCGTCTCTTTCAGGGAAGACCTTGCATTTTCCAACATTGACCTTGGACCTCAGAAAACACAGTGGACCAACACCAGCAGATGACATGGCACCCCAAACCATCACTGACTGTGGAAACTTTACACTGGACCTCAAGCAACGTGGATTGTGTGCCTCTCCTCTCTTCCTCCAGACTCTGGGACCCTGATTTCCAAAGGAAATGCAAAATTTACTTTCATCAGAGAACATAACTTTGGACCACTCAGCAGCAGTCCAGTCCTTTTTTGTCTTTAGCCCAGGCGAGACGCTTCTGACGCTGTCTGTTGTTCAAGAGTGGCTTGACACAAGGAATGCGACAGCTGAAACCCATGTCTTGCATACGTCTGTGCGTAGTGGTTCTTGAAGCACTGACTCCAGCTGCAGTCCACTCTTTGTGAATCTCCCCCACATTTTTGAATGGGTTTTGTTTCACAATCCTCTCCAGGGTGCGGTTATCCCTATTGCTTGTACACTTTTTTCTACCACATCTTTTCCTTCCCTTCGCCTCTCTATTAATGTGCTTGGACACAGAACTCTGTGAACAGCCAGCCTCTTTTGCAATGACCTTTTGTGTCTTGCCCTCCTTGTGCAAGGTGTCAATGGTCGTCTTTGGACAACTGTCAAGTCAGCAGTCTTCCCCATGATTGTGTAGCCTACAGAACTAGACTGAGAGACCATTTAAAGGCCTTTGCAGGTGTTTTGAGTTAATTAGCTGATTAGAGTGTGGCACCAGGTGTCTTCAATATTGAACCTTTTCACAATATTCTAATTTTCTGAGATACTGAATTTGGGATTTTCCTTAGTTGTCAGTTATAATCGTCAAAATTAAAAGAAATAAACATTTGAAATATATCAGTCTGTGTGTAATGAATGAATATAATATACAAGTTTCACTTTTTGAATGGAATTAGTGAAATAAATCAACTTTTTGATGATATTCTAATTATATGACCAGCACCTGTACAGTGAGCAGAAATAACCTAAATGAAGATGTGGATGGTGCTTCACACTTACTTAAGGAGAATGCTGACTTTTCACCAAACCTTTCAGATTTATAAAACAGACTAATAAAAACAGCTTGAAGACATGGAATATAGTGCATTTTATCAACGACATTTATGATGCTTTTATGCTGATTTTTTTTTCTTTGTACATTTTAGAGCTTAACAGCTAAGTATAAACATTCTTCTAAATTTCTCCTTTTCTGTTTAACAGAAGAAAGAAAGTCAGATGAGTTTGGATCGTTGTCTTTTTCTCAACATAAAAGTCTCTTAAAGGATTAGTTCACTTTAAAATTGAAAATTACCCCAAGCTTTACTCACCCTCAAGGTGTATATGACTTTCTTCTTTCTGATGAACACAATCGGAGAAATATTAATAAATATCCTGACGCACCCAAGCTTTATAATGGCAGTGAATGGGGGCAACGAGTATGAAGTTCAAGAAAGTGCATCCATCCATTATAAACATACTCCACACAGCTCCGAGGGGTTAATAAAGGCCTTCTGAAGCAAAGCGATGCATTTGAGTAAGAAAAATATCCATATTTAACAAGTTAAATATCTAGCTTCCACCAGACCTCCTTCCGTATTCAACTTACGAAGAAAGTGTAATGCCTCTCATCCTCTTCCTTCCTACTGCGGTCTGGCGGAAGCTAGATATTTTACTTTATAATTTGTTAAATATGGATAGCTTTCTTACACAAATGCATCACTTTGCTTTAGAAGGCCTTTATTTACCCCCGGAGCCGCGTAGAGTACGTTCATAATGGATGGATGTGAATGGATGCACTTTCTTGAACTTCATACTTGTTGGTCCCATTCACTGTCATTATAAAGCTTGGATGCGTCAGGATATTTATCAATATAACTCCGATTGTGTTCATCAAAAAGAAGAAAGTCATATAGGCTACACCTGGGATGGCTTGAGGGTGAGTAAAGCTTGGGCTAACTTTCATTTTAAAGTGAACTAATCTTTTAACAAGCATGTTGATAGTCTTTTGTCTTTGTGTAGATTTGCCTAAAATTTACCCATTTGTGTGAGCCCTTAAGATTCTCCACATTGAAGTATTACAGACAATGGTAAAATCTAAAAAAAAAAAAACGATTTAAAAATGATTTAACAGGCAAATCAGATTAATTCAGATTGGACTGAAGGTTGCATCTGAGATACAAATTCCTCCAAATATGTAAAAACAGTGACGGATTATTGAATACATCTGCTTTCTTCATTTCTTTATCTCTCCATTTATCACCCCATAACGATTTATTTCCTTTAGTATGGTTTGCTATTAAAATTATCGTGACACTGGTAATATTGTTGACTCCTTAGATAAATTATTTTTCCTAATTTGTAAGTCACTTTGGATATAAGATATAAGTTCGGTTCCCCCTTTTAAGGATGTTTGTTGTGGCTTAATGGTTAGAGAGTCGGACTTGTAAACAGTCTCATTACCGGCAGGAAATGTAGGTGGGGGGAGTGAATGAACAGCGCTCTCTTCCTCTCTCATTACCCACAACTGAGGTGCCCTTGAGCAAGGCACCTAAACCCCAATCACTCCCCGAGTGGCGCAGCAAAAATGGCTGCCCACTGCTCCGGGTGTGTGTTCACGGTGTGTGTGTGTGTGTTCAATACTCACTGCTGTTTCTGAGCACAAATTCCGAGTATGGGACACCATACTTGGCTACACGTCACATCACTTTGCTTGTTCGGTTCCCCCTTTATGAATGTTTAGTTGCCTGTGGTGGGATTTTTCTCCTTTCTGGTTTATTAAAAAATGTTAGCTGGTTCGCAGCTTTTCATCCAATATTGATGTTGTCTGTGTTCATTTAATCGCATGCGCGAACAACTAAAGTAGGCCTATGTAAATAACTATATTGTTAATTATATGGTTTGATTGTAATGTAAATGTAAATGATTATAATTTACAAGTTTTACTAGAATAGAAATTTAAAATCAATTTGGTCTATTTTAACAAAAAAATCACATAAATAGGCCTACTGAAATTAAAAATGTCATTAGAACTGCCAATCTATTACAAGTAAGAAATATGAAATAATCAAATAGAAAAACAATGCAAATACAAAAAGACAACTACAACATTGGCTATTGACTGAGTATGGCTCGTGCCATATGATACAAACATCAAGCACACACACGTTCCCTCTGTAGTGTGTGTTGGAAAACCCAACTGTTAGATCTGCCCTCTTGACGTCAGAGGGGGAGTTCTGTGACAGAACTTCCTAACACATTTGATTTTTCCCTAGCCTACTACTGCCTTATATTGTCTCATCACTACGGAAGCTTGGGAGGAATGAGGTAAATATCAGTATCGTTTAATCGACGTGTATTGTTTACATCATTCAGTTGTTAATGTCGGTGTTCAGCGCGCAGCCTCACCAAAACATGTCTTGGCTGCATAGACCAACACATAGTTGATATAGTCGATAAAAAATATCTGATGGGGCTTTTGTTGTTGTTGCTAGGATGCAGCATTGCAAAAATAAAATGATAGCTTTGTATTAAACCACTAAAATAATAATAAAAGAAATAAAACAAAATGTCAGATTCTGAAAGCTTCAGTGGAATGGAACTCAACGCACGGGACGCGTTTAAAGCTTCTGTTTACGTAGAAACTTTGTTTTGCAACGTTGTTTTTAAGACGAGTTGCGGTAATTACCCAATTAGATTACGTTATTTCGAGTGTTGAAGTCACTCGCGAACAAAAGTCGCGATCTACTGAGGACGTAACCATAGCAACAGTGCATCGCTTGCGCGATCTGCATTGGAATCATTGTCGCAATGACATTGACAAGTCCTGCAATTATTTATCACTTTATTATGGATTATTTATTTATGGATTATTTTCTACAGGAAAAACTCTGCACAAGAAAATGCATAGTTTTCGAATGACATCTTTTCATTTCTGTGTAAGTCTATTACTTGTAAATGTGATCTTTTGCAGGTTTAGCCTCAGTCTCGTATACCTCTTTTCATACAACTTGCTTCAGTTCTGTGGACACACATGGATTTTCGCGAACATGACAGCCAGATTTCTCTCTTTTGGGGAAGGTAAGCAACAGTTACGAGCTAGCATTTGAAGTGTCTGCTCATGTAAATAATCTGGTATGTTAAACAAACACTCAGTTTATTTACATCTCTCCTATTTGTACCCAGATGTTGTTAAAGATATAAAGTGGTTGTTAAGAGTTGTGGTACAACCAAAACAAAACACTCAAGGGCTCGACTTCCACTCACATCAGCGCTAAACATATTACTTAACATTTTTAATGGATATAATCTACTGAAAATGCTTAGAATTGCTCAATGATTGCTGTTTTATTGCATTAATCTCAAACCGCTCTTGAAATATCCTGTGTTCTGTTCTTAGATGCCCAGGCTGGCACCTTCTATTTTGTAGGTGTTATGATGGGGGTTTGTCAGCTTCTGTCTTTGTTAGAACTGTTTCACATAGCCGATGGTTTTGAGGAGTGCAGACTTTTCCCTCGCTTTATGCAGGTAAAACATACAAACCACATTCATAGCACTAATGTACAAGCCCTGTACTTATTAATTCAGGTAATAGTACATTGTTACATGTACTGTTATTGTAAAGTGTTACTAAAAGAGCTAATTTGCATAAATGTTTTTTTTTTTTTACTATCTCACTTTAAAATCTAGTTCCTGTTTTTGTGTGTGTGTGATGTTTTAAAATATTTCTCAAACTGTTGCCACAAATCAAGATTTAAGGAAGTACCTTTTTCGAGAGAGAAAAAATGTGTCTGTTTCAGAGCTATAGGGCTATTATTTTAAGCTGCATAATTTTTATTTACATGACATATATTATTCTTTAATGCCATTTTCCGTTTACAGGTGATGGAGAGAAATGTCCTTCTGTTTCTCCTCATCAGTCTGGAAGAGTTTCAGAGTAAACCAATCGTGTGTGTGCAGTTTTATCTGTGGAATATACTGGGCCTTCTAAGGTTTGTGTTTTTTATGTTTGCATACAGGCTTCTGTGAATAATTCTGAAGGTCATCTTTATTCAGATACTCTTTATAATAACATTCATAAACACTTAATGGTAAACTCGCTAAGTGTCTTGAAGGCCTAATGTAGGTTTTTGAGCAGCGTATACACTCATAGAAGAAGGTCATCGTGATTTTGCCAAGTAAGACATGTTCCTGGATCAACATATTTTGTCATTGAGTCCTAACTCTATCCATAACTTATTCCTAAAATCATATGGAAATGATAAGTGAATAACAACAGCCTAAACCTGATATAAACTGTAAACTTGTCCCTCTGATGGTTGATTGGAATGTTGTTGTTCCAGGATCAGCAAAAAATTGTTGACCAGGAACAGTTGCTTATTAGCTTGCATATTACTAGCATATTGGCTGTTTATTAGTACTTTTAAAGCACATATTAATGCCCATATTCTACATCCCTTAACCCTACCCCATACCTAAACATAACCACTACAACAACTACCTACTTACTATCAATAAGCAGTAATTAGGAGTTTATTGAGGGAAAACTCCTAGTTAGTAATGGATATGTGTTCCCTAATCTAAAGTGTTACCGAAGAAAAGGATCTATATTGAGCCTTAAAGGTTTCTGTCAGGTGCTTCATATATAGAACCTTTAGGGTTTCCATCATGGGAACATTTAATGGATTTAGTTTTAATTAATTAATTTTGTTTTAATTGATTTTTCATTTCAATTACATTTTAATCCCGTCTGCCATGTCTGTGTTTTTCTCACACAACCTCAGTAAAAACTCCAAGGCAAATTATCTACTGTTTTTCGGCAAACTCTGAGAAATCTAAACCCATCCGAATGAGAATGTCTCATTTCATTTCATTATGGATGATATCCAGTGAAAAAATAAAATTAATAAATAGAGCCCAATAGCGGAAACTGCAAAGATATTTTTTATATCAGTGTCAGGTAAGATACTTGTCTAGTAGATGACTCTGCTCACTTTTTACTATAAACAGCCACTTCTATAAACTCATGTGAAGTTTATTTATTTAGGGTTTTAATAATAAATAATAAAACTCCCAACTCTGTAATAAACACGGAGACGTTAGTCCCGTCCAGGGGTGGACTGGCCATCTAGAATACTGGGAGTTTTCCCGGTGGGCCGCTGGACAATGTGGGCCGGCCCGTTGCAACATAAATATATATGAAGAATGAGTTATAGTAAATTTACGTAGTCTATATCCTTCCGTCAGCCCAGACGCATTGTTCACGTGGGTGCGGCCCACTTGAGGCAAAAACTCTAATAATCCGTTTAGTGTGCTCAGTCTGTCTAAAAACACTCATCAATGTCAAAATGTTTGAGATATCCAATCAAACCGAAGGAGGCAGGATTTACTGTCCACAGAAACCGAGCAGTGCGGCACTTTTTAAAGGGTTAGTTGACCCAAAAATGAAAATTCTGTCATGAATTACTCACCCTCATGTCGTTCCACACCCGTAAGACCTTCGTTCATCTTCGGAACACAAATTAAGATATTTTTGATGAAATCCGATGGCTCAGTGAGGCCTCCATTGAGAGCAAAGCCACCGAACCTCTCAAGATCCATAAAGGTACTAAAAACATATTTAAAACAGTTCATGTGAGTTCAGTGGTTCTACCTTAATATTATAAAGCGACGAGAATACTTTTTGTGCGCCAAATTGTTGACTTTTCAACAATATCTCGTGATGGCCGATTTCAAAACACTGTTTCTGAGCTTTACAAATCTTTTGTTTCGAATTAGTGATTCGGATCTCCTATCAAACGGCTAAACTGCTGAAATCACATGACTTTGGCCCTCCTAACCACTGATTAGATTCGTAAAGCTCAGAAGCAGTGTTTTGAAATCGGCCATCACTAGATATTGTTGAAAAGTCGTTATTTTGCGCACAAAAAGTATTCTCGTCGCCTTATAATATTAAGGTAGAACCACCGTACTCACATGAACTGTTTTAAATATGTTTTTAGGACTTTATGGATCTTGAGAGGTTCAGTGGCTTTGCTCTCAATAGTGGCCTCACTGAGCCATCGGATTTCATTACAAATATCTTAATTTGTGTTCCGAAGATGAACGAAGGTCTTACGGGTGTAGAACGACATGAGGGTCAGTAATAAATGACAGAATTTTCATTTTTGGGTGAACTAACCCTTTAAGACAATATACAGTAATATTTGCCTACTGTTTACGATAAAACGACGGACATTCATTTCCAGGGATGCACTTATGACCTTTTTGGATTTTTTATATTTTAATGCCATTTACGTTATTTGTCACACAATGCACAAAGAAACATTAATGTAGCAGTTTTCAGCATATCAGATAAGAGTGAATGTTTGTGTAGCCTATCTGTGGTCAGGATTTTTTCAGTAATTTCACAATCATTTGAAAATGATTCATAAAACTCAAAATATCATTCTCAAACTTACACTAAAACATTGCAAAACTGGCAACTTTCATATTCAAGTAGCCTATGTCCTGTGTTAGGAAAGTGTCTAAAATAAAATATAATTTGCTAATTAGTTCACATGTATTATTTTACACACTGGCGATCAAAAGTTTGAAATAAGACTTAATGTTTTTAAAAGAGGAAGGTGGAATTTATTTGATCGAAAATACAGTCAAATAGCTGTTTTCTGTGTGGATTTATTGTAAAATGTAATTTATTCCTGTGATCAAAGCTGAATTTTTTCAGCATCATTACTCCAGTCCTCAGTCACGTGATCCTTCAGAAATCATTCTAAGTCCACAGTCCACATTCTGCACTACATTCTAAGTCTTAGACAATACCAGAGCATTGTTACATATGGACTTTAATGGTAGGTATTGAACTTTAGTGATATTAAACTTGCCTGTATGGAAAAGAGATTTGAATTTTTTTTCAAAATTATTTACTATTTGCCACGTGCACCAGGAACGAAAAATAGTATGCCAGTCATTCATTAATGTTAATGATAAGCATTTCAATAATAATAATAGAAAAATAGCATTTATATTTTTGTATAAATAGCATTTATATTTTTATGTTATAAAAAGTGGTGTAAAAAAATTGCTCCGTGCATAATGAGCTGGTGGGTTTTATGGTGAAGTGTGTTGCGGACCGGGTGTGATGGGCCGCTTTGTGCCAGAAAGTCCAGGGCCACTTTTTTGCCCCAGTCCACCCCTGGTCCCGTCCGAATTGATACATTAAATCACAGGTGCCAGGTGATAAGAACTGTAACTCAAATATTGTTTAGAAAACTAGCCCCGTCTGAATTGGGCTTAAGAGTGCAGTAGATGCTGAAAAGTGGTAGTTCTGTTGGTCATATTTTGGTTTGTTTGTCCTACAGGTATCCACATGAGTTATTTTGCCTTTCAGGCACGCCATATTTTAAAATGCTATGGATTCATCAAACTCTGTCAGTTCCAGTGTACTTGCTGTCTGCTGTCACAGAAGGTACAATATCATTATGATTACAATGATATTATTTTAGATACTGTGGCAAAAATGCCATCATTTCCCAATGATGAGGATCAGATAGCTTTGGAAATATAATTTGTCAAAGCAGAATATGATTTATATATATATATATAATTGATTATTTTCAATAATTATTTTAAAAAATCCTTTGTTAGGGGCATTAGGATTGCATATGTTTTCACCTATCTATAGGAGACACTATAGATAAATAGGGGGAAAAAAATAACATCAACAGTATTCCTATGAAATATAAAATAATCAATGCTTTATTATTACAAAAATACATATAATATATAATACAATAATACATAAAAGTTTCTTTATAGAAGTTGAAATTTTGCATTTGTAACATTTTTTCAAAGATAATATTTAAAATGAAAATTGACCACAATCAAAACAACTGATTTTTAAAAAAAATAAAAAATAAAACTTTGATTTTTTTAGACTTGCCGTCATTTAAAACTTGAGTCGTGATGTCCTCTAGAAATAATTGATGATAATAATTGTAATGTCTTATGTTTCAGTCAACATAATTTATGCTTTTTTGATATTCTTGCTCTGTACAAACCAAGTTTGCTAATATTTACATTGCTGTAACATCGTATAAATCCCAAATTGTTGCTTAACACAGGAGCACAGTTGTGTCTGAGCCTGCACAAATCGTCTTAAGAGCTTCATTTAGAATTGCAAGCTGATCTGAGCCAGCCGGAAATGAGTTAGCACACTTGTCTTAAGGAGAGTATGTTGATGTAGAAAGGCTTTATGGGGGTTTGTCAGGAAACGTGTTGAGAAAGCCTGATCCTGCTGCAGCATGTCCAACTGTGATAAAGAGGCACGGCGCACATCATTTAACAATACAGAAAAATGAGCCTCATTAGGGTTAAATATTTTGCATAGCTTTCAATCACTAACCACATTCTCTTTTTGTTCTCTTTTTCTTTAGGAACAAGCATTGTACATATGTTGCCATACTGGTCTGAGCCTGAAGGAACGGATTCAGTTCAACTTAAAGTACCTTCATCACTGTACATTTATTCCCCATTTATGCTTATGGGTTGGTTACTACTTCTTGTATTAGGTAAAATAATATTATGTGCCTTCTGTGCACAGTGGCCCAGAAAAGTACAATTGAGCCACACTTAAAAATGTCTGAATTTCAATGCATATGAAACAAAAAATGTGGCATATCAAACTTTTTTTGTAATATCAATTACTTTTACCAAAATGTATAACCACAGACATAGTCCGTCACATTAACTATGAACTTGTTTAACTAGAAAATACTAAGATTAGAAAGTGCCACATTTTGTCATATTTTGTTATCTAATGCAATGACATTCATACATTTTTAAATGTGGCTTAAGTATCTAAACCAGAGGTGTCCAAACTTGGTCCACTGTACTGCAGAGTTTAGCTCCATCTTGCCTCAACACACCTGTCTTGAAGTTTCTAGTATGCCTAATAGGCCTTGATTAGCTGGTTCAGGTGTGTTTAATTGGGGTTGGAGCTAAACTCTGCAGGACAGTGGCCCTCTAGGAGCAGGATTGGACACCCCTGATCTAAACACTTTCAGGGCCACTGTATATATATATTTTTTTAGATTTGCTCATTTAAATTAGCATGTAGCAGAAGTGTGTCAGCTGATTGTCATCTCTGTGTTTTGAAGGATCCAGTTTAACAATACTACTCTTGCTGAAGGAAAGGCAGGAGATTCTGGCCAGCTGGAATAATAAACTGAAGAAAGACTAACCAAGAGAAGAACAAAATATCAGTACAGGCCATCCCATTCACCAAAGCCAAATATTCTAACCTTAGGAGTATTATGTTGGTGGAGGAGTGCATTGCTGAATTGTGTAATGGCAAAATTTTAAATATTTAAACATGTTATCTGCAGCACAACATTTTTAACTGAAAAAAAAAAAGAAAAAAAAAAAAAAACCTGAATATCTGATTTAAAAAAAAAAAAAAAAAAATTCTCTTTAAGAACATGATACAGAACTTTGAGGAACATACACACAATGCCATTTTTTGATTAATAATATTCTTGTAGTTGAGATAAATCATGGTACTGAAAGACCCTAATAATTCCCCTGACTAGAAAGCATAATAATGCATTTGTATACGTGAATATCGTCACTGTTGGGTGGAAATTTAATCAATTAAAAGTATTAAAAAGAGCTTGTGACTAAACCTCTAACTCCGTTGGATCCTCAAACTGTCAGTAAAGTCTCATATTTCCGCCCACCTCTATTATAAATGAAGTGCCACATTTTGGACCATCTCTGCTTGTTTGCAATGCAAGGGTAAATAAAGAACTAGCTCTTTGAATAAATACAGCGTTTTCTTTATTCAAGAAACACTATATATATATATATAAAGGCCGGTGTTTTATGTATTTGAGGAGCAAAGAAGAGTTTCTTGTCATTAAAGGATTTGTTCACTTTAAAATGAAAATTACTCAAAGATTTACTCACCCTCAAGCCATCCTAGGTGTATATGACTTTCTTCTTTTTGATGAACACAATCGGAGTTATATTAATAAATATCCTGACGCATCTGAGCTTTATAATGGGAGTGAACGGGGGCAACAAGTATGAAGCTCAAGAAAGTGCATCCATCCATCATAAACGTACTCCACGTGGCTCGATGCGTTTGTGTAAGAAAAATATCCATATTTAACAAGTTATGAAGTAAAATATATAGCTTCCGCCAGACTGCCTTCCGTATTCAACTTAAGAAATGTTTTTTCTTTTTTTCGTAATTTTAATACGGAAGGCGTAGGATGTAGTGTAAGCGTTTTGAACTGCGAGAATTTTACACTTTCTTCGTAAGTTGAATACAGAAGGTGGTCTGGCAGAAGCTAGATATAATATTATTAGGCATAAAGTTAAAAATATTGTCAATTTGAAAAAAAAAAAAAAAAAAAAAATCAACTAAATGGTGTCCGGACATCTTCAGTGCATGTGTCAAATGAACTTTTTAGTCAAGTTTTTTTAAATTTGTGTTTTGCATTATTCAAACATCTTATAAGTCCTTGATAGAATCCTACAAATCGAGGTGGGAATGTCACCAGACCAGTATTTGATGCACGAATAAAAGTTGCTACATTGTCTCTTACACAGTGAGACTGTACCGAACCTCTAGTGCTGCTAGCAATGAAAATAATTCCAAAATAAGTTAAATCAGCTATAAAATTGTATAATAATGAATATTAAATAAAATAGTTCAAACATTTATTCATTTATTTTTTACAAATCAGTTTTTGAGACTGTATATGCATTGAAAAACTCTGTTACAAGAGTGTTGCTAAGGGATCTAGTACGCATTACACAGGTGAACATATTGGCATGCATTTTATATGAGCTACTGAGCTACTTTGTCTGTAAAACTGGCTAGAGTTTCAGGAAAAGCTTATGTCATAGTCAAAGAGTTTGATTTCATCATGATGTTCAGCATTTACAAGCAAAGCAAAGAAAGTAAATGTTTCTGAATGAAGGACTTTGCAAGAAAATCCCCGTTCGCATCTGCTAACCTTCAAAGATTAATAGTTTCCTCTATCGTATCCCTTGTCGACGCAGAGAAAGTTGAGTCTCCGCTCACAGTCTGTGGGTTTCCAAACGTTCTGTGTTCGATCATAAACTCCACAGCGCTGATTCATGGCAGGACACTGGAGCTCTCCATCTGCAGACCAGACCTTATAGTCGAGATCTTCTCCATTTACCCAGAACCAGTGACCAGCTAGAAAGCGCAGTCCGGTCCACACATCATCTGTATCGGCTGCTGTGCTATTAATCTTTGCTTCTTCCATAATGTCATCTGAGCTTATTATGGCCAGGTTGATGTGGTTTTGTCTGCAGTATTCCAAGGCCTCTTCCCATGTGCTTTCCTTCTGCACCAGGATCAGCTCAAAGACCATCATGCAATAAAATCCTAGATGCCCAGAGCAGTCGCTGTCACACAATTTATATGTGTTTTTATTGACAGCGCCACATTTATCATGATCATTATTTGGTTCTCTATTGTCCCAAAACGTAATCGTTGCCTCCCCGCCTTCGGACCACCTCCACTTGTTAATGTCTTTACCGTCTCTCTCAAGTCCAATCCAAAAATAATCCTCTTTAATCAGGGGATTGTTAGAGAGCTTCTGTAAATCTTTACTTCTGACAGTGGACAAGTCATCGTAGTGCAGTCTGCAGTGCGTCTGTGCATCTTTCCAGGACATAGTCTCATTCACGTAAAAGTGAAATCTGTAGATGCTGAGTTTCAGCCTAAAGAGACTCAAAAAGAGCAGCACAGTTACAGAAGCCTTCATGTCTCTATACGTGATCTCCCAGTGCAGCAGTTGGATTCCTTATTAACATGGAGTTCCACATGTATGTCATGATACCGATACCACACCTTTCACAAATTTCTGGCATGAACAGACCAATAAAAACCAGAACAGCTGTGACTTTAACAGTGACCTTCACTGCCTTAGGCCCTTCAGGCATTACATTAACAAATTTCTTTACTCAAAATGTGGAAACAGGCCCATGTAAGGCAAATCAGATGACTCGAAAGGACAAACGCATTTATGGCCGGTTTCACAGACGAGGCTTAAGACTACAATGTATGTTTGAGCTGTTTTAACTGTGTGCGTTTTTGTGATTTATGAGGACACAAATTTGTATAATGACATGGGTATTACAATGGTATTACATGCATGACGTAAACATGAAATATGAGGACATTTCATGAGTCCTCATATTTAAAATAGCTTTAAAAACATACTAAACAATGTTTTATTAAAAATGCAGACAGTTTTCTGTGATGGGTAGGTTTAGGGGTAGGGGTAGTGTAGGGGGATAGAATGTATAAAAACCATTACGCCTATGGAATGTCCGCACTTTGATAGCAAAACAAACCTGTGTGTGTGTGTGTTTCTCTGAATCACACGTACACACATTTGAGAAATTATCTTAGATCAAATGTAGGACAGTTTCTACTGAACTTTTTATAAATAAGTCCCCTTGTTTCTTCTTCAATTCAAACAGATTCTACAGCACTTTTCACAAAAAAATACTGTTAAAAGGAGTTTAAAGAGTATAAGATCAAGAGGTTTAAAATAGTAATAAATCTTACTCCAAAGTCCAGTAAAACCTGTTATAGTTTCGAGAAGACCAATGCTAATAAATTTGCTTCAACATATTACAGATATAAAACAACCCGAGTGGCAAATTAGCAGATGGTTCACCTTACACACAAATATAGTGAAAAAACATATTCAGATTAGCCACAAGGAACATTATGAACTTTTCTCACGACAAGTAATACAAAATGTAAATATATATATATATATATATATATATATATATATAGGCTTATATATGTTAGTTGTAGTGATAACAGTTGATATTCAGGCACATGTAATTATACTCACCAGTAGATGGCAGCAAACGAAAACCAAATGTCAAACAGCTCAGTCTCTTTAAATGCTGTCAGATTAAATATTGAATCACAGACTTCCAAATCTTACATCAAAATAGAACTATATACTATCATTCATGTATTTGAAGTATCTTACTACTTTTATATAATTTAAAAGTTGTCCTTTGATTTTGATTTGATTTTTATGTTTTTATAAAATTAATGAGCGTGAATCAAAAAGACATTCATATCAGCATGCGTATGCAGTTGTGGTCAGAATTATTGGCACCCTTGGTAAATATGACTAAAGATGACTAAAAATAAATCTGCATTGTTTATCCTTTTGATCTTTAATTCATAAAATTAGCAAAAATCTAACCTTTCATTGAAGGAAAAGAATTGAAAGTGAGGGGAAAATCACATTATGAAATAAATGTTTTTCTCCAAAACACGTTGGCCACAATTATTGGCACCCCTAGAATTTTTTATGAGTAAAATATCTCTGAAGTATATTCCCATTCATATTTACATTTTTTTTTAGCACACCAGGGTTATCATGAACATGAAATTGTCCAGCCACTACTTCCTGTTCCACAGGAGTATAAACATGAGGAAACACAAAGGCCAAATTCCCTTAATCATTCAACACAATGAGTAAAACCAAAGAATATAGTTCTGATGTGCAGCAAAAGATTGTTGAGCTTCACAAAATAGAAAGTGGCTGTAAGAAAATAGCTGAAGCATTGAAAATCCCCATTTCCACTATCAGGGCAATAATTAAGAAGTTCCCATCAACTAAAGATGTTACAAATCTGCCTGGAAGAGGATGTGTGTCTAAATTGTCCTAATGCGCAGTGAGGAGGAAAGTTTGAGTGGCCAAAGACTCTTCAAGGATCACAGCTGGAGAATTGCAGAGATTAGTTGAGTCTTGAGTCTCAGAAAGCCTAAAAAAATTTATCAAACGGCACCTACATCCCCACAAGTTGTTCGGGAGGGTTTCAAGAAAAATCCTCTGCTCTCATCTAGAAACAAACTCCAGCATATTCAGTTGTCAGACAAGACTGGAACTTCAAACAGGACCGGCTTCTATGGTCAGATGAAACTAAAAAAAGAGCTTTTTGGCAGCAAACCCACCAGATGGGTTTGGTGCATACATGGATAAAAAGTACCCCATGTCCACTGTTAAATATACTGCTGGATCTTTAATGTTGTGGGCCTACTTTTCTGCTGGAGGTCCTGGACGTCTTGTTCAGATACATGGTATCATGGATTCTATCAAATACCAACAGATAAAAAATCAAAACCTGGCGGCTTCTGCTCGAAATCCAATAATGGGCCGTGGTTGGATCTTCAATCAGGACAATGATCCAAAACAAACATCAAAACCAACACAAAAATGTGTCACTGAGCACAAAATGAAGCTTCTGCCATGGCCATCCCAGTCCCCTGACCTGAACCCTAAAGAAAATGAGTGGAGTGAACTGGAGAGAAGAAGCACCAACATGGAGCTGGGAATCTGAAGGATCTGTAGAGATTCTGCATGAAGGAATGGTCTCTGATCTCTTGTCAGGTGTTCTCCAAACTCATCAGGCATTATAGGTGAAGACTCAGAGCTGTTATTCTTTTCCTTCAATGAAAGGTTAGATTTTTGCTAATTTTATGAATTAAAGATCAAAAGGATAAACAATGCAGAATTATTTTTACAGTCATATTTGATCATATTTACCAAGGGTGCCAATAATTCTGACCACAACTGTATTTTAAAGTGTAATTTATTCCTGTGATGGCAAAGCTGAATTTTCAGCATCACAATTTCTTCAGAAATTATTCTAATATGCTGATTTGGTGATTAAGAAACATTTCTTACAAATATTACAAACAGCTGCTCAATATTTTTGTTGAAAACTGAGATACATTTTTTCAGAATTCTTTGAATAGAAAATTCAAAAGAACAGGATTTATTTTTAATACAAATCTTGTGTAATATTCTAAATGTCTTTACACTTTTGATCAATTTAAAGCATCCTTGCAGAAGAAAAATATTACTTTCTTTAAAGGTACACTATGTAATTTTTTTTTTTTGGTTAAAAATTAATATAAAAGTTAAATAATGAGCCAATAACATTATCAATCCAAATATGTACAAATATTTTAAAAAATATCTATTTTTTATTTTAAACAAATATTTTATTGAATTTCCATATGTAGCTCTCTAACAGAGTTCATTGTAAAGCATTATCTATTGTGAAGGGTCATTTCAATATAGTTGTTGTAGCTGTGATGGAATTTATTTTCAAGGAAGTACCGAGTCTATTAATGGGTATAGCTACAGTAACGTCTTCAGCCAGTCAGCTTGAGATCCTTTGGTTATATCTCTTAAGTCTAGTAGTGAATGTTTTATGAGCAGTAGGATAACAATATTCATCCGCACAGTCACGCAGAGCTGAAGCACCAGAACAATGTTCTTCTGCAAAATGCATGGAGTTTTGTTTTTAACCGCTAAATGGGCCAAACGTTACAAAGAGAAAACTTTTGAACTCTACTAATTTGTGATATCCTGTATATTTTCTTGCAAACAACGTCCAGAGCCTGAGCCATAAATAATAATTAAAATAAATAATAATTCTACTATGTAGCATGTTAGTCTGTTTAGGGTATTTTAAATGTTGTTCAAGGTCTGTTCTTGTCTAAATGGGCAGTTCTTGGCTAGCCTAAGCTACAATATGGACCAGACTTATATGCCGACCATCAGGCATCATTTATGCCGAATATTCAGTATCAGCGTGGCTGAAGGAAAGGAGAAAGCTTTCAGGTTAAAGGATGCAAGAGTTAAAAATCAGCTTGACCTGGATTTCAAGTTCTTAATGAAAGGAAATTTATGCAAAAAGAGTGAGCTTCAATTGAACAGACAAAGATACTTGGAATGGCACAGATACGTTTATTTTTATAGTATCAATACATTTTACATGCAATGCATGAAAGTGGAAATAAACAAAAGTGGAAAATAATGATGCTTTCTGAGCCCATTTTTATGCACTTCTCTGTTTGTTTTTTTTAACAGCAAAAAGAAGAAGAAGAAAAAAAAAGGAATACTATGGTATTCCTACTTTCAATCTATTAAACATGTCAGCTTTTACTCTGGTTGGTAACAGACTGGGATTATCACTAGAGTTTGTGAAATGGTCAAACATGAGCTTTGTTATGTAGATGCTACTCCAAACAGCCACGTAAACAAATCCCTTGGTGTGTCAGAGCTTTGATAGGATCACCAGCCATACGCTCTGGTCCACACGCCCTTCTTCTTGAACTCCGAGGTGGATCTCAGAGCCATTAATGCCGCTAAGACAAATAAGAGATACAAGTAAGTCAAATAAAAGACTGCACATATACTGTAAATCATATAACAACCTTTGCTTCTTGATATCATGCTATGTAATAAGTAAAACATTTTTAAAACCGATTAAAGAACAATAATTTAGTTTGATCAAAGCATCTCACCTCTGGCTGTAAGTACAGCAGTCTCTGAGAAACTTAGTTTAGGACCTTCAGTAATACTGAAGAGCCAGTCAATGAACTGATGGCATGAAGAAAGAAAGAATGGAGTCAGTAATTTATTTTTCATTCAGCTAGGAAGCATTAAATCGATCAAACGTGACAGTAAAGACTATTTCAAAATATATTTCAAATAAATGCTGTTCTTTTGAACTTTCTATTCATCAGAGAATCCTGAAAAATTGTATCATATTCCACAAAAATATTAAGCAGCACAACTGTTTTCAACATTGATAATAATAAGAAATGTCAATCATCATATTAGAATGATTTCTGAAGGATCATGTGACACTGAAGACTAGAGTAATGATGGTGAAAATTCAGCTTTGCATCACAGGAATAAATTACATTTTAAACTATATTCATATAGAAAACAGTTATTTTAAACTAATATTTTTCCTAAATATTAATGTTAGTACTGTATCTTTGATCAAATAAATGCAGCATTAGTGAGAAGAAGAGACTTCTATCAAAAACAAACATATTACCGACCCAAACTTTTGAACAGTAGAGTTCATACACAGGAAAATATTTGCTTTATTTTTAATTACTATTGATAATGCACATACTCAAGGTTGAGGACTGGAAGTATTACAATTTGGTGTTCTGCACCATTTGTGGAAATGAACATGAATGACATCTTAAAAAGCAAAACATTCACCAGAACTCCACATTTAAACTGTAAAACGAGAGATAAAACATGCCATACCTTTTGTGACTGGGACTTCCACGGCTCTTTGGTGAGTAGCTGCTTTATGCTGTATGGGATTGCAGATTGGCATGATGCAACCGACAGCTCAGTGGTAGCAGGGTTGACATAGAGGGCATGAGTCAGTTCTGTTTTCTGAGAGGACTGTTGCCAGGGAAACCACTGGGCCCTGATGCCAATGAGAAGCGGGGCACAATGGTCAGCCCAAGACGCCACTGCTGCAGCAAACACACCGAGGAGGAAGTCTGTGCCCTGCAAAGTGATAGTGTTTATGATAGTGATTATGTTTAAAGTCAAAACGTACAATTCTTATTTTAATTATAGTATTATAAATGATTTATCCATGCACATCATTATTTTTTAAATTCATGTGCCCTCTTATTCTTTAATCAAAATAAATTCCCCTGCCTCTTGCAACGACATCTCTTTCTTCTCTGATGACACGTTTACTGGCATGAGGGAGAGACAACCTGTCGCTCACATGAGATCCACCAATAGCAAACCACAACCATCCAATGATTCAATCAATTCCCGATAGACAAAATCAAGTCCCGCCCTACATTTTTTCTTGTTCGAGAAACCATTTCAGTCAGATATACGTCACAATAGGGAAGAAAAGACTTATTTCCATTAACTTCCATTTCATGCAGACTTAAAGGTACAATATGTAAGATTTTTGGATTAAATATCCAAAAACCACTAGAACAATGTTATATATTTTGTTGACTTTTGTTCTTACATTATCTCAAATGTTTCCAACAATGTTTAAATCCAAAGAAATCAGTAATTTTAACCAATGTAACAGCCCGTGTAATTGCGTCACCTGTCAATGACATCATATCCGCGTTACCCTTGATTTCCGGTTTTACTTCCGTGGAAACCATGGAAACACCAAAGACGCTTTAATATTATGTGTTTTATTAGACAGGTGAGCAACTGTTTGCATACTTTTATTGACAGAAAATTAATCATTGTTATAGTCTTATTGTTTGAATCTCTCGTTTTCTTGATTTACCACAAGTAACACGTTTGTTCCCAAAAAGTAAATCAACAACACTATTCAAGTCAAGTGGCTAATAGCATAATCTGGAAGAGCTTTATTTGTAGTAACAGTAATACAACATTTTCTCCACCATACAATATATTTTAAAATTAACTGCATGCCATTTAGCAACACAAGTCATCCAGTTTTTCTTAATATGATATTCTAATATCAATCTAGTTAGTGTGCTACAAGTGTCTCATACCAGCCACCGAGCGAACGCACAGAGTAACGTTATTCACAACTTTCAACACTCAAACGTATTTAGTATGATTATTTTGACCAAGCAAAATAGCGCTACGTTACCCCACAATTTTAATTCGTCAGGTAAAGTGACCTGTGTAAGTAGTAATTCAGCACTTGCAGCTGTTTTATGAAATAATGAATGAAATAATGTGAATTTAAGTGATCAAACGTAACTGTAACAGTGTTCAAGTTCAGGGAAGGAGGCGGATGTTAAACGTAACTTTAATCGTAAAATAAACAAAATCAAAACAAAAGGAACAGCACTAGTGGCCAACTGCAGCATATAAGCATAATAAAAACAGCAATGTAGGCTCTCGGCCCGCCTTGCTTCATACTACAGTATCATTAATAAAACTTTAATACATTAGCTCATTCATGAACACGATTTCTGCCTGAGTCCCATCAGATTGCTTTCCAGAGGTGAAGACGACAACTCCCATGATTTCACACTCATTCACGGCATCAAGCTACGCCTTTGTTATTGTTTTCAATACACGACCTCAAGCAGTGAAACTTACATGCTTGCCTTTAAGTCAGCAAACAGGTAGTATCTTGCTTCCTACAGCTGGTAATGTGTTTTATAGAGAAAAGAACTGTTTATATCATTAGGCCCACAGCAAGGCAACTGAAAACACTTTCCAGATGGCAGTGACTGCTCTTCTGAGAGGCAAATCCACATACGATTGTAAAGCGACCTAAAAGAAACCAGGGCCCAATAAATTAAAGCAAAATTTTTTTGCAGCGTAGTCATATTGCAAATACCTCTATAACGTTGACACATTTAGCAGAGGGAGATCCGTATGCAACGTTTCTGATGTGGCCCATCAACTCCAGCAGCCACTCCATTCGTTTAGAGACCCCTGAAAACAAACAAACATTTTAAACAACATAATGATTCAAGTTCATTAAAGAGTGGGTATTTGAAATGGAAAGTTTGGGGTCAGAAGGATTTTGTAAAGTTATGCTCACCAAGGCTGCATTTATTTGATCAAAAAATAAAGTAAAAACAGTAATATGGTGAAATATTATTTAAAAATTTCTTTTAAATATATTTTTTAAGGTGTAATTTATTACTTAAATTTTCAGCATCATTACTCCAGTCTTCAGTGTCACATGATCCTTCAGAAACCATTCTAATATGCTGATTTGCATATACTTATTTTTTTCATGCTTAATTCATAAAAGTTCAAATGAACAGCATTTATTTAAAATAGTTTTTTTTAATAAGACTTGCTTGAACAGCAACAAGACTACAAGCGACCATCAACTAGCAAGTGTGTTCTGCGCCTGTGTTTAAAGTCGCAATGAAATCAAAATTGAACCCATTTACTTTGTTAGCACATATTACTAGATTTGTGGTGAACAATTAATCCGTGCAAGTTAATACACAGAAAAAAATTGTTTGTCGTGGTAATCTTTAATCAAAATCTGAAAAGTTACTTCCGGTCTGGAATGGCGTTCCTTCTCTGATGACGTCAGTTTGACGGCTTGGGATGACAACGCTTAAACCACTCCCCTCCAACCGTTAGTCTGCTATGAGCTAGAGATGGAGAGGAGGAGCGCTAAAGTAAAACCCTGCCCTCTATTCAATATTCCGTTTCACTTGGAAATATGTCACAACACTGGAGAAAAGTCGTTTGCAACTTCCGGTTCACGGGGACTTTAAGGATATATATATATATATATATATTATATAACTTACTGATCCCAAACATTTAAACAGTAGTGTACCTTTTTACTTCAGCGCTTTACTATTATATACATTAGTATCATTAACCCACCTGTATTGGGACTAGAGGCAAACCGTGATTGGTGCAGGCCCTGCAGAAGAAGCCAGCTTATTCGTTTTATATTCCCCACCTGGAGGATGGTACTGATGACATCATTGAGTCCGAGGAGAGGGACTCTGCCTTTAGATGTCAGATAGGATAGGATGAAAGCTGTTTTTTCAACATTAGCCTGTAGAGGGAGCACAAAAACAGGGGAAAACTGTGAGGTTGTACATATGTTGATTTAATGTCTCTAGCCGCTGTCTAGTAAGTCATTTAACTTGTAAATTGCATCTGGGATGGTTCTTATATGACATGATAAATTACAAAACAGCAGAAGCTGTCCTATGCACTTGCCATGAATTATGATTATCATTAATTATCATGAAAGAAGAGGAAAACCTTCCATGGATGAAAGCGTAACTATTCATCACTGCAAACGTACTTTATTGCATGCATTATATTTGTGGATTCTTGCATAAAATGTGTCTCATTACTAAAATCAACAATAAATAATAAAAAAAGGGTATCCTTTTAAGGTATGTTGCCTGGAGGCAGCATTGTGCAATAATGGAAATGAATGAATCAAAGCTGATGCCAGAATACTGAAACTAACTGCTACATGACAGACGCTAATAGAACTATTACATCCACTGCATGATGCATAACGGGGACACAACTTTCAGTCTTTAAAACAAAATATTATGTTCACTAAAAGCCAACAAATATATGTTGACAATAAATAATAATTATAATAGATAATATTGATCTATTCATAGTAATATTTATTTTTATTAATATTTATATAATCAAACATTTTAATTTCCAAATAAAGGCATCTTCGTGAAGAATGAAGGCATTAAAATAAATTAAAATTAAAAGGCATTAAAATGAAATACTGAATTTCTGCTGATATGTCAAGAAAATGTTTATAATAAAACCTAATAGAGTACAACAGTTTCTGCCCACTTCCGGAAGTATTTTTTCCATTCATTTCTCCCATAGAGATTTTTAAAATGTCTTTGTTAAAGCGTTTTAAGCCATGAACCAAACCAATCAGCTAAAAAGTGAATTTACAACATTACAAACTTTGATATAAAAAAAAAGGTTTTGAAAATCGGACAAAACATGAAGCATTGAACTGAATTAAAAACGATGGAGAAATATAAAACTACTCATTTAAAAACATTGATTGTTTATATAAAAGCAATATGTTTTAAGTTTATATGTATATTCAAAGTATTTTGAGAGCATAAGGAGACCGTTTCGATTATGTCATTCGCAGTGCTTCATGGGAGTGGGCAGCGTTAAAGAGATCTTTTGCTGCATTTTGCTTGTCTCAACTCTGATTGGTGGAATTTTTTAGTACAGCATCATGGGTAATGTAGTTTTTCACCACAAATTCTGCTGAATTTTTCACACGATTACCTCAAAAATGAATTAAAAAAAAATGCGGGCTGACGGCTTCAATAGAAGCAAATACTATCGATTAACAACCTCGTAGGTTTATAAGTTATTGTTCAAAATCAAATTCCCTATGGAGAAAATGAGTGGAGTTTTTACTTCAGGAACCCGACTGTTGCTCTTTAATTGCTGGCATTAGTTGTACACAAAGTTACTATTTAGATGGTAATGCAAAACCAGAGGCAGACTTTTTGTGGAAAGACCCTTAAAATGACCCTCATGATGTGGTGTGACCCAAAAAAAAGCAAAAAAAAAAAGCATTTAATTTGGTTATTCAGTCATCTCTTCATCACTAACCATTTTATGTCATTTTATACATATCTTGAGCTTGCAAAGTGAAGAAATGAGTTCATTACCCTGAGGCAAGATATTATGACTACATATCATGATGAAACATTTCAACAGAATCAGATTTATAAAGCTATAAATCACGAACATTACAGTTATATTATACCTCAGTGACTTTGATTATGCGGTCTATCTCAGGGTCGCTCAGTTCAGACAGACACGAACACATCGCTTCATAGAGGTCCACCTCACCAGCCTACAAACCAACACAAAAAACAAAAAATATCACTGTTCAGCAGCAGAACTTGCTAATTGTTCAATGCTTAATCACCATGTTTGAGTATAACACATCTTCCATTAAGGCCATGACACACCAAGCCAACATAAAAGAACTAGCAGCGACGACAGCTGACTGTGTTGTCACGTCGCGTCGGCTGCGTCTTGGCCAAAAAGCTGACCTTCGGCTTGGTTTGTCACGACCTTTAGATAACTGCCAGGACATACCGGTATATTATCAGGTAAGAGGTTATAGATCTTTTCAGTGGCAGAGCACAGGGCGGTCCAGCAGTTTTGGGGCGGGTTGGGGACTGCCATGGCTTTGGACAGGCTACGCAGGATGGACAGGCACAGAGGCAGGCGCTGAGCACGTGTGTTGGGTTCAAACTGCTGGACTGCCAGACTGTCCAAGTACACCTGCAGCTTGTCTTCAGCCACATGCTTCATCCAGGAGCTCAGGCACTCGTACAGATAAGCCCTAGTGCGGAGCTGTGGAGGGTACAGATAGACAAACCGACAGTGTGACATTTTGAAGCCAGATAACCATGATGAACTTCTTACAGATGACAACATTGAGAAAATTAGCTACTAATTATTACTTCACTTTTCAGCATCCTTACAAGTTATACTCAACAGTTTATGAATATTACAAAAGGAAAAATTATGGAATTATATGTAACAATTTTCATGTGTTATTCGCTTAAAAAACAAGACCTTCTCTGACTTCCTAGGTTGTCTATGAAAGCCTGTAGACTGATTTTTATGTGGAGGACTTGTTTTTGCCGGGAAAATCGAAAGGATGTGGTGATTACATGCACTCCTGAAAGCTTATCTTCTGTTCAATGACACATGAAACGACTGCTTATGCAATGTTCGAAAAAGCCGTTCTGTACTGTAATGACAATGTGTCATGCAAAGAAAAAGGGATTAATTTAAACTATATTCTCACATAGCCAGATCTATAGTCTATATAGTCTCAACTATACTTTATAATCAAACTATCATAGCAGTGTAACTGTAAGTACCTCATCTTTCGACATGATGCTGGTTAATTGCAGAGCTTGTGCAAACATATCCACATCACTATGATCAGATGCTTTCTTAACTGCTGTTTTCTCACCGCTGTCATTCTGTTTTATATTGTTATTGAGAGGAAAGCACGCAGCACACGTTTAAATATTCATCTAAACATCACTCTCAGCAGTGTGGATGGCGTCTGGATGTTCGTTAACAGTATATCGCTGCAAAGGTATTTCCAGATTTATTTTTTTACTTCTAAGTGAAGAACGAATAAGAACTTAGCTGTTGCAACAATAATGATAAGTAAAAGCAGCAGCAACAATAAGTCGCTGGAGTTCACTTAACAGCCACTGGTGTCACTAATAACAAGGGTTTCTGAATTCTAGCCCTTTTTACAAATTAGTAAAAAACTAAATGTATACATTTTCAAAAGAAAATATGAGCAGAAATATGCACATGTAAAACATGTAAAACTCGCCGTCATGTAGGACAGCTTGTTTATGGCAAAAAACATTATTATTTTGCTCAATATTGAGATCACGATTATTTATTACCATTACTCTCATTAGAAACAAAGCATTTAACAACTTTGTTTTTTTTTTAAAACTGTATTTATTTATTTTTTAACAGATTTCCTTGAACTTTACATTTAACTGAAAAATTGAAAAAAGATTAGATAAATAATTAAATAATATATGTAAATATATATATACATATTTAAATAATATAAAAAAAACGAATGACTTCAAAACCTTTTTGCACATCTAAAACTAGCAGCCATGTAGGGCTTCTCGTTTATGTCAAAAACCATAATAATCAATATCAATATCTATATTGAGATCACAGTTGCTTATTACAATTACTCATTAGAAACATCATGAATTTATTGAACTTTTTTTTTAAACTCGTCTTTTTAAACAGTGGATTTTTCTTGAACTTTAAGTTTAACCAAACTGAAAAAATTAAATGTTAAAAAAAGAGATTAAAAAATAAATAAATAAATAAATAAATATATATATATAATTTCTTTTTAAAAAACAAATTACTTCAAAATCATGTAGTGCACTTTCACAACCTACTGCAAACTACTAAAAATGTATTCAATATTTAAAACAAGACAAGACAAAAAGCATTATTGCAAAACATAATAATTACTTTATCTTGATTATCTTGTTTTTATAACTGATTAATCACCCATTCTGTGTTGTCTTTTCTTACTGGCCCAAGCTCAAATGCTGAAAATATCTTTTGGTGAAAAACCAGCATAATTACATCAAAAAATCAGCATGGAGACACCACAAACATCTATTACACACAGAAAGAAACAAATACTCACACTCAGGCTGTGCACCAGGGGAGGCACAAGCCAGATGCTGAGGAAAAGTGAGGCACTCTGGGAGGATTGGGCCTGACTGGCAGCCAACTCCAAACAGTGATGCTGCACCTCCTCACCTACGGCAGAACACTTCAAAATCATTTATCTTCAATGACACAATAAATACTTGCCACAAGGCCTTTTCTTATAGAACATTAATTAATGATGATGACGAAGAGGAAGCTGACCGAAGCTGAGTCTCATCAGCGGAGAGAGGACGGCACTCCAGTTGACTGGAGGATACTGGAAGCTTCCACCAACCGAGCCTATTGTTGCCAGCACCGTCTTCACTAGGTGTGGGGCAGTGAACTCAGGCCCTGCACAAAGTCAGAGCATAAGTGAGTAACAGAGACACTTTTTTGTTAGACAGCATTAGATAGTGTGTTACCTTTCCTTCCTGCTTCAGTGATGAAGTCTACACTCGCTCGGATCACACTTTTCTCTGGGAGATAACCAAAGTCCTGAGGAACTGTTAAAGGGGGGGGGGGGGGGGGGAGAGAAATATGTTTTATTGGTCTATTTATACAGTATGCATTTTTATGCTTTATTATTTTTTATTATTATTATTTTTATTAGTGGTAGTAGTAACAATACAAATAGTTATTTTTTATTAGTGGTAGTAGTATCAATATAAATAATTAAATTAAAATAATAAAAAAAATAATGAAATATTTTTATTAGCAGTAGTAACAATAAAAATAATTATATTCATATATTTCATGTTTCTAAATTATTATTAGTACTACTATTATTATTATTAACAACAACAATAATTATTATTGTTATTTTATTATATTGGTTATATTATAATATTATTATTATTTAATTATTTTTTATATGGTGATGATTTAATGATCAACAACAATATTCATTTAAATATTTTTCATTTAAATTTTTTTGTAACAATATTGTTTTGTTTTTAATAAAAATACAGAAGACTGAGCATTTTGAATTTTAGATATATTTTATTATTAGTGGTAGTAGTAACAATAAAAAAATATATATATTTCATGTTTTATAAATTATTATTAGTACTACTACTATTGTTATTAGTATTAACAACAACAATTATTATTATTTTATTATATTGTTTATATTTTATATTTTAATTGTATTATTTAATTATTAATATTATTAACAACAATAATTTTATTATTTAATCATTTTTAATTCTATTATGATTTAATCATTATCAACAATAACATTCATTTTTAAATATTTTTTATATTTATTTTTTGTATCAATATTGTTTTGTTTTTAATAAAATAGAAGTCTGAACATTTTGAATTTTAGATGTTTTATTATTATTATTATTATTATTAACAATAAATATAATGACATTATTAATTATTATTATTTATTTTATATAATGTGTTACATATTATTATTAGTTAATTATTAATTATTACCATTAATTATTATTACTATAATCAACAACAACAACAACTGTAATAATAGTAATAATTTATAATAAAAAAAACGGAAGACTGGGTATTGTGAATGACTGTAGTCTCACCTGCGGTTCGACTGTGGCTGCTGCACATGTGGGCCAGATGCAGGTGTCCCAGCAGACATGCTCCGTTAGACTGCAGACCTATGGTTCCTGAGAAGGTAATGATCTAGTGTGGAGGATGGCATGAGAGCAAGAAAAAATAAAATGACACTTAACTTCATTCAAACCATTGTTTTAATTCCAGTATATACATTTTCATGTATGTCAAATGCATGAATTATAACCTGTGTAATGGCTCGGATGACCTCGTTCAGTCTGCCCTGCTGTTGTGAGGACTCCTCTGTTTCACTCTTCAACTGATGGAGATAAAAACACACTCTCTGAAGGTCAAAGGCTTCTAGGACACAGTATAAGCCTATGTCACTAGGCCACTAGTCAGGAGTGGCGTTCTCCATCGGGGACCAGTAGCAACAAATGAAACAAAACAGGTCAATTAAAAGTGTTTTAACATTAAAGCATTTTAACTACACTACTGTTCAAAAGTTTGGGGCCAGTAAGATTTTTTCAAGCACCAATGCACAAAATCAGCATATTTTTAAGCACCATATCAGCATATAGAGTGCAACAGTGCCCATCCAATTTTTCAGAGGCGCTGCTGGTTCGGGAAGTAATTTTTCCATTCATTTCTCTCATAGGGATTTTTTTTTAAAAAAAGTCTTTGTTAAAACATTATAGGCCATGAACTAAGCTAATCAGCTACAAGGTGAACAACATTACAAACTTTGATTTGAAGCAAAGTAGTATTTAAAAAAATCGACAAAGGTACAAAAATACAAAGGTACAAGACTGTGTGCTTAACGCCTTTAGTGAGGGGAAAGAACTATATATGGGTGAGTATATATATATATATATATATATATATATATATATATATATATATATATATATATAAAATATACTTTAAGTTTATTGCAAAATATGCATATATACACACAAATATTTAAATATTTTGAGAGCGTAGGGAGATCAAAACACATGTTTTGATTGTGGCGACTCTGATTGGTGGAATTTTTCTGTACAGCATCATGGGTAATGTAGTTTTTCACCACTAATTCTGCTGTTAAAAACAATTCTTTTAAGAATAAGTTGAAATAAAGTAGGGTGACGGCTTTAGCAGAAGCAAATACCACAGATTAACAATCTCGTACCTCACAGTAGGTCTGTCTTTAAAGGTTTATAAGTTATCATTAAAAATCAATTTCCCTAATGAGAAAATTAATGGAGTTTTTACTTTCGGAACCCAACTGATGCACTCTATTAGCATGATTTCTGAAGGATCATGTGACACTGCAGTAATGGCTGCTTTACAATTAGGCTACAATTTTCTGTTTACATTAACGTTTAATGGCTATAAAAATACATATTAGGCTGGAATTTAATAATTTATTTTACTTCAAGTTATAAACCTACTGCTTTTGTTGTCACAAATAGAAACTGAAAGGATTCATGTGTTTTGACATTTAGCGTTCTCATTCTGGATTATTTTAACCCTACAGTGCCCTCATGTGGCCAACTACTGTTACTGCCATATTAGAGCCTACATACCTTTTCCCAGCAGTTTTTCCGAGATCGATCAGCTTATATTTACGTGCACAAAGTTGAGTCGAATAAAAGCAATCAGTTAGTACCACTGGTTTGGGGAGGATTTAAACAAGTTGCGATCTGAAAGGATCAGTGACCAGTTAAACGAACTACATTCAAGATTTTATTCGAGAACGAGTCAACTGATGTGGGAGTTTGAATGCGCTGAAATGTACTTTAAAGTGTTTATTCAGTGACTTAAAGTCGCTTAAAGACACATTAACACAAATCTTTTCATCTGTGGGGCGGCGGAGTAATCCGAGACATTCACAAGGCTCCGATTCACACTGAGAGAAAATCCTTGCAGACCGCTGTCAAGTCCTATCGTTACTATGGCGACACTTCCTGGCTACCTTCCAAGTATGGTGGCATTTGCATTTAAAAAGGCGAGACAGCATTCGCTCTCTCTCTCTCTCTCTCTCTCTCTCTCTCTCTCTCTCTGTGTGTGTGTGTGTGTGTATGTATGTATAAGTGTCTGGAAAGTGGGTGGGCACGGAGGAGTGTAATTTGCCACACAAAGACGAGCCTGGCACAGGTGTGGGTGAAAAAGGGCAGTGCCCATACGAGACTGCCATTTAACTGGTGCCATTAATGGCACCTCAACATACGATAATGGACTCAATGTAGGGTAATATATGAGAAAGTGATGTTTTGTGATATTTAACATTCATGAGGATGGAAAAAAGAACATTCAAGCAGTAAGTAGTAAGATTTATTACACTGTCTTGCACTGAAGGTAACAGTAACAGCACATGCCAACACATACATCTTAAACTGAAAGAGTCTCTAGCATCCAGAGCTCCTGCACTCAGATTCAATCAGCTATGTTAGCTTGTTTGTGGTAATGGTGAAAGGAAAGATTTTTAGAACAGCAGCGAAAACTTAAAAGTAAGCAATATAAAAAGTGACTGGACTGAAACATATCCGTTTATTGAAACTGGTGCTCTGCTGTGTGAAACATTTCACTGTGTCGTATTTATGTCCATATGATAATTTGCGCAGCTTTCAGAGAGCGAGACTGTTTGAAGTTTTTAATAAAGAGACATGGATGAATGAGAAAGTAAAGATCGGGATGTGTTTGATATTAAAAAATAAATATTAAAAGTGCAATAAGCCACGAAAGAGAACTGAATGCTTTCTGTGTGCGTGCTCCGAGTGAACACGGACAAGCATAGTAGCCTTTGAGTGCGTCTCAATCAGCTCCCTAGTTCATTAGTCAGGGCACTGCTCAGGGGGTTGGCCATTTTAAGAACTGTCTCAATCGCAAAATCCTTCCAGTGCACTGAAACGTTCGCTCCCTACAAAGTCCCACAATGCACCGTGAAAACCAGGGAGCATCGATGCTCACCATGTTCCCTTAAAGGGTTAGATCACCCAAAAATGAAATTTCTGTCATTTATTAATCACCCTCATGTCGTTCCAAACCCGTAAAACCTTTGTTCATCTTAGGAACACAAATTAAGATATTTTTGATGAAATCCAAGAGTTTTTTTTATCCCCAGTAGAAAGCAACGTAATTACCACATTCAAGGTCCAGAAAAGTAGTAAAGACATTTTTTAAAAGTCAATGTGACTACAGTGGTTCAACCTTAATGTTATGAAGCGATGAGAATACTTTTTGTGCGCAAAAACAAAACAAAAAATATAGCTGCAAGCAGCGATGACGGACCCAAGCCCCAGTTGCACCGCCACCCCGGAGGCTTTAGGGAGAGTGTGCCACTCTGACAGGCAATGTGCATTTTAACTGGGTGAATGTAAAAGGATTATGCCAAGATATAAGACTCTTCCTGTTTCCCTTTTTGTCATTATTTTTAGCCGCTCACCATGGGAACACCGTTCGAGATATCCAATATCTGTTCACAATTTAGCATTTTCAGTGTATTGTCATCCTGTTGACAAAGTTTGGTATGAATCGTATAAACCCCCTAGGAGTAGTAGTTTAAAATTCAGAGCCTGATTTTTCCAAAAATCCATATTCAAACCAAAATAGCCGACTTCCTGATGGTCGGAGTTAATGACTGTAAATTATAAAGTTTTCCGGTTCGATGAGAACAATATATGTACCGACTTTGGTGACTGTAGGTAAAACTAACCCCCCTACTTTTGTCAAAAGGTGGTGCTAAAGAGCCCCTCCTCCACACCCGTTTCTAAGGCTTTGCCCATGTCTACTGGCCGACAACTCTGATCTATGTGTCGAGTTTTATGCAATTTATGCTAAGAGCCTCAAAAACACCCAAAAAGATGATGTATTGTCATAGCAACAGTATTTAAGATAACAAGAATCCATTTACAGGCATATATCTGCTGTGTTTTGACATTATACTGACAAAGTTTGAAGCAAATCAGGTTAAAATAAGAGGGTGATTTTAAAGCATTTGCATGCGTCGTGGTGCTCACGTGAACAGCTCGGCCAAGGTCTTACAGGTTTGGAACGACATGAGGGTGAGTACTTAATGACAGAAATTTCATTTTTGGGTGAACTAACCCTTTAAAGGCCCACTGAAGTGCCTTGAAACGCACAGCATTATTCAATGTGTTGATGAAATTTCCACTGAAAGGAGTGTTACATTTCTGACACACGCTTGGGGTGTTTGGCCAATCACAATGCACTGGGTCAGCTGGCCAATCAGAGCACTCTGGGTTTTTTCGGAAGGAGGGGCTTTGTAGAAATCAGCGTGTTTCAGACAGAGGTACTGAAATAATTTACAGTGTGTGGAAAAAGTGTTTTTTTTTAACATTAGAGCATGTTAACCTATTCTATTACACCCAATAAACAAAATAATGAACTTTTAAAACAGCATCACATGACCCCTTAAAATACCTGAATGAGAGCTGTCTCAGACCCCACTAATGCGATCAGTCCATTGAGGGCGGACAGCCTCTGCATTGTGGGACAACCCTAGAGAATGAAAAATAACAGTTTAGTTTTTCCCTCATGAAAGCTGAGATCTAGTGTTGAAGCCAGAACTTCCTAGACCAAAACTAAGATCTCAGGCAGACAAAGACTCGACCTTAAATTCTGGACTTGTGCCCTAGATCAGACCCTGATATATAGTTCATTTTCTACAGCACAGCAACACTGTTTCTCACAAGTCAGGGAGACAAACTACATGTTTCTACACTGAATTTCTTAGGCGACCGTTTCTTTCCACTGACTTTTTTTTTTTACCGAAGCAGCTTTGAAATGGATAATAAAGTGGTTGCACCACAAAACATTATGAACAGCAAGCCTTCATACATGCATAATGGCAAAATATGCATAACATATGGAAATAATAATACATTTTGAGCCCAATATGATTCACTGAACAACAATACATCACCTCTGCCAGCAGTATCTTGGTCCAGGCGGCCAGCAGACGGGGTTGGATGTCCATAGCTTTACCATGACCAAAAGAAGACAATCCAAACACTGTCAGTCCCAACGCCAAAGCAAAGCCTGGTGTCTTAAAAACACACAGAATAAATGCCTTAATGTGTGACTCCAATTTTTGTTTTTTTGCACAAAAACACATCATAAATGTATTCTTCAATACAAACCCAAACTTAGTTTTATGATCAAAGAAGGCAAGGAAGACGATCCTAAATTGTAAAACAGTATTTTTTTTTTGTTTAAATAGCTGTTATCTTTGTGTATGATTCTTCTAGTGCCTTAGAAACAGACAATTCCAGTTCTCACCTGTTGGCTTTCCTCCGTCAGGGAGCGAAGTGTGTTCATGCTTTCCTCGGCTTTACTGGCCTCAATAATGCCAGAGTTAAATCCTGAAACTCCAACACACGCCACAGAATAGGCCAAAACCTAAAATCGACAGAACAGAAAAAATGCACAAGAAATGTTTGGATGCACAGAACTCCCACTGAAAGTATTCAATGGAAAGTGGTAAAAAACGTTTTTATTTGATAAAAGGAAAAATCCTGTCATCACCAAGAATGTGTGGCAATTTGTAAACATTGTTCAGCGTTTGATTTTGTTTTTTTATACAATTTATTTACATTTTTTTTTAAACTTTTTTTAACAATTTTTTTATTTTATTTTTATTTAAATAATTATTAGCTTTTTTATCAACTCACAAACCCCCTCATCATCCCCAGGTGTTCGTGAACCTGAAAGCACAACATGGTTTTACCTCCTGCAACATGCGGCTCATACTCCTGCTGTCCTGCAGGGTCTGCAGTAGTCTGTCCAGCATGAGAGACACGTGTGCACGGTCCCGCTCAGACTGACTACTGCTACTGAGAGAACTCAGGACTAAACCAACACCTAACACACAACCAGCACTGAGAAAGAGAGAGTGCAAACAAAAGTTTAAGAGTGCATTAGTGTACAGGGGGAATGAAGAATATAGATACAAGGACTTCAACGAAGAATGGGCAAATATTCCCCAATCTAGGTGTGCAAAGCTAGTACAGACATATCCAAAAAGATTAATGGCTGTAATTAAAGCAAAAGGGGCTCTACAAAGTATTAAATCAGGGGACTGATGACTTTTCCAACCCTGTTATTCTAGTTTTTTAGGTTTTAATTAATTTTCAGAATTGTTGCCTTTTCTTTCATTAGTTTGATATTGTAAGGCAAAATTTGTAAATAAAGCTAGAAAAGTTTTTATAACACATAAAACCAAACTTTTTATGACAAGTCTAAAATCTATGCAAAACTTTGTTAACACTAAAAACATATTAGACTAACTTGTACTCCAGATTGGGATTGAAGCAACAAACTTCCAGTCGTTCCAGATGTTTCATCAGCAGCTCTGCAACTGACTGCCCAGATATATCACTGCAATAAACAAAGAAAACAAGTAAACATGTCAGTAAGTATTCATCAAACACTATACAGCTATTAAAAATGTTAATTTATAACTGGGAGTGTCTGGTGAAAAGCTCCATTTTTTGGACATTACACGTCCATTATGGTATCAACTTGCACATACCTGACTCTCTCATCATGCAGCCATGCTAGAAACATGCCCAGAGCCAGGCCGCTGTGAAACTGAACTGCCTGAGATTCGTCTGCGGTGGGCGAGTCTGGCAGTCCCGCCACTAGAGTGCCCAGTATAGTAGGAACGCTCTCTTTGCGTGAGGTCACCAACACGGGCACCAACAATGCCAGACCCAGAGCAGCACAGGAGCGCGCGATCACACTCGCTGTGTTCTCACCAGAGTATGAGCGCTAAAAAGTGTGTGAGACAAAAAATAATGGCACATTTGTGCTGTAATGTACACTTACAATAAGGTTTTATTTGTTAACATTAGTTAATAAATTAATTGATCATCTGTGCTATGCATTGGGGCATGTGAAGAATGGCAGTAAAAATAACCACACTTCTTAGCAAATAGATAATAATGAAAATTGCATATAAACGGGAGACGTGTCATGTAAACATCTTGCTGCTATAAAGTCCTTACTCTGATTATTGTAAAAAAAAAAAAAAGAAAAAAGTAGTAAATGTAGTCAATGTAAAAGTCTTTACTGTCAACATCAGTTTAATGTATCATTGCTGATTATAAGAACCTTTTGAACGGTAGTGTAGGTACAGTATCATGAACTAACAATGAACAATACTTTTGCAGCATTTATTAATGTTAGTCTCTACATATATACTAATACATTTTTTACATTTTAATTTGTTAAATGAATGTATTATGAACGTACATGAATTAACAATGAACAATAGTATATTTAAAGAGATGAACATTAACCTAGATTAACAAATGCTGTAAAAAAATGTTAGTTCATGATGCATTAACTAATGTTAACAAATTGAACCTTTTTGTAAAATGTTACCAATACAGCAGCACTAGTTGAAAAGATATTATAGACTTTATAGCATATACTTTAATTACACAAAATGTTTGATGTTTCAAATTAGGTGCAGTGTGTAATTTCTGCACCACTACTGAAAAATAAATGACTTCTTGAACACTCCACCCGAGGAGTTACAACTCACATGAATGAACCATGGGAAGACTTGTCCTTTAGGGTTACTGCTACTGCTAACAATGCTGAGCAGTGTGTCAGTCACCATAGACAGCCAGTGAACTGTGGGAAGGGTGTCTGGACCCACCTATGAATAGAAAAGTACCGTTTATTTGGAAGTTTTCAAGATTTTTGTCTTTTTGCTACTGTTTTGAAAGGAGAGTAGGAAAGCCAGGACTCTTAATAAATCTGCATCTCACCTCAAATCCACTTTCAGACTGTGTAGGAAGGTTGCTCTCATATCTGGTTAGGACAACAGCCAGCCCACTTAGTGCTAAAATAGAATTACCCTGAACGACTGGACTATCTCTGTCAATGGAAACCAAAAAACATTTTCAAAGATTTTTAATAGAACTACAGCAGCAATGCTGAATAGGTTCTATTATTGATGCTGAAAATAGGACAGAAAATTTTGGTTGTAAGCAATCATGAGCTTAAATCGAATCAATAAAGCACAGAAAAAAGTTTTCCTAAGAGACTGCAGTAAAGGCAAACTGCAGATTCTGAATATGAAGCACTGTTTAACAATAGAAGTCAATAGTTTAGACTTTTTGCTTCTAAAGTCAATTCACACCGCAGAGAGAGACGCCAACAAACACCGACAGACACGTTCGTTGGGTTTTTTAAGATCATTGTGTTGTCCTTGTCAGAGTCTGTCGGAGCTTGTTTTCACCGATTGAACATGTTGAATCGGATTTAGAATGTCTGAGAAGTGACATGCTGTAATCTGGTGACTGTCGCCGTCGGTCTGCGTCTGTCGGTGCAGTGTGAATTGGCCTTAAAAGAGAAACAAAGAACAAAACAAAAAGAATATCGGCAGCTTTAGTAACTTACTTGGCGGCAGATTTGACCACATCAGTCAGTTGGTCTCTGACCCTGAGGAAAGAGAGATATGATTTAAAGTGCTCCACAGACAGACTGACAAGAAGAGCTTTCATCTCCTCAGGCAATGATTTAAGAGCGCAGGTACCACTCGCACAGCTACATAGAGTACTGCAGGTCCCAAAAGTCTGAGGCCACAGTGAAAATCTGGGATTTATCCAATTTAAACATAGAAATGCAGGCAGATTCTGAAATATTTCAAGCTAAGATACTTTATGACATAAAATGGATAAGAAATATTTAAGATTCTAGATCCAATTTTAAAAGGTCACATGTTCTTGCTTTCACTGAAGCACAAGATGCTCTTTGAATCTTTCTCATCATACAGAATCACATGATCAAAGTTTTACACAAACTAATGGAGTTCATGAGTGCTCTCGAGTGCTGCTGTCATTAAAGCAAAAAGGACAGAGCAAATACTGAAGACATTTATTTTGCTTTCTATATATTTTTACATAGAAATTTATATAACTTTCCACTCAAATTCCTATGATAACAAATTAGGAACAAAAATTGTATTATATTAGAGAAATTGAAATAGAAGCATTTTCACTAGTGGTCTCAGATTTTTGGACCCCACTGTAAATACTAAAATTTAAATTATGCTACCTACTAGAATAGGTTTTCATGCTTTATTGTTCAAAAAACACATTATTTTTCACATATTTTGCATATTTGCAGCACCTCTCTTCCCAGTCTGTCAGTAAAGCTCTGTTTAGTTCCTGTCTCTATGAAGCCCCTCCTTCCAAAAAGTGCTCTGATTGGTCAGCTGGATCTGTGTGCAGTGATTGGTCAACCACTTCATGCGTGTTTCCCCTTACTATAACCGCAAGTTTTAACACACTACTAACTCAACTCAACCAGGCCTCACCCCTTTATTTCGCATATGCCTTGGGCGAGAATTATTTAAATGAGGAATATTGAGACGTGTTCGTTCCTGGAAGAAAATTCAAGACTACAATAGAGGCGTTTCAGGGAGTTCAGAAACAGTGCGCATTGATATAGAGAATAACTCCCTTTGGAGAGACTTTTTCATGCTTAAACAGCAACATTACACACTAAAGAAAGTTGAAAATGTATAAAAGTGTAATAGGATCCCTTTAAACATTGATATAATATAAACTATGAGGAAAAATGTTATTAAATTAGAGAAATGCAGAATAGAAGCATTTTCACACTGGGTCTCAGATTTTTTGGACCCCACTGTAAATACTAAAAGAGTTAAACATACGCACACGTTCCTTATATGACAAAATCAACACATTTACCTCATTTCCTCAAGCTTAAACCATCTTTACTTGACATCTGTCTCTGCGGGACAAAAAACTGTAACCCTACAATCCCAGTGTTCTCAAACCATCCAACCCTCCCAGCATGCTTCAGGGCACGTGACCACATATGGACCGCCCTGAGCCCCCAGGAGAGGAATAACTACATTACACAAAGGCTGCGGAACAAACTGGAATTCGTGATGCCATGGGGAATGAAGCTTCTGGCTGCCATCTGAACATACTATCCCATCAATCACTCATCGGCTGACAGGCTGTCAAAATGGCGTCCTGGGGGTTGAGTTATGGTGTTCTGCCAGGTTATGCGATAGGGCATATTATGGCAAGAGACTGTGTGAACAATAACAGCCCATACATGCCAAACGATTTACATTGGAAAATTACACGAATTTGAGTAATGCTGATGTGCATGCATTTGTGTGTGACTTTGAAATGTCAGTCTCCATTCAAAGGCTTTTCAAAGCAGCTGAAAAGGCCAGAGCAATCACAATTCAACAGCTCTGGATGGTTTGACACAAACGAGATGTATAAAATAATACCTTCACATTCCTCCCTATGGTGCGAGCTCCAATTAGTTCACTCTTTAGAGGCTTTCATTATAGTGCTGCATTCATCTTGACAGTTTCTGAAAGTGCTAAGCTTTTTGTGCTGAAAACTATGAAATATAATTCACATGGTCATTACAAGAAGTTGTTTATGGTCAACTCTGATGTTTGCGCTTGCTAGGGGTACTATTAAGTGAGAATCTATGTATATACTGAGCTACATCTATAGATTTCTTTGCATCTATAGCTGTATTTTAAGATACATGTACTACATATAATATGCTTATATGTGCAAAGTGCATTTTTGTTTGTTTGCCAGATCCATTGGCTATTGCCATGGCAAAATGACTACAAATGCCTACATAAGATCCGTTTTTAATAAAAACTCTAAAACTAAATCTAAACTCACTGTGGTAAAAACCTTTTCAAGAGTGTTCAATGTTTGTACGCAGTGCATCCTCTCTAAAAGTATTTAAACACTTTAACAAAAACTCCAGGACCAGGCCAGTCTGCACCGTAGATGTGTCTGGATGTGTGAGTCTTACCAGAGCCAGGCATAGTGCTGTTTGAACTGCAGTTCCTCTGGACTCTCTTTACCCTGTTTCTGTAGCATCTCCAGCTCTGCTTTTCTACCCTGGACAATAATTACATCTAATTTAATCTCATTAATTATGGTCTTAATTATAAATGCAAGTCTTATTCTCATACATCTGATTTGATAGTTTGAAAATTCCAAGTTATACAGACACACAGAATTACCTGGAGAACTGCATGGTAAGCCCGGCTCATGAAGCCCCGCCAGGCCTGAGGCAAAAGCAGAGAGCGATGCCACTCAGATGGCTGGATGTTCACCTGAGTGGAAAAAAAAGAGCAAAAGATTGAAAGTATGTGACCAAGATAAATTATTTAAATTGTATGTATTTAAATGTTAATTATTTAATTATTTAAATGTTGTAAGTATTTATAGATAGTGGTACTATTTTTTGCACTTCCTTACATTGTACTGATTTTTGTATTGTATTGACAAATAAATATATTTTACTATACACTACCAGTCAAAAGTTTGGAAACATTACTATTTTTAATGTTTTTGAACGAAGTCTCTTATGCTCATTAAGGCTGCATTTATTTCATAATAAATACAGAAAAAACAATAATATTGTGAAATATTATTGCAATTTAAAATTATGGTTTTCTATTTTAATATACTTTAAAATATAATTTATTTCTGTGATGCAAAGCTGAATTTTCAGCATCATTACTCCAGTCTTCAGTGTCACATGATCCTTCAGCAATCATTCTAATATGCTGATTTATTATCAATGTTGAAAACAGTTGTGTTGCTTAATATTTTTTTGGAACCTGTGATACTTTTTTCAGGATTCAGTGATGAATAAAAGGTTAAAAAGAACAGCATTTATTTAAAATATAAAATGCTTTTCTAACAATATAAATCTTTACTATCACTTTTTATCAATTTAACACATCCGTGCTGAATAAAAGTATTCATTTCTTTCAAAAAAAAAAAAGAAAGAAAAAAAATGACTGACCCCAAACTTTTGAACGGTAGTGTATATTGTTACAAAAGATTCCTATTTTAAATAAATGCTGATATTTTTTAACTTTTTATTCATCAAAGAATCCTGAAAAAGTATCACAGGTTATAAAATAATATTAAGCAGCACAACTGTTTCCAACATTGATAATAAATCAGCATATTACAATGATTTCTGAAGGATCATATAACACTGAAGACTAGAGTAATGATGCTGAAAGTTCAGCTTTGCATCACAGAAATAAATTATATTTTAAAGTATATTAAAATAGAAAACCATAATTTTAAATTGTAATAATATTTCACAATATTATTGTTTTTTCTGTATTTATTATGAAATAAATGCAGCCTTAATGAGCATAAGAGACTTTGTTCAAAAACATTAAAAATAGTAATGTTTCCAAACTTTTGACTGGTAGTGTATTTTAAAAAACAAACAAAAAAACAAAATCACCTCTGAAATTAGAATCTAATACAAATCACCAATGGAAAAAAAAAAGAATTACAAACAAACTCAAAAATTAAACATTTGAACACTTTATAATAATGAAAATTTGGAAGGAAAAAGTGAAAATAATAATTTAATTATATATTAAAATAATATTAAAATTAAATATAAAATAAAATAATATTATTATATATTATTAATAAATATATTATTATTCTCATTTTGCGGTAAAATATAACATTTTAAATAAAAATTTAATTCAAGTTCTTGAGTTTCATTCACCCAAGCAAGTTCATGCTGGAAGGTACCTCATGAATAAGGGTGGCTAACATTTGTTGATAACTCCGCCCTCTGCTGAGAAGGAAGCGGTTGATTGGACGTCCATCTTTGTCAGTCTGAACAGGAAGGTCATAACATAGTAGAAGCCCAGCTGAAACCAACCAATAAAAACCCAAATATGTTTATTGAATACATTTAACTGCACAAACAGAATTATGCATTGTGCAAAAATGTTACTTCAATGTGACAAACATGCATTAGCTATAAGAATTTTAAATGCTCTTTAATTACCCACAATACTGAGTTGAACATATCTGTACCTGCTAAGCCAGGTTTAAGACCTGGCTGCTTATTTTTCTCATAGGTTTTCAGCATGAAAGAAGGAATTCCAGATACAGTTTTTCCCTGGTCAGAGCGCAAATTCCCCCTAATCAGTGCTGAATGGTACACGCCGCGGGGCATTTGGTTCATCTCCTGCCTCACGAGAGATGTTATGAAGGTCTCAAGGGCTGCATTAAAAGACAAAATGCATGAATTAAGGTTTTTGTTAAAGGTTAAAGGGCTCCTTAATTATTATTTCACTTTTTTAACTTTAGTTAGTGTGTAATGTTTCTGTTAGAGCATAAACAACATCTGCAAAGTTACGACACTCAAAGTTCAATGCAAAGGGAGATACTTTCTTTTACAGAAATCGCTGTTTAAGGACTATAACAAACGGCTGGTAGGGACTACAATGAGCTTCTTCCTGGGTTTGTGACATCACAAACCCCAAAATTTACATAAACCCTGCCCCCGGAAACACACAACAAAGGGGTGAGGCCATGTTGAGCTGCTTTAGAGAAGAGGAAGTGTTGTTGTAGTAGATTGTTGTTACCATGTCGTCATTTTACGCCGGACTGCTTCACAAACGAGTGTCAATTCAACGCTAGATTTGCACAAAAGATTAAGATGAGTTATCAATGAGTCGAATCAACTCCACAGCCACTACATAAATGTATCCGCTAACCATTCAGAAACGTCCAGTTGCATTCTGAAAGTTGTAACTTCTTCTTGAGTCTCTCCATCAGTGTAAGGCTGAACACCGTTACTGACAATCATCATTTTGGCTGCGTGAGATTCTCCAGCTTTGTTGTTGTTGAGCAACTGAATTGCGAGCTGTTAAAGCTCCGCCCTCTTCTGGAAAGCGGGCTGGGAGCAGCAGCTCATTTGCATTTAAAGGAACACACAAAAACGGTGTGTTTTTGCTCAAACCCAAATAGGGCCAAATTTGACAAGCTATTATAAATGATCTGTGGGGTATTTTGAGCTGAACTTCACAGACATATTCTGGGGACACCAGAGACTTACATCTTGTGAAAAGGTGCATAATAGGTCCCCTTTAAACAATACATTTAAAACATTTATATAAAAGCTTAAGTCTTTATAATAATTATAATAACTCTATAATATATTCTATATTGTGTAATTTATTAATTTAAATACTCTGTTGTTGGTTTGTTATGTTGCATGTTTTGCTTTTAGGCAAGTACACAGACACTCACAGACTGATGGTCAACGGATGTGTGTGTGTGGGGCCTGAACAAAGGGGAAAAAATGACCAGTGTGGGAATGCAGAAACTTTCATGGTATAGCGATAATTGCATTGACACAATGGGTGATGACGCTGACCTCCCGAAATATGGATGACAAAAGGTATAAGGTATGCATACACACAATTGTGTGAAACAAGAATCAACACAACCATCTATACAATGGGGGTTTTTGAGAAGCAAAAGAAAGGCTGACAACACTAATGTTTCTGTATGTAGCACACTGTACAAATAATGCACAAACTGAGTCAAAATGTGCTGCATTAACGAGGACCTATCATGTCTTTTTACAAAGTCTTTTGAGATTTTGTTTTTGAGCTCTGCTAAAATAAGTTTTCATGCTTGAATGTTCGAAAAACACCTTATTTTTCATGTATTTGACATTGTTGCAGCACCTCTCTTCCCAGTTTGTCAGTAACGCTCTGTTTAGTTCCGGTCTCTATGAAGCCCCTCCTTTCGAAAAGCGCAGTGTGCTCTGATTGGTTGGCTGGACCAGTGTTGTGATTGGTCAACTGCTTCAAGTGTGTTTTGGAAATATCATGCCCCCTACCATAACAGCGTCTCTTGGACATGGCGAAAAAAACACACTATAATGCAACTCAACCAGGCCTCGCCCTTATATGTCTTGGGCGGGAATTATTTAAACGAGGAATATCGTGACGTGTTAATTCCTGGAAGAAAACTCAAGACTACAATGGAGGCGTTTCAGGGAGTTCAGAAACAGTGCTTATTGATATAGAGAATAACTCCCTTTGGAGTGACTTTGTGCTTCAAAACTTTACAGACCTTTTTCATGCTTAAACAGCAACTTTACACACTAAAGAAGGTTGAAAATGTAAAAAAGCATAATAGGTCCTCTTTACTTGTGTTACAAAGGCCTCACTGAGATTTTTACTTCATCAACAGCATTGTGGTCAGAAGAATTGGTTAAAATCCAAGTTCAAACAATTGTAAATGCAAGTCGAACTACATTTAAAAGAGTTTGACTACTAACTGTCGCCATAATCTTATAATCATACCTGGTAAAATGGATTGTGGTGTGAGACAAACTAGTTTCACATATGACGCCCCTGGTACTGAAATATCTTCATCCTTCTCGTTCTCATTTTCCTTTTCTTCATCCTCCTCATCAGGCTGCTTTGGTACGGGCCTGGCCTGTTAGCAAGATCACGTCACTATTACAGATATGCTGTGTATATAAAAGGTAGACAGAAATAATGTGAGGCCATTTTGTAAATATTCTCACCTGTTCTGGTAAGTGTAGGATGGTGTGAGATGGTTCAGGATACTCTGAGAGGGCTTTAAAACCTTGGCTTGCAACCTCTGTGTCCTGATGAAGCCAAAAAAGCAATATAAAAGCAAATAAATAACTGCTACATATAAATAGATACATAAAATGACATGACTTTTTATTAGAAACAGTTGTTGGATGACTAGTCAACCATCCTGCCCATCCCTACTGTTCATTACCATTTGAAAATGTCAGCGCTCACCTGACTGAGAGCGTAGCCCCATAAAACACTCACTGCCTCATTTCTGAATTTCTGTAAGGAAAGGACATAAAGCCTGAAGTAAATCATCCCATGTATAAAATGCAGACAGAATGAAATCATGCTTTGAACTATGAGTTCAGACACCGCTCCAAAAATACCACACATCTAGCAATTAGAAACAGTGTTTGGTGGTCTCGTGCCTCATATTCTTCTGTTCTGACATTTAAAGCAGGTACTAGTGCCAGAAGTTCAGCTGTGGCCTTCAGGACCAGGGGTCTGGTGTCACAGCACAGTTTAGGAGAGAGTGCCTTCCATGTGGAGCTGATATCAACTACCTGAACAGAAGACAGATAAGAAGAATATTCAAATGCAGGGTAAGGGTGGCCATCTGGCCAGTGTAAGAGAATATATATATATATATATATATGGTAAAACTTTACAGTAAGGTTCATTAGTTAAACATTAATGTATTAACCCACATGAACTAACTATGAGCAACACATCTGTTACTGTATTTACTAATCTTCGTTAATGTTAGTTAATGAAAATACCGCTGTTCATTGTTTGTTCATGCTAGTTCACAGTGTATTAACTAATGTTAACAAGATTTTAATAATGTATTAGTAAATGTTGAAATTAACATTAACTAAGATTAATAAATGCTGAATAAGTGCAGTTCATTATTAGTTCATGTTAACTAATGCAGTTAACTAATGTTAACTAATGAACCTTATTGTAAAGTGTTACCATATATGTATATATATATATATATATATACACTTCCATTCAAAAGTTTGAGAACGGTAAGATTTTTAATGTTTGTAAAAGAAGTTTCGTCTGCTCACCAAGGCTGTTTATTTGATCAAAATACAGAATACGGAATATTATTACAATTTAAAATAACTGCTTTCTATTTGAAAATATTTTAAAATGTAAATGTAATTTATTCTTGTGTTGGCAAAGCTGAATTTTCAGCATCATTACTCCAGTCTTCAGTGTCACATGATCCTTCAGAAATCATTCTAATATGCTGATTTGGTGCTTAAGAAACATTTATTGTGTACAATTGTACAAAATATTTGTGTACAATATTTTTTTTTCCAGGATTCTTTGATGAATAGAAAGTTTAAAAGAACAGCGTTTATTTGAAATATAATCTTTTGTAACATTATAAATGTCTTTACTGTCACTTTTGATTGATTTAATGCGTCCTCGCTGAATAAAAGTATTAATTTCTTTAATTTCTTTTCAAAGAAATAAAAATAAAAATTCTTACTGACCTCAAACTTTTGAACGGTAGTGTATAATGTTACAAAAGCTTTGTATTTCAGATAAATGCTGTTCTTTTGAACTTTCTATTCATCAAGGAATCCTGAAAAAAAAGTACACAATTGTTTTCAACATTGATAATAATAAGAAATGTTTCTTGAGCAGCAAATCGGCATATTAGAATGATTTCTGAAGGATCATGTGACACTGAAGACTGGAGTAATGATGCTGCAAATTCAGCTTTAATCACAGGAATAAATTACTTTGTAAAATATATTCAAATAGAAAACAGTTATTTTAAATTGTAATAATATTTTACAATATTACTGTTTTTACTGTATTAAATAATTAAATTAAATAATTAAATAAATGCAGCCATGGTTTAAAAACATTAAAAATCTTACCGATCCCAAACTTTTGAACGGTAGTGTGTGTATATATATATATATATATGTATATGTATTAGGGCTGTCAATAGATAAAAAATTTTTAATCGCGATTAATCACGCACCCTTAATCGCGATTAATCGCACACTTATCGTAAAAATTAAGCATAGGCTACACCATTTATCTTGTTTAACACGTCCATTTTGCCATCATTGCCTATATCCAGCAAAGTAAACCATCAGATTGAAGTGTGATTTTCACAAAACTGTATTTTTCAGCTTTTTTCAAGGTAAATTTAGATGTCTTTCCAAAAAAGGACACTAAATAACCAAATGATATTTTTTCATATAATTCTTACATTTATGTACACCAAAGCACCCATAAAAAAAAAAATCACAGCAAAAAAACGTTTCAGAAATCACAGTGTATAGTATGTGCAACAGCAAAGAGCTTGTTTACATTTTAGACAAGTCAAGTTGCGATACTGAACAGGACCACATGGAGATGCCAAAAAAACCTAAACCAACCGCCTTTACCTGCATATATACGAAGTACACAGCAACATACACAGTACAAATCCAAATATTATCCTGAATGTGTGTGAAAACAACGTGAATGTACTGAAATGTGTCTGTGCATAAATACAATGTGTGATCAGTGCGTCGAGAGCGCTCATACTTGATTTGTTTGCCCATCAATATAACAGACTCACGCGTGCTTAATGTACGACTCCTGTACGTCACCGCAATCGTCTTTACTTTGATTGCAATCCTCATCCATCAAAACTTTCATAGCAAGAAGTTGATCTGCTTTATCCAGCCGAGAAACATAGTTTTCATATCATCTGGCCATACAGCGGTGGGATGTTTCGACGTTCCGTTCAGACAGGAACAGCACGATGCGGGAGGGCTCGCGCTCTTCAGATACAATGACAGAATATGACAGAGAGTTCGTGTTTTAAAGTGAAACAGACACTGGAATGAATAATTCTCTCTGCCATCTCTGATATAATAGAGTACCTCAGAGATCACGTGTTTTTGTAGGCCAACCCGGAAGTTAGCGGCGCACGGGTTCCCTCGATCGAAAGCCTATGCATTTTTCCCATAGACTTTTGGAAAATCGCAAAAAATAAGCTCTGTGTTTAACAAAGGGTTATGACACTTACACGTTTTGTCTATCAAGATAATCTTTACAAGTTAACACAACATTTATACATTTTGAAGCCTAAATAAAGTCGTCAGATATAAAAAGCTAACAGTAGGCTATAAACGGACTACAGCACACCGTGGTCGCAGATCAACGTCACCACCACCAAGCTTCCTCAAACTTTATTTAAAAAACAACTTTATTTAAAAACATGCTCGCTGATTATGATCTGCGCTGTGTATGAATACGTATTCACTTTTTCATGAGAAATTCTGTCCATTCGTTTTGTCCAAAAATGTTAGAAAATAATTGTTTATGCGTGCCTCTCTGAGATATTTTTATCTTTTGTTAATAATGTTTTATTTATTTGTTTATTATTTTGTTAGTTTATATAAACCTTAATATTATTTTCTTTGTGTTTAAAAATTCTGATGCTTGATCATTGTGCCCCAAATAAACTTTAAAGACTATCTTTCACTGTATTATGTTTGGTTGTATACTGACTGTATAATGTACATATAATGTACTGACTATATTATTTATATACTGTATAATGTATATTAACGGACAGGTAAAACTTCTAAGAACGTGAGACTGAAACACGGGCTGAGTGAGTGTTTGTCATGATGACGTCTGAAGTCCCCGCCAAAGGAAGTAGTCCCTTTTAGCAACCGCCGTTTTTAAGACACAGTAAAGGTTTAAAAAAAATCACAAGCGGGTTATAACTGGTGTGTTTTATGTCATAGATCAAAACGTGAAAATATTTAGAGGCTTTGTTAACCACAGACCTTATTTCAGGCGATTTAGCAAAAACCCATTCAAAAAACCCATAGACTTGGATGGAACCGGAAGTCCTAAAATGCTAACTCACTTCCGGGTTTTGCATACAAAAACACGTCATCTCTGAGGTACTCTATCAGCATGGACTTTAAGATCATCTAACTGCGTGATGTAAATTACATTATGACGCAATTTCACATGCTTCCGTAATTTTTTTGCGTTAAATTATTTTAACGCATTAAGGATTTTGAATTAATTGCATGCGTTAACGTTGACATCCCTAAAATATATATATATATATATATATATATATATATATATATATATATACACACACACACATATAAAGTAAAAACAAGTAGAAATCTACAATCCTTTCCCAAAGGGGCAAAAATCCTTGTTGAGCCCTGAAATGACCAATCAAAGCTACACTAATAGTTTGGAAATAAAAATTAATTTTCATATGAGCCATTGTGCACCTCTTCATTGGTATAGAAAGACTGACCTCAGCCCTACAGAGCTCCTGTAAGCCCTGCAGTGCCAGAGCAGCAGGAGTGGCCTGATCCTTCCTGGAGAACTGCAGCAGTGTGTCACTGATGGCAGCCAGCATGTCTCCTCCGTGCTGGTACGGCCTGGAACAATATGTACAACAGAGTGAATGAATGTGACCACACCAGTGTGGCACAGCTCAGGGAACCTGTGAAATGAAACCTTTAAAGGTAAATGGTTAGTGTTTGTCTGTAAGAGTCCAATATATCAGGAGTCAGTACAGAGTTGGCTCAGTGCCCCGTGTGGAATATGCAGCACATCAAACTGCTATATGAACTCCAGTTTTCAGGGACTGGATCAAGCAGACCTCTCTCTGCAGATGTCCCTGATGCAAGCTGCTCTGGCCAATATCTGCTCCCACTGCGTATCTTTTCCCATGACCACTGAGGATTTTTCAAGCTGTGACATCAGTCTCTGCAGGTCCGGATACACACGGTCCTATACAAAAAGTCAAAAGTCTCAGAAATCTATCCTGAAAATAATAGAAATATGATAAACAGTGTAGTGGTCCTACAAAGTATTTAGACACATCTGTATGCATGTCACTGCATTAGATTAATGTCACTCATACATACATTTTAAGTACGGTCTAAGTGTCCACAATTATATATTATAGCAGATAATAGAGATACAGATATTATAGTAGGACTGGGTATCAAAACAGATTTTCAGATTGAATCTGAATTGATAATGATTCATTTAAGAATATTTCAGTTAAAATGTTCTGTGTAAAAAACAAAAAAAACAAACAAAAGAATTCTCTGTGAAATGATGCAAACTGTAACGTTACTAATTGACATTACTAAAATAATAAAGCTAATAAAAATAATAATTAATATTAACATAATCATTTTTATTTCATAAATTACAGGGGTAAAACAATTAAATTATGTGCATAATTTTATTTCACTTAATTTGAATAAACTAAAATTATGAATTTTAATTAAACACGCTAATATAATATTATATGAAAATATAAATTGTAATGAATTATTTTGTATTAAATCATTAGACAAAAGAGAAGCCACTCAGACATAAATATAATAATATATAATTAAATATAATATTTCTTATTTTCTATTAAATTAGTAGAAGAAACAAAGGTCTCTCAGACCTACAACTATAATAATATATAAATATATTTATATTTCAAAGCATAAAACAAAATGGCAAATTATGAATATATCCATTTTAAATAAATATGAAATAATAAAGCTTAATTTGTTCATTTTTCTATATTACACAAATTCTCTGTGAACTAAAATAATAAAGTTTAATTAATATAATAATCATTTTTATTTCATTAATTACAGGGCTCAAACCATTAATTTATGTGCATAATTTTATTTCACTCAATTTTTATTCAGTGAAACAAAATTATGATTTTTTTAAAATGCTTTCACTCACATTACACGTGCTAATAATATTATATGAAATTATTAACTGTAATGAATTATTTTGTATTCAATTATTAGACAAAACAGAAGCATCTCAGACTTAAATATAATAGAATATAAATAAATATAATGATATTTTGGTATTTTGCATAAATTAGTAGACGAAACAGAAGTCTCCCAGACTTGAATAAATATAATATTTCATATTTTGTATTAAGTTAGTAGACAAAATAGAAGTATCTTAGATCTAAATATATTATATATAATAATAAATAAATATAATGATATTTCAAAGCATAAAACAAAATGCATTCAATTTTTAATAACTATGAATTAATAAAGCTTAATTAATATAATAATTTATGCCTCATTAATAACAGGGCTCAAAACATTACGTTATAAGCATCATTTAATGAAAAATACATAATATTATATGAAAATATTAACTACTAAAATTTTTTAACATTAAATAAGTATGCTAAACATACTTATAAATAAAATATAACAAAATATAAAATATATATAATATATTATAACAATATATGTATATCTTAACAATAAATATAATGATATTTCAAAGCATAAACCAAAATGGTAAAATGGAAATATATCAATTTTAAATGCTGATTTTCAACATAAGAAATGAACAGAATCACTGCCTCAAGATCTCAGACATCTGACACAAAGAACAGATCTCAATGATTTTAGAGTTAACTGGACCTGTTTTTTCCATAACAGAGCTAAGAGCCGCAGAGCCACCGGCCTCAGTCTGGATGAACTGCCCAGAGTCTGGAGAACATGAAGCACCTGCGGGATACAGAACTACAAGACAAGAGAGTTCAGTCAGGACAAACATACACGAGGCAGAGGACACACATCCACATAATGCCAAAACATGATGAACAGGACTAGATATATGCAAACTTAGCTAATAGCTTAGTTTTGTTAACATATGCAACTTAAAATACCTAATGCTTTTATGTTTTTAACGCTTCGGCTGTGACCTACAGGCCAGGTTGTGTCCTGCTGTGCTTTTAAAAATCTCACAGATTACAAAAAGCTAAAATTAAGGACTACATTAAAGGGCAAAACACTGCCACCCACATTCAAAGGCTGATAATAAAGTGCCTAAACATTTAAAATAAAGATGAATAACATCAGCAAAAAACACCAAACATCTCCCCGCTCATTTATTCATATTTTATAGTAGTGTGCACACATTGTGCAAACTACAGAATGCCGTTTTTGTTGATGCAGCATTTTACTAGCAAGCCAAATGTTACAGAAGTACACACTTGGCATACAAGATTTATGAATAATATGTATTGTTAGCAGAATCAAATGAATAACAATGGCACAGACAATGGTCATGTTAATGGCTGGAGTTGCCTACAGTGCAGGTGAGCTGTTGCCATAGCAACAGAGGAAGCAAATGTATCCCAAATACACGCAGACGGACAAGATTCATATTTCTGTGGAACTGAGCTATAATAACCTGCTAATGGTTATGTATTCTTAATTTTGATTGCCATACATGTTATTACATCTGTTTAATACAATTTAATAACAGCGAATAATTAGCTTTTTTAATTAATTAGCTCATTTCCAATTATTTTTCTTGATAAAACTTTTAAAATCAAGAAAACAAATAATTATTGATTAAGTTTCTGGTTTAGTTTTCCCTCATCAGGTAAACAGTACATGCTTTGCATATTAATGACTGTACCTTGTGGGTTCCCAGTCTTGGCAGAGTATAGAGAACAGAGAGAGACAAATCTGGATCAGACACTCGGCCCAGTTTAAACATCAGGACAGGAAGTAGACATGGCACCTAGAGGTAAATTGAAAAACAATTAAGCAAACAATGAATAGATATTTAAAGAAGACCTATTATGTCATTTTACAAAGTCTTGATTTTGTTTTTGAGCTCTACTAGAACAGGTTTTCATGCTTGAATGTTCAAAAACACATTTTTTTTTTCACATATTTTACATTGTTGCAGCACCTCTCTTCCCAGTCTGTCCGGTCTCTATGAAGCCCCTCCTTCCAAAGAGCGCAGTGTGATCTGATTGGTCAGCTGGATCAGTGTTGTGATTGGTCAACCGCTTCAAGTAGGTTTCGGAAATATCATGTGCCTTACCATAACCGCGAGTTTCAACACACTACTAACTCAACTCAACCAGGCCCCGCCCCTTTATTTTGCGTATGTCTTGTATGTCGGGAATTATTTAAATGACGAATACTGATGTGTTCGTTCCCAGAAGAAAAATTAAGACTACAATGGAGGGGTTTCAATAAACCTTTTTCATGCTCAAAATGCAACATTACACACTAAAGAAAGTTGAAAATGTAAAAAAGCATTTTAGGATCTTTAACTGAAAGAAAACAACTTACAAGAAAACTAACCTTTAGTAGGTTACACTTTGATGCACATCAGACAAAATGTAAAAGCAATGGAGTACAAACAGGCCTTTAATCAAGATTGAAAACTGCTTTTAAAATCCAGTCTAGTGGCCACACCTGAGAGAACCTGATCTCCCTCAGATCTTAAAAACAAGAGGGGAGCAGAAAGTAGTAATTGGTTTGATGACCTAAGGGAGCTGGAGGTAGATGAGAGTGGAGGAGATTACTAATATACTGTGGAGCAAGTCCATGCAGGGCCTTAAAAACAAATAGCATTGTAAAATAAATTTAAAAACTTATTAGTAGCCAGTTCAACGAGGCCAGTACAAGAGTGATATGGTCTCTTAATATCAAAGTTAAGCTGCCACATTTTGAACTACTGGAGTTGGAAGAAGGTCAGATATACATTACCGTTCAAAAGATTTTGATTTTTTTTTTTTTTAAATTAATACTTTTTTCAGCAAGGACACATTAAATTGATCAAAAATAACAGCAAAGACATGTAAAAAGATTTTATTTCAAAATATTAAGCAGCCCAACTGTTTTCAGCATTGATAATAATAAATGATTTTTGAGCAGAAAATCAGCATAGAATGATTTCTGAAGGATCATGTGACACTGAAGACGGAGCTGAAAATTCAGCTTTGCACCAAAAGAATCATTTACAATTTAAGTAGTGCTGTCAACGTTAACACATTAACGGATGCGATTAATTTTTTCCAGTTAAACACGTTAAATATATTTTTCTGTCATCCTTTGTCTAGCATTACAATATATGATCACGCTCTTATGCGAATGCTTTAAAACCATTTAAGCGCACCAACTTAAAAAGAGAACACACTGTCTGTGAAATGTCCTGTCACACACACGACGCGCAGAAAGATGTGCGCCAGTATCGTGCGCATGGACGGCGCGCCAGAATAGAGTTCTCTGTCACGCTTGAACAAACAATAACACACACAATAATGCCAAAAATAACAGTTTTGTCGAGTATCCTCATAACAGCACCCTTGAATGAGTTAAAAAAACTCTTAAACGAAAGTAAAGAGTTGTGAGAAAGTGGGACGCGTGTGAGATCCGCGTCATGTGCAGCAGCGGCAGCTCTTACAGTGACAGTAATCAAAGTATCTGTTAGACAGGTAGGAAGGGCACAAAAATATGACATTTATTATGGGTTTATGTAAGGATTGTTCTAAGTTCACTTAAATTACAAGTTGTTATATTTTTGAAACCTAATAAATGTAAAAAATTGATGGCTTTCAATTACACTGTAATGTTGAATGGCTATAATTCATGTTTAAAATTGGGGGGGAAAAAATCAATTTCATTGAGACATCAGTAGCAGTATTAGTATCATTGATACTGGCCTTCATTCATAAAAAGATGCCATTAAACAATACTGTCTTTATGTTGTTTCTTTATGTTGTTTTAATTTGGAGATTAACTGTGAAATTATTACTTTATAAAATATGTTAAAAACGTATAAAAACTTTTTTAATTGCAATTCATCACAGAAAAAATGTGTGATTAATCGAGTTCATTTTTTAAATCGACTGACAGCACTAATTTTAAGATATATTCAAATAGAAAACATTTCACAATATTATGAGCATAAGAGACTTCTTTCAAAAACATTTTAAAGGGGACCTATTATACCCCTTTTACAAGATGTAATATAAGTCTCAGGTTTCCCCAAATTGTGTCTGTGAAATTTCAGTTTAAAATATTTATTATACCATGTTGTAAATGCCCATATTTGAGTGGAAGGAAAAACATGTTGTTTTTGTGCATGTATCTTTAAATGCAAATGAGCTGTTGCTCCCCACCCTGCTTTCCAGAAGAGGGCGGAGCCTTTACAGCTTGTGCCTCGGATACTCTGCCAAAAACTAAAACACCTGTTTGGTATTGACTATCATCTTTATCAGGGTCACACTCACGTGACATTGCAGTTCTTCATCATTATGAAAGTTTATTATCTGAATGCGTTTTAAAGGAACACTCCACTTTTTTTGAAAATAGGCTCATTTTCCAACTCCCCTAGAGTTAAACAGTTGAGTTTTACTGTTTTCGAATCCATTCAGCCGATCTCCGGGTCTGGCGGTACCACTTTTAGCATAGCTTAGCATAGTTCATTGAATCTGATTAGACCGTTAGCATCTCGCTTAAAAATGACCAAAGAGTTTCGATATTTTTCCTATTTAAAACTTGACTCTTCTGTAGTTACATCGTGTACTAAGACCGACGGAAAATGAAAAGTTGCGATTTTCTAGGCTGATATGACTAGGAACTATACTCTCATTCCGGCGTAATAATCAAGGAACTTTGCTGCCGTTCCATGGCTGCAGTAATATCATTGCGCCTGCTGCACCCATGGTACGGCAGCAAAGTTCCTTGATTATAGGAAAAATATCGAAACTCTTTGGTCATTTTTAAGCGAGATGCTAACGGTCTAATCAGATTCAATGAACTATGCTAAGCTATGCTAAAAGTGGTACCGCCAGAACCGGAGATCGGCTGAATGGATTCGAAAACGGTAAAACTCAACTGTTTAACTCTAGGGCAGTTGGAAAATGAGCCTATTTTCAAAAAAAGTGGAGTGTTCCTTTAAAGCCAAATCAGTCTAAACTTCTGATATATGGTTTTCTGAGTGGACACACGCGAAGCACGCACACAGAAAGCTGGCTGTCAGACAGACACATCCCGTGAGTATTAAACTAAGTTCTCTTTCATGTCTTGTTGCACTTAAACTGTCAAATACACACAAGGTTATGTAAAAAACACACAAAGTTCACATAAACACAGTCGGTTATGTCTGTGAATGTAAACAGCAGGGAAAGAAATCACGTGTATATTAGATCTGTGTATATTAGATCTGTGTATTAAAGTGAAAGCAGTGTAATATACAGTACCTACTGCTGTATATGCTGTTAATATGAATCAAATGAAAGAAAAACAGAAAATCACTCACTGCTATTGATTAAATAACTTTAGTAGCTTTAATAAGAATACATTTCTTACCTGAATGCTGCTGTTAAATGCTCTGGCGAGGAGATAAACATGGTGGACTGTGTACAGTTCACTTAGGGCAGGGTCTATGCTAACAGAGCAGAGTACGTCAGCAGCCATGGGTGGGGCCTAAGCAATGTGACGTCACATTGCTAGAATATTCAAACGGCTTATTCTGAGACACTGCTTATGATTTATGGGGATTAAAAAAGAGGAGTGGGTGGATTTTTACTATTATAGGGTGGTTGTGTACACACTCTGCCAACAAACATTTATGTTCAAACACCACGTAAAAGTGAATTTTGCATAATAGGTCCCCTTTAAAAATGTACCAATTCCAAACTTTTGAGCAATAAACAGCTGCGAAAATCTAATGTATAAGTAATGAATGCATGAATAACTGTCTCAAAATCCTTCTGTGAAAGAATAGCAGAAAGATCTGAGCTGAAAAAAAGTGTCTGTTAATGTTAAAATTCAAAAACGGGGTCGAGACATTGCTGTAATGGGAACTATAGTTGATTATCAGCAGTAGAAGAGCCAAAAATACTCATCTCAGTTTTATTTTCATTAAGCTGATCGAAATTAAATGAATCATCATCAGTCGCTCACAGGGAATTCTAAACATCCCGACCCTTTCAAAAAGCTCTTCAATGAATTTAATTAAAAATGAAAGCATGCAGAACAAATGCAATGGCAAGACCCTTGAAAACCACAATAGGAAAACGGCAAACAGCACAAAAAAAAAAAAAAAAGAGAGATAAAGATAGAGAAACAGGGATATGACAACAATCAAGCAACACAGAAAGTAAACAGAAGTAAAAAAAAAAAGAGCAAAAGCAAGAAATTCTTTCATTATTTAAAGTAATCTCAATGACTTTCATTTCTTCAGCAGAACACAATAGGTGACATTTTAAAGAATGTTTCAACAGTTTTTATGCATATGATAAAACAAAATTGGACACTGGTGACTTTCACTGAGACATTCTTGAAAATAGATTCCTTCAAGTTCCACAAAAGAAATAAAGTCATACAGGGTAAGATAAATGATAATTTTCCTTTTTGGGTGAACTATTAATTTAAGATGTAGCAATATGAAGTTCATTTGTTGTTTAGCTTTAATAGCTTCATTAAGGACTGATCATTCTAATTAGTTGAGAAGGAAATCAAGTCAAGAAAAACAAGAAGTCAGATCAGTGGCTTGATGAAGAGCTGTCCATGCATACAGAAGAACGGGCTTCTAAGTTCAGAAAATAAGGAGGCTAAAACAACAGATAATCAGGAAAATCACTCATGACTGGCTACCAAAGAAATGCCGGGGCTCATAACGTAACGAGACATGCTCATCACAGCGAGGGGCTGATGGAGGAGGGGTGGAAGGGCAAATTCTTATTCTTCTCACCCATCTCATTCGAGTTAAACCAAGCAAGACTGTCACAAGTTATCCATCTCATGCAGCGGGCAAAGAATGCCAGAGAGCCCTGGGCTTTGAAGTTCATTCCAACAGTTGCTGCAATCCCTTCCAACCGTCTGACTAACACTCTGTTTCTCTCTCTTTCTTTATTTTCTCAAGCTGTTTTCTGTAGCATAAACACTGCTCGAGAAGCTTCTATAATACTAAAAGACTGGCCCCAGGCCAGTGTTTCCCCAGCTCAAGCAAAATAAAAATGAAAGTTATGCTTGACTTTAGGAGAAACTGAAGGGCTACAGTGAGCAGTGACAAACCGTTGAAAACCTGTGGACCATGTGAAGGACCTGAAAACCTTCTCTACCTGAATTGAGGATTATGTCCTCAAATCTGAGTACATACACAAGAGCTGCTTTACTAATGCATTTCATGTTTTTGGCATCAAACGAAATGCTTTGCGGTGACTGAAGGGGTGTGCTGGTTTATATCGCAGTCTTGTGCTCCTGGAAAACGCAGCTCACATTCCCACAAGGCCAATGTTATTCATAACGGAGTAACCAACAAAACTGTGCCCAAACTCATCCAGGGCTTCTTTTGAAGGACAGCTTTTATTTGAGACTGATGATGATTTCTGGAGGTATCTGTATCAGAGTTGGACTCATGACCACATCCTCAAAGACCTAGACACATATCAAGGTTAGACCTCCTGAGGGCCAGATCTAGCCTGAGACAAGACCAAGACCAATGCCTGTTGGTTCAAGACACTGTATTTACACTGGAAAACCTAATTGACTGCAAAACACCATTTAAGGGTACACTATGTAACTGTTAACGGTTAAAAAAAAAAAAAAAAATCCATGCATTTTGCAGAAGAACATCGTTTTGGTGCTTCGGCTCTGTGTGACAGTGTGGATGAATATGATTATCCTACTGTTCATAAATCATTCACTACTAGGCTTAAAGGGTTAGTTCACCCAAAAATGAAAATTCTGTCATTAATTACTCACCCTCATGACGTTCCACATCTGTAAGACCTTCGTTCATCTTCAGAGCACAAATGAAGATCTTTTTAATGAAATCCGAGAGGTTTGTTTACCACTTTATTTACAAAATAATATTATCCAAAGTGTTATTCACACAAATTATTCACACAGCTCTAGTGTGAACTCAAAACGCATGCGTTGTGGTGCTCTCGTGAACACTCGCGCATGTGCGTTGTGTTGACGCGCGAATCTGAACACAACATGCATGATCTCGTAAACACGCGTTGCAGATCAATTTTCGTAAAATTTTGATTTTTTTGTGCAAACAAAGCACTTGTGTTACTTCATAAAACTGAGGATAAACCACTGGAGTCATATGGAGTACTTTAATGATTTCTTTCCTACCTTTCTGGACCATGAAAGTGGTAGTTGCGTTGGATCTCTATGGAGGGACAGAAACCTCTCAGATTTCAATAAAAATATCTTAATTTGTGTTTCAAAGATGAACGAAGGTCTTATGGATGTGGAATGACATAAGGGTGAGTAATTAATGACAGAATTTTCATTTTTGGGTGAACTAACCCTTTTAGAGATATAACCAGTTAAGATGGAAAGGATCTCAAGCTGACTAGATGAAGACGTTACTGTAGCTTTACCTATTAATAGACACAGTGCTTACTTGAAAATAAATTCCAGCACAGCGCTACAACAACCTTAATGAAATGATTCTTCACAATGGATAATGCTTTACAATGAACTCTGTTAGAGAGCTACATATGGAAATTTATCTGTTCAATAAAATACCTTACTTAACTGTTGAGTAATAAAAACGCCATCTCTGCAGCGCTTTTACAACATTTCAAATCCCTAATTTCTTTCCACCTCCGAAAAGCCAAGCCAATGTTAATTCTTGTTTTATTACAAGCTCTGTCTGTTCTCTTTTTGCCAGCCTCCTCTGATCTGCGTTCTTTTAAAATGGCTGATTCAAGATATAGCGGCTCCATGTCAACCTTTCTCACTCAATGTGACAACTAACCAAACCATACATGTGTCAAAGTAGCCAGAGCAACTTCCCTCCTTTTACAGATGACGAGACACGCACAGATGAGTGACTTATGCACGCAATTTCCCATGAAAACCATCCCGTCAGGTCTAAAAAAAATAACACTTACAGTAGGCTTACCATAGTGAATCAGGGTAAGACAAAAACATGATGATGTATTGACTCATTATTTTAATATTATTAATTTTGAACCAAAAAAATTTACATAGTGTAACTTTAACATCTACTTCTACTATGCAAAAGCTATTTAAACAGTCAACATTTGCTAAAAAATATATAAACCAGCAATAAACTGTAAAGCACCCAAAATTCAAAACTACAAAAAATGTAAATAAATTAATTAAAATAAATAAATAAATCCCTCAAAGGAATTCAATTTTGTGAGATATAATGATTCTGAAAAATTAGGTTCACCAGTGGTCTTCACAATGATTTAAAATTTCAGTAAAGTAATTAAAAGCAGGGTTATTATCGTTAACTAAAACTAAAAAAAAAAAAAAAAAAATTCATTACTTTAAATAAAATAAACATGGACTGATATAAAATTAATTAAAAATATTTCAGCTAGTTGCCAAGGCAACATTGTCATTTTTGTTTAGTTTAATTTGAAGTCCTGAAATAACTAAAACTAAAAAGTCAAAGACACACAAAAAGATCAAGACAAAAAAAACCCGAAATGAAAACAAAATATATAAAAAAAAATGTATTCAAAATATAAAAACAACAACTATAATAGTATATCAATACTAAAATAACACTGGTTGCAAACAATTAAATTCAGATATGCAATTAAAATATTATTAAACCAAAAATGAACCTCAAAAGTAATGTAAAAGTAAAGACAACCACTGTATAAACTTTATTTGCCGCAATAGTTCTCAATTTATTAAAAAGTGCACAAAATATAAAGTTGCTTGAGAAGAAAGCTTAAAATGAACCGGTTACAAGAACACCAATCATAAAACAAGCAATTACTCACTAACTAAACAACATTAACTACATTATACAGAACTACAAACCTTACTGATTCTAAATAACAACTATTTACACATCTCCATACTCCATGCTTTTACATGATTTAAAAGCAAAGGCTTATTGATATTCCCCCCAGCTGCAATGCTCAACCGGAGATGTGCGATACGCGTTCAATAGTGCTAAGCCCTAATAGCCTTAATAAAGTTTGATCATGCAATAATTCTCTTGTTGCCAGACAACTGCTATGTTAGTGTGGCCAATGGATCAAAGCATTGCATAAAGGCTTCAAGTAAAGTGTTTCTAAGAAGGCTAATAAATGTGAAAAGAGGGCATTTAAAATACATCACGTAAAATATACTCTCTCTCCTAATTTATCTTTAGGATAATTACCCAGACAAGCCACTCCCTAACTGACCCCCACTAACCGGGAATAGCGGATCTTTCCCTCCCTTGAGAAGATTTTTAACCCTTAGAGAAGGGACACCATGGCAGTTGTTCTAACCTCTAATTGGAGATTAACCCCTCAGCATCCCTCCCTGAAAGCTAAGAGGGGAGACACCGCCCTCTGAAACCAGCACAACCTCTGACCCCCAGAACAAGCCAATTAACAGGCTTAATGAGTGGAGATAGAAGAAAGAGTGGAAAACCGAGATTGTACAGAGACTGTGTCTGAAGGAGAGAGCAGGACAGTAATAAAAGTTTTTTTTTTTAATATTTAATATATTTTTTATATTTTTGAAAGAAGTCTTTTATACTCACCAAGGCTGCATTTATTTTATTAATTAATTTATTTTTTCAAAAATACAGCACAAGAAGCAATATTGTGAAATATTACAATTTATTTAAAATAACTTTTCTAATTGAATATATTTTAAATTGTTATTTATTCCTGTGATGTTAAAGTTGAATTTTCAGCATCATTACTCCAGTCTTCAGCGTTATATGATCCTTCAGAAATCATTCTATGCTGATTTGATGCTCAAGAAACAGTTATTATTATTATCAATGTTGAAAACAGATATGTTGCTTAATAATTTTGTGGAAATTATTATTATTTTTTAGGATTTAATATGGATGACCAGAAAGAATAAAAGAACAGCATTTAGTTCAAATAGAAATTTTGTAACATGATAAATGTCTTTTCAGTCACGTTTGAACATCTGACAATTTAATTCATACTTGCTGAATAGAAAAAATAATTTAAAAAAACCTGTATACTATATATATATATATATATATATATAGAGAGAGAGAGAGAGAGAGAGAGAGAGAAAGAGAAGTCTCTTATGCTCATCAAGCCTGCATTTATTTTTTTTTAAAAAAAACAGTAATATTGTAAAATATTATTACAATTTAAAATAATGGTTTTCTGTTTTAATATACTTAAAGATATAATTTATTTCTGTGATGCAAAGTTGAATTTTCATCAGCCATTGTTTCAGTCTTTAGTGTCACATGATGAAATCATTGTTTCTTTTGACTGGTACTGTATATATAAATTATTAATAAAAGAAGTACAATTCCAACAAATCTACTTAAAATATTCAAGGTATATTTTCCACAATTCTTTTTTACAGAATTATTATTTCTATTTATATGCACAAATATATAACAATAAATAATATTCTATTTTACTAAAATATTTTGATATATGAAACGTCACATCGGGATTTCATGGACATTTTTGAGTGATGACACAATGAATCAGTTTATTAAAATGGCCAGTTTGAACTGATGCATTGAAATAAATTTCACTGTTTGTTACTGAAATTTAAATAAGAGATACTGTTAAAACATCTGTCTTAACCCTCTCATACTTGCATGTTATGGGACAAGAAAAGGTCGTAAAACTAGTCTAATTCTAATTGTAATCATTTCCATCACCAGCGGAATCACTCTACTGTGAGCATTCAATAAATCCCCAGCCCTCATCGGAAAGCAGTAGAGAGCGAATCTCAGCATCCAGCCAAGGCCTCTAATAAGGGCATATAGCCAGTGACAGATGATGCATATTCCTCTGTGTAGCAGCCTCCTGGAATATCTTCCTGTTAGTGTGATTACAACAGACCTGCAGGGCTGCACATCCTCCCTCAGGTCACACGCTTTCCACTGTCGTGTGGTTACCAGTCTTTCAGGTCTCAATGACTTTGTGTCCATGAGAGCCTTAAGGCGTTCTGTAATGAATGTAAGTGTGGAGTACAGGTCTACTGTACCATGATACACCTTCATTTAGCATTTAGCTAAAGTAATTACTGCTCCAGTTTCTAAGGCTGCGCATGTTGCCTAGTAACACTGACATCTGGATAATGGATAGAAATGAAAGCGCAAGATGAGTGGAAAATTGTTTTTCCAATTGTGTTCTTTTTTTTAAAAAAGGAACAATGTGGTGCTCTTAACGTGTAAAGGGAACACATCCGAGGACTGTGGTTTTCATCATTTCAAATAGAGAACTGTTATACAGAAAATCCTTTATAGTCTTAAATGACAAATGGAAGCCAATCAATTGCATTTCAAAAAAGATGAACAGAACAGTTCTGTACAATAGTTTTTGAAGAATCTCTGTAGAGTACAACTATTCTGTCTAATTTGTTTCCCCATAACTCAAGCACTGTTGTTGTTGTTGTAACTATGGTTAAAGGAAAAGAAAATTGTCGTCATTGATGACCTGATTTCATTCCAAACTCGTATGACTTTTTTTTCTTCCATGAAGGAAAATCTTCTCCTCCACTGCAACTCTAATATATAATACCCAAAAATGAAAATTAACCCATGATTTACTAACCTTCAAGCCATCCTAAGTGTTACCCCTGACCAGACGCATGATGCAATGATGAACGCGGAAGCGCAGAGGATAAAGCAAAACAAAACTCGAGTTAGAAGTCTAAAACGAGAATTTTTAAAGAGAAATGTCGGAGGCTTTCGATATAAGAGAAGAGGAGCATGAGTTTGTTGCCCAGCCCTAGTTTAAACTGCGAGAGGCGACTAAGCTTACGCTACTCCAACATCCTGCATCAAACATCGTGTCAGTTGTTACTCTTGAAGCACAAGTCGACTTGCGCAGTATGTGTACGGTCGTCTGCCGGAAGCTAGTTATTTTAGTTTCTAAAGTTTAAAATATGGATATTTTTCTTACAAAAAAGCATCGCTTCACTTCAGAAGGCCTTTATTAACCCCCTGGAGCCGAATGGATTCTTTTTATGATGGATGGATGCATTTTTTGGGCTTCAAAATCGCACCCCCCATTTAAAGCTTGGTAGAGTCAGGATATTTTTAAATATATCTCAGATTGTGTTCGTCTGAAAGAAGATAGTCATACACACCTAGGATGGCTTGAGGGTGAGTAAATCATCGGATAATTTTCATTTTTGGGTGAACTATTGCTTTAATCTAAGCCCTGTCTGTGAACCTAGGCCTTAGTGTTTTATTTTTAATTTAATCTATTAAACAGAATAGAATTTACCTATTTAATGGTTATCAGCCTTTATCATTATAATTATTGGTGCAATCCTATTTGATGTCAATGTCAGCATGAACCTTTGTCAAAATTTGTCAAGAGAAATAAGAAAGACACAGGTTTAAAACAAACAGGGTGAGAATTTTCACTTTTGGGTGAACTATTCCTCTAAGTTGCAGGGACAGAAAAAAATTTGTTAAATGCTTTGCTTATGAACACAATGGTGAGTAAATATGAACCCCTCAACTTTTTGGTTACTAGCCTGGAGATTTAACTACTAGGACCTCATACTAAATAATACAGAACTGCAATACAGCAGAATCACACAACTAACACTGAGATGAAAACTTTACCTTAGAAGGATCGGCCTCGGCAATGGCAGCGGCTGTTTCCAACGCTAACCTGCAGAGATCCCCGTGACTGCTGACGATAACATGGGAGACCAGAAGACAAACAGTATCTGGGACGTGTTCACAGACAGGGAGAGATGACTGCAGGGAGTAAAGCCATTCCACAGAAGACATGGAGTCTAGAGAAATTCGCTGTAGGACGCTGGTGGCCACTTGAAGCTCGATGTACCAAGTGCTGAGAGGCAAACTCAGCTGTGTGGAGTCCTGTAGAGGCAAGCGCAAAGTCCAATATCACACAATACTTTGAAAATTCTCTTCTAAATGGGTGCATAATAATTTGTGTTACCTCTTTCCGATCAGAGGATTCTCTTTGAACCATTTGCAACAGTGAATTGGCCAGTTTTAGGTTCTTCATGTGTGTTTGCGTGTCTGTAAGGGCTTCCATGAGGCTGGAGCAGGACAGCACCTGTAACAAGGGCATAACCAGCAAAGATGCACCCCAGGGAGGTGGCACCTCAGGTGGGACAATCTTCACAGCTAGCAGAGAGAAAAAAGAAGTTATAATTACCAACTCTAACTTAGTGAATACAATAACTCATTTTAAAACAGATTTTTACATTTTGTGAGTGAATGTGACTGGTGCTTGGATGCGTGTAAGCAGGGCCTAAAATGAACACTCGCCAAGTGTCATTTGAAACTGTGTCATTTGCCAGTTGGCCGGTAACATTTTTATGAATTCTAACAATGCATGAATGTGAACGATGCTTGGGACAGTTGATGGCCCAGCGCTGTATCATCACGAAAGTTTAAGCCTTGACAATTTGAATATGCAAGCGCAAGAAGACGCGAAAGGAAGCTCATTTTGTTACTCCCGCGCTGTGTGGAAAGTTTTGTGTGCGCGCACAATCGAAGCGCACGCCCAGAAAGCCGCGACACTAAGACAGCGCTTGAATACTAAACTGAGCCCTCTTTTACGTCTTCTTGCACTTGAATGGACAAATTCACACAAAATTATGTCCAAAAATTGCGAGTATCCTAGTAAACATAGTCGGTTATTATCTTAAGTGAAAGTAAACAGTAAAAGAAAGTAAACGCATGTGTACAGTATCAGTATATTAGATCAGCGCATTCGCTCTTAAAGTGACAGCAGCCTAACATGCCTGCTACTGTTTGTGTTTTTAACGTAAATCAAACAACAAAGGACAAAGAAAAATAATCGCTCACTGATCTTGACTGAACAACTTTTGTAACTTTAATAAGGATTAATTAATAAGGATGTTTAATTTATACAGTGAAGACTATGCAGTGTTATTTTACATTTGCTTACTTTATTATTTTTCTGTACCTGAAAACTACTGTCTGACCTACCTAAAAAAGCACTGTTTATTTAATTTGTATCTTTGTTATATTGTATTTATTTGTGCTTTTTCTTGTAATTTGATTATTTGTTCTATTACTGACTGTTTACTTGTTTTTAGTTTTAAATTTATATTAGATAGGCTAGTAGTTTTAGCTGTGGTAGCGAAATTGGAATAGAGAATTGTAAATTTTCACTGGTATCTAACATTTTGGTGTCATAACTGCCTGTTTTTGCAAAAACAGTTTCGTGGCTGGTAAAAAAATATTTATGACCGGTACATATTCTTAAGTCACTGGCCATTGGCAGTTGTGGCAAAAAAATTAGTTTTAGGCCCTGCATGGAAACCTATTGTAGAAGACATCCAAAACAAAATTAAGAACCTTTAAAATAGCATAATAGGGGCACATTAAAGGAACACTCCACTTTTTTTGAAAATAGGCTCATTTTCCAACTCCCCTAGAGTTAAACAGTTGAGTTTTACCGTTTTCGAATCCATTCAGCCGATCTCCGGGTCTGGCGGTACCACTTTTAGCATAGCTTAGCATAGTTCATTGAATCTGATTAGACCGTTAGCATCTCGCTCAAAAATGACCAAAGAGTTTCAATATTTTTCCTATTTAAAACTTGACTCTTCTGTAGTTACATCGTGTACTAAGACCGACGGAAAATGAAAAGTTGCGATTTTCTAGGCCGATATGGCTAGGAACTATACTCTCAATCCGGCGTAATAATCAAGGAACTTTGCTGTCGTACCATGGGTGCAGCAGGCGCAATGATATTACGCAGCGTCTCTCACAAATGTCTCCATGGTTGCAAGGCACGCTCCCTGTGCAAGCAGGGGGTCACAGGCGTTGCGTAATATCATTGCGCCTGCTGCATTTTATTTGTATATATTGCAATCAACATGAAACTCAGCAAGACAAAGTAACAACGCAATGATTTTTTGCCTGTTACTGACATCTTCTATGGAAATTAAGCTAGCTGTGTCAATATGATGCGTTCAGATATCGAGAGGGCCTTTACCGAGCTCTAGGAGGGCAGTTTGCTGAGAAGTGGAGGCGCTTAGCAGTAGCAGGGAGATTCCCATGATCACTTGCTCAGACGGGAGTTCCTACAGTTAGATAGAGCACAGTCAGACAAACGGTTTGACACAGATGGAGCCTCTGAGGGAAAGCTGAATGCAAATCGTTTCGCTGTGCAAACAAAACCATTATAAAGATGGAGGAGATGATTTGTTGAGATCACACTGAGAGTGCAACTGTAGCAACAAAAAAATAATAATAATTTTGCCCTTTTCTCCTTTAAAATAATGCATTTTTGACTCTGCACCTGTAAATGAATGCAATTAGATAGTACTAATTTAAAGAGAGATTACTGTTTCTAATATATCCATAAAAGTAGTCCGGCTTGTACAACTTCACTACACCACCAATACAGAATGCATGAAATATGCCAGAAAATATCATAGTAATGTGTGCATTCACCTCTGCATGTGCAGGTATTATCTGGTGGAGTGTGTGAAGGAGAGACATCAGTTCTCCCTTCAGATGAACACTGAGCTGACAGGCACACAGGAGCTGAAGAGCCAGCTGGGTCAGTTCCTTCCTCCAAAAGCCTGGATCAGTGAGCAGAGCCGATGTCAGAGATTCAGCAAATGAGCTGAACTCCACCACTGCTGTTATACTGTCCACCTGATGGGTCACATGATGACGACACTGACTGCATATCGGGTATAATGTGTAAACTAAGTGTGAAAATGTTTAAAAGGATATTTATACATTTCTTTGATGTATAAAAAGTAAATATTTTGAAACATTATAATGTCTTTACTCTCACCTTTGATCAGTTTAATGCATCCTTGCTGAATAAAAGTATTTTGTTTTATCTTATTGACCAAAAAGTTTTGAACAGTAGGCACCCTTAAAGGCGCAGCAAGCAATTTCTGAGAAACACTGTTAAGGTTAAAGTATACTTCACTTTTTACACATATGCGAGGGTCAGCATAAAGTGATTGTGATGCAAATTTCATCATCAGAATAGTACGCGCGTACTGAATGCACACCACCTAATTTTTGTAAAGCAGAAAGTATAGTTCGTTTTTTTATGTGTACGTTAGCATGCGTGCACAGTCGAATGCACAGCCTTGGAAAATATACTTCATTTGACTCGTACGCACACAGGCATTCGACGCATACGCAGTTTTGAGCAATCTCTCGCCACGAGTTACAACCCATGCAACCCTTTCATGCTAGAGTTGTACAAATGAGGGTACTTTCTAACATCTTCACACAATCTGTCATCTATGTAGGCCTCCATTGTCGCTGTAGCTTGCATGCGTTCCGGTCTGTTCTGTTTATGCAGTTTTTCTTCGACTACCTTGTGAATCGACGCCCCCAGGGCACGGTTGCCACCTTGTGGATAAACTAATTACTGTAAAAAGTTACGGGCAGTTAAGGCCAAAGTATATTTCACTTTTTACAGTAATTAGTTTATCCACAAGGTGGCAACCGTGCCCTGGGGGCGTCGATTCACAAGGTAGTCGAAGAAAAACTGCATAAACAGAACAGACCGGTGTCATGAGAAATCGAGTCCCCCCTAGGAATCGGGTCTCCTTTAGGACCCAGGCGGTAATGCCTGATCAAAAGTTGTTATCATAACCTATTTCACTATTGTATGAAGTTTATTACATTAAGTGCACAAACAACATGGTTGAAATATAAAATGAATGCCTATATTGCATAATAAAACAAACTGGAAACACAACCATGACTAAAAATTTTTTTTTTTTTAATAAGGATTGTTTCAAACAAACTGTTCTGTAAAAGTAATTTAGTATTAATTTTACGCAATAATAGCAATGTGGTATAGTATATAATATTACTATTATAAATAAGTGCAAGTACACACAAACATCATTCATTTGAAACATGTAATTGGGAACTATATTGGAAGCAGTTAAATAAACCATGTAATTTAAAAGACATTAATGGGTATAATGCATTTTAAACAATATAAATCACAATGGAATTATAATCAGGCGCTAAAAATACTACCCATTTAAAGTCTGTTGAACCAAAGGGATCGTAAAAATGTCGTAAAGGAGACCCGATTCCTGGGGGGACTCGATTTCTCACCACACCGGAACCAAAGAACTTATACTGACAAGAAGTGAAACTCAATAGAACGTTCCATTGCAACACCGGCGCCAGCAGCAGCCCTACGCTTCCGCCATTTTGGGGTGAAAGCGAGTCGTCAGTCCACTAGTTTCTATGGCAATATCAGCTGCTTTGTTAAAAAAAAAGTACATTAAAGCTAAAATCCAACCTGAATGACGACAACATGGAATAAAATACTATCACTAGTGATCATCAAATCCTTTTAACAGTTTATTTTACGGACTTTGTGTTTAAGTCTTCCACTTTTTTCACAAAACCTTTTCTCTCTAGAAACCCAGTCAGTTTGGGTTAAAATTCATTGAAGTTCAAGTATTAGCATTATAAACACTGAATTAATACCAACATATGAAATTAAATTAAGGACATGCATCAGAAAAATTGTGAATGTTGGACAATAAATATATAACAGAATATAACAGCTTGACAGAAACTGTTTTTGCAGTGTTGTCTTATATTAATGTCCGTTAAAGAAAGACTATGTAAACAAAAAAACACAGCCACTGTGTCCAAAAATGGGAATTATGGGATAAGAGACATGATATGCATCATGTTCTATAAGGTCATTATGTTTGTAGCGCGATCCAGGGGATTAAAACGTATATATTTCAGACCTAGTGGAGTAATTTACTATTACTATTACTCCACTAGGTCTGAAATATATATTGTACGTTTTAATCCCCTGGATCACGCTACAAACATGATGATCTTAACTTTATTAATTATTAATTTACTATTAATAGTAAATATGTAAAGTTGCATAAAATGGAAATACTCAATAAAGTAGGCTAACTACGTTACCTCAGATGTGTACGTTAATGGTTGGATATAAAACATATATAGGCTAAGACAATACAACATTTACTGTAGGTGTCATAAAATTTACTGAATTTGAGAAATTTTCTATTGTGTTTCTGATTTGGCTGTGAGATTCGTCGATTTTGGGTGTGTAAGATGTGATGGATTCTATTATCCAGTTGGCATTTTCACCCCAAAATGGCTGCCGCGCTACCGAAGCGCCACCTAGTGGCTGTTACCCAAAAAGCATTAGAGTTTCGCCTCTTGTGTTCTATGCTCTTTGCCGGAACGCATGCAAGCTACAGCGACAACGGAGGCCTACATAGATGACAGATTGTGTGAAGATGTTAGAAAGTACCCTCATGTGTACAACTCTAGCATGAAAGAATACAAAGATGTTTATATGGGTTATAACTCATAGAGGTATTGCAATTTGTCACAATGCGCCTGAGTCGAACGCCTGTGTACACATATGAGTCAAGTGAAGTATACTTCGCAAGGCTGTGTGTTCGTACACATAAAAAAAAATTGAAGTATACTTTCTGCTTTAATATTTGCAATCGACACCCAAACAAACACACACCTCCTTTCATTGCTCCACCCCCAAAATAACAAACATGCTATGCAAAACATGAAATGACTAACAGCTGAACCTGACAGCTAAACCAATGTTACTCGCTTATCGAGCAGAAACAAACCAACCTCTGCGTCTGTTTTCAGGCCTTCCCCATCTCTAATGTCTCTCCAACACTGGAAAGCTTTTCCAATATTTACACGTGTCCTAAAGCTCTTGCCTGAACGTAACCCTTCTTGCGATTATATTCATCTCATCTTTTCCTCTTTGGCATTATCTCAGCCATCTCTCTTTCTACAGTCTTTCTACAAATGTCCCGCTTACTCACTCTCTCTCTTTTCCCTTTTTTTTTTTCAACACACACACAGAACAGACATCTAGCAAATATTGCATGTTGATTTAAATTTTCAACAACGTTTCTAAGAAATTGCTTACTGCATCTTTAAGGCTTTTTGTTAAATCATAAATTAGAGCTAGGCACCATGTGAAATTCACAACGATGGGTAATGTAAACCTTCTGTTGAAACATTTCATGGATCTAAGCCACATAATGCTGTGGAGCTACTTCAGCTCAGCACATCAGAAATCAACCTCCAGCTTACCAGCATGTACGGAAGTAGGTCAAAGAGGCTGCGGATCAGCTCCCGGACCACCCTAGTGCCGGACGCCCCCTTTTCCTGCAGGCTGTCAGGCTCAGGAGCCCCTCGTGGCTGGAGCAGGACCCTGAGGAGGCTGTGTCTGAGCAGAGCGTTTTCTGGCAACCTCTGGGGCTCGCAGTACAGGTAACGAAGGAACGGTACCAGCATTTCCACATACACTGGCTCATCTCTGAAGAAAAACACACCATAAATACACTTGTAAGTGTTTACAAAATTAAATGTGTCATGTTATTACAGATTTTAGGCAGCATGAAGAACAACAACAGGTGAAAACAACAAGAGATTGCACATGGTCTACTTCATTGACACTCTATACGGCACTTGGTTGAGTTCTATGGTGGTTGATAATAGACTTGAATGAATCTCATTTCATACTTTCTTTAACACATTTATTTGAGTGTTTTTGCTTTTTCACAGAACAAACGGAACAACAACAATGAAAAAAATATGACAAAACAATAGAACATTTGAGGGACAAATGTATACAAAGACAGGATATAATTAAAAGGGTCATGACATGTATTTTTTATTATTTTAATGTTCCTTGGGGTTCACTTATAATGCAAATAAATGTTAATAAATGTTTTTTTGCACACCCACCCACACACACAAAAAAAATATTCTGACACTGTCTGAAATTATCCATCTTTAAGGGGCGGCTCCTTTAAGGCTTATCAGTAAACGGCTGTTTTGATTGGCTAACGTCACTGCATAGGAAACAAAATCCCACTCGCTATTGCACATGAGTTTGTGTTTTGAAAACATTATCCATATAAAACGTCATTTACGAAAACATAATACTCCAAACAAACATATAATCCTCCGAAGCGATCTGGGACGCCATTAAAATAAACCATCCACTTGTTTCGACGCTGGGACACAAATGAGCTGTTTAAATGGGACGCGTCAAAGCGAACGTTCTTTTACTCTTCCATTTGTCTTGTTGTCAACAGACTCAAGTGCGTGCAGTATGTCAGAAACTGAATGAGCATCTGTATACTGTATCCAGTGTAGACAGCTTCAGTGATTATAATGGGTTCTATTTGCTCTTGATGTCAGTGTAGGCAAATGTCAGTTGTTAAGCTAATGAACGTCAGTGGGCGGGGCCTATGGTGCGCTGATGTCAAACTATTTGTCGATGTCTTACACTGGAGGCAGTCATTTGCAAATGCATTTGCCTGTCACACATCAAAATCCCACGATATCCAAACGAACAGTTTTTGGAGCTTGATTAAACAAATGCTTTGTTTATAATGAGGAGGATGCTTTAAGTTCTGAAACTTGCAGGATGTTTTAATGGTACAAAGACCTCTTATTTGTCAAAATATCAAGTCAAATTTGATTTCTCATGTCAGGACCCCTTTAAGATGTTCTAAAATTTTCACCAGATTTGTCATTGTTTGCTGTTTTCATACTTGTCCGTAGCCAGCTGAAGAAAGTCATCAATTTCCTGGAGCAGAGCGGGCCAGCAGTCGGGACGGTTTTCCAGCACTGTGATGTAGGGATGAGGAAAGCTCCTAAGATCAAACACATATTTAAACGTCAAAACGTTTAAAAGAAAAATCAAAACTTTTAATAACTTTTTTTTTTTTTAACTTTTATTAAGGCAATACATACAAAACATCTTCCTCTATCTTTAATGCATCAGTCACCTTTTGCAGTTGTTTCTTGGATGTCTATACTATGCTGGTGATTAATGTCTACCCTTAATGCTAACACACAAATAAAGGCCCTTATATTAACAAACACGCAAGCTCTTTTATCCTAAGATTAATGAACTCATCCAAATTGCCTGATCATGTTGTTTGTGTGTGTCTTTGGCACTGGGTCAGGCAGGAACATACAGTATTTTAATTAAGTTACCTTGAAAATCATCTACATGGTAAATAGTCTCTCAGCACTTGAATTTATGGTCTGGGTCACCTCCAGACAGATGTTAGGGCTGCACCAAAGCTCTCCTCTCCCTCCACAGACATCCAACAGTTCAAACATTTGCTCATCTATCTCTTGTTGTTCCCCGGCCAACTGGTGCGGCCATCACATTATCAGGGTTCATCCATCAGGGGTGGTTTTCGGCAGACAGCCACAACATTAACTGCCAGACAAAGGCTGGCTGACACATTGACCTCCATCGCACTTATTTGAAATGAAAGTTTAGAGCGAGACTGCTTAACCAGAAGAGACATTTAAAACTTTAGCAGTAGAGGAGAATTTAGAGGTTTGAGCCTGCAGAAGTTGGACTGAATATACAGCACTCATAGTGAATGAAATGCATTTTATTTTATTTATTATATTTACCGAGTTGTGAGTTTGCACCCTTTAGAGTTTTGACTAAAAATAACAGCCATTTGTTCGTAAATCAAAATACACTGACTGGTCATATGTATGTTGTGTGTTATGATTGTTTTGGCACACGTCCAGCAAAGACACAATAATATGTGTTATCTATTATTTTATTTTCTATTTAATACTTTATATTATTTTTGTTTTTTAATATTATTTCAAAGTATTAAATAGAAAATAAAATAATAGATAACACATATTATTGTGTCTTTGCTGGACGTGTGCCAAAACAATCATAACACACAACATACATATGACCAGTCAGTGTATTTTGATTTACGAACAAATGGCTGTTATTTTTAGACAAAAATAGAGTTTTGAATTTGTTTAAATTAGTCTAACAAATTACTCACTGAATCTGTCAGCATTTTTTGAATTGGCATCTGACTGATATACATTAGACTTTAGTAAAAAAAATAAAGAGAGAAAGAAATTAATACTTTTATTCAGCAAGGATATAATAAATTCATCATAAATAAAGTGAGAGTAATGAAATTTATAATAATGTTACAAAATATTCTTTTGAATTTTATTGATCAAAGAATGCTGAAAAAAAATATATGCAGCACAACTGTTCTCAACATTGATAATAATAATAAAGGTTTATTGAGAACCAAATCAACATAGAATGACTTCTGAAGGATCATGTGACACTGAAGACTGGAAATTCAGCTTTGCCATCACAGGAATAAATTACATTTTAAAATATATTGAAATAGAAAACAGTTATTTTAAACTGTATTTCACAACATTGATGTTTTTACTGTACTTCTGATCAAATAAATTGATCAGAAGTATAAGAGACATATGTGAGCATAAGAGACATATGTTCCAAAATAGCATAGTTTTGTTTAGTATGCAGTTAAGAAACACTGTGCTCAAGACAAATAAATAAGATTAACAGTTTGAGCTTTTAATCTGTCTTTTTTTCTGTGGAAAGAGTTGATTTATTTTTCTACAATCCCAACACAACCCTACCCTAACCCTCTCTGCTTCTGTTGGATATCTACAGTAAGTGGCTTTGTGACCCCAGAGCAGATTGCAGAGGATCCACTGAGCAGACGGACACAATGAGCACCAGTGGGCATCTTCCATTAATCCTCAAGCCCACCCTCTGTGCCCACCCGTGCTAAAGGCCAAGCACCAATCCCAGGCCAGCACAGAGCCCTCGACCCATTCATCTTCTCACCGGGGAGAAACTCGACAGAGGAGGAGAAATACACGGTCATTTGATTCATTATTAAATAACTTATCATAAGAGGTCATATAGTCCAGGCTTAATTCACTTAAATAACCAAACAAACAAAAAACATGCTTGATGAAAGTTGATATGCGAGCTGTAAGGGCCATGACACACCAAGCCGACGGTCGGCCGTCGGTGAGCGTCTGTTCGGCTAGTTTTTGTGGTGTGTTCCACACGTCAGCTGTAGCCGGGCTCACGTTGTCGGCAGTTCGGCCGATTCAGCATGTTGAATCGGTGTTGGGACTGTCAGTGAGAGAGATCTGATTGGCTGTTTAGTTCAGCGAACATGTCAGTGCATGAGCATAAAAGTGAAAGTGATGAAAGTCAAGACGGCACAGACAGAAAGCTGTTCTAATTTTACATCATCTTACCTGAGCATTAGGTAGGATCATCAGGATCTTACCCAAAATTTTGAATGGTAGTTCGACCTATGAGGTCTTTATTTTGTCCCAGTTGTAGGTGGATCGGACCGAGCACCACAACACATTTGTAGCCAATCAGGAGACCAATCAGGGGAGACAGTGAGCAAGAGGGAGATTTGAAGGAAGCCTAATTTGCGTGCATCAGGGAACTTGCGTTTTACTTTCGCTTTCGAATTTGTGATCACACATACTCTGTGTATAAGGAGCAGTGGTGCTGAGCGCACATTCTACAAGATAAGATATTTATCGGACGCTTAGGCTCTGTTACGCAACAAATTCTCCGCCATGGTCTTGTCAGTCATATCACTTTACTCTCGTCACGTGATCAGTGAACTATGATTCCTGCTGCACTGTGTGCGACTCTACAGCTCATGCTGGAAGAGCAGAGTAGACATTTACAATAGTTTACTATTAAAGCGACCATTATACAACTGAAGTAAATGGTTTTTATTTCTGTGAAAAAAGAAAAACGACTGTGGAGGCAGTGCCGCAGTGGGCACCTAAATGTAATGTAAATGTAACTGCAGCATATTCTATGCTAATTTCTCCGTCATGGCGATATCGCAAGACAGCCTTTCACGCGACGAAAAATCTTGTCACATTTTAATATCGCGAGATCTCGTCACACCTCTACTAAGAGACATTACAACAGAGAAAAGGTCGGAGGAATATCACTCGAAAAAGAAGCGTTATGATCAGGCAAGAGCTTTAGGACCCGTGTTAATATTAGAAATGCTTTCCACCACTGAGATCTAAGTGGGAAGACCTGAAAACGGACGCCGAGGTTTCACAGAACCAAGATATGCTGTTGTTGTAATGTTAGCTATAATAACAGGACAGTTTGAGTGTCAATGGGCCTCATTCATGAAACTTTCCTTTTTCGAGTAAATTCTGAGTAATTTGCTTGTAAAACGTACCTTCCCGAAAACTCTCCTCTGGATTCACAAACACTTCGTAAACATCAGATTTGATAGTTAAACTTGTGTATGTTAATGAATTCCAATCATTCGTAAATAGGGTGCGCGTTCACGCGCGTTCACAATTAGCATAATCCCCGCCCATGAATTACAACTACGTTAATTAAGGAACGCTGTGGAAACTTCTGGACCCCCTTCTCATGATTGGCTCCAGTATATTGCATAAATGCAAAAGAGACTAATAGGCCATTTGACAAACAATAAAAATTCAATTAACGTGTCCACCAAAGCGTTTTTTGCCAGCTGAGAAAATGCCTGGTGCTCTTCTGAAAACAGCCAGATGGTGGCGCTTGAGAGCGCTTTGGAGGCGCAGCGTTTTTTTTCAGCTGAGATGCTATGATTAGGAATATCCACGGCAGTAACATGTTACTAGTATCTCATTTTGAAGAATATTACTGTGATTGGACGGCTGGGTAAAACGTGACAGTGACAAGCACTGTGTTTTACCCAAAATTGAACCGTTTTCAACTGTCAGCTACAAAAAAAAGACAGGGCAAAAGAGCTCATGAAATATTATTATGGTACATAGCGCATCAAAATGCAGTGTCATCAGTTTGCCTAAAAGAACACAGAATGCTTGAGTGTTTTATGCCCCATTTACACAAGGTAGGGAGCAGATGTAAACTTCTTTCGTAACCAACAAACATTTTGAAAATACAAACATTTTCATGAATCTGAAAATTTACGTCAGAACAGCTTTACGAAAGATTTACACAAAAATTAGCTCTGCTCGTGTTTCATGAATGAGGCCCATTGTTTGTCTGGCGACTAATAACGAACTCTTGCTTGTATTATGCTCTTGTGTACTGTATGTTCATTTTTTTGTTCTTGTCGTTCATTTGTCATCTTCACTTTATTTTTATGAAGCATTATTTTCATGTTTAAAATCTTCTGGGCAGAGTAAAAAAAAAAAAAAAAAACTAAATTGTGACTTTCCTAGGTTTAGAATAAGTGGCAGCAGCTGTTGCTCTTGTAAAAGGCACTCACCTAATTGAATATGGACAGGTGAAGCTTGCTCCGTTATCCCGCTGACTTGCCTGGATCTGTAGCAGCCTCCCAACCACTTTGATCAGCCCTTGAACATTCCTGCCCAGGCAAGAAACAAAACAGTCAACATCAGCAGATACTACCCAAGAAAAACCATGGAACCATAATCCATCTGTGAAGCCCATATCATTTGTGAAAACCAAATAAAGCTGCTCAATTTTGAAACAAACAATAAACAAATGCAACCTAAACGAAGTAAGTAAAATCCAGTTAAACAAATGTATTCATTTTCATATAGCATGACATCTAATTATTGAAAGACCGAAGTAGAAGGGCTGTTCTTGAGTATGTGGTATGATGTACTACTGAATACTGTGCAGTGAAAGAGAGCATATATACATGATCCAAACAGTAGTATGCAACATTGTTTTTGCTTGAGGGCATGTAACCACAGTTACTTTGCATTTTAACCCAATATTGCATAAAAATCTTATATCCTGGCAATCTGAACAAATAACAAAGAATGTTAAAGTTACTTTTTGATATTACTTTCAGTTTTCTTATCAAACTGGAAACAGAAGGTCAAGGCAAGAGCATTACTTTGTTCCATACAGTGTGTTCTGGTTGTATGACCAGTGTAAGAGGTCATTTGGGTCTTTAATTCATACTTTGCACAGTATACATACTACATGAAGAAAAAACAGTACAAGAACTATGGTAGTATACTATTCCGAATGTAGCCAATGACATATTGGGATGCAAGATACAAAGCTCCCTTTCCTTAACGAGAATACAGGGGGAGTGTTTCTCATACATTATAAATCATCTCTGCGTGACAACATGTGCCGTGTTTTCTTTCATCCATCCTTCTCGACTCTCTCAAGTCTGACTGTACATTTCTCGGTTCCTATGGGTTTGATTACTGTATATTTTACCAGGAGGGAAAACATAACTCCACAGTGAAAGGAAATTAATCTTACCGGCTTTCATCTAGGCTCTTTCGTAAGCCTGGTACGCACTGCACATAGCAAAGCCGTAACATGCCCAGTTTTCAGCGTTTCAATCAGCACATGTACCAAATATCTGCTTAATGCTGGACTTTTTGGGACAATGTGCATGCAAACTCAGATCTTGCTGAAAATAAATGTGCTATTTAGCACTTGATGAGTTCCAAATATATCTACAAAATGTTGAAATTAGTGCTGTCAAATCGATTAATCATGATTAATCACATCTAACATAAAAGTTTGTTTACATAATATATAAAATTTTTATATATATATATAAATATAAATACATGTATATATAATTTTATATGTTTGTGTATGTACAGTATCTCACAGAAGTCAGTACTTCTTATTTTATTATATCTTTTCATGTGACAACACTGAAGAAATGACACTTTGCTACAATGTAAAGTAGTGAGTGTACAGCTTGTATAACAGTGTAAATTTTTCTTGGGCATGGAGTTCACCAGAGCTTCACAGGTTGCCACTGGAGTCCTATTCCACTCCTCCATGACGACATCACGGAGCTGGTGGATGTTAGAGACCTTGCTCTCCTCCACCTTCCATTTGAGGATGCCCCACAGATGCTCAATAGGGTTTAGGTACCCTCAGCTTCTTTAGCAAGGCAGTGGTCGTCTTGGAGGTGTGTTTGGGGTCGTTATCATGCTGGAATACTGCCCTGCGGCCCAGTCTCCAAAGGGAGGGGATCATGCTCTGCTTCAGTATGTCACAGTACATGTTGGCATTCATGGTTCCTTCAACTGTAGCTCCCCAGTGCCGACAGCACTCATGCAGCCCCAGACCATGACACTCCCACCACCATGCTTGACTGTAGGCAAGACACACTTGTCTTTGTACTCCTTACCTGGTTGCCACCACACACGCTTGACACCATCTGAACCAAATAAGTTTATCTTGGTCTCATCAGACCACAGGACATGGTTCCAGTAATCCATGTCCTTAGTCTGCTTGTCTTCAGCAAACTGTTTGCGGGCTTTCTTGTGCATCATCCTTCTTTAGAAGAGGCTTCCTTCTGGGACGACAGCCATGCAGACCAATTTGATGCAGTGTGCGGCGTATGGTCTGAGCACTGACAGGCTGACCCCCCACCCCTTCAACCTCTGCAGCAATGCTGGCAGCACTCATACGTCTATTTCCCAAACACAACCTCTGGATATGACGCTGAGCACATGCACTCAACTTCTTTGGTCGACCATGGCGAGGCTGGTTCTGAGTGGAACCTGTCCTGTTAAACCGCTGTATGGTCTTGGCCACCGTGCTGCAGCTCAGTTTCAGGGTCTTGGCAATCTTCTTATAGCCTACGCCATCTTTATGTAGAGCAACAATTCTTTTTCCAGATCCTCAGAGAGTTCTTTGCCATGTTGAACTTCCAGTGACCAGTATGAGAGAGTGAGAGCGATAACACCAAATTTAACACACCTGCTCCCCATTCACACCTGAGACCTTGTAACACTAACGAGTCACATGACACCGGGGAGAGAAAATGGCTAATTGGGCCCAATTTGGACATTTTTACTTAGGGGTGTACTCACTTTTGTGGCCAGCGGTTTAGACATTAATGGCTGTGTGTTGAGTTATTTTGAGGGGACAGCAAATTTACACTGTTATACAAGCTGTACACTCACTACTTTACATTGTAGCAAAGTGTCATTTCTTCAGTGTTGTTCTGTGAGATACTGTATATGTATACACACACACACATACATATATATATATATATACACAGTTGCAAGAAAAAGTATGTGAACCACTTGCAGAATCTGTGAAAATGTGAATAATTTTAACAAAATAAGAGAGATCATACAAAATGAATGTTATTTTTTATTTAGTACTGTCCTGAGTAAGATATTTTACATAAAAGATGTTTATATATAGTCGAAAAGAAAAAATATAGCTGAATTTATTAAAATGGCCCCGTTCAAAAGTTCTGAATACTGTGTGTCGTTACCTGGATGATCTACTACTGTTTTTTTTTTGTTTTGTTTTGTGATGGTTGTTCATGAGTCCCTTGTTTGTTCTAAGCAGTTAAACTGCCCAATGTTCTTCAGAAAAAATCCTATAGGTCCTACAGATTCTTCAGTTTCCCTTTCCAGCAGTGACTGTATGATTTTGAGATCCATCTTTTCACACTGAGGACAATTGAGGGACTCAAACACAACTATTAAAAAAGGTTCAAACATTCACTGATGCTCCAGAAGGAAACACGATGCATTAAGAGTCAGGGGGTTGTATTGATTTGTTGTATTGATGCCCAATATCATAAAGGTAAAAATGACCATAAACACCATAAACATGGCATTAACAGCACAAAGAAAGTTTACATACCTTAATAAAAAAAAATCAATCAATAAGTAAATAAAGTAAGCAAGCAAGTAATAAGCAGATATAAAGTACATAAGTAAACAAATAAAAGTAAATAAAACATACTCTCTCATTTTTCATGTGATTAACTTTAAAGAAACAGTTTACCCAAAAATGAAAATTCTGTCATTATTTACTCACCCTCATGTTGTTATTTTTTTCTGTGGAAAACAAAAGAAGTTATTTTAATCGTTACACAACCTCTGCCATACTGCAGCATTTCATAGTGATGAATTGCTGGCAATCTTCAAAAAGCACCAAAAAAGCAGCACAAAAGTTGCCCATAAGACATATAGAGCATGGCTTCAGAAGACTTGGAATCTTGTATAGTCATATTGACTATTTTTATGCTGCTTTATGGTGTGTTTTTCTTGACAGTCTCTGGTCACTATGAACTGCTGTCGTAAGGCATAGCGATTTATCAAAAATATCTGCTTCTGTGTTCCACTGAAGAAAAACAGCATACAGGTTTGGAATGACATGGGGGTGGGTAAATAATGACAGAATGTTTATTTTTGGGAGAACTATTCCTTTAAAATTCAGGGATGTATGATGAAAGGGTACATTGTGTGGGTAGCTGCTCCATGTGATGGTGATGACAGCAGCAGCCGTGAGGGTGTGCAGTGTGTGTGTGTGTTGGAGACACATGAGCTGACTGATGGAGTAGGCTGCATTTTTTCTGAATATGCAGATGCGCACCCTCAGTCTGCTGCTTATCTTCATCCAAGAGTCCAACCAAAGGGAAAAGGAAGCATGTGGGCAGATAACTGAGGTAATCCTCTAAAAACGCAATACACTAACCACATTAGAGCAGCAATAAGATCATCTGTTTGTTTGTGCTTTAGGGTTAGAGTTAAATTTAGCATGATTTAAAAGCATCAGATGGATGTGGTCTGTTAGATAAAAACAAAGTTATAATTAATCAATTAATAAGCCAATCTAAAAAAAAAAACAAAAAAAAAAAACAAACTTATTCCTAGAGCCATTTCATTGACTCAGAAGGTAAAGTAATAATTTATGTTTCTCATAAATTATCTCTGGCTGCATTGTAATAATTTCCTAATTTGGAACATGATTGCATAGGTGGATGTGTTCAGGGAATTTGGCTGTTAAAATTATAACATTTAACGCCACTCAAATAAACGAGAAAATGACCCAAACTTCCCATCACTAAATCAATCAATCAATCAATCAATCAATCAATCAATCTATCTATCTATCTATCTATCTATCTATCTATCTATCTATCTATCTATCTATCTATCTATCTATCTATCTATCTATCTATCTATCTATCTACCTACCTACCTACCTACCTACCTACCTAGAGTACATGTAAATCAGATTCCAAAAATTAGATTACATTATGCTTTAAAATACTCGTAATCAGACTACAGTTTATTGATTACATGATGTTATTCTCAAAATGGTAGTAAATTATTTATAATTCATTGATTCTCCCTACTACTTTTTATCTTTTAAATTTTCCTTTCTATAAAAGTCCACTGCTTATATATGTTCAAAAGGTCTTCCAGACTTGTGGAATTGCACACACAGACCAGCCACTAATCATGTGACTATTACTGGATTTACAGAAACCATTTCACTTTTAAGAAGTGTTTTCTCAACATTGCAACATTGCATATCTAATCGGCTCCTGATGAAGACATTAATTATTATTTGAATTATCACTCAGTGAGTCATTCAACCATGTATTACTGTCCCTGGAAGGCTTTTGTCTTTCAAACACAGTAAAATATACAAATTCACGTCATTTCATATTTACATGCAATGCAGGGATTGCCCAACTTTTTTGTCAGCTGAACCAGAGTCCTGCACACGGGCGGGTACCTGATGGGTGAACCGCTAATATTTGATGTAACGGGTGGAATAATATTTACATTGTCATTTGCAGTGCGGGTTGGGAATCAATAGGCACAAGTTGAAAACAATTATGTACAATATTTTTTTCAGGATTCTTTGATGAATAGAAAGTTCAAAGAACAGCATTTATCTGAAATACAAAGCTTTTGTAACATTATACACTACCATCCAAAGGTTTGGGGTCAGTAAGAATTTTTTTTTTTTTTTTTAAAAAGAAATTAATACTTTTATTCAGCAAGGATGCATTAAATTAATCAAAGGTGACAGTAAAGACATTCATAATGTTTCTATTGAATTTTCTATTCATCAAAGAATCCTGAAAAAAATTGTACACAGCTGTTTTCAACATTAATAATAATAATAAATGTGTCTTGAGCAGCAAATCAGCATTTTAGAATGACTTCTGAAGGATCATGTGACACTGAAAACTGGAGTAATGATGCTGAAAATTCACCTTTGCCATCACTGGAATAAATTACATTAATAATTTCATTATTATTTAAAATAATTACATTAATATACTGTATATTCAAATAGAAATTGTCATAATATTTCATAATGTTACTTGGTGAGTATACTTGGTGTGTATACTACAAGACTTCTTCCAAAAACATTTTAAAAATCGTACCGACACCAAACTTCTGAATGGTAGTGTACTGTATGTCAACACAGAAAAGAAAATAGCTTCTTTTCTCATTTCAAAATCATTTCTTGAGGTCTTGACTATAATGGTTATTTTTTAAAAATGCTCTTCTGTGGTAATTTGCATCACATCTGCAAAACCAATGGTGTCGACAATTTGCCCACCTCCATGTGATCAACACCATAATCACCAACCATTAAGCACTTTTAGGACTGTAAGTACATAGTTGTCAGCGTGATGTTGGAAACACCTCATGGTAATGATTGCAAAATTACAGAATTTTCAAGAGCTTGAATGCAAACACTTTAAAACAGTAAAACCAAAAATATGCTAATTTCTCAGCATGATAACTATAATTTTTATGCCTGTGCTGTTCTTGTTTAGTAAATAAATTAATAAAAGATTGTTGTTTCCACATTCGCTAGTTTGTTTTACACAAATGGTAGTTATAAATACAGATCTCGGTAACACTTTAGTTTAGGGTCCAATTCTCACTATTAATTAGTTAGCTTATTAGTATGCATATTACTAGGGGATATTGGCTGTTTATTAGTACTTATAAAGCACATATTCTGCATGACCATATTCTACATCCCTTAATCCTACCTAATACCTAAACTTAACAACTACCTTACTAACTATTAATAAGCAGTAATTAGGAGTTTGAGGCAAAAGTCATAGTTAATACTTAGTTAATAAAGAGAATTGGACACTAATCTAAAGTGTGACCCAGATCTCTAACCTATAAATGTACTGTTTAAATGTACAGAGCTACAGCGTCAAAAGTCTAAATAAATACATTATTTATATAAAAATTATAATTTTTATATATTATATATATATATATATAAAAAATTATAATTTTATAAAAAAAAAACAAAAAAAAACATACAACATATAGTTGTCTTTGCTTACTGAATTGGGTGAGGAGAGAGTATTTTAACATCGAAATTACTCATGACTTTTAATCTGATGCTCTGATGTGTAATTGGTCTCTGTTTAAACGTAAAAAAACTCTTTCAAAGACTAATTCCAGAGTTAAGAGAAGGGAGAGGTCAGTGCCTGAGGATGAAGATCCCCTCAGGGCTTGACAGGCTGGGAAGGGTGAATCATTTTCAAATGCACCTGAAGCCACCTTTGACACTAAAATATGGGCTTAAAAATATGTCACGTCATCTTCATTTATATAGCGCTTTTTACAATACAGACCAGATTGTTTCAAAGCAGCTTCACAGTGATAATAGGAAAATTTATGGACAGAGATTGTTTTGGCTTTACAGCAGCTCTAGGAAAAAGTTATTATTGAGCTAATCCTTGTGATCGGATTGACGAAAATGCTTCTTAATGTGTCAAAGACCCTGTTTACACCTAGTATGAAGATGTTTGGTCGATCGGATCACAAGTAGATGGGTGAGACACATTCCCGTTTACACCTGGTGTCTCTTTTGTCCACTTTCAACCACTTCTGTCCTGATTTCTTTGAGGAGAGGGTCTATGGCCAGGTAAATGTATGAGCTTTTTCAAATCTTACGATCTAATTGATGAAACAAACTCATGCAATTTACATATGAACATGAAAGGAGACCACAAAAAAACATACGGGGAGCAGAAGCTTTTGTTTCTGCTCTGATAGCCATAAGACCACGCCGAACGCTGTGAGTGTGTGTTAGAAATCAAGAATGGTGAGAGAACATTGCGCTTGGTAGGTTTTTCGTCTTCAAATCAAACTTAGATCTTCAGCCGACAAATTTAAATCCCTTCTGGCTAGTGCACTTCCCATAATGACTACGCATTAGGTCAGTAGACGGACAGAAGGTGGTCTTTTGTAGTTGTTCAGACACATTCGACCACATTAGCGTCTACATTATGACAGCAATTCGGTCAAATGCGTTTTCTACTCTGGAAGTAGTCGAAAGTGGACAAACTCAAAACATTTTAGACCCCGTTTACACCTCTTTTTAGTGCAGTCCATTTGTGATCCGATTGATGAAAATGCTTCTTAATACCAGGTGTAAACAGGGCCAAAGAAACTGCATCAAGTCAGTATATCAGCCCATGAAGTTCACATGGAGCTTTTTTAAATTGTGGATGACAAGGGATGACGATCTGCATTAGTTTGTGAGAGCAAGACACGTCTAACAGCAGTGGACATTTGCATACCGTGCCGAGGGCAGGAGGTTTAGGGTGGTGTTGAGCACATACGGCAGATCTGCATGCCCCTGTTCCACGAGTAGCACCAAAGCATTACAGCAGGCCGAGCGGACGACAGTACTATCACTGCTGCACTGCTCCCAGAGAGACTCCAGCGCTTGCCCCTGTTGGTATGGAAAACAAGTTCAACATGCAAACCATTCTACACAAGCATAAAATATAAGAGAGAATGCTAAAAGGCACATATTTCCTTTAAATGGGCCACTTCATGACAAAGATGTCTAATAGTGAAAATGATTGCTTTTATCAGCTGATAGCAATTATTGACCGATACATCGGTGTAAAACTACTATAATTTTCCAAACTCAAAACTTTTTCCGTACTCCATAATATTTCATGTTTTGTAATAAATCTGCAAAAAACATCAGCAAAAAACATCATAGCCCACATTTAAATGTCAACCACAGCTATTTAAGCTTCTTGGCTTCAAAGTCATGAATAAATTAGTGATGCACCGACATTTTGTCAATTTTATAATTAAATTCAAACAATAAATATCAGATCGCTGTTGCCGCCTCAATTCAAGCGGCATGAAATGATCATCTCTTTCTCTTTGCTACTAGTTATAGCACAACATAAACATGAATGAACCAGAAGGTATTTTTAAAGAAACTGAAATGTATCATGTCTCAAATGTTTCAACCGTGGAAAGATGTCAATAAAACAGCTTGTAAACAATATCACGTAATGTTACATTTACCTCAGAAAAGACATTCAATGTCCATATAGCTCTTTAATTAGCTAAAAAATTAACTGGAGGATGTGATATGACCCCTAATGTACATGCAAGAATGATTGTGACGACTTACTTTAGTGGAAGTCTGACAAATCCTTTCATTTTGGCCTTTCTCTTTCAACACTGCAGTGACCAGTGTCCTCACAGCCTAGAATTAGAAAGCCAAAAGGCAATAAATCTGGTTCTTCACATGCCTTCAGCAAAATAAACAAGATTATCAAAATTAAACATTCACATGAATGGACTTCTACAGGCCAGACACGTTTGGCAGGACAGATAAGCATTTTAGTGAAATTACTGTGGAACGTGAACCTCTAAATACTTAAATCATCTGTCTTGTTTGAGTGCTTTACCTGAGCTTGAATGAGGGAGCTGGGGAACTCAAACCTTGTCTTCAAAGTTTCAGTCATCTCCAGTAATCATGAATGATGCCCCATACTAAAAACAAACATCATATGGAAAATGTAATTTAGTCACCATAAAAAGGCATTCACAGCCCATTTTACTTGCAAAATGAGACATTTTTGAGTGAAACAGGACATTCAAAATATATCTAACAGGATTTGATTGGCTAGTGGAACAATTGTCTGATGGCAGGTGAATGGAGAGGAGGTAAAAGGGATCGATGATGCTAGTTGAAAATAAAACAAATTATCACATTGATAAAAAATTAGGAAGCCAAACATTTCTTCACAATAATCATTTCATTTCTGATGAATGGTGCACAAGTTCAAGAATGTGCATTGATAATATAAAAAAGGACACTACTACACTACACATAAGTTCGGGTTTGGTAAGACTTCTTTGATGTTTTTGAAAGACATTTTGGTAACACTTTACAATAAGGTCTCATTTGTTAACATTAATGTATCAACTAACATGAACTAACAATGAGAAATACATTTGTACAGCATTTATTATTCTTTGTTAATGTTAGTAAATAAAAATCCAGCTGTTTAATGTTTGTTCGTGTAAGTTCACAGTGCATTAGCTAATGTTAACAAATACAACATTTGATTTTAGTAATGTATTAGTAAATGTTGAAATTAACATTAACTAAGATTAATAAATGCTGTAGTATAAGTATGTAAGTATTAATTCTTAGTTCATGTTAACCAAAGTAGTTAACTAATGTTAACTAATGAAACCTTATTGTAAAATGTTACCGAAATTTCTTATGCTCAACAAATACAGTAAAAACAGTAATATTGTGAAATATTACAATTTAAAATAATGGTTTTCTATTGCAATATATTTTACAATGTAATTTATTCCTGTGATGTTAAATCTGAATTTTCAGCATCATTACTCCAGTCTTCAGTGTCACATGATCCTTCAGAAATCATTCTAATATGCTGATTTGCTGCTCAAGAAACATTGTTATTAATGTTAATGTTGAAAACAGTTGTGCTGCTTAATATTTTTGTGGAAACCGTGATACATTTTTTTCAGGATCCTTTGATGAATAGAAAGTTCAAAAGAACAGAAATCTTTTTTAACATTATAAATCTATTTACTGTAAATTTTGACCAATTTAATGCATTCTTTCTGAATAATAATATACATTTCTTTCAAAATAAAAATAATCTTAATGACCCCAAACTTTTGAATGGTACCTATGACTTCTTATTGAATTTAAGACTCAAATTTAGAAGGAACAGAATTTCTTAAATGTGAATATGCAACTGCGAATCAAGTCATAAGATGAAAAAATGAAGTCATAAAAACTTTAGTTGACATATTTAGGATCAACCCTCATTTTCCTGAAATGAAGAAAATGACATACAAACTGACATCATCTGTTAAAAAAAAAAGAAAAGAACAGCTGTGTGTCCATTTCATCTTAACGCCTTATCACTCAGATCACAGGTGTCAAGAGATCAACCACGCCAAACAGGTGCAATGGGACAAAAACCGCCTTCAGGGCAATACTATTAGACTGAAATTAGAATAACCCTACACCACTTCAAACTAATGTAATCTAAGGTGAAATTAAATAAAGGCCTGAGACATATAGTCTGCTTGCATCTAAACTCAGAAGATACAACCATCTGACAGATGGCACTGGCAACCACATCAGTGGGATGCATTATTCACAAGTGACTTCTGCCAAAGCTTCAATGTCCGTCCAGTTGCGGACCGCCGACTTTGGCGTCTCATATGTTGTCTCATATGGACTCCCGGAGTAGGGTAATGGGATTACCAGCCGTTCGTTTGACTGACACTGGCTGATGGCCACTGGAGATTGAGGTTTATACCATGGCACATGGGAGAAAGACAGACAATGCAAGCCCTAAAATGCTGCCCCTCCCCTCATGGGACTGATATCTGACAAGCGCTGCGTGTGCGTGATGAAATACCTGCTGTGTTTCCATACAGCGTGACAGTTTTACTACAGCAGCTCTACTGACAGCAAAGAGCGGCTTGGGCAAATCAGGTAATATTCGAAATTCATTGACTTACGTCCATTTAGTATACAAGTTCAAGTGCTACTTTATTACTATAAATGTGGATTTTATGTTGTTGTAGATTGTAACTGGGTGATAATTTGGAGACAAAATCAAAATATCTTCAGAACAAACCAAGAATGATTAGTTTAAGCTTCTTAGTTTGAGAATTATGTGCATTCAGTAATGGCAGATGATTAAAAATGCATTGAGAAAAAGAAAAAAAGATATGTTATAAAACAATGTTTAGTCATTTTTGACTCGAATTTTAAAATTGTCATCCTTTTTTGTACGTAGAGGTTTGTATACAAATGTCGACAAACTAGTTGTTTGTTTTATCATATAATTATTTCACACAAGCTTTTGTCAGCAAAGCAGAGAATTAAAAATATTCCAGGGATTTCCAGCCTGTGGTTACTTGTCCAAATACACAAAAGCTTCAGCTCTGGACTGCTTGCTCTGCACTGCTTGTGTGTCTACAATAATGCTTCATTGTTGAAGTGATGCTGTGTTTAAGTCACTGGCTAGACTACAATATGTCAGTTTTCAAATGATACCATATGGTACTACCACAATAGACATGTATCACAGGAATAGCACCACCATTTTACATGAATAAAGCAAGCATTCAATACCATGGTATTACCATCTGATACCATAGTACCACCACAGTACTTTTCGTAAGGTTAGCTAGCTGCGGATATTAATTTAGCTCCAAATTTGTGAGATGGAATACTGTTGTTCAATTCCAAATATGTATTTAGCAATGGAAGAAACGTTGCTGTTTGTATATTGCTGTAATACAGGAAAGCCGCTAACGAGCAGCTGTCAGTTTCACTGAATCATACTATAACTAAGTTAATAATGCTGGTGTCACATAAACATGCAGGCTGATGTGACATATATGATATTCTTACCCAGAGAACTCCTATATTCCTCTGAGGTTTAGATGCACTTTGCTAACTTTTTCGTGAAACCCTCTAAGCGGCAACATGCTTCTACGGTGCGCATGGAGGACCAAACATCGAAAAAGCGTTACGTTAATGTCACAGTTATTATTTCTTAACATTTTAACTGCAAAACCATCACATTTAGTTTAGTTACATTATGGCACTCACAGTTTTACCTTTAGAAGTACTAATACTTAATTGTTAATTGAGGTCTTTCTTGAAAAACACGTATCAAATGCCAGAGCATTTTATGAATTATGTTAAACATATAGGCTAAACATTACCTGTATACACATCTCTGTCCATGCATAGTGACTAAATGTGGCTGTATTATTTACTATATTATTTTATTGATTATATTTATTTTTTAACAACTATATACATTTCTCCCTACATTATAACTTTTTTTTTTTTTTTTTTTTTTTTACTAAAAATCATTTTAACCATAGGCTTTTTTAACCGTAAAACTACATGTATGTCTTTTAATTTATAATATAATTTTGACTGAATGTTGTGAAATAACAGTTAATAAATGAAAAGGTGTTTAAGTAGCATTTTTTTTAAAAAAAATGCACACATTGTGAAACAACAACAGTGTAAACCAATATGAATTATATTTTATTATATTAGTTTATACATAGTCAGTGACTCACATTTTATTGAAAAATTAACTGGGTATTAGTAGTTAAACAATCGAAGAGCATAATATACGAGCATAACCTGCTACGCAATATAGAAAATATAGGCTACGCAAACAGGAGATAAATCTAACATGTTTAGTACAGTGCAAGTAATAAATAACTGTGTTGTTGAGCACTGAAAACGTGGTTTTACACGGGTTAATAGTGGCACTTCACTCGCTCGCGCTGCCATTGGCTCGTCTCGTGCAGCGCACCGACTGCGACTCGAGTGCACGCGCTGACACTCACGCGCATGCGTCTCACTTTACTCCTCAGCCTTTGAAAACTCAGAGAGCTCAATTAAAAGACCATGTCCGCCATCGGGCGTCTACAGTCCTCGGTGTCCTTATTTAAACCAAATTCTCCATGAAATAGCATTATCCCGTGGCCTCAACAATGGCCAGTTCGGTGAGTAGGGCTTTACCTGTTATATCGGTGCGATGTTTTGGATCTCCAGTGCCTCTGTTCGTTTTCGTCTGGTTTGGAAAGACGCATATAGGCTTTTCCAGCCATATTTCCATCGGAATACTGGAGTACAGAAGAACTAGTGGAGTCGTGCGTTTCCAGTGTATTAGTGCATGTCTGCAAAAGTGATGCGCTTGAAAGATTTCAAACAAAAGGAGGGCATTCAATAACAAATATTCAGAAATCTGACAGAATGCTCTGTTTCTGTCATTTATTCTGGTATGTTAAGGTTAAATAACATACCAGAAACTTATGATTCGACATTAATAATTATTTTGCTTTACATTTGTGCGGCTATAGAGTGGTTTTAACACGCACACACTCAGATCACAGTGTTCTTTTATACTTAATAATTGGCGACATCATTATAAAGTGAACATTTGGGTGTTTTAGGGTGCCGTTCAGGTGAAGCTGGAACTCGGTCATCGTGCCCAGGTCCGAAAGAAACCCACCGTGGAAGGTTTTACGCACGACTGGATGGTGTTTGTCCGCGGACCGGAGCACAGCAACATTCAGCATTTTGTGGAGAAAGTCGTGTTTCATCTACACGAAAGTTTCCCGAGACCAAAAAGAGGTATGTGAAGCGATTTATTATAATTGTGGATTATTTTGATTATAAAGGCTGGGATGATGTGTGATCCAGACTGAATGCACCTTGATGCTTGCAGACCTTGTCTGATGATCTACTGTAGCGCTGCAGGGACAAAAAGTGCTAGATATCAGCGATGCATAAATAAGTATTTTAGCAATAAATATTTTGCATTCGCGTGTGTTTACTTGAATAAATGTGGATAACTTGTTTGTCTCTTTCTGTTACTATTGACAACGCGCGGTAATGAGCGCGCGACAACTTATAAAAAGTTTCCAGAATAATGCGCTAGAATAATAACTCAGTTTTATCCTTTGCTTAGTGGACTTGTATATTGTATTCTTATGGAAATTTAAGGATTTTCTAATCTCTGACAGTGTATCATGGTTGAACATGTGAAGCCTAAGTTCAAATAAACGTTTTGGTTAGAGCAAACTGAATAAAACGCTTTATTGTCGCGTCGTAATGAAAATGAGACCGGAGTTTTAAAAACATATTTTTATTTACATTTTTTGCGTTGTTAGTCTCATAATTTGAAATAATACTCACATTTTTATTCCCTAGTCCTCAATTAAAATGGTATATAGAGGTAATAGGCTACGTAAAAATGTCTCCCTATACACTCCCATATTGTGCTGTTTTTGTGGGTCCAGTAAGTACATGGAAAGTGTTACAACCCTCCCCGTCTGGTTAGACATGGTATTTATTTCTTGATTTTCAAACATGTAGATCTGTGGCTGTTATATGTCAAACATGAGAACCTACTGATTCAGATAATACCAGTTATGTCATTTAAGTTTATTAAACAGTTACCTCCAAATTGTTTTCTGTTTTTACAGTCTTCTACAATCACCTCAGAAGGTTGTTGGTCATGTATGAAAGTGATTTCAACCCCTGTAACTCATGTAACAACAATGTTTCCCGGTTTCCCCTAGTTATTATAGTTCACATATACTATTATTAGACAGCACCAACAACAGGACAGTGTGTGTGAGAGAGAGAGAGAGAGAGAGGGAATGAAAGCGTCTGGTGGTCTGAAAGGAGGAATGTAGGAGTAGCGGTTGATGAAAGCCTTGGAAGGAATTAATTAAAATATTTGCTGGTTTCCTCCCCTCGCCTGAAGTGTTTAAGCTAAGTTTGCTGTGACGTGCAGGGGGAAATGCTGGAGAAAGTCACTGTCATTACACACCATTTGAGGCGAGCATTTGCACTTTATTGAGAACAGTTGTTAGATCTTCTTTGTTCCAGCCAACTATTGCATGGGGCGTTTTTAGTGCAAATTGTGCATATATGTCACAAAGATAAGTAGATTTTTAATCATGCAAGTCACAGAAATGTACAGTCGCACACATCCTCACATGACAGAACCGTACTGTAGCTAAATTGTTTTGATTTAACATTTTGAAGACTCTGTTTTATTGCTGCGGTGGGAAGTCAAGCCACAGAGATTGGAAAATTGCACAGAAGGACTTAAGTTTATTTTGCTTCTGTGGACAGCTCAAGATGCATGGCTTCAAATGTATGCTAATATTTCCCTCATTCCTTTGCATTATAGGTTTTGTACTATGTCCGCCGCTGCAGGTTTGATTTATGCCACAGAGTCGTTACGTTTACGTAAGATCTGAAGGGGATGTGTGCTTCAGATCAGCTCTCAGGCTGTATGCGTGTGGTGGTGACAGTGTGGTGAAAATCTCCCCCGCTATATTTATTTTCTCAAAACATTAAAACAGACTGTAAATCTAGGGCTGGACCTAATTTGGAAACCACTCGAAACATGCTCCTGAAGCTCTTCGATGACAAGACGCACACTAAATGTGGGTTTGCTTGAACTTCTAGCCCCTCTCCCCTTTTCTTTGGCAAATGTCTTCCAGGGGCTGCTGAAAAAAAATGCAAAAGCAGCAGGGGGGATACTTAACCTCTAATAAATCCTGCCTTATGACACCAGCTTTTAGAGATCCTACCAAACACCGCCTTCGAAGTATATATATACCTAAAATGTTTTTGTGTTTTGACGAATTAGTAGTCTAAGTACTTCCTGAGGTCTGCAGCTTTGTTTATAATGGATCCAAACTGTTTGCTTCAGAATGAACTCAGGGAAGAGGGTTTAAATCACTTAAGTTAATGTAGATAGATGTACATACTTTATGTTAATGACACCTGGAACAGGATTTCCCTTGAAATTTGAACGTCGAATGACTACTTTTGTGAAATTTCAGTCCTCATTAGACCCAGAATAAGTCAAAACGGTGATGAATAAACACTTTGAATATTTACATTTTCTTCAACGCCGTAAAAAATAGACGTCAGTATCAAACACCCCATGTGGCCTTCTGCGTACTCAGAAGATAATTCACAACAGGACTCTCCGTGGAGGGGATGGATACAGAAACCTGCTTTCTTAGACTTAGAATTTATGGTGCGCTTGTAAGGTAAACAGTCAGGCTTATTATTTGGGGTCCCGGGAGGCTACGCCACCCCCCTCTCCCCCGGCTCTCCCTCCTCAGGGCTTTGATCAGTGTTAGCCGGTGTCGAGACGAGCCGAGGGGAAGTTAGAGGGAAACCTTGCGCACAGACGGGCTTGTGTTTGACAGTTTAATACCAACAGTCTCACCATACTGCCCTGAAAGGAACAGCTGCTCACACACTCACTGAGTTCTCCAAAACTCTTTACTCTAGTAGGGTGTGTTCTGTGGCAGTAAGTCTCTTTTCTCTCTCTCCTTGTTTTGTGTTTGAAGCCTTGGTAGTATTCGATGTTACCCCTTTCACAGCTGTTGTAGATTACACATGTTGCCTCCCTGTCTCTCACAGGGTTATGTGCTTCCTTGTGCCTTTCTCACAGTAATGCAGAATGTAATTTAAAAAAAAAAAAGTATCCACCTTCCTAGATGTTGCTGGACAAAAAGCCTTATGTTAGTTCACCAAAAAATTCTGTCATCATTTAATCACCTTGTCTTTCCAAACCTTTCTTTATTCTATAAAACACACAATAAAGATAATTTGAAAGGCGAACAACACTGGACGTAATTGACTTTCATTGTATCTTCTTTTGTGTGAAGAAAGAAAGTCTTACTGGTTTGGAGTGACTTGAGGGTGAGTAAGTGATGACAGAATTGAAATTTTTGGGTCAACTATCCCTTTTAAGGTCTTTCAATTGGTGCTTTTGTGGATGTTTCCCAATTTCAGAAATCATAGCTACCTGGACATTTAAACAAAGGTGAAAAGTGTTTTTTTTTCCGGCTGGGATAAAGGGAGCGAACAGCCATGATTAGCAGGCATGCTGTGTAGCCTTGGAAACCTGATATTTTGTGCTAGCGCAGGAATAGGGGGGCAACAAACCCAAATAAATGGAGTGGAACATGGACGTTCATTTCACCTGCACCCATCTATGCCAGTTATACTCTCAAAAACATATAAATGTCTGGATTTTGGTTCGTGACAAGTCGCCATCTTCTACTTTGCAGTGGAAAATGTTGGTGTTTCTAGTCTTTTAGCCAGGGACACAAACATTTGGCTGACAATCTTGCGTCAATTAGGCATCCCATTCAGATATATACTAAGGTAAACAGCTGCCCACACTAGGTGATGAGGGTGTGCAGAATGTGTGTGATGTATTTTTGTATTTACTGAATTTATCTAGCCTTTTTATTGGTGAGGGTATAAAGAGGGAATGATAAAACAAGATTGTATCATCATTACATCAGTGGACCATGTCAGTATGTCTCTGAATTTGCTAGATTTGACAGTACACTTGAGCCCAATTGCTGGAAGAGCTTAAAATAACATCATCCTTCTTCTGTTTTTACTGCAGCAGCCCCGTACAGCTTCATCTATGCTCTCTGTTATGGAGAAAGCAGTCCTTCAATCTCTGTAATATAAACTCTGAGGTGGCATTCTTGCGGGAAAATTCATTGTTGTCAGCAAAGGATGCTCCTATATGGTAATTGAGATATAATAGAAACAAACAAGTGAGTAGTGCTTTCTTGCGGAAAAACTAGCTGCTGTGAGTCAAGGGTTGGACTGAAATCCTTCCCAGTATTTGTCTTCATCTATTGCTAAGGTGTTCTGAGTGGTTTTTCACGGTGTTGCTAGGGTGTTACCTGGTAAGAGACTGCAAAACAGAGACAGTCCACTTATAACAGAGACAGTCCACTCATAAATATATGAATGAGAGAAATGTGACACTCAATAGTGCTGGTCCTCTTTTTCAGCTGCCTTGTAGGATGACCACCTGTGTTGCATTTTGCGGGACAGTCCCGAAATAGGGAGCTTTTTGTAATACTTATAAATGTGTTTGGTGTTTAAAAATCCATTTGCGCAGCTGTCATGTTATAGCTAGAGTGGGAAAATTATGAACCAATGCTTTCGTAGAGAGGGTTTTTTTCCCTGCTGATGACAACTACGTGGACCGTCAAAGGAACCAGTGTGGACCTCATCAAAAGTCGTTAAATACAGCTACACCAACCAGGACTTCTTCTAGACACTTACTGGATAACCGCCTGATTAAACCTGCCAGATCCAACTTTCCACTTTTATCAGGATAAGCTTGTGCTTGCTGTTAAGCTTGTGTATATTTCTGTTAAAGCTGTTAAGTTATTAAGCATTATCTCATGTAAGTTTTTCCTTTGTGTTTTATATAATGACCAATAGGATGTGCTCTAGGCATGTTGTTTTGACTGGTTTTCCCATAGACTGTAAAAAAAGATGTACAGCGCATCTCCGCTTCCTTCCACTGTAGAAAAATGAAGCCAAAATATCCCAGTAACGGTCCTTGCCGATTAAGTCGTTTGGAGCCCGAGTCTGCGCAGTAGTGATCCTGAGGTGGAGCCGCAGTATCAAGGTCCTGCCCACACCCACTCCCGCAGACTCAATCGAAAGCACAGCTGTCAATCATGACGTTACACCCCTTTTTGATAGCATCAAAAAACGAACTAAAACCAAACTTATTGGGAAAACAAACACTTAAACATAGCTCTGCGTGATGAGAACTACCTAAAATGACAGAAACCAACTTTGGAAAAAAATTTAAATGAACTGTAATTGGATTTTTTAGTTGGCTCGCATCCCATTCGATTACATGGAGAGGGTGGGGTTTAAGACCTATACTGCAGCCAGCCACTGGGGAGCGATGGAAATGCTTTGGCTTCACTTTTCAGGACTTGTGTGGCACACTTGGGTTTTCTCTGAAGAGATAGATGTAGATGTAATATATCCCATAGAGTAGCCTAAATTACATTGTTTCACTCAAACCTGTGCAAATTGAGTGATAGTCACAGAGCCGGTCACAATTAACAAAGCTCATTTGGCGATTTAAAACGTTAACATCCTACGTCATGGCAAATAGGCCATCCAGCTAATGTAAAAAAAAAAATCAATAAAAAAAAAATCAATATTTACATGGTATAACAGCAGTAAATTTATCTCTCACACACGTGTCCCACATTGTCCCACAAATATACTGTCCTGCAACAGAGCAATAACCTGCTCTGGTCACCTTTGCTGCCTTGGTTTCCCAAAGTATTTTTCCCAGTCTTTTTTCCCATAGGGATTTTTAAAAAGGTCTTAGTTAAAGAGTTATAAGCCATGAACCAAACCAACCAGCTATGAGATGAATCACAACATTATAAACTTGATTTGAAGCAAAACAGTATTAGAACATTGGACAAAAAGACAAACGCAAAATGAGGGACAATGGGGAAAGAACTACAGTCCTAAAGCATTGCAAATGACTTTCGAAATAAAAACAATTTATTTAAAGATATTGATTATAGATAAAGAAACAATATATTTTAAAGTTATTGCAAAATATGCATATCTATATCTAAAATATATATATATATATATATAATATATATACATTTTTTTTTTTTTTTTAAATAGTATGAGGTAAGGAAACATTCCCAATGCTTCATAGGATTGAGTAGCCCCTAAAGAGTTTTTCTGGCATGATTTGCTTGTTTCTGTTCTCTGGTGAAAATTTCTTTACAGGTTCATCGGTAACATTTTTCACATTGAATTCCACATTGAATTTAAAAATAAGTTGAAATACTGCAGATTGACGGCTTAAACAAAAGCATATATCATTGATTAACAACCTTGAATGGGTTTTAGAAACTGTCCTGCCTTTCAGTTAAAAGAGACAATCGCCTGCTTGTTCACTTTATTTTCAGATTTTATTCCTGCTTTGAAATATGTTATTGTCCATGTCAAAATTAAAATTCCATAGTTTACTCAACCTTTTGTCATTCCAAACCTGTATCACTGACTTCCATGAGAACACAAAACAACAATGTACTGGTTGTTTATTTCAGAGATTGATGACTGGAAGCTTCATAAGGGACTCACAAAGTACTATAAAATATCCTTCATGTGAGGAACAACATCTAAAAAATTTAAGTCATTATTCACTGAAAATCTTCATGTCAATTGGCTTTTAACAACTGGAATTTGATAACCAGATTTGATTTTGTGACACTGGTTCTATCAACCAGATTAATGATCAAAAAGAACGATTCATTCACAAATTGGGCATTGTTAGTTCTCTCATTAACGTGCCAAGATAAGCTAGAGCAGATGTCAACATTTTCAGTGATTGAGTCGTACAGACCACTTTTATGATGCTTTGTTTCCTTTTTAAAACCCGGATGCTATTTATTGTAAGTGCATGAAAAAAAAAAAAAATCGGCCAGTTCATGCATTTCTCCTGTGTTTCGTGAAAGGCAAAGTCACATGGGTTTTGAATAACCAGCAGGGTGAGTAAAAGATGAGATAAATTTAACTTTTGAGTGAAGTACTACTATAAATGACCAAAAATGGAATGAAATCATCCTTTAGACGCATTCCAAAAGTCATTGAAAATATTTAGTGCTACTCGACCTCTTTTATGTTTTTGATGCTGATAGGTCATTCATCAGTGCCACTCAGCTCTCCCTTCTTGTGGTCCCATAATGATCAGGTCAACATGTTTGCCTGTAGGCATCTTTTCCTGAGACTTCTGTAAGCCTTTTAACTTTGCGCCCCACTCATTGACTCAGCCCGAGCAGGAGTTAGGGTTGTGTTAGTGTCTTATCTTGCATATGCACAGAAAACCACAGAGTTTAAGCCCTCCTCAGGCAAGGTATGGCTTAGATGTCAGTGGGGGCTGCCTTCCTTTCCGCCCCTATTCTTCTGTGCGCTTGCCAGACCTCTTTCTCCTTGACGGGAAGCGATCCATCCTTGGGATGGATATGAACTGACTCCCTGCAGAGTAGAATTGAGGAGTGTAGGAATTTTATTCTGACAGAAAGTATGATTTATGAAATTGTAGATGTGGGGGCAAAATTGGGGGAGTGCCTTTTTGTTTTGGAGAGCCAGAGCGCTGCTGAAATGCTCGATGATTTGTGATATGTGTTGGTGATGATGATTGTGACAGCTAAATTAATGAAGCAACTTGTATACACATGGATAAGTATTTCTGATTGGTTGGTTCTGTCCCAAAGCATTGTCTTTTTATCTTGAAGTTAATTGCTGAATTTATGAAACTGTCCATTTCGTTTCTCAGCGAATTGCTTGACTGTCTGCTTCAATTTGTTGGATAAAAATGTCAGTTTTGGAAGCACTACTGCCTCTTTGTGCATTACATTTTTAACAGGTTTCCAACAAGCCTTTCTGAGTATCTCTCCATGCATGGTTGCACTCTTATAATGTAATCTTTTGAAATGATTGTACATTTTATGAGCAGTCATTAACTATGATTTCATTACTGGCATAGTGAGCTGTGAGCATCTTGCAGTCGTGTCATTTTCTTGTTCGACAGCGCACACACACACACACCGAGCTAAAATAATTGGGTCTCTCTGGCTGTATTGCATGATATGTCTCCCCCTACATGTGGAATAAATTCTGCCAATTGGGAGTGTGAGTGTCACACATTTCTATTTCCCATCATGCCTGACTGTCAAATCTCTTCCCAGCGAAGGAACTCGCAGTGATCTTTTAACCATGCACATATCATTAAACTGTGAAGGCATGGCTGCTGCCAGCTCATACTTTGACCCGTTTAACATGTCACATGTTTGTGGCTTGTAAAAATTCACCTTTTTGAATATCTTGCATGCACAGTACGGCACATTGTGAATATGTTGGACCTTATTTATAATAGCGTTAACCTCCAGTTATTGCACTGCGATCTGGATTGTGTGTGTGTCTGTGTGTGTGTAGCCTAAAGCTACCTCAAAATTGAATTTGAAGTTATTGCACCGAATAACTTCCGAATGTATTATGTTCTATTTCATTGACAGTTTTTTCCGGTTTATTACTGTAAAGCAGCTTTAACAATATCTGTGACTTTATATTATATAATATTGTATTGTATTATATTATACAGTATTATATTATATTAATAATAGTATTATATTATAAATAATATACAGTCAAACCAAAAATTATTTAGACACTAGATATTATTTTACTAGTCGGTGCAGGACACTATAGTTCATTTATGTAAGTGAGGATAGCTAAATAAAGTAAAGTGTGACACATTATACCCAAAAATTCTTCATTCAGTGGACTACCAGTAAAATTGATAAAAATTTGGAACCAAAAAGTATTCAGACACAGTTTAACTCTGAGATCGTCATATTTTATTACCATTTTTTTTAAACTATAGTGAATAAACTGTAATAATGAATGAAATGTTCAAGGTGTCTGAAATAAATTTTGGTTAGACTGTGTGTGTGTGTGTGTGTGTGTGTGTGTGTGTGTGTGAGAGATGATAATAATATATATAAATAATAAATCATTATATATATATATATATATATATATATATATATATATATATATATATATATATATATATATAAATATATATATATATATATATAAAACATATAATATAAATAAATAAGATATATATTAGAGATGCACCGATGTATCGGCCAACAATTTGGTATCGGCCGATAAAAGCTATTATTATCACTATCGGCCATCGGCCGATTGTTTAAAAACTGCCGATGATCAGGGCCGATTATATCCTGTCAATAAAAAGGGTGCGGAAAAACGTGTCAGACTGCAAAATCACTCATGTTGAATTTTAACGCATTAACAGTTTAAAAATAGTGACGTTAAAGCAGGCTCTTTTTGACCCTATGAATCACCCGTAGTTCAAGCCAGGGTTGCCAGGTCTGTGTTTTTTTTTTTTTTTTCCCTACATCAAATATTATTTGTAGCGCCTCCCACCCAATAATCGCAAAAAGCTTTGTGCTTTGTTACTTCTGATAATAATAAAAGTTTCAGTTTTAAAATTCTGTCAATTTTATCATGAAATTCAAACAATAAATGGCGTTTTGGCGCTCTTAAACGTGACGTGTCAGATCGCTGTAATGCCTCAGTTCAGGCGGCAGCTCGGAGCACGAGTCTTTTCTTCCTCTTCAATACAAGTTATATCTCGAAAAACATGCATGAACATCAAAGGTATGTTGAAAGATATAGTACAACTTACCGGAATGTATCACATCTCATGTAATCACTTTATTTGTGTTTCAACCGCGGAAAGACGTCAATAAAACAGCTTGTGAACAATATGTCACATCATGTCACATTTACCTCAGGAATGTTTTCCAATGTTCACAGTTCCTTAGCTATCTATACTATATATATAAAAAAAACACTAGAGAGGAGCTTATTTACTGTTAATTATATGTTTGTGTAAATTTGCCATAAAGACAACAAGTGCTTATGAAAACTACCTTATGTGATACTTTTATACAAACATTTAAGTTTTTATTTGAGTGAAATTATTATATCTGAAAATAAACAGCAGCTGAATATAAAACTTCTGTTGTTAATTGTAACCTCTAATATTGCAGTGGACCAACTGAGAGCGTTCCCTGTATAGTTTGCAACATTATTTGGGAGAGATGTTTTTTTTTTTCCTTAAGAAAAACCAAACTATCGGTATCGGCATCGGCATCGGCCGATATCATTCTGAATAATTGGCTATCGGTATCGGCAGAGAAATTTAATATTGGTGCATCTCTAAATAAATAAATAAAAAAAAAAAAAAATATATATATATTATTAATTTATTAATTAATTTTTATTTATTTTTTTTATTTATATTTTTAATGGTATCTATATATAACTGTATTGGAATTTTTTTTTTTTTTTTTTTCATTTACCCTTTTTTTACATTTAGATTTCACCAAATACTCACTAAAAGTAAATTTTTACTAAATGTAATAATTGACTAACAGTATTAAATGTAATCTTTAGCAAATCTCAAAATGAATATCCATTTTTCGAACAGTACATTAAAATGTTGTGATCCCTGTTCACCTGTAACATTTAAAACTCTTGATTTTAGTTGTCACAATTTATTTTGACAAAATTTAATATTTCTCTATTATGAGCCAGGGGTGCGTTTCCAAAAAGCATCGGTGGCCAACTATGGTGGCAAGTTCCATGGAATTGTGTTGGGAATGACACAACTTGCGACCATAGATGGCTTCGGGAAAGCACCCCAGAACTGTAATACTGCTGCATCCATACTAGTGTTGTCAAAAGTACCGACTTCGGTACCAAGTCGGTACTGAAATTTTAAAAATGTGATGATACCAGCATTTTTTCCTAGCATTTTGAGCACTGTTGAGCGGATTCTTAAACACCTCTGATTGGCCATTGTGTTCACGTGCTCATCAGATATGTCTATGATCGGCTACAATGATCAACGCTTCAAAAACACGTTGTAAATGGACATCAATGACATTTTTTACAGAGCGCTTACACGGATACACACGGGAGCCTTTGAAAGCAGGAATTAGACGCCTGCTTTCAAATGTTCCCGCTCCCGCTTTCAAACACTTCCGTGCATTGATCATTGTAGCCAATCTCCTACATATCTGTTGAGTGCGTGAACACAATGGCCAATCAGAGGTGTTTACTATAATCATCTGTGTACTTGTGAGAATCATTTATAGATTAGTGTATTCAGCGAATCAGTGCAATGGGGAAAATCTAGTTCCAATCAAAGTGTGTGTGCCATATAAAGGATAGCCTTTCCAATTATTCCTTAAAATACGACCTTTGACAACAGCAGTGCTTTCAGTACAGTTTTAAAACACTCATTCAAGAAACACAAGGCAGACGGTAGTTTGGAACTAGCATGAACGGCCCTGTAATTGTTTTACGACGCTGCAGAAATTATACCACCTTGTATAGGTGATGCACAAAGGGCTCTGTAGCCATGAAACTCCAGACTGCCTCCTATGCTGGCATGAAAGGAGCGGAAGAGGGAGGGAGAGACAGAATGAAGGGAGAGGGAGGGGGGGGGGAGGCTTGTGAGCAGCAGTCCAAAACAGGAACTGGGCCATAAATGCTGATTTTCCCCCGGTTTGGTGAGTCAAAGGGGGTGAGGGGGAGACGGGGAGGAGGAAGTGGTTTATTGAAGCATGGTTTATAAGGGCTGTCTGTTGGCAATTCTTTCACTCCTTTGCTTTGTATGTGTGCATGCCATAAAGCATTTGGCTCTCTTTTCTTTTTTCTGCAATCCTGGAAGCTGGAGTTTACGTTTGCATTTATGTTCCTGGCAGAATGCAAAAGCGCATGTAATGCATTAGTCATGTTTGCCTAATCAGGTGTCATAAGGATGAAAGTCATTTGGCAGAACCTAAAGTGCCAATAAGAACACTAATGCAATTGCAAAAAGGGATAATAGTGTTTCAAATGACAAGCAAAATTGAAAAAGATTGAAATCACGAATGAACCAGGTTGGAATGAATCCTCTGTGCTGGTATTGAAGATTTATTTATTCAAAATGACTCCATGAACATTTGGCAAGGCTAGTTTTGATTTATTCACTGTGGCTGATTTGCATGCGAACATATAAACATGGCTGGATAAAAAGATTGATTTTCACTTTCCATTCTGCCATCATTTCCACAATCGCTATGATTTACACAAATTCTTGTGTGTCCCTTCAATATCAGTTGTTGTAAAGCATTTTATAGGCACAGTTAGGAAGCACAAAAATGTTTTGTCAGTTTTTTGAGCACAAGGAGACTTTAATTCGTAACAGTGTTGCTGGCAGGGATGTGAGACTGAAATCTGACCCACAATTCTGTGCTCTCACTGAGGGGGAATCCTGCTGTGGTCATTGTCCACATGGCAGAACACAAGAAGTGTAAGCTGACCCAAAAACATGGCTGGGAAAACCGTACACTGCCTGAATTGTCATAAATTCCACAGTTAAGCATAAAAAAATCTCTGCACTCGAACACTAGTTTTCATAGGATGAGTTCCATTATAATTTTAAGGCTCGATTATCTAAATTTGTCACGGTTTTTTTCAGTCAATAAAAAGATGGTGTAGTGCATCTGTATGCTGAATTGCATTATCTTTGAAGGCTAACCAGAACTTTTTTAGCTTTGTTGAAAAAATCAGTGGTGTTAAAAACAGTAGTAAAATTTGATAAATGAAGCTAAGAGTGTTACACACTTATGGCCATCTTAAAGCATAATACAAATGGCCGAAATATTTAATAAACAAGCACACATGGTGCTGGCAATGTGTAATACATGTTGCAATTCTGTGGAAATATTCAGAGTTCCATCAGCCTGACTATCAGGCTAATTTTTCATTTTTAACTCTTTCCCCACCAGCGTTTTTTTTTTTTTTTTTTTTTTTTTTTTTTTTTTTTTTTTCTTTCTTTCTTTAAAGTTGCCAGTCAGCGCCAGCATTTGATAATTTTCACATTTTAACTTTCATGGCCCTTAGAATATTTTGTTTTATGAATATCTGAACATGCAAATCAAAAGAAGGAACAGAGCCTCTGCTTTTACACACAAAAAAACTTGGATTCATGCATTCTTTTTTATCAACACTTGAATGTGGATAAGTTTCATAAAAAAAGTTACATTTTGAAACAAAAGGCTGTCAAAGACTTCTTCTGGATGGGATTAAGAATGATGATCAAAACAGATTGAATAGATCATAGTCCTGTACCTCTTTATGGCTCGACATTCCATTCGTTAATGTTAGGCAGTTTTGATTTATATGCTGTTTAATGTTTATGATCATGTGTGTAAGCAATGCTTCTATCACATGTTTCTGCTTCTTTGCATGTGTTTTGATCCAGAGATTCTGCACTCTTTCAGACGATGCATAATAGCGCCCCTACTGTGAAAACAGTGAAAACGTGGATTGCCGGAAAATTGTCAATGACAGGGAAAGAGTTAAATCCAAAGAGTAAAATCCAAGCTTCTTCCCTTTTTTTTTAATCATTATACTTTTCCCTCAAGAAAACAAAACATTTTTTCTCAAATCATTAATACAAAGTCCTTTTTTTTTCCCTTTTTATTTTTTTTTTTTACTGTGAAGTTTGTTCTTTTTTTATTTATTTTTGAACCAGTGGTTCTCAACTTGTGGGTCACTACCCAAAATGCAGCTAACCATATAACTGTACATAGGGCAAAAAAATAATAATTAGCCTTTTAACTTTTTAAAATGCTTTCTTTATAATTTGCTTGTTAAAGCCGATGCATCTACGCTATTTTTTTGGCACTATGTTAAGCCTCTATGTTGGTTGCTGAAGCAAAACCAGTTGAGAACCACTGTATTAAACCTCCAGTCTAATGTTCTTTATGATCATTAGATGACCAATGACTTTTCTAACTGGGAATGTTGCATGTGCACTAAAATCAATGTAGGGTAAGTGGGCTGAATGATTTCATCATCTATCCGTGCCCACCCTCCTTTGCAGTCATGCCTTAGGGGAGAACCTTTGATCCACAAAGAGAAAGGGAGCTTCTTAAAACAATCTAAGAGTATCACGCATACTCCGTCTCAAAGGATCTGCTGCACAAAAGTGGAACTTGCGTTTGCTGCTGAGAGTCTACTGAGGTACAAAGTAACACTATCCCCATTTATCTCAGTGAAGTGTAATTCATTCTTCCACCTGAAAAGACTTGAACTGCTGAAGGGAATTGATCTTTCATTTAGACGAACGCAAGAACAGTCTGAATGGTGTCCACATCTTTCCCTGTCTGTCTCTCTTAAAGTCAGAACAAAAGTGGAAAAGCTGGAACAGATTACAATTTTACCAATCATGTAGAATAATGCGTAGAAACAGCCAATAAGTAAGACAAGGTACAGTGAAAAAGGAAATGGTACAAAATAGGGTTTGAAGGGACGAGTGTGTTTGTGTTTTTTTTTTTTTTTTTTCAGGATTCATCGAGTCTTTTTGTTTGTTATTTTATTAATTTTTAATTTCTTTAAAGTTCTGTGACATTTTAAATTAGCCTTTTCAGCTGTTTTACTAATGACCCCTCTTTCTATTCATCTCTCCCTTTCTTTCTCATTCTATTCATCCACCTTCTCCTTCATCTAGTCATGGATATATATGGGGATAACGTATATTTTGCAAGCTAAGTGAGGTTAAATGAATGCCTGTCTGTATTATGCAAAATGTGTGGGCCTTTACTTCATAGTTGCACAATGTTGATGGTGGATGGTGATGATTTACTGCTTTATTATTATTCACTGGTGAAATGAAACTGTATCGATTTCTCCATAATGAATTTTAAGTTATAGGTAAGACCACTGGCTAGAATGTTAATTCTCAGTAAAAAAAGATGTAGGCTGACTGACAGTGGTAAAGTTTGTAGGCTAGGCTGCCAGAATGAATCTTTTTACAAAAGAGAAAACCAATAAGGAGGAGCATAAAGGCAAAATAATGAGAAAACTATAAACAGAGGGTAGATTGGGCCATAATGGTTCCAGTATTTCACCTTCACTTGCTATTTTAACGTTATGACGTCACTGTTTGTGGGCGGAGCCTTTTCTCATGTGGTGCAGTAAGATTTTCCTTCTGTTCGGTGTCTCTGAAACCGTTTTATTTGTAAGCGACTGCTACTCCTAGAAATTCCTGTATCTGGCATCTATTTTCCTTAATTTAAACAGGATCCCTATATGCATTTGTTCAGATAACTAAGTGATTTTTAAGACTAGAAAGCTAAAGGAACATAATATCAAGAAAAAGAGCATAACAGCCCTTTCTTGCTGATGACGGGTTGACGACAGCTCAGCCGGCGGTCTAAAATATACTCTACCTTTGGGAAACAAAACCTTGACAAGCTGCATAGCTTTCTGCGGTGAGGTGAAAAAAGCATCTTGCTGGAAATAGAATTGTTTAAATCAGTCAAGTCTGAGCTTTTTCAAATGGCATTTTAATGTACCTTAGTATGGTGCCTATTAACGGAAGTGAGCACACTAGTTTGGTTCTTGTTAATGCCTTCAGGGCTACTAGGAATGGTTAAAAAAGGGGTAGGTGTTGCTATTTCGCAACCCCTAATGGTCAATTACTGGGATTTAGACCTTGATTCCAAGGTTTGGCTGTGGTTGTATAGTTAAAGTCAAACGGGAATGTTGTGTCCTTTAGTCAAGGGTAGAAATGTTTTATTGTTATTTACTCTGTCTGGCTGCTAAGGTTTTATTGTCATGGTGGAATACTACTCATACCACAATGCATTTTATTGACTCGTTATGTCTGCAAGTAAAATTATACCCTGAACACACATTATAGATAGAGCAGGAAATTGCATTTGTTAAGGGGTTTGTGAATTTCTGTGAGGGCTAGTTTCAATTCTGATGCATTCACATTTTGCAGATATAGGGTTTGGGTGCCTTAGAGTCTGTGCATATTTAGTTTTATTCCCAGTCTTTGTGCTTCAAGGAGTATTATGTAGCCATTTAGTTTGGAAAGATGCCTTTTAATGCTTTAATGTCAAAAATGGTCTTCGGTGGTGCGGACGAACATGGCCAACCACACACAGTACAAAATTCCCTACCCATGTGAACTGCGAGCCCATTACTGACAATAAATCCAAAATAAATGCAAAAAAAAACTGTTTGTAATATTAACTTATCCTATTTATTCATGAAATAAATAAGCACTGTCAGCACGGATCATGAGTCAAAGTGCAATTTTATATTTAAAAATCTGTAAATATATATGTGAAAAGTCACTGAGTGACTGATTTGAAAAGTTAGTAATAAAATTAACAACAAAGTAAAACATTACACAGAAAAAGTGGCAATATTGCATTTACACTCCAAGACTTAATGCACAGATCATTTGACATACAGTACCAGATTGTATTGTTCCATCCATTGCTGTGGTGATGTCAATCAGATTCAATTGTGCATTTAAATACGGTTGTAAATCCAGAAACTTTGCAAAGTATAGTTAGCAGCATGAAAAAATATTATATACAGATAGCGAGCAAAGATCAAAAAGTGCAAAAACTCCCATTATAATCAATTAAACTGTCTACGCTGTGCAATAAATCTCTTGTGTTTATACTTTGTTGGTTATAATTAAAGGATTCACGAGCATGCAGAACTCTCGCTAAACAAAAACTGTCATTTTGTGCAGTGTTGAGCGGATTCTAAGTAACTTAAACACATCTGATTGGCCATTGCGTTCAAACACTAAACAGTTATGTCTGTGATTGGCTACAAAGCTCAGCCCTGCAAAAACACGTTGTAAATAGAAACCTTTGAGGCTCTTAACAGAGCGCAAACACAAACACTCACAGAAACATTTTAAAGCAGCCGGCTATCAGCGGGTACTGGCACTGCAGCATGGCAGATATCGTCACATTAAATGATCGAATAAATATGTAGTGGGACAAAGATGCATTTTGGTGGCCGCCAAAATATTTTCAATGCAGGAAAAACCATGACTCTGTTGTTGTAAATTCTGTACTGCTGCCTGGTGAGTCCCATTCAAATCTTGCAATGTAAGCTGATTTCAGTATGCATACTGAAAACAGCACAGGTTTGTCTTATCGTCACTGCTTTCTTCCATTTATTGGATGACTTGCTTGTTTTGCAATCATCCTGTGAAGCTGATAACCACAATCAATGCAATGCTATTTAGAGTCTTGGAATGAATTTAGATGCTGCTGAAGTCAACCTAAAGACATTAAAAACCTTCCTGCTTCACAAACAGCATTGACTCATATGTGGTTTCAGCACTTAACTTTTGTCTGTACTTTAACACTTTAGCTTGTTTTCTTTCTCATTAAGAAAATACTTCTATGTTTTTCTTCATGCAGTTTTTTTTAAGATGCAAAGCTCTACACGAGTAGTAGTGAAACCAAAATCTTTTAGCCATGCAAGCACCCAAGATGACTTGTTAAGTATACTGCACACTTGCAATGCATTGTCAAAGCATTCATGTCTGTGTTTGTGTACTTGGATAGAGTATGTTTGTGACCATTGTGTCAAATGTATTTTTTGTTTGTGTTTTTTATTTGATTTCGGTGTCAGTAACACTTTACAATAAAGTTTGTCAACATACAGTAAAATGTGTGAACACTGGTTATTGCATCAGGTATCATGAACTAACAATGATAAACATTTTTAAAGCATTTAGTAATGTTTTGGTAGTAATGTTCAACGTTGATAATAATATTTCTTGAGCATCAAAACAGCATATTAGAATGATTTCTGAAGGATCATGTGACACTGAAGAATTCAGCTTTGCCATCACAGGAATAAATTACATTTTAAAATATATTCAAATAGAAAAGCAATTTAAAATTGTAATAATATTTCACAATATTACTGTTTTTACTGTAGTTTTTGATTAAAAAAAATGCAGCCTTGGTGGTTATAAGAGACTTACCGACCACAAATGTTTGAACAGTGTAGTGTTTTTTTTAATGTTAAAAATCTATTGTAGAAATTGATGCTGTTGTTCATTGGTAGATCTTGATACCGAACATATTTACAATACTGTTTAATTAATTTACTTTAGTTGAGTTCTACCTTTTTGTGTCTGCTTGTGTAAATAGAAGTGTCCTTTTTCCTGGATATTCAGTCATTAACATAAAATTGTCACAACATATAGTTATTTATGGTGGCTGTTGACTAGTTTCTCATCATGTTTCTCATCACTTCACCCATTCGTCTGCAGTGAATGTTGAACAGACCTGCACACAGAACTAAGTACAAACGGCACTAGTGTCAAGGCTCACACTCAAGTGAGGGCCTCAAGCAGCTGTAATTGCAAGCAGAGCTGCTTTTGACTATGTACCAGGACGATTTTCACAGAGCGGGACGTGGCTCGTTGGAATTCAACAGGGTGGACAGTTTGTTGAAAAGCGCAGAGGAGAGGGTCATCGCTCGTTGTTTCAAGTTGGCATCTGGGGAATTTTTACTGAAGCCCCCTAAGCTGGACTTTTTCTGTGACCCATATTGCCTTGGCACTGCTGAAATGCATTTGAAAACATGCCTTGAAAGTGAGCAAAGATCCAGGGTCAGTTTTTCCCCCTGTTTTGAATTGCGAGTTTGAGAAAGCACAGCTGGGAAATGGCAGGCTGAAGTGTTGCTCCATGGGGGCAGGGTACTTGAGAAGCAGATGTTAATGCGCTGGTTTTGGATGATGGGGGTCTGAAGAGAGCTTTTCTTGATGCTGAATCTCTTGTTTTTGCAGGATGACATGTTCAGGAAAACAGGCTACAGTGTATTAGCATGTGCTGTGAAAATGATGAATGAGAGTGAACCACCATGTCCAAAACAACCTGAGAACTTGGTGGTTCTTTGACATTTAGTGGTTCCCATGCAGTAGGTGTCGATTTACACCTTTGTGTGTGAACACAGTGGTCCCATATGGCAACGGTGCCACCTTTTTTCATGTCTAACCCTTTCTATTAATCTTTTACTTTGGTAAAAAGCTCAAATAATTTAAACATGTCATTTATTTAGGGACGCACAATATATTGGTACCATTTTGGTTATTGGCTGATATTAAAGATTTTAAATCTGCATTGGCCGATTTTAGGATATTTAATTGCTCATTTTTGCTATTTTTACTTCTAGATTACTGTTGCCATCACTTAACGTTCACCTAAAGGTAATATTTAATAAAAACATAATTTAATAACACTGTTAAATGTAACAAATCTCAAAATCAATATCCATTTTTCATACTGCACATTATATTGTTGTAATGCCTAAATTTACTTGTAGCTTTTAAAACAGTTGATTTTAGTTTTTAATTTATTTATTTAGACAAAATTTGTTTAGAATTTTAATGTCTGCCATTTATCAGTTATTGACCATAACATGAAAATAATTATTGGCTTATTGGCCAGAATTTTAATATGCACTGTAAAAAATTATTTTCCTGATTTATCACAACATTTTTTCTTTTGTCAAATCAACTTAGATAATTCATGTAGTTCAGATAACATAATATTTTGAGTTTCTGTTGATTAAACCAATCGCCTTCATTGAATTAACTCAAATTTTTAATTTCAATGAACTGAATTTTAAGGCAACCAGGTAACTTACTTTAAGTTAAACCAAAAATTCTTTTTTTCAGTGTGGGTACATCCCAAAGTCTGCAGTGCCTTTTGACAGTGTATTTGTCAGTATAACCTCCTTCTTCAGTGGCTATGTTGCAAATTTAACGCACAAAATTAGAATATCACATAAAAAAATGAAGCAGTCTTTCCATGTTTAAAAGAATAAAATGGTCACTTTTAGGGAAATTGGCACAAAGTATCTGTAATAAAAATGGAAGTTGCTGCAACTGGGGAAGAAACTGTGGCTCTTTTTTCCTACATCATAAATGACTTGTGTCTCAGAGCGTGCAGACGAAACACAATAAACACTGTCATGTTATCTTGCGTTCTGATGCTGGTGTTTGTGAAAGCAATCGTGTGAGACACTTCTGGGAGGAAATTAAACCAAATCATTCTGATGACATCAATGATTTCAGAATAATCAAAGCAACATTTGAGATGCTGTGCGATTTGTGGTTGGTCCGCTGGTTAGTCCAGTTATCCAATCACATCCACTGTTGAGCCACATTCATTTTTTTTGTTGCGAATTAAGGAATTAATTTGGTAAATGTGTTTCCATCATAGTTTATCCGCATATCTCCTATTTGGATAAAAAATGTATCTGCCTCAATTGAGCACATACGGTTTTTTATGCACATTTTTAGAATTTATGCGCATCTTAGGGTTTCAATCCAGGGTTGTTGTTTTTTTTGTAATATCCCAAAATGTGCATAAAAATGCATAATGATGAAACATAGCTAGTGACAGCAGGACAGGCATCACTTATACAGCTTCAGGTGCATTTTCTAGGTTTACTCACAACCTATTTTATTTGTCATTTTCGTAAATTGTGTTGGCGGGTTCAGTCAGGTTGTCTTAAACTGATAGTAAGCACATATTCCCCCGGTTTCACAGACAAGGTCTAAGTCTAGTCCAAAGTCTAGACTAAAATGGATGTTTGAGCTGTTTTAACTGAAAGCGACTTGCACTGACATATCTTAAAATGTGTCAGTGCCATTGTTTTGTCTCAAGATGCACACCAGTAATGTTTGTTTCTAAGGCACGTTTATAAAAGCTACTTAAATGTCCTAATTTAAATAAGGCCTAATCCTGGCTTAATCTTAACCCTGTCTGTGAAACCATGAGAGCTCTGTGTTGAACTGCTAAAGACTCACCACCTCAAATGCTTTGTTGTTTCATTCATTGCACTAATTCTCTAGTTTCCAAATGTTCTTAATGAGGTTTAACCTCCCTTTTAAACCAGCTGTGCCCTGCCAAATCTTTTTCAGTCCCCCATTCTCATGGCACCTGCTAAAACCCAATATATTTGATTGGACAAAGCCTCTAACAATACTCAAATGCTGGCTAATGATATTAGAGATTTCCTGTAGAAATAAAGAGGCAAGGTTTTCCACTCAAGCCCTAGCAGTCAGTGTGGGTCACCATTACTTTAAGAGTAGTGGTAGGGTCTTACCAAGAGTTTGGCTGCTGTCAATATGGTGCTTGAGTCTGGGACCAATTATGGACCAACCTATTGCACATCACAAATGATTTGTTATTCCAGGTCAGCCAGCACTCAAATGAAAATGAATGGGAGGGTTTTATGAGTCTTGAGTCACAGCAAGGGCACTGCAATTGCAATTTACCATACTCTTTAATGAGGCTGCAGCCACCTCAATAGTTCTGGTCCTTCTTGTTGGGCAATTTAAAAGATTCGGGAATACAACAGTTAGCTGTTGTGACAACTTAATGCTACATTAGTTGTACTTAAGCTACTGGGTTGATTAGCTCTGAATGCAACAACAGCTTCCTCAATAGTCCAGCAATCTGAAGCATGGTGACCTTCTGACATAGGCAGGTGATTATCTAAACTGTGGAACATATTTTGCAGGTCCTCATTAAGCTTGCCCTAATTTTTTTTTGTTTTTTTACCGTTGGTTTGCTGTCTACAGACCAATAGTAATACATTACTTGGACACAGTCGCCTCTGATAACAGATCACTCTAAATTGTAATGTCGACACATGCATTTTCTGTAAAGCTGCTTTGAAACTATATGTATTGTGAAAGCGCTATACAAATAAATGTGAATGTTGAATTGAATTTGGAATTTTTCTTCATGGAAACATAATTTTAAAATATTTTTCTAAAATATTATTTGTGCTACAGCTGTTGGACATTGCTCTCTACATGTGGCTCTATGTAGATGTGTTCTGGGTAATGCATTCAGTGCATGCATTAGTAACACAACTTCTTTTGTGTCTGGCTGCATTGATTTGATTTTCAACAGTAAATCCCTGTTAATAATTTCTGGGTTATGTTTATATTTTATCAGCATGAAAGGGGATTTATGGCTTGAGCACTGTGGTTTTGGCCTTGGTTGACCCCTGTGCAGGTGGTCCTCTGTAAAGGGGGATTGTTTATGCTGCAGGTATATCGTTCTGTGGAATCTTCTGGTCAGATGTAAGATTGTAATCTGAAACAAAGTGAAATTCTCTTCTCACAAACCCTTAGTGTTACTATGCCTGGATATTGTGGAGAAATGTACTACGAATCAGTAGAGTTTGATTGTATGCATTAAAGGAGTAGTTCAACCAAAAATGCAAAAAATTGTCATTAATTACTCACCCTCATATCGTTCCAAACCCGTAAGACTTTCGTTCATCTTCAAAACACAAAGGAAGATATTTTAAATGAAATCTGAGAGATTTCTGCCCCTCTATTGACAGTCCATGCAACTACCACTCTGACAAGAGATCATAAAACTAATGCAAGTGAATTGAGTGGTTTAGTCCAGATTTTCTGAAGAGACTTGATCACTTTATATGATGAACATATAAACATGAATGTTATGTTAATAAAAGCCTAAATTCAATCTGTTCATCATAAAGCGATCGTGTCTCTTCAGAAAATTTGGACTAAACCGCTCAATTCATATGGATTAGTTTTACGATCACTTGTCAAAGTGGTAGTTGCATGGACTGTCAATGGAGGGACAGAAATCTATCAGATTTCATTCAAATGTGTGTTTCGAAGATGAACAAAAATCTTACGGGTTTGGAACAAGGGTGAGTAAATGATGACAATTTCATTTTTGGGTGAACTATCCCTTTAAGGATTCTTAAAGCAAGGTAATACAGATTAAATCTGTTGCTGCGGTGTCTTTTTTTTTTTTTTTTTGTTGTTGTTGTTGTTGCAAGAATTTTTTTTTTTCTTATAATTTGGCTCAGTGTCTTCCGGCTGGCCCTCGTTATGACCCAGTCTCGGGGAAAGGGCAAATGCATTCTGACTGGCATTGTTTTATAATTGGCATGCTGTGTGTGTGTGTGTGTGTGTGTGTGTGTGTGTGTGTGTGTGTAAGTTTGTGCAAAGGGGGAGGGGGAAAAAAAAACTCTTCTTGGCCTTTTTCAATAAAAGTGTGCAGTTCATTCTCTGTTCTGGTTCTGCTGTAGCTGTTGGCAGAGTTCCTCTTGGAGGTCAATGAGTGTATTGTGCACTTCACTCGTACAGTCTGTCTACACCCCCCCCCCCACCCCCCACCCCGTGTAAAATGACCTTTTCATCTTAAGCAAAAGATCTAGAGCTGAGATAACAACCAGACAGATTTCAAGTTCAGTTGTTTTCTCTTCAGTTAAGGTGGATCTACTTAAACCTACATAATCGCTTTTTTTTTTTTTTTTTCTAACCTATCCTAACCTTTTTCTATCTTGCAAGTTATTCGGTAGGTAGTGTGTGAAGTTTCCTAAGGGTAAGCTAAAAGGGTTTCCATGAGATTTGAAGTTTTACTGATTTCCAGATGGGAAAAAGTGGGTAGTTGACACACAACATGCCCATAGATTTATTTTCATCAACATCAAGGTTTTAGGTTAATTTTTATGAATGAAAAACATAAAGCGTATATCTTGGATCCTGTCTCAATTTGGAACTGGTCACGATTTTCTTTAGCTCAAGTTTTTCACCATCCCTGCAGTGTGATGTAACACTGATTGAATTGGTAATACTTTACAATACTTTACAAGCTTAATTTTGTCAACATTGTTTAATGCATTAGGTATCATGAACTAACAAAGAACTACTTTTTACAGCATTTATTAATCTAGATTAATTTAATTATATATATCAAAAAGACTTCTATTTCAAATAAATGCTGCTCTATTCACTAAAGGCCTAAAGAATGCCGAAAAAATACATCTCAGTTGTGTTTTTTTGTTTGTTTTTTTAAGCATATTTTTTTTTTTGAAAATGTTTTCAAGAAGGATTATGTGAGAGTTTAAGACTGGAGTAATGCAGAAAATTCAGCTTTGATCAAAGGAATAAATTACATTTTAATATATATTATAACAGAAAACAGCTATTATAAATTGGTAATATTTCACAATATCACTGTTTTTACTGTATTTTTGATCAAATAAATGCAGCCTTGGAGAGCATATTTTTTTAAAAAAAAATATATGTAAAAAAAGTCTTACTGACCCCAAACTTTTAAACAGTAGTGTTTTATATTCAAAATAAATAGTTTTATATATATTTATTTTATATATTCTTGTTATACTGAAATCTATAGAACGTTTCCTCTAGTGATGCTCATTCTTATCAGGTCAAGATGAATCTAGTCACATCTTGCTTTAGCAGGAAACACATTTGACTCCTATAATGTTGCTTGAATGATGCTTGATGTAACCTCCCACCGCTTGATAAAGTAATGAAACTAAAGTAATGATAAAGTGTCTGTTAGCTACTGCTCATCTAATTAAAATACATAAAGGAAAAAATATTGGTGATCAAGTAAAGCTCATTATAATATCCATGCTCTAAAAATACTGTAAAAATGTTGTTCATTGTTATTCATGATACCTAATGCATTGAAATATTTACAAAAAGTTCAATTTGTTAATATTAAAGTTTTTTTTTTTTAAAAACGACAAATATGTAGATTTGTCATAAAAGCTTGTTACGCTACAGGCATAATGATTATAAATTAATTAGTAAAATTACTAATTTTTTTTTTGAAACAGCACAATGACAACTTTCCACTGGTTTATGTCAAATGGAATTTTTCAACCCAGCCTATATTTCTAATCAGCAAATTGTATAAAACCATAGAATTTAAAAATGTTCCTGGGTAATTTACATTTAGTTTATTGTGGAGTTCATAGTTAGCATCTCTGTGTTATGCCTGAGTAAGAGCATCTGGCTGTGTGCATGTGATATTTTAGCCATGCAGTTTTGCACTACATTTTTTTTCCTGAAATTTTTGAGCCAGTCACCTTAATGCCATGCGGCATGCCAAGCTCACGCCATTGGTTGAGCCAGAAGTTGATTGCAGGGAAGTGCTAAAATGCAAACTCATTCCGGGTTTTTGACCTACAAAAATACTCTGAGGCAGTGTTTGGAAAGCACAACATGGCCACAGTGTAGTTTTTCATTGACTTTCAGAGGTGACACTAAATGAATACGAAATGTTTCACTTGTTCTAAGAAAGAGTTACAAGCTAAATCTCCAAAATACAGTAAGTGTGACTGTCTGAGTAACTGCACCAAGTGAAAAAACAGAAGCCTCCAGCAAGAGCAAAAACCACTTGGGTTTGGAGAGTTATGCTTGTTAAAGTGTTAAGAAATCACACATAGGAGTGAAAGCATCTTACTAGCAGAACATCCCATAATAGTTTTCTCACTCTTCTCATCGCCAGTGGCTTCATGGGACCGAATGAATGCACCATACTAAACAGATCCTTTCAAGGGACGGTAACTAAACGTGACACGGCACGGCAATCAATCTCTGTAATATTTGTTTAGCGGATGCTGTTTTGGGATCCGGCGACCTTAGACTCGAGGTCAGTCATCGTCTAGCCATTAAAGTCGTCACATAGCCTGAGGGGGGAAGGGGCTCGGTTGCTATGTAAACTTAGCATGCCGATTGTTATTGAGCATTGTCAGTAGGACCGTGTTTCCATCGAGAGCAACGCAAAGAAATTAACAAGAGCATCTTGAGTTTGAGTTCAGTGTTGGTTCATCGAAAAAGACTTTAAGGCTATCTGTGTGTACTACCACTCAACATTTTTGACATCTTTTGAACTTTCCATTAATAATGTATCGATGCTGCCTAAAATGTTTGTGAAAACTGTTTTCATCATTTTTTGAGAACCAAATCATCAACATATTTGAGAGTTTGAGGTTAATTGTCAAACAGAAATGGATTTTTGAGGCAGTTTATTGTAATAATGGCTTAATTTGACATAATAATGAGTGCATTTCATTATGCTAGGAAAGAACTAGTTCCTCTTTTTATTTCACGTTATCTGCAGGTGTCCTTGTATCCATTAACGCTCAACAGTGCATGTTGACTAATTGGTGATGCTGTTAAGAAGCTCTTTTGGGATTTGGAGAGTGAGACAAACAAGTGTTCCCATGGGGCGTCACCTGACCTAAACTACTGGGTGTTTATCCTGAAATGTCTAATTGGGGACCGAGCCTGATGTTTTGTCTTTTATACCTTGAAGAGTGTGTGTGTGTGTGTAGAAGAGAGAGATAAAAAGGCTGAGATGTGTTTGTGGATGAATAGCAAGGCATCGCTGTAAAACAAAAGTGTCGACGCAGATAATTTATTCACTGTGGAGGTTTAGTGTTTTGAGAGATGATGATGAATGATTTGTGTAAGCAAAACTAAATGTGCTTTGGAGCAGTTTGTTTTTATAAGTAGTGTCTCTTGATGAAGGCCATAAATTAAAATAACAAGATTAAAGCGCATTGCTTTTATGTTGCACAAAGGATTTGGCCATAAAGACATATAAATAATGCAGTTAATCAGGGAAGATGTCACACGTTCCAGGTCATTTAGACTGCAAGAATTAAACTGCATTTAAACTGCAAACACTAATAAGTTCCCATGAGAGGCTATGAACCTTTTTAGAAGAGCCTCCCTGAGACATGGTGGAGATGTGAGGTTCATTGCAACTTTTCACCTTGCAATGAAGGTTATTGTTCACAAAGGATTGTGTCACATTGAAGACTGGATTAATGGAAGCTCAAAATTTAGCAACAATATTACTGTTTTTTTACTGTATTTTAGATAAAATAAATGCAGCCTTGATGAGCTTGAGACTTCTGTAAAAATGTTTGTGTATACCTGTAATACGCTATCACCTCACCAGATCATGATGAATATAATCCCATTTTGCTCTAGCAGGAAACACATGTCTAATATGCATATTTGATTCCTATAATGTTGCTTGAATAATAATGATGCTTGATTTGAGTACACAAACCTTCAACATACTCATTATACAGACAAATGAATGTTAAAATATGAGCAGAGAAAATAAAACAACAGAGATGGGGGCACCTTGATGCATTTCAAAAATATAACCCTATGACAACAAACTCATAAAAATCTTATCATTATAGACTACTTACAACTATCATGAACAAATCTAATACGTTTTGGTAAATTATTCTTAGAAATACCTACAAATCAGCATCTCGTCTATATGAAAATTGAGGATGAACATTTAAAATACCTAATAATATTTTCATTACGTTGTACATACCGTTGTACATTGTCCATTATTCTTTGAATTTTCGGTCTACATCATTGTCTTGTGTATCAGAATAATTGTCATTGTGTTCATGATCAGACTTAGCTGGATTATATATTTAATTTGAAGAAGACATGATGAATTAAAGCTGCAAGCAGCGATGAAAGGGCCCTCGCACCCATGGCCACCGCCACCTGGAGGCCTTAGGAAAAAAGTGAACAGTGGGCGACATGCATTTAAGCATGTAAATATGGGGAAAATATGGCAAAGTCATTTTGAACTTCCACACTTCCTGCTGCCAGCAGCTGGTGCTTTGACTATAACTGAATATTGCCATGTTGTAATTGCAATTTAACATCGCTAAGGCCTTAAGATTGGACTGACCAAATATGATATTGATCTGGTTAAATCTCTACAAGGAGTTAATCACAGTGTAAAACATGTCATTTCCTGTTGCCCACAGGTGACGCTATGACTGTAACTGAATATTGCCATGTAGATGTCTTGAGGCCAAGACTCTAATAAAACGGGCAGATCGGACATTGTATTTTTTTGTCAGGCCGTCACGGACACGCCCTTCAGCGAAAACTCTAGATCTTCGCAATTTAACGTCGCAAAGGCCTTTAGATTAGACTGACCATATATGATGGTGATCTGATTAAAGCTCTAGGAGGAGTTTGTTAAAGTACAATGACTGGAAATGGCAAAAACTGCAAAAATTTTGCAGAGAAAATTCAAAATATCTCACTTCCAGTTGGGTTTTCAGATTTTGCACCCAGGGACTTTTTTGTAGGTACTGAGCTGTTAAATGTGTGTACCGATTTTCATACTTGTCTGTGAAACGTAGCGCGAAGGGCGCTTAATTGAAATTTTATAGGTGGCGCTATTGATCCATTTTGCCATGCCTAATTCTGAAACCCATATCAGACGTAAATTTTCACCACTTCTAATGTGTGTGCAAAGTTTCATGAGTTTTCGAGCATGGCCCTCAAAAATGTGATTCATTTTAAAGAAGAAGAATAATTGACTGAGCAATTCCAATAGGGTCCTCACACCATCGGTGCTCGGGCCCTAAATATGTGCGCATACACGTTGCTGGTTCATGTTTGGAGCAGGAGATTATATGAAATATGTCCATAAAAACTTGAAACACGCTTGCTCCGATCCGGATATTAACTGTGAACCACACTGCAAGTATTGTTAAACTCATTGCGCCGTTCTGTGCAGAAACTACTCGTGTGCTCCACGTGTTGTTACATATTATGGAAAACATGACTAACAATATTCAATTTGGTAGTCAAACTCCAGCTCTGACTGCATCGTGGGGAAAATGCAAACAACACTTTTGCGTTGCTGTACTGAGGAAACATACACTTACGTTATGTGTCTGAAGGACAACAACGCAAACCTGAACAGGTAGAGGTGAATGAACAGTGCTGAAAGTCTTGTGTAATATTCAAATTTTCCGCTGTAATGAGATGCATAATACAGCGCAGTGATTGGATTAAAAGTTTATTCTCATGAATAATGCAGAGAAAATCTCATAAACTGATGACGTAGCACGTACGCTTCAGGCACGGCAGCCAATCACCACTCCAAATTAATGCATATACCTCACTTTTCGTGACGTTCGTTCAAATTTGCTTTTTAAACCATGCACAATGTACATTTATGTAATACCCACTTTACCAAAGGCACTATATTGTGAGTCTAGTTGAGTCTAGCAGTGTTGCATGTTGTACCAAATACCTTATACACACCTATTTGTCCCTTATTGCCTAAAGTACTGGTGATTTTCATGCTAAAATTAAACTAACAGTCTCTCTTTCTCTCTCTTGCAGTGTGTAAGGATCCACCATATAAAGTTGAAGAGTCTGGATACGCTGGATTTATCTTGCCTATTGAAGTTTACTTTAAAAATAAGGTACTGTCTTTTGTGCAAACATGTAATTGTTATTATCCGTATAAACAAGTGTCTTTGATCTATTACATAGAATTAAACCAATCCAAACAGCATTGTGATTGTGTACATTGGGTAAATGTAATATTCTTGTCACTTTTCACCAGGAAGAACCAAAAAAAGTGCGCTTTGACTACGATTTGTTCCTGCACTTGGAGGGCCACCCACCTGTCAATCATCTCCGCTGTGAAAAGCTCACATTCAATAACCCTACTGAAGAGTTCCGCAGGAAGCTGCTCAAGGCTGGAGGGGTACGTGGCTAACCTCTGGGAACAAGATGGACGGGCCATTTATTTTTTTGTATGATTGGAGGCATGTGTCTTCCATTGAGCTAATGTACATCTTTGTTAAAGACAGTTTAGAAAATATTTGTATTTTGTAACCACTCGCTATTAGCCTCATTAGTTGGAGTCTTTTAAATCTCAAAGGTGTTCATGCAGGGGAAATGACTAGTTAGCCCCATGTGGTTTTAAAATACGTGCATTCCATTCACAGTTGAAAAATGCAAGGATATACCTTGCTGCTTGTCTGTGCTAGTCCTAGCAAACAGTCTTCCAGAGATGAAGGCCAATGTCAGGCAATCAGTCCTAATGGAATTACTGTTCTCATCAACCAAGACAATAAGTAACTTTACAAGATTTGATTGGGCTAGTCCTGACATGACCATCTATCACCACAGGAAACTTGAGTTGTCTTTGGGCCCGTTCCAAAGGGATCCACATGCTTTTTATGAATCAACTGGCTTATATTTATTCGTTTTGTTGATCTTGGACACATTTTGAAGTTCCACCAGCACTTGAAAACAAGTTAGCGTGGATCAGCCATGAACTGGGACGCTTTTACCCTTAAGGCATATTTAAAGAAATGATTCTTAAGAGGGCCCTCTTTGTAGTTTTAGTTCACCCTTTCTTGCCTCATTCCAGTAATTCAAATGTTTTACTGCTGGGGGTATGACAACATCTCCTCTGGTGCTTGTCTGGCTTACAGATGAGGCATGGCAGGAATCGAAACATTTTATTGGCAAATGGCAGTTGTGCGGGAAGTTGTTTTAATTAAGAGAGCAATATCAATTTAGCGAGGTGGTGACTGAGGAAGGTCCTTTGCAATTTACCTGATTGTTTTGGCTGTTGAAAGGCATTTCGTCATTACATCAGACTAGAAGTAAGCAGAGTGCTTTTTGCCAAAATGTGTGTTAGAGTGTGATGGTGGTTTGTGTTGATTCATAGTCCATTTTTTTTTTTTTTTTTTTTTTTTACTTTAAATATTTGTACTTTGTCCTTTACAGCAACGGGATCCTCACAAAAGATCTTCAGAGGACTCTAAAGTAAGGACAAACTCCATTTTCAATATGTTTAACATAGGGCTGGGCGATATGAAAAAAAAAAAATCATCTCTTTTTTTTTTTACTGAATGGCGAAATCCAATATATATCTCCATATTTTCTACTTTTTTCTATTTGGATAAGAAAAAGCCCTTTTTTCTAATTTTTTTTTTTTTGTATTTATTTAAAAAAAAAAAGTTTTTTCACGTCCTGCCCAATGTTGTCCTACAAACTGCGTCCCAATTCACCTACTATGCCCTAAAAGTATTTACTGTTTTTGTGAAGAAAGTGCATACTTTTGAGTGTGTAGCAAAAGAGTAGGCAAGCTTTCGGACATACTACTTCGTCATAATTGCGTCTTTAACGGAAAGCTCTGTCACATAGTTACGTACATCCTGTCTCCGTTTTAAACTGCCCTGTCAATCATCTTGTCACAGTTAAAATCAATTTAATTTAATTCAATTTCCTTTCATTTCAGAGAGAAATGTAGTAGCATGTTGATCTGCCAGTCATGGGTCTCTCATGCAGAGAACTCTCCTCATGTGTTTACATTTTGCACAATGATACATTTAAAAGTTAATGATCAAACGTATCATTACAAAAGTTCACAATGCTGTTGCAGATGAAATATAATGTGGATAACATTGAATAAATATCTTTTCATCAGGTTAGACACTGATTATTAATCACTCAAACCCCTTTTATCTAAACCGCTCTACTTAACCGTCGGACTCACACATCCGCCATGTTAGTAGGTTTTTAACACTTTTTATTCATGTTTGCAGTTCTAATCAAATCCTCATCCAACATGAAATGTATTGTAGGTAATATTAGCTGTTAAAGTGTGCACGGATCTGCACTTCAGATTCTAAAAGGAATAAGTATACCATCCGGGTGTCTTTGGAATACTCATTTCAACATACTTTGATTTGGGACAGAATACTATTTGGTTTCGAATACTATTTAGGACGGATAGTATGCAAATTGGGACGCAGTGAATGTTCATATTAAAGGCTATGAAAACAAATATAGTGAATATAACCATAACGACTATGTGCAATGTTTAAAGCAGAATTAAAAACTACATATGGCACATTTAATGTCCAACAACAAATATTTTAGCAAAATGTATATTTTAGTCAGAATTATTGCGCTCCTGTATTGTATTGTCTTTAAATATAACTACAATAACTACTTTCTTTTTTATATATATTTTAAAATGCTAAATTTGCAGCATCATTACTCTGGTCTTCAGTGTCACATGATCCTTCAGAAATCATTCTAATATGCTGATTTGCTGCTCAAGAAACATTTCTTATTATCATCAATGTTAAACAGTTGTGCTGCTTAATATTTTTGTGGAAACCGTGATCCATTATTTTTCATAATTCTTTGAGTAGAAAGTTCAAAAGAACAGCATTTATTTGAAATACAGTAGAAATCTTGTGTAGAAATCTATTAAAATAGTCATCTTTTACTGTCACTTTTGATCAATTTAATTCATCCTTGCTGAATAAAAGTATTAATTTCTTTCATTGTTTTTTATCTCTTAGGTAATGGTAATGCAGGAAGGCTCCACTTCTCTGTTCGGGCAGCATCTAAAGCTGCCCACATTACCCAGCAGCTCATTAACATTGACCTTCTCTGATGTGAAAAAGAGCAAGTCTTTCCCAGGGTCAAAGGTGAGTGTGGATCTCCAAGTTTGAAAGTCTGGACTTCGCATGACTTTGTTCAGCATTTGAAAAATTCCATGTTCCTCTAAGGAATCCTGCTTAATCCTGCATATTTGGCAAGTTGAAAGATGTTAGGGGCTATTTAACTCCAAGGATTTTAGAGATGTGAAACTTGGCTTAAGTCGAGCATTTCTTGGCTGCTGAGAAAGCACATGCTAACGTTCTGATGACGTAAATAAACTCACCAGGTGTCCCGTTACAACAGCGTTCTGCATGTGCGAAAATATTCTTAGATAACGCTTTATTTTACAGTGTCCTTGTTACACCTTACACATGCAAGTAATAACTATAAATTATGCATAATTACATTCAACTAACTCTAAACCAAACCTAATCCTACCCTAACCCTATAGTAAGTACATGTAGTTAATTAATATTATTCAGTATTACACTGTAACAAGGACACCCTAAAATAAAGTGTAACCGATTCTTATCTACACAAAACACGTTTAGTTATCGACACATTCTTATTAATCAGTCTGAAATGGCATTTTAATTAAGGAAAACAGTCTCTTTTTTTTTTTTTTTTGAAACTAATAGAAAACCTTAGACGCTGCAGCTTTTTATCCGCGCATCTATTAAACCACATTAGCCGTAATGCTAGTAAATCTTGCTTGACTACACACTGCCACGTTTCTTTGATTTAGGTTTATTTTTAGTCTCCAGTGCAATATCACTTAGCCGCTAAGCAGCTTGTATTGTACGCTAGCTCTTACAGTGAAGTTACGAGAGTCCCTGGTGCACATGGAAACAGTTTCCAATCCAAACAGGTCCTTGCGTGTGATGGATTACTGACAGATCAGGGGTCGTTCGCAGTCAACCTCCCCTGCACTACTACACCGGTTGCGTTAGCAAAAACAAAAACGACAATCTGCGCTTTGTTGTCCTTCTCCACTTCCTCCACTTAATTTGATGTTATGGTTGATTTTTTTTTTGAATGTTGATTGATCGCCAACTATAATGGTTGCCTGGAAAGTCTGTTTTGACATTGAGAAATGCAAAACTAGAGTTGTCTTGGAGAAGTATTTTAAGTGTTTTGGCTCTAAGCTCTAATAGCACTTAGCATTATGATAATGCTAGTTCAGATTTTAAATTTAAAGAACAGAGGTTTCTACTCATTTGTTTGCTGCCAAAATGTACTGTAGCATGTCCATTGTAACTGATTGAAGTCTAAATACATTTGACATTAACATTGCTGTCTTCAAAAAGGACTTTTAAAGCCAATTAAAACAGTTTCAATGTGTTTGCAATACCGTTTCAAATGGGGGGAAATGTTTTGGCCATTTCTTTTAAAAGCTGTAGTAGATATAACAAAATAAAAGATGTTTTAAAGGTAGCCTAGGCAGGTTAGACCTTTTCTGTCTAGACTGCTTTACGACTTAACTGCGTCAATGACTTATTGACAGGAGCTAGTTAGCTTGACCTGTAGATAGGATAACCCTGTCATTAAAGTCATCGAAAGGCTTGTTGCTTCATCTCCAGGTTGCCTCAAAGATAGCTCTGAGTTTGCCCTTCCCCCAGTGGTATTATTTTCCAGATCATTCTAAAAAATTGTTTATGGAAATGTTTCACATATGGGTTTGGTTGTTTGCTTGAGCACACATTATTTGTCGATTTTAATGGTTGGAAAGTTCAACATTTGAATGTCTATAGCAGATGTTAATGTATTGTTCTTCATTTCACTAACAAAAAGTACATTTGATTTTTTTTTTTTTTTTTTAAACCATGTAAATACCATGGCACATTAATAAGGGATTATGGTATACACTACTGTTCAAAATTTGTGGTCAGTAAGAATTTTTTATGCTTTTGAAAGAAGTCTCTCATGTTCACCAAGGCTGCATTTATTCACCAAAAAAACAGTAAAAACAATACTATTGTGAAATATTATTACAATTTAAAATACTTTCTATTTAAATTTATTTAAAAATGTAATCTATTCCTCTGGTGCAGCTGAATTTTCAGCATCATTACTGATTTGCTGCTCAAGAAACATTGCTTATTATTATCAATGTTGAAAACAGTTGTGCTGATTAATATTTTTGTGGACACCATGATAATTTTTTTGAGGATTTGTTAATGAATAGAAAGTCAAGTCACCTTTATTTAAAGCATATAGCGCTTTTACAATAAAGATTGTTTCAAAGCTGCTTTACAGAGATGAACAGGAAAATAATGAATCGATACAAACAATCATTTTCAAAAGAACAGCTTTTGTTTGAAATAAAGACGTTTTTAATCTTGCAAAAGATTTCTGTCACTTTTGATCAATTTAATGTGTACTTGCTTAATAAAAAATCGTACTGACCCCAAACTTCTGAATGGTAGTGCATATTAAAGGATTAGTTCACTTTGAAATGAAAATTAGCCCAAGCTTTACTCACCCTCAAGCCATCCTAGGTGTATATGACTTTCTTCTTTCTGATGAACACAATCACAGAAATATTAATAAATATCCTGATGCATCCGAGCTTTATAATGGCAGTGATAGGGATCAATAAGTATGAGCTGAAGAAAGTGCTTCCATCCACATCCATCCATCATAAATATGTGCTCCACACGGCTCCGGGGGGTTAATAAAGGCCTTTAGAAGCGAAGGAATACGTTTGTGATTAAAAAAAAATAAATAAAAAAAATCCATATTTAACAAGTTATGAAGTAGAATATCTTTCTTCTGCACGAGCCGCCTTTCGTATTCAACGTACGCAGAAAGTGTAAAACTCTTGCAGTTCACAAAGCTTACGCTACGTCCTACGCCTTCCCTATTCAACTTGCGCGACGCCAGTTTACACTTTCTTCGTAACTTCAATACGGAAGGCGGTCTGGCGGAAGCTACATATTTTACTTCATAACTTGTTTAAATATGGATATTTTTTTACACAAACGCATCGCTTTGCTTCAGAAGGCCTTTATTAACCCCCCCGGATGTGGATGGAAGCACTTTCTTCAGCTCATACTCATTGATCCCTATCACTGCCATTATAAAGCTTGAATGCGTCAGGATATTTATTAATATTTCTGCGATTATGTTCATCAGAAAGAAGAAAGTCATATACACCTAGGATGGCTTGAGGGTGAGTAAAGCTTGGGGTAATTTTCATTTCAAAGTGAACTAATCCTTTAAAATACTATTATACCATCACTGTAAAATGGTACCACCATAGTAGTTTTTTTGTTATGGTTGTCCTTTTGGACACAATGCTAAACTAATTAATTCATCTTAGACTTCTAATAATATTGTCATATTCTCGTTATAGGACGGGTCCAAAAGCACCAGTGCTCTTACAACCACAAACAATATTAGCAGCAGCTCCCTCAAGCTCCACAAACCGTCTAAGGACCATAAGGACCATAAAGACAAGCCTTCCAAAGACTCAAAGGAGTCCAAAAGTGCCTTCAGAGATTTCAGCAAGGACTCTGGAAAACTCTCTAAAGATTCCAAAAAACCCAAAGAGAATCAACCAATTCAGGAAGATCGCACCGTTCCTCAAATGGGATTTAAGGAGCCCAAGACCACGTCGAAGGAGCAGCGGACATCTGAGATTAGCTTCTCAAGCTTGGGACAAAGTAAACGGCGGCCTGTTTTGGACAGTGAAGGCCATGTTACCAAAAAACGAAAAAGCAGTCTTTCGGAGAGCTCACAAAAGCAGCAAGCGTGTCCTACCTTGCTACAGCACCACCATTCGGATAAAAAAGTTTTGAAAGACAAGCCGCAAATCCGGCATAGTAGGTTACAAAACAGTGAACTTTCAGAGAAGAGAAAACCGCCAGCGTTACCGCCCTTCCAGGATGTGTTGGACCCGAATGACTCGGACATGGACGACAATATGTTCACAAGATCAGACGTAAGTGAATTTCCAATCATAATACTTGAACATAACAATATGAAAATTAGTCCCTCATTTTCTCTAGTTGGTTAGTTGTTACTTAAATGGGTTTTGTAGTGTCTGTATGCATTTGGTGAGCTTTATAATGACCTTTACGGAAATACAGTTTGCTAAAAACAAAATAACCAAATTGAGGGCTTCATAACAGTTGTTAAATGTAGGCATATTCAATATATTGGTATCATTTACGTGACTTATATTGGCTATTTATTGAAAATAATTATTATATTCCGCATCTATAGCTCAGTGTACATGACCATTTACAGAAATCTATCATGCCAGTCATATGGGAAAGTATAATAGATTTCAGAGCCTAGTCTTTGGTATGAGCTTTAGTGTTCCAACAATGTAGTTGACTATTAGTGGAGACCTTTTCTGGGATGTGGGGTTCTCTGTAAACATCAAACAAAGAGGTTGAGACAGGCTCTTAGTGGGCTGTGATAATGGAGGTCTGGTGCGAGAGGAGATCTAATAAACTTGGTGGGTGTCCAGGAGCTGAGGGACCATTTGTCTGGTTGGGTGCAGGAAATCAGTGCCGTCCATTGCTAGACCTCTCAGCTTTTCAGGACAGGAAATCTGGTAGTTGTTCAAAGGATACTTATTTAGGTTGTTAGGGTTTTGTTCAAAACAAAAGGGCTGATGTAGTACCAATTTAATTTTGTCATTTTAAGGATATTACGTTTCAGATTGAATCGCTGCCAGACACAAGGAGGGGCAGGATGCAAAATTGTGCTGCTCAACTGGCAATTTCCTAGTCAGTGAATTTAGTCTTGATTTCATTCGTCACTTTTCCTGGACCGAAAAAATGTAGTAGTTCGTATAGATCTATGTTAGAATGTTTTAAGCTTCGGCAGTCTCACCAGTGGCAAGGTTCATTTACCTTCAGCAAGAGAGCAGCTCATAAAACGGGGGCTGTTTTATTGGCTAGAAGGCAAGTGCTGAGATGAGATTTATGGTTTTATGACACCCGAGGAGAATGGGGAGAGGACACCATGAATAGCTAAGAGTTTTCCTTTAAACTCGCTCCTTAAAAAGAGGGAAGGAAAGAAACTTCAGTGTTTATGACAACTGACGAATACCAGGTGCTGCTTTCTTTAGGTCACCAGGTCTGTAAGGCCTTGGTGGCCCTGTTCTGATCTATGTTACCACTAACGTTCACACAGTATATTTCTGTCTTTAGAAAGGCAGTAAAGCAGTGATTTGCAAGAGGAAGTTGTAATTACCTTTGATTTTTTTTCTAGACCCTTTTCTAGCCCTGAACTGTAACAAGCATTAGTTGAATAATGATCAAGAAACTGATTTGCTAAATGGACAGTTTGGTGGATAATTTACCTCATTTTTGCTATCAGTGCGTTTCATTAGTTCTATATCCTTTTACCTACTAAGTTTCCCATTTAGCATCTTATCCTAAAAATAACTGATTTCCCTATTTTCATAAAATCCTTATCAAACTTTATCATGAGGTTTTTTTTGTTTTTTTTTTTCCCCACAGTTAAATAGTATAGTAAATATGGTAGTTTTTCATAAATGTTAGAGGAAGTGAGGGAATTTACTTCACTTATATTATACAAATGCCATTTAGTTGTTATAGTAGTTATAGTATCAATGGTAATAATTAATCTGTGGTTTTAACCACTTTTAGACCCTAACTAACAAGCGTTAGTGGATAAATGACCATTAGGATGTTAACTCTAAAGCATCTACTTTTTTATTTTAGGATTAGGTTGATTAAATGGACAGGTGATGAATAATATACTTAAAGTTGCTGTTAGTTTTCTGATGTGCATGTAAACGTACTGACTAATGGATACCTCGTGTGTTTATCTCATAACATTTCAAACTATTTTTTCCCTCCTTTTGTACCTGACTATCAAAACTACTTAACTAGTGTTTTTATTGCTGTACTACTAAAATTGTTGTGTGTGTATAATAGGTAGGTCCTTTACATACAACCTGCAAGCAATCACATCATTACCGTATTGTATTGCACAAGCTGATTGGCCTGATCCTGCAGCCAATGAGATTGCTTGCTCAACATTTAAATAGTTTGGTTCATTGTTTGCTGCAGCGTCCTAGTCCTGCAGAGTTTCTCTGAAACCCTCCACCTCGCCCAGCTCCACCTGCCTAGTTCTGCTGCTGCAGCAGCGTAGACCAAATACAATTAACGTTGCCGTATTCAGTAACATTCTAAGGCCCTGTTTACACTAGTGCGTTTTTGTTTTAAAATGCGTAAGTTTTGCTACGATTACGCCTGTCGTTTACACTACGCCGGCGTTTTCGATTCTCGAAAATGGAGACTTTCGAAAATGCTGCAGAACCTGTTTTAGTTTGAAAACGCCGGGGTTGCGTTTCAGTGTAAACGTCATTGTAATATGCTGATTTATTATCAATGTTGGAAACAGTTGTGCTGCTTAATATTATTTTATAACCTGTGATACTTTTTCAGGATTCTTTGATGAATAAAAAGTTAAAAAATATCAGCATTTATTTGAAATAGAAATCTTTTTGTAACAATATACACTACCGTTCAAAAGTTTGGGGTCAGTAATTTTTTTCTTTCTTTTTTTTTTGAAAGAAATGAATACTTTTATTCAGCACGGATGTGTTAAATTGATAAAAAGTGATAGTAAAGATTTAGATTGTTAGAAAAGATTTATATTTTGAATAAATGCTGTTCTTTTTAACCTTTTATTTATCAGTGAATCCTGAAAAAAGTATCACAGGTTCCAAAAAAATATTAAGCAACACAACTGTTTTCAACATTGATAATAACTGAGTATCAAATCAGCATATTAGAATGATTGCTGAAGGATCATGTGACACTGAAGACTGGAGTAATGATGCTGAAAATTCAGATTTGCATCACAGAAATAAATTATATTTTAAAGTATATTAAAATAGAAAACCATAATTTTAAATTGTAATAATATTTCACAATATAATTGTTTTTTCTGTATTTATTATGAAATAAATGCAGCCTTAATGAGCATAAGAGACTTCGTTCAAAAACATTAAAAATAGTAATGTTTCCAAACTTTTGACTGGTAGTGTACCAAAACAGAGACTTTTGAAAATGATGGCGTGGCTGCCCACATTCGCTCTGCGTATCCTTGACGACCGTGTAATGACTGCCCACGTTCGCTCTGCGTATCCTTGACGACCGTGTAAACAATAACATGGAGATTGAACTGCAATCTTTGCTGGCTTTGTTGTCATTTTTAGCAGCCATTGTGCAGTTAAACTCAGCATATTTTTAATAGTGCAGCTGCCTACATGCACAAGAGGCAACTGTTTACACTTGTACACGCATGCCCAGTGTGCTTGAGCAGTCATGTGACATGTGTTTTTGGCCGTGTAGTGTAGACGGAGATCGTTTCTGAAACGCTGTGGAAATGCCAGTGTAGACGAGGATCGTTTTCATTTTAAAACGCCGTTTTAAAACAAAAACGCACTAGTGTAAACGGGGCCTAAAACTGTTCTGAGTAGGGGTGTAACGGTACACAGAAGTCACGGTTCGGTATGTACCTCAGTTTTGGGGTCACGGTTCGATACGAGTTCAGTACAACAGGAAAAAGCAACAAATCCCCAATGCTAGGTTTCTTTTCATTTATTTTGAACAGACAGTAGTGCAAAATACAGTTTGTTCCACATAGCGGCATTTAGTCCCCCCTGAGGTAGTTGGTACAGTACAGCCTCCTTTAGTGTATTAAGCACGAAGCAGTAAACAGAATGCACTCTTGCATAGGTCATTTTGTTGGATGGCTGATAAAAATCAAGGTATTTGGTCACAGTCAGCTACAAAACTGAAAAGTGCCTCTTGTGTTATAAAAGTACAAAATAAATAGAATAATGAAAAATAAAACTTGTGCAGAGATTAGTTTTTGCACGCGAGTTGTTCATTAACATGCTGTGACAATGGAGGATGCGCAAAGTTCAATTTTATGTTTTTTCAAGAAATCACGGAAATATGAGCGAGAAGGAGAAAGAGAGCTTACTTCACCTTTCCACAAGGAGACAGTGAGTGAAGCGGTACCTAAGGCTTCCCATTTCCAGGACACGCATATTTAATCACTGGACCGCAGTAGTGAGACTTTGATGACACAAATCGGCACAAAGCCAAATGATTTTGTCTCATTATAACAGCGGAAACAACTTAAAATACTCTGTCATTTATAGTCATACAGATAAGAGTAAGACATAATTCAAAACTGTAAAGGGTATACTCACAATAAAAATAACGCATTGTGCTTTTGTAAAATAAAGAAAACAAAGGATGCCGCTTTCTGCCATCCCGGTTTCCTTTCTGTGAAGTTAGTAGAGCGCGTCACAAAAATTAATCGAAACTCGGCGTATAGGCTACTAGCAAGCTCTTGTGTGCCATCTGAACTCTTGTTTTGGGTTTGTGCATAGATCGTCTCTTCTAATTCTGCTCTTTTTTCCTGTTGTGGAGGTTAGCAAACAGCGTTGCATTACCGTGCGCCCCCTTCTGGATTGGAGTGTGGATCGCCTGTGACTGACTGTATTCGTCGTCTGACTGCATGCACCAAACCCTGATGGTTCGGGACAAATACATGTACCGTTACACCCTTAATTCTGAGAGTTGTCATGTTTAAAATACATATAAGGTGAAAAACATAAGCTTAAAAAAACTTAGCTAACTGAAATAAATAAATTAAAGCTAAATTGAAATGTTGAAAACTAACATTTCTTAACACAAGAAAAATTTAAGTACAGGTTAAAGGAAGTTAAGTGTCGCAGCCAATGGCCAAATCCAAATCGCATGTTGTCATGTAGCAGCAATACCGAAGCTACTCGAGTAAAAGACTGGTGGGGGTGGCTGAAACCCAATCCTAAAACCTGTTTATATGACGTCCTCCGTAAGTGAAGAGCTTCACAAGCTTGAAGGGAATGGGACAATAGTCTTAAAGCAGAGCAGTTGCCAGTTTCAGAGCCACTGCTAGATTTATGGCACCATAGCAGAGGCGATGGTCGTAAAGCCACAGACCAGCTGTGTGGTGCTGCTATGACCACCTGCTTTGTGTGCTAAACTCGTGAAGCTTGTGTGTCTTTCGTTTTTTTTGTTTATTGCCAAGTGTTCGAGTGTAAATACAGACTTATGAAGAATTATGAGTCGTTACGAGCATCTTGACATTTATTTAATTGGTTAAAAAGGAGATTATTTTGACGATCATAATTCAGGAAAATGTTTGACGACAACTATATATCATGTGCTGAGTCTGACATGTGTCTGTTAACGGCACGTCGCTTAAGCAGCACATTTGGTCTTGTAGCAGCAATTTAGCAGACATTTCCTTGTTTAATAATTTAGTTGTGTGTGTTTGGAGCTTGACTGGTTTAGTGCATCGGTTTAGTTTGGTGGTCTGCATATCACCGCAAACTGCAAACCGTGTCCATGTTGATGGAAGTTGCTTTTTCATTAGCTCTGAAAAAAAGTAATGTAGCATTTTACTGCATAGCCACAGCTCTGCCATTACTCAAGTTTGGGTGACAGCAAGGCTCTCTCTTTCTCTCCATGTTCTCGGGAGTCTGAACCTAAACACTCCAGATGATCTTCATACTTAAAGATCTACAAACCTTTCCTCAATGAGTGATGACATCAGTTTTATTGTCTGAGGGGTGCAGGGCTTCTTCGTGGAGCTTTTACAAGCATCTAGTTTGGGAAAAGGGGTGCGGCCCGTAGGATAAAGGCGGCTTGATTTACAGCGCAGGACCCTGACCATGCGTTTGATGTCAGCTAGGCTCCCAGACGGACAAACAGGCAGTAAAATGCAGACTGAAGAAAAAGAAAGAAGGGAAAAACAGTGAGAATGAAGGGAAAGGAACTTCAAAGAAACAACTTTGCTCTTCTACAGACTCGGCGAGGGGTAGAAGTTAAGTGTCTTTACCACCCTGATTGCAGGACTTTTGGCAGCCCCTATTGTCAACTTGCTTCACGGGAGATTTTTAGCACCTGCCCCCTGCCAGCAACTCTCACTAGCACCACTGTCACCCCCAGTCGAGTGAGTGAGCCATAACAGTTTTAAAGCGTGCAGTTATATCCAACCTTCGATTCGTTGCAGTGTTTTTGTAGGTTTAAGGCACTGCGAGGATGCCCGTGGTGAATAGTTTTAGCTGAGTGCCGTGTGAGGAGATGGTGGATGTGGGTTTGAATTGGTTATTTGGAAAGGGCAGGATGGAAATTAGAGATTGTAAATTACAGTAGATATTGCGCAGTAACTGTATTTGTGAATTAAGGCCATAGTGAACAGGTAAAACCATAGATAGTCCAAGATGAGTGAATGTTGTTTGTCCATACAGAAGGTGTTGTGGGTGGTTGCTTGGGAGTTATGGGTATTTTTGCATCCCTAGATATGGCTCACATCTCCCATTGCACTGTCTGTGGGATTTTAAAAACACATTATTACACACTATCATTCAAAAGTTTGGGGGTCTGTAAGATTTTTTTAATATTGTTGAAAAAAAGACTTTTATGCTCACCAGGGCTGCATTTATTTGATCAAAAATGCAGTAAAAACAGTAATATTGTAAAATATTATTTCATTTTAAAATAACAGTTAATAATTTAATATATTTTAAAATGTAAATTATTTCTGTGATGCAAAGCTGATTATCATGATGATATTGTTGTCATTGTTGTAAACAGTTGTGCTGCTGTTGTGTAATACATTTTTTAAGGATTCTTTGATGAAGTGATCAAAAGACAACTTAAAGGGATAGTTCACATATATCCTGGCTCTTCTAGGCTTTATAATGGTAGTGAATGGTGCGCTGTATTTTGAAACCCAAAAAAGCATATCCATCCATCATAAAAATAATCTATATGGCTCAAGGGGATTAATAAAGGCCTTCTGAAGCGAAGCAATGTTTTTTTTGTAAGGAAAAAATCCATATTTAAAACTTTATAAACTATAATAACTGCCGTACGCATCGATTTACAGCAAAAGAGTAACCCCTGACCTGACGCATGATGTATTGGCGAACACGGAAGCGCAGAGGATAGAGCAAAACAAAACACCGGTCACAAATTAGAAGTGTAAAACAAGAATTTTTAAAGAGAAATGTTGGAGGATTTCGATATAAGAGAAGAGGAGCTTGAGTTTGTTGCCCAGCCCTATTTGTTTGAACCACAAGAGGCGTCTAAGCTTACGCTACTCTTACATCCTGCGTTGCATCAGAGATTAACTTACTCCTTTGGCGTAAATCGATGCCTACGGCCGTCTGCAGGAAGCTAGATGTTATAGTTTATTAAGTTTTAAATATGGATATTTTTTTTTATTTTTTATTAACCCCCAAAATCACAATTTTGAATAAAAATGTTAGCAAGCGTTACAATTAGACATGTTGACAATACAGCAATGATAACCGTATTAGGAGAAGAAAATAATGCGACCTCATGATGGTGCCGGCGCGCCTGATTAACCGCTTTCATGTGACGCTCTATGAACGTAGAACACATCACTATTCTTAAGCGGTTGTTCATTCAGAAATGCGTTATTGCGTTATAAAAATGAGATGCAGGCAGTAGAATGAGAACAAAAGGCAAAGTTATTAAACGCGAGTTGAGCTTTTTTTTTTTTTTTAACTTGAGCGCCGTGTTTTTAGAATGCCGTTTCATGGGTGAGATGCTGCAAAAGACGCGAGACACAAGTGCAACACCTAAACATGTCCGCCAAACATAAAAACAATAGGACAAATAGCACAATGGAATGCAAAAACCTGTAAACCTGTTTGATATTTCATGTTTGCATGATGGTGACAGGCTAAAAGGTGCTGTTGTTTTCTGTTTTTGCAAAGCATTTGCTGTTATTAATAGCCTATTACTGGTGTTATTTATTGCTGTTACTTTTTGGCTAAGAGATATTTAGCATTTTCTTATTTTATATTATTTCTGAGTATATAGGATGTGTTTAAGATAAGTTTGTACAACATTTGCCTTCATATTTCAGGCATATTTCTGCAAAGATATTTAACATTGTTTTACATTTACACCATGTTGATCACTTCATGTGTGGTGCACTTGGAATGGAACTTTTTTTAACCAGATTGTTAATAAAGAGAATGTTACTTAAATCATATTGTAGTTAAGTTTTTAAGTTGACTAGTTAAACAGTAAAAAAAAAAAAAAATCGAAATCGTGAATCGGTCAATCGTTCTGAAAAAATCGAGATTTTATTTTTTTGCCATATCGCCCAGCCCTACTCCCCGGAGCTGTATAGATTACTTTTATGATGGATGAATGCACTCTTTTGGGCTTCAAAATACAGCGCCCCAATCACTACCATTATAAAGCTTGGAAGAGCCAGGATATTTTTAATATAACTCCGATTGTGTTTGTCTGAAAGAAGGTAGTCATATAGGATGGCTTGAGGGTGAGTAAATCATGGGAAATTTTTCATTTTTGGGGAACTATTCCTTAAATATATATTCCTTCAATTCCTTTAAAGGTGCTTTATGTAAGAATGACAGCTAGTGGTTGAAATGGGTACTGCAGTCCAAATTCAAAATATTGTTCGCCCCGCCGCCTCCTGCTCAGACTCGCTCTCGCGGGTTGCCAGTTTGAAGACACGCAACAGGAGCGAGCTCAATTGACATTGGAAGGCGAGGAGACTTACACACTAAGATAATTAGTTGATTTATTGATTTATGATGAGTTGATATCGCGTTTTAATATGCTCCCGTTCATAGAGATTTTTAGATGGATGCTGAGGCTTTTTAGGTCGGGTAGTTTGAGAGAGTTTGCTCGCTGGCTTCCATGGCTGCAATTCGCTGCATGTGTTTTCCGCCAGCTGGCAACCCCGGGTGGCGAAATACTATTGGGTAAATTGGCAACGTGCGGTCTTGCACAGACCAAAACAAAAACAGAAATTCCGACACGGAACGCAAATTTTAAAGTAAAATAACTGGCCATAGCAATGGTTTTCAGAGAAACGAGTATGTGAACTCAGCATGTTTAATAAATATCTGCAAACATATTATGGTATTTTTCTGCTTTAGTACAGTCAAAAACTTACATAGAGCACCTTTAAATATACACACTCAAAGTCCATTAACCTTCTGAGATGAGCACACACATGAGGGTTGACTGTTCCTCTTGACCTTTCCACTTGTTTTGCCTCTATGCTTGTTGTATCTGTCTTGGCTCCAGTGAGTGTTGTGATTCCAGCAAAACATCTGCACAGAAATACAAGCAGAAACTTTAGAATAATGTTCAGAATTTAATGAAACTAGCTCAATAAAAGTAAAAATGCCACTTATACAATACAATCAGTATTTGTTGCACTACTAATGTATGAAGTAGTGTTAACATACAATATACACATTTAAATTTACCAGAAATTAAACTAAGTAACCCTTTTCACAAATAAAATTACAAAGTAATTAAGTAAAGCATGTTACCTTTGAAAAAAATTCAAGTGTGCACCAGATTGAAGTAATAAGACTGCAAATCCAGCCACAAAGTTGAGGTATGAAGTCACAATTTCACCTGAAATGAATAAATATAAGCAATAATGTAACCTACAATAGAACAGTAAATGAGTTGACATGGAAATATACTGTTAACAATTGTAAAACTTTATTTGACCCATAATGCATTGCGAACTGCAGCTACATCTTGTAAAATGTTTAAATGGTAATATTCTGTAAAATATTGCTGTAAAAACTACAGCAATGAGTAACAGTGCATTGATTCTGTTCTTTTCCGGTTAATTACTGTGAAGCTTCTTTGAAACAACCTGTATTTTATAATACACTATATAATTAAATGTGACTTGACTAGTATAGTAAAGATTGCAAGGAAGAAGAGTCTAATTTGCATTCTCCTGATCCGTTTTGACTGAATAGACAACAGTAGCCAACGTTTCCCAGGAGTATTCTAAAACCTTTCTTAGCCATTAGCCATAATCACCGTGCTTGCCCTATTATAAATCCCACACTCACTTCTTCCATTCGCTGAGGAGTTGAATGGCTTCTGCTTGTACATTTTGTTCAAGACACCCGATTCAGTTTCACCAAGTGCTCATCAGAGAAGAATGTAAACAAATTAATTCAGATTAACTTTAATAGCTTCTTTAGATTTCCTCTTGGGCTGTTCTCCAAGAGGAATTAGGTTAATAGTTTCGCATTGAACTTCCTTGCTGGTTTTTTCCTGAGCGCTCCGAATGTTTCTCTACCTCATGCAATTTTGGAAAGCTTGTAAAATGCATATCCAGCTAGAGCACAAATTTGAAACTTAACGTGAGTACAGCGTAGAAAAACACAGTGGACTTTAATGTAACTTTAAACCTCAAAACTTCAGCCAAGTGGAGAGTCAGGAAGGCAATTGTAACAGAGCGCCTTTCTTACTCTTTTATCCTCAGCCCCATTTGCCACAATAAGCCTGATTTGTATTATACCTCCATTTGGTCGGGAAGTCTTTGTGGATTGCAGTTAATCAGTCCAATTCGCTCCACTTACAGCTCACATCTCTGTTGTACTGAATGTAATTTTAAAAGAACATCATTACATTCATTTTGCTTTTGTTAGAACAGGCCGTTTTCAGAACAGCCTCTCTATGGAAGAGTTTTCTTAGCAAGGACCACGTTAAGTCTCTTTTGTTGATGCTACATGAATAATTTTTCTTTTTTGTTTTTAAATTGGGAAGCCACATGGATGTGCATTTGGATGTGTTCTCGTCATAGTGGCAGATGAACACCTTTAATTGCAGACATTAACAACTATGTTGAGAAGTAATACATAACAGATTGTCTCATTAGCTATGTTTCCATCCTAAGCTGCGAACTTAACTTTCACAAAATTGGAATGTCACATAAAACATTTGCAAATAAAGCAGCGTTTCCATCCCGTGTTCAAGAGAACAAAATCGTCACTTCTTGGGAAATTGGTGCAGAATATCTGTAATAAAAATCTAAGTTGCTGCAATCGGGGAAGAAACTGTGGCTCTTTTTTCCTACATCGTAAATGACTTGCGTCTCAGAGAATGCAGACGAAACACAATAAATGCTGTCATGTTATCTTGCGTTCTGATGCTGGTGTTTGTGAACACAATCATGTGAGACGCTTCTGGGAGGGAATTAAACCAAAACATTCTGATGACAGACTTTGGCTCAGGCATTTCAGAATGATCAAACCAATATTTGTGATGCGATTGTTCCACTGGTTAGTCCAGTTATCCAGTCACATCCACCGTTGAGGCAAAGTCCCACAAGTTTTTTTTGTTGCACATCAAGGGATTTATTCAATAAATGTGTTTCCAATGTAGTTTATGCACATGTCATCTTAACAGATATAAAATTTATCCACCTCAATTGAGTGCATATGTTTTTAATGCACATTATTAGAATTTATGCTCGTCTTTCCATCCAGCATTTTTATGCAGTATCCCAAAATGCACATAAAAATAGGTGGATGGAAACATAGCTATTGTGAGAAGATGGGTCTCAAAATTATATAGTTACTGTTGAAAAGACTTTAAATATGCAGAAGATGCTAGAAAACTAAAGTGTGGAACTTGGAAAACAGTGTTCAGGACAAACAAGGGACTCATGAACAACTGTCACAAAACCCCAAAACAGTCATTGATCATCCAGGTAATTACTTGCAATATTAAAGGGATAGTTCACCCAAAAATGAAAATTGTCATAATTTACTCCCCCTCAAGTTGTTCCAAACCTGTATACATTTCTTGTTTTCTGCTGTACACAAAGGAAGATATTTGGAAGAATGTTTGTAACCAAGCAGATCTCGTCCCCCGTTGACTTCCATAGTAGGGAAAAAAAATACGAGATCTGCTTGATTACAAACATTCTTCCAAATATCTTCCTTTGTGTACAGCAGAACAAAGAAATGTATACAGGTTTGAAACAACTTGAGGGGGAGTAAACTTTTGAACTGGTTCATTTGTGTAAATTCCGTTACTATTTTGTCTTATTGACTCTATGTGAAACAGCTTATTCAGGACTAAATAAAAAAATAACATGCAATTATTTTGTTAATATTATTAACATCTTGCTTATTCTGCAAGGGATATGTAAACTTATGAGCAGAACTGTACTTCCTGAAAATCCTGTTTTGGTCTTAAAAAAAAATATTATGAAGCTAATTAGTTGCAAATTCAATTAAATGAAAAATATCAGTCTAAAATAATTACATTAATGCATTACATTTAGTATTAAATGTAGTTTAATGCAACATTAATTTTGTGATTAAAGTAACTACTATATTAAAGTTGGGATGAAGCGGAAGTTGCGACAGTCTTTTCTTCCCTATGTGACATACAGTGCTCAGCGTAAATGAGTACACCCCCTTTGAAAAGTAACATTTTAAACAATATCTCAATGAACACAAAAACAATTTCCAAAATGTTAACAAGACTAAGTTTAATATAACATCTGTTTAACTTATAACATGAAAGTAAGGTTAATAATATAACTTAGATTACACATTTTTCAGTTTTACTCAAATTAGGGTGATGCAAAAATGAGTACACCCCACAACAAAAACTACTACATCTAGTACTTTGTATGGCCTCCATGATTTTTAATGACAGCACCAAGTCTTCTAGGCATGGAATGAACAAGTTGGCGACATTTTGCAACATCTATCTTTTTCCATTCTTCAAGAATGACCTCTTTTAGAGACTGGATGCTGGATGGAGAGTGATGCTCAACTTGTCTCATCAGAATTCCCCATTGGTGTTCGATTGGGTTCAGATCAGGAGCCACTGAATCTCTTTCACCTTGTTCTTCTTCAGAAATCCAACAGTGGCCTTAGATGTGTGTTTAGGATCATTGTCATGTTGGAAAAGTGCACAACGACCAAGGGCACGGAGTGATGGTAGCATCTTCACTTTCAGTATAGAGCAGTACATCTGTGAATTCATGATGCCATCAATGAAATGCAGCTCCCCGACACCAGCAGCACTCATGCAGCCCCACATAAGGACACTGCCACCACCATGTTTCACTGTAGGCACCATGCATTTTTCTTTGTATTTCTCACCTTTGCGACGCCATACAGTTTTGAAGCCATCAGTTCCAAAAACATTTATCTTGGTCTCATCACTCCAGAGTATAGAGTCCTAGTAGTCTTCATCTTTGTCAGCATGGGCCCTGGCAAACACTAGGCGGGCTTTTTTGTGCCTGGGCTTTAGGAGAGGCTTCTTTCGTGGATGGCACCCATGCATTCCTCTGCAGTGTACGCCGTATTGTGTCACAGGAAATAGTCACCCCGGTTTGGCTTTCTACTTCTTTAGATAACTGAAGTGAACTTGCATGCCGATTTTCTTCTACGCTTCTCATCAGAGGACGCTCCTGTCGAGGTGTTAACTTCCGTGGACGACCTGGACGTCTCTGTGAGATGGTTGCAGTTCCATCTTTTTAAAATTTTTGTACCACTTTTGCTACAGTATTCTGACTGATAAGTAAAGCTTTGCTGATCTTCTTGTAGCCTTCATCTTTCTGGTGTAAAGAAATTATTTTCTTTCTCAGGTCTTGTGACATTTCTCTTCCATGTGGTGCCATTGCTGACAGCATGAAATGGGAAGGGGTTTTAACACCTGTGTAATGAATAATTAGACTCACCTGTGGTTGAATTCTTGTTAAATTACACATTTGTAATCTAAAATTTAGCTTTGCTCCAGAGACTTTCAGTGGGGTGTACTCATTTTTGCATCACCCTAATTTGAGTAAAACTGAAAATTTTGTTCTCCTAAGTTATATTATTAACCTTACTTTCATGTTATAAGTTAAACAGATGTTATATAAAACTTATTCTTGTCAACATTTTGGAAATTGTTTTTGTGTTCATTGAGATATTGTTTAAAATGTTACTTTTCAAAGGGGGTGTACTCATTTACGCTGAGCACTGTATATCCGAGTGAAATGTCTTCTGGAATAGGGAAAAAAATGTAGGGCGGGACTTGATTTCATCTTTTGGGAATTGATTGGATTGTAGGAAGTTGAGCGTTGCTAATTGAAAGGAGACCGATCTGAATGTCAGTTGTGGAGGATATTTAGTCCCATCTTCCGCCAAGACACGTCATGAAGAGAACAGATGTCGTTTGGAGGGGAGAGGGGAGGTTAATGTTCTTGATTTAAAGATTACAAGGGCACATGAATTAAAAAAAATAAATAAATAATGATGCGCACAGATAAATCATTTTTAATAAGCACTGCAACATTCTTTACAAATGTAAGAATTGATGATTTCTATTTCTTGGTAACTTTAAACAAATGTCTTTTAACAAGGATTACAGCACAAGATGTGATTGGTTACATTTAAATGGTATTTTCAGTAAACATGGCACATGTGTTTCTAAAAGCAAATAGGGGCCCTTTAAAAATACGTCTGCTCTTTTACCTCCATAGGATCCAATCAGTCACAGTCCCATTGTTCTGAGAGGCTTCGGTCTGTAGTGAGATATTGCCCCGCGAGTTCAAAGGTGCCTCATAAATTGTGGGATCCTCAACAATTAATCTACACATGCAACGGTTCAAAGAGACCTCCACTAAATCTAGTTTAACCTCAGCCTGATGGACTTGCTCTCTAAATAAGTGTCTCATTCCCTTTCACGGCAAAGATCTTTATTCACATTTCAGATAGCTAAAATCATTGTTTTGGGGTTCTTGTAGTATAATTTGAGCAACATTATTTTGATTGATAATGGCTTTTGTGTAAGTATTTAACTTTTATATAGCTGTTCCTGCACTCAGAGTGAAGAGGCATGTGCGAGTAGGAAGTTTTAGTGTGAATGTTGCCCCAAAGGGATCTGTGTGATCATAAATCAGCCTTCATTAGGTCGGGTGAAGGGGGAACCCACTGATTTACAGTGAAGTGTGGAACAGAACATGGTGGAAATGGCCTCACTAGTACCTACATTTGTTTCTTTTTCAGAGTCAGGTTTACTGACAGTGTTAGAGGGTGTCATGCTGTATTTGAGTAACTAAAAGTACTGTTACTAACTTCACGTCTGTGTGACAGTAGTTCAGCTGTGTTCAGAAAAGTGTTTTTCTCAGGAACAAGCTGTCTTCTACAGTATGTCATGTCATATACAGTATGTAGCATCATAATGATGTGTTCCATCCATCCATCCATCCATCCATCCGCAAACCCAATTTTGTGTCACGAGAAAAAGCAATACTGTGCAAGGCTTAGTCTTTTTGATGTTGTTATTGTGATGTGATTCAAATAAGGACAGAGTCTGTATATTGTAAGATATCAAAAAGCAGAAAGTCTTGTTTTGCTGATTTCCCACATAATCTCATGGTCAAACTTCTTGAGCACACAAAAGTTGGTACTTTTCCTCTCCTAGTCGGATCAGCCCAGCCCGGCCAGCTCCAGCTCCAGTTCCAGTTCTGGCTTTGGACGTGCACACAAGCGGCAAGGTAATCTTTCAAATATTGGTCAAATCCTGTTGATTGGTGAAAGTCTGGACCTTGTGAAGCCTCTTTTCTTACCACAGAGTACATTTTACTAGCAATATATTAGTTTATTTTACTAATATTAATGAAATATGAATGAGGATGTGTATGCGATGGATCTTTAGACATTAGACTAAAGAAAGAAAAGCTTCTATAGACATTTGCCTTCCTTATTCACCTGTAGTGCTGGGTCCTTTGCGGTCGGTGATCCCAGATTTGCACTCAGATGAAAACGAAGAGGATTCTGAAGAGGAGGATGATAATGACATGGACTCAGACTTAGAGCGACCGTTACACACGCAAATGACACATCGTCATCGCAGGTAAATATCTATGGAAAAACTACCACGTAACCCTGGATGCAGACAAAAAAAAAAAAAATCTACTTTATATATTATGTCCATTTCTGCATATCATGCTGTGTAGCTGACGTGAGGATACTCAGAGGGGGATAATGAATGGTGAATATCTGTCACGTATTTCGCAGGGTCAGTTTAAGTGATGGCAGTGACAGTGAAAATAGCTCTGCCTCTTCACCACTGCCCCATAATGACCCCCCACCTCTACTGAAATCCGCCAATAACCAGGTGAGCTGGAATCACTTTCTCTGGCATTCTATTCCTGTAGCTGTGATTTGACTTGTCCATATCAACTCTTGTGCTTATCAAGAGCAATGAGGTAAAAAATGATATGTGGAGGAAAAGGAAGTTGAGCTGTCAATAGACTATAGAACTGTGTGCTGTATGTTGTTAAAACTGGAAATTCCTTCCATGTACATCTTGTTTTCTATGTACATGTGGTATGTTATAATAAAAATATTTATAATATATATTTACACTATCATGCAAAAGTTTGGGGTCAGTAAGTATGCTTTTATTTAGCAAGGGTGCATTAAACTGATTAAAAGTAACAGTAAAGATATTTAAAATGTCTATTTAAGAGAAATGCTGTTCATTTGAACTTTCTATTTAACAAAGAATGTATAAATGTATAACTTTTATTCAGCAAGGATTAAAATTAGTAAAAAAAAAAATATTAAGTAACTTTTACATTGTTACAAAAAAAATTTGAAAGTATTTTAAATAAATGCTGTTCTTTTGTACTTTCTATTCATCAAAGAATCCTGAAAAAGATGCGGTTTCCACAAAAATATTAAACAGCGCAACTGTTTTTAATATTGATAATAATAAGAAATGTTTCTTGAGCAGCAAATCAGCATATTAGAATGAGTTCTGAAGGATCATGTGAAGATTGGAGTAATTATGCTGAAAATTCAGCTTTGGCATCACAGGAATAGATTATTATACACTGCCCGGCCAAAAAAAAAAAAAAAAAGTCACTGTTTGAATTTTAATGGCCAAATACTCAAGTCTATGATTGGATCGTTATTACTGTGATTACTGTATTTCTAGCATGTTATCAGGGTGCGATTTGTGAAAAAACCAGAGGGGGGGATGTTTTGAAAATGTTTTTTTTTTTTTTTTTGGTCTTTTTCCCCCCTTGAAAATAAATCACAAACCACAGTGGAGCTATATACTATTTTTTGGCAGCTGTTACAGAAACACTTTTACAAAAAATCTTCTGATTTAACCTTAAGTTTTGAAGTATTAGATAGCTTCGATATTTGCATCTGTATTTACAATGACACTAATAATTCTTAATTTCTGATAGGAATGCAAAATCAATCGGTAGTTATTAATAGAATAACGAGACACAAACCTCTACGTTCAGTCACGTTTGCTCCCATTTATTTTTGATCGCAGTGTATACACATACAAACTTTTAGTCCAAAAGCGTGCACATTTGGAGAAATACACGAAGAAAGAATAGAACCAGGGCCATACGCAGGGTTTCATAATTACCGAGGTCACAAAATGTAGTTTGCTAGGGGGGTTCTTTTTAAAAGATTTCCCTGGTGTACATATGTGCATTTTTAAGACGTTTTAAGGCCAACAAATTGGATAACAATAACTTTAAAACCATGTCAACAAATACATACATGCATGCACAGTTTTGAGGCAGCTTAATCGCATGTTTGGTAATTTCAAGACTCCATTTACAACAGAACAACGACGGTGCATGCTTGTAGTTTCTTTTGCGCTTTATTTAAGCTATAATAAAGTAATATGCAGCGCGCCACCGCCACATTTGCGCGTGCAATTCTTGAGTGCGCGCCGCGAGCACAGTATAACGGCTGATTGGACAATCATGTTTTTCTGAGTTTTACTGACATAGCCTGACAACATCTCATCTGACCGCAGTTCACTGTTGTTCAACTGAAGCTCCCTCGTCATCACCTACCTTTTCTGCGCTCGTTTGACTTGCGCCTGGCGCTGAGGCGAAGTTGGAATGCGCGTCTGAAAAGTGTCCCGTTTGTTGTGGTCGTAAAGAGACAGTTCTATAAATTTAAAATTCTATAGTTCTATAATTTTAAAAAATATTTTTATTTTTGGTATTTATATGCTCTGTTGGTGGTTTGTGGAGTAGCATCACCCGGGGGGGGGGGGGTATTTTTTTATCCCCACCGGGATAAAAATAATTCAGCAGAGGCAGGGATACATAGACCAGAAGGGGGGAAATCCCCCCCCCATCCCCCCCCCTACAAATCGCACCCTGAATATTATATGTTTGGCAACAGTTCTTTTAACCCTAATTGATGGAGTGTGTAGCTTTTCACATCATGGCCATATTCTAGGATGACATTGCCAACATTCATCAGGCTCAAACTGCGACAGAATGGTTGGGAGGGAGCATGAAGAATAATTTTCACACATGAATTGGCACCTCTGCGTCCAGACCTTAACCTCATCGAAAGTCCTTGATGTTCTGGAGAAGACTTTACAGAGTGCTCGACTCTTGCATTGTCAGTACAAGATCTTGACCAAAAATTGACGAACCTCTTGATGGAAATAAATGTTGTGATGTTATTTCCATCAAGCGGTGCATCAATTTTTGGTCAAGATCTTGTATTGACAATGCAAGAGGTGAACACTCTGTAAAGTCTACTCCAGCACAACCCAAAAACTTTCGATGAGGTTAAGGTCTGGACTCAGAGGTGCCAATTCATGTGTGAAAATGATTCTTCATTGTCTCTGAACCACTCTTTCACAATTTTAACCATGATGAATCTTGACATTGTCATCTTGGAATATGGCTATGATGCGTCTTCCAATATGGTCGTTTAAGAGATGAAAATTGACCCCAAACTTTTTGAATGGTAATGTGTATATATTATAATATTAAATTCTGATCAATTTTTCAGATACTCGAAGTGAAGAGTCCTATGAAACAAGCAAAGATGGACAAAAATAAAAACATTGACTGTGACAAGGTAGGCAGCCATTTTTTAATGCATTCGTGCTACATTTCATTAAAAAAAGTCAGTAACACTTTACAATAAGGTTCATTAGTTAACAAACTAATAATGAACTGCACTTATTCAGCATTTATTAATCTTTGTTAATGTTAATTTCAACATTTACTTATACATTATTAAAATCTTGTTAACATTAATTAATGCACTGTGAACTAGCATGAACAAACAATGAACAACTGTATTTTCATTAACTAACGTTAACGAAGATTAGTAAATACAGTAACAAATGTATTTCTCATGGTTAGTTCATGTTAGTTAATACATTAACTAATGTTTAACTAATGAACCTTATTGTAAAGTGTTACCAAAAAGTCATATAGCATATATTTGGCCTGTCGTTGTAATATTAATACACTTTTTTTTTATAAGTTTTTAATTGTAGGAACGTTTTTGTGTGCAGCTGTGTGCTTAACAATTTCGATACTGTTTTAGTTCGCCACTTGATGTCCAAAAAGCAGTAACAGTTAAAAGCCACTGCAGTTCAGGACACCGCAACACATGCCACATTTTAGACATGTCATATTTAGTAAAGGCGTGATTGATCAATCTGAAACGTATCTCCTTTTTTATTGATTAATCTAACATCTCGTTCCGCAGGCGTACTTGGATGAGCTGGTTGAGCTTCACAGAAGACTAATGGCACTAAGGGAAAGGCACATATTACAGCAGGTAATAAATGTGGAGCATGTACTGTCAGAAGTCAGCCTTCCTAAATCACTCACTCCTGCACAGAGCGTTGCACCTGAAACAGTGCTATATTCCTTTAGCGTGGAATGACCTTTATGAGGGAACATGAGAAGGGACACTTAAAATTCCCTCTCAGTGTTCAAGGATCACTGAGATCTTTACCTGAAAGTTTAGAAACCTGTAAAGTTTAAAGTTATTACCTACAGCATTAACATGTCAATGAATATCTGGCTGTAATAAATCATACTGGTAACAGTAGGTTTTCTCTTCCTTTAAGTTCTTGCCAAGTAAACTCTTTGCGGACCATAATTCCTGTTCTTTGAGGCCTATTTGCTTTGACACAATGGAGAGTAATACTCCTCTCTTTCCAAGGATTTGCTGTGCCCTTCTGTTGCAAAGCCTGTGGTGGTTTAAGTCTGGAAGACGTCCCAAATGAGGTCCAAACGGTGCAAACATACATCTTAATCAAGCTAATCCTGCAGAGTTTTGTGAAATAATCATCCTCCTCCGCAATAAGATATGGCATTGATTAAGTTCCATGATTATCCCTTAACGAAAACTGGAAAATTCGTTGATGTCATTGGCAAGCTTTATTCTTTGTTATCCTGCCATAATTAATTGTTCATTCTGGGACATCTATGGGGGGAAAAAGTGTGTGTATGCACGTGTGTGTATATATATGTATGTATGTGTGTGTGTGTGTGTGTGTGTGTGTGTGTATATATATATATATATATATACACACGTGTATGTGTATATATATTTTTAAAAATATTTTACACATCTATTAAAATATATAAATGTATACATTTATTTTAAATTTTATACATTATTTTTTTGTAAAAAATATTTTACACATATATTAAAATATGTATTTTAAATACATACACTACCAGTCAAAAGTTTGGAAACATTACTATTTTCAATGTTTTTGAACGAAGTCTCTTATGCTCATTAAGGCTGCATTTATTTCATAATAAATACAGAAAAAAACAATAATACTGTGAAATATTATTACAATTTAGAATTATGGTTTTCTATTTTAATATACTTTAAATATGATTTATTTCTGTGATGCAAAGCTGAATTTTCAGCATCATTACTCCAGTCTTCAGTGTCACATGATCCTTCAGAAATCATTCTAATATGCTGATTTGATACTCAGTTATTATCAATGTTGAAAACAGTTGTGCTGCTTAATATTTTTTTGGAACCTGTGATACTTTTTTCAGGATTCATTGATGAATAAAAGGTTAAAAAGAACAGCATTTATTCAAAATATAAATCTTTTCTAACAATATAAATCTTTACTATCACTTTTTATCAATTTAACACATCCGTGCTGAATAAAAGTTTTAATTTCTTTCAAAAAAAGAAAGAAAAAAATTACTGACCCCAAACTTTTGAACGGTAGTGTATATTGTTACAAAAGATTTCTATTTTAAATAAATGCTGATATTTTTTATCACAGGTTATAAAATAATATTAAGCAGCACAACAATGTTTCCAACATTGATAATAAATCACCATATTACAATGATTTCTGAAGGATCATGTGACACTGAAGACTGGAGTAATGATGCTGACAATTCAGCTTTGCATCACAGAAATAAATTATATTTTAAAGTATATTAAAATAGAAAACCATAATTTTAAATTGTAATAATATTTCACAATATTATTGTTTTTTCTGTATTCATTATGAAATAAATGCAGCCTTAATGAGCATAAGAGACTTCGTTCAAAAACATTAAAAATAGTAATGTTTCCAAACTTTTGACTGGTAGTGTACGTGTATATATTTTTTTAAATTATATTTTTTGTAAAAAATATTTTGCACGTATATTAAAATGTATGTATTTTAAATACATACATGCGTGTATATATTTTTTTTAAAATATTTTACAAATTTATTAAAAAAATTAATTTACATTTTTATAAAACATTTTTTTTTTTTTTTATATTTTACACATATGTAAGTTTATAAATTTATAAATTTTTTGTGTATATATATTTTTTAAAATATTTTACACATTTATTATAAATTATATATAGCAGCACATCTACGGTTATTTTGTCCAGGCTACAGGCGTACGAACAGCTGACTTCTATCTTCAGTGTCATAACAGGCCTCTAGGTCTCACTGTGCTCCTGGACCGCGTTCAGGAGAAATGGAAGAAATTCCTTCCATATGCGGCTTTTGCTTTGTAGTGTAAAACGGATCAGGTTTAGGTCCCATTAGGGCCCAGTTTAATCCATGTGGCCACTCTGCAGTCCCCCCCTCTCTTTGTAATCACCAATTCAATCCCCCTTCTGAACCAGCGAGGACTGGAACCAATAACAGGCTGGTTTGGTAAAGCATCTTCATTACAGTCAGACACAAGACGTTATGCAAAGGGAGGCTCCTCGATGTCAATGGAGCTTTGTATAAGATTCAAAGACCAAAGAACAGGGACGGCCACGTATTATTGAGAAATGCAGCTTCTGAATGACTCATTTTGGTGCTAATTCTGCAAAGCAACTACATTAAACTAGATTTTTGTGTTTTCTGAAGAAAATGTGATTGGTGTTTGCCTGTATCAAACTAAATATGAGCAATAGTGATGCTTAGCCCTCTGGTAATCCGTTTTTCTCTTTTTCTTGCAGATTGTAAACCTCATTGAAGAAACGGGACACTTTCACATCACAAACACAACCTTTGACTTTGACCTCTGCTCTCTGGACAAAACCACAGTTCGGAAGCTGCAAAGCTACCTGGAGACTTCCGGATCGTCTTGAAGACTTGTGCAGCTGGCTGCCACGAGGAGGAAAATCACACCTCCCTTTTTGTCCTACTTTTGTTTTTCCCTCCTAAATAGGAACTTGTAAGGCAATGGAAAGGATCCGCTTTCATTTCAGAGCTCGCCTCTCGAAACGCCTCAGAAATTGACAACATTATTACATCAGTCTGGAGATTCTTACACCCAAAAAGCCTTGATAATCTGACATTGCCAAAAAAAAAAAAAAAATGTTCTTGCTCCAAAACGAAATACATTTGTGTATATTGTTACTTGCGTATGAATGTTTGATAGGTTCTTTGTGACGAATGCATGTTTCAACACTGCCTTACCACATTGTCTATTTATTGAGTATGAGTTTCAAGTGTGTGTGTGTGTAAGTGCAAATGATATTAAACTTGTGCAAGCACTTGGGAACATCATCATCTCATTGGCAATGAAACATTTCTTAACGCTAAACATGAAAAGGATTTTCGTTCACTGTTTTTATGGATTATAAGCATTGTTTTTCATGCTGTACATCATGTAAAACTAACGGTTTCAGATTATGCTGGACGGAGAAGACTTTTAGCCCTAATCAATGAATTCCACATTGTCTGCAAATTATTGCTGAACAGTAAAATGTTGCCCTGGTAAATAGTTAATAATATTATAATGTTTTTCAATGTTTCATTTGAAAGAAGGCAGGATCCAGTGACCTCTATCCAAAATATTTCTTAATGTTGTTTCAGGAGGAAAGTGTATTGTTAAATCTTCTAATGTTATTTATTGTTTTTGGGGACCACAGTTCCCAAGGCTGTTCATTGGTTGTCCCAGTGCTTTGTTAAACTGAGGAAATCAAGAAGTAATCAAAGTTTACTTTTCAGTTTCATTGTATGACTTCTTTTCTTTTTTTTAGTTTCAAATTAGATTATTTGATAGAGCCAGCCATAAATATAGATAATTTGGGAGACGTGTTGGGGGTTGAGAGGGTTCGGACTGAATAATTGGCACTGTGTGAAGTGTATGAATTTATCAGATGATTTTTTTTTTTTTTTTTATTTGATTGTTTTTGCTGAATGAAAATCATGCCTTGTACACTTTATTGTTTCCCAGATTCATTTTCTCAGCCCAAAGAGCTTTTAGTTTAGTTATCATTATATAATGTTTATATGTGTATATAAACTTTATATGTGATAAAAAAGTGATTATCTTTCCTTTCTTGGAAGGCACTGACCTGCTTCCAGTTGAAAGTTCTTGATCATAATATAAATTCAAAACAGAGCCGTTGTGGATGTGTAGTTACTGACCAGTGAACATTTTATCAGTAATGTTAAAATGACAAGTTTTTTTTAAGTTGGTGAATACAGCTACAATCATCTGAATTTACTTGAAATATTAGTCCAGTGGTTCGCAAACTTCCACCTACAATGACCTTGCTTGCAAAATTCTATAGGATTCATTTGAAGCATTGTAATTAATACAGTACTACAACTTCAACAGACTTCTCTTTGTGTTCATGATGTGAAGACTCTTAAGTGGCATCTTGTTCGGCTTCATACTGTTAGTCTATAAAAAAAAAAAAAAAAGGGTCCTTTTTGGCATTAAAATTAAATGGAAGAGCAGTGAGTTTCTCCCCACTTATTTTGATGTGTGTATCCAGACCCAGAGATCCTGGTTCGTCCATCAGGGAAAACCAAAGAGGGCAGTGAGACATTTCACTGTCCACGAACACATCTACCACCGCGGTCCCATAGGTCCCATATCATTTGTACCACTTCTGGGGCCAGTTGTTCAAAAAGTTTAAACTGGATCAGAATGATCTGGATTTGGAAATCCCATATTTTGCTATCCAGGATCAGGTAATCCATCTTACTTTTGTGCCGGTTTTTCAAAGCAAAATTGTATTGGATCACCCTGATCCAGATACACACTTTTTCAGATTACCAAATCTGGATTACTAGTGCTCTACGGAGCCCCTAAAGGGACATAGTGATGGAAAAAATGAGATGCATTGTCGCGTAGCATTCACCTGAAAAACCTTGCAAATAACTTTTGACTGGTTCATCTCTTATGATTATGCCAATGTAGTTTACAAACAGTGATAAAAAAACCCACTTCAAATTATTTATTTTTTTATTTATTTATTTTTTATATTTACTGTTTGGGGATTATTTTATGACGCCAAAATCTCTTTTTTACTTTACTGTAGGCTACCGAAAGGCTTAATAGGTATAATGTCCACTTTTAATTTATTACTTTAACAGTTAAACTAATCAAGAGTGAAATAAAAAATGCGTGTGTATATTACGATACAAATGTTGTATTTTTTGACCATTTTTAAAGTTTTATTACTTTTTTGCTCCTGAAATCCACCCTTCTGCTGGGATCAGTACAATCTTAATTTTTTGGATAAAAGGTATCCCGATCTTATTAAAACGCTTTGAACAACACAAACTGATGATTTGATCCATATCAAAACCAAGATTGAATTTTGTGATCTAATCTGATTTCAAAATCCTTTTTTTCTTTTGAACAACCCATTTTCAACATTTGATCCAACCCGATCAGAATACTTTTGAACAACTGGCCCCTGATGATTGATATAAAAATTGGTCACCCTGTTGTCTGTGTGTACCAAAACATGTTTTCCTCTGAGAACAGTTTGGAAATGAAGAAGGGTAAGAAACACCGCTGTCAACTCTAGGACGTTGATGTGCGCAGAGCCCCTCCCCAAGTGCCTTTCACTCCCCTTTCAGGCTTGCAACAATATGTGACTCTGATTTTTGTGCATTTGTCTCAAATTGGACACAGACATTTTTGAATGAGCCATCGTTGGAATGGTCTGAGCCCCAACAGTACCAGTGGTACTACTGTTGATCCTGCTGTGAGCTTCAGCAAGAGTCTCAGGAGAGCAAAGTGGTGCTGAGTGTGGTCAACCTGAAGATGCCTTACAGCCCTTAGAACTGACCTTATTCTCTCTGGAGTTGGAACAGCCAACATCGTGACAGAGTTGAGAGTGAGACCTGTGAAATTGGTCAACTGCATTGGGACAAGCTTGCATTTGTCCCAATTCACAGTAATTCCTAAATCCACAATATGGTCCAACAGATGACACACTTGATCCACTGCTTGCTGAGGTGATGCTGCACAGACAAGCCAGTCGTCCAGGTATGGCAACACTTTCATGCCAGACCTTTGAAGTGGCTCCAACACTGCCTGGACAAACTTAGAAAAAACTCTTGAAAACATTACTAGTTTGCATCTTGAGACAAAACAATGGCACTGACATACACTATATTGCCAAATGTTTTGGGACGCCTGCCTTTACGTGCACATGAACTTTAATGACATCCCATTCTTAATCCGTAGGGTTTAATATGGAGTTGGCCCACCCTTTGCAGCTATAACAGCCTCAACTCTTCTGGGAAGGCTTTCCACAAGGTTTAGGAGTGTGTTTATGGGAATTTTTGACCATTCTTCTAGAAGCACATTTGTGTGGTCAGGCAGTGATGTTGGCGAGAAGGCCTGGCTCGCAGTCTCCGCTCTAATTCATCCCAAAGGTGTTCTGTCGGGTTGAGATCAGGAGTCTGTGCAGGCCAGTGAAGTCCCTCCACACCAAACTCACTCATCCATGTCTTTATGGACCTTGCTTTGTGCACTGGTGCGCAGTCATGTTGGAACAGGAAGGGGCCATCCCCAAACTGTTCCCACAAAGTTGGGAGCATGAATTTGTCCAAAATGTCTTGGTATGCTGAAGCATTAAGAGTTCCTTTCACTGGAACTAAGGGGCCAAGCCCAACCCCTGAAAAACAACCCCACACCATAATCCCCCTCCACCAAACTTTACACTTGGCACAATGCAGTCAGGCAAGTACCGTTCTCCTGGCAACCGCCAAACCCAGACTCGTCCATCGGATTTCCAGACAGAGAAGCATGATTCGTCACTCCAGAGAACACGTCTCCACTGCTCTAGAGTCCAGTGGCGGCGTGCTTTACAACACTGCATCTGACGCTTTGCATTGCACTTGGTGATGTAATGCTTGGATGCAGCTGCTCGGCCATGGAAACCCATTCCATGAAGCTCTCTACGCACTGTTTTTGAGCTAATCTGAAGGCCACACGAAGTTTGGAGGTCTGTAGCTATTGACTCTGTAGAAAGTTGGCGACTTCTGTGCACTCTGCGCCTCAGCATGCGCTGACCCCGCTCTGTGATTTTACGTGGCCTACCACTTCGTGGCTGAGTTGCTGTTGTTCCCAATTGCTTCCACTTTGTTATGATACCACTAACAGTTGACTGTGGAATGTTTAGTAGTGAGGAAATTTCACAAATGGACTTATTGCACAGGTGGCAACCTATCACGGTACCACGCTTGAATTCACTGAGCTCCTGAGAGCAACCCATTATTTCACAAATGTTTGTAGAAGCAGTCTGCATGCCTAGGTGCTTGATTTTATACACCTGTGGCCATGGAAGTGATTGGAACACCTGAATTCAATGATTTGGAGGGGTGTCCCAATACTTTTAGCAATATAGTGTGTCTTAAGATATGTCAGTGCAAGTTGCTTTCAGTTAAAACAGCTCAAACATAGATTTTAGTGTAGGACTAGGCTTAAACATTGTCTGTGAAACCAGGGGTAAGACTTATTTGAGGAGTTCAGGCCCTCCAGTGTATGATTAATTCAGGAGGAAGTGATTGGAGCTAATCGTGAATGCTTCAAATGACTGTACTGCTAAACTCGGCTGTTTGGTTTCAGACTCGGGCTCTACAAAGCCTCTGTTGTTCACTGATTCACAGAGGCTGAGGGACGGGAAGTGTGAGCACATCTCTAACGGGCTTACGGCTAAGCCACTTCACTTAACACCATTCCACACAATTCATGGGAGAGCAGCTGGCTCTGGATCCAACATCCTGCAGTGAATGCCAACCAAACTACAGTTGTTCCAAAAGCTTATTGGTTTGAGATGTGAGCAAATGTCTAATGTTTATCTTGTCGTATTATAAGTAATTAATGAATGTTGTTTGGACATTTTTAGAGTACAAGTCATCTCAATTGTGTGGTCAGTTTTTGTTGTGAGCACATGCGGTGACTCCAATATACTGTAGGACTTATGTGGAAAGTATGCAGTTCTCAACTGATGAACATGATTCACACCAGTAATAGAGTAATTCACCAAGGAGCATTTAAGCATGTAGGCACATAGTTTGGTGTAAGAAATTTAACATTTTTGGTGGCATAATTTATTTTATTCCATAGTTTTGAGATTGGGCTAATATAGAGCAAGCAATATTTTTAAATTATTCATTTTATTCTTTGATATAATTTAATCTAATCTGATGTCTTTGATGCATTCAGCATAATTTTAGTGGTCATTCTGTATTTTAATGGCCCAGAATTACCTGTAAAACCTGGTTCTGAATCTGTGAATTCAATACAATACCCTGATGTTGCATGACAAATTGGATTATTTGTTGGATCTACAAATATAGAGTGTGAAACTGCCCATGAGAACTACAGAAGAACTAAAGACGTGTGTGAGAGAGATCGGGTGGGGGGTTTTTATAATCCGTGTCATGCTGTCCCTCCCACCCAACACCTGTTCATTACTTCATAAATCTAAGGCATGAGCCAATTAAAAGAACCACAGCAAGTTAGATACCAGAGCTTTGATGGGTTTGGGCACAAAAAGTATGAGGGGAAAAAAATGTCCCAAGCGACATTTTGAGACAGACAGCTTTTCTTTTGGCACCATCTGTTAACACACAGCAAAGTTACTCACTCTTTGAAAGCCTTTTTAGGTCAAAATCATTTTCCTGTTGAATAAAATTAGTTCACCTAATTCTATTATAATTTATGTACATTACATTATGATCTCAGATAGTTTTCATTTGATATGAGAAGTTTTTTTGTTTGGTTTTTTTTTCAACGGGCATCATCAAGTCCACCTCATCAAACGCTGGACATAAACACTGTTCACATTTACGAAGGACACACTTGGAGATAGTCTCACACAGCAGGTAGTCTGTCTGTGTTTGAGACACACCAGAAGGAAATCATTGTGTCCCCCTCTTCTTTTCCTGAAGCCTTCTAAATGATGAAGAACAAGGGGGTGGAAAAAAAACTGCACTACTTTCAGGATCTTGGATTAACTTAAGCCATTTCACAGTGTTGGGTGGGGGTTCACAGTAAGGACGAGCAGCGGGACATCCTGTTTGAGCTTCTAAATACCATTTCCTCCTATAAAAAAAAGAGGAGAGACCTTAGAAACCAGCTCCCACAGAAGACAGAGAAGTACATTTGTCATCTTCCTGGCACAAGGCCGAGGACCAGAGAAAAGATGCAGCAGAGCTTTTGAAGGGCAGTTAAAACGGCATAAACTACATAATTAAAGGGAAGCTTGGTGAGAAGTCCTAAAAATCAAGATTTTCTATTTCAAAAGTCAAGCACCAGTGCTGCTATTCACATCTGAATTCTGCAACTTAAGAGGAATTTGAATTACAGTACCAAACAGAATATATACAGTATATATATATATGTATGAACATTTCATTCATTAATAGTTTATTCACTATAGTTTAAAAAAAATGGTAATAAAATATGACAAGATCTCAGAGTGAAACTATGTCAGAAAAAAATTATCTTAATTATGTCAGTTTGCTACTTTGCTAATATATATATATATATATATATATAGTAGCAAACTTTCAAATAAAATTTAAAAAAAAATTAAAGTTATATGTTAAATTTGAATAAAAAAATTATAATTATGGACCATGGAGGGTCTTAACTTTATTTAATTTCAATTTAATCTCAATATATTTTTTGTCAACAAATTCAAATTTTGATTAAAAAATACTTCTTTTATAGTCTTGTCTGAAAACAACTTTAGAGAAATATGTACAAAAAAATTTTTTTCATTGCATAAATATTTAAAATTTGTGATTATTTATGTCCTGACTAAAGAAATTTCTTCTCTTGTGTTTCTTTGAAATGCAATTCCGCAACTTCCTCTTCTTATCATTCAAATTCCAATGGAATAGACCAATTCAAATTCCAGTACATGAATTAAAAGTGAGACAATTGTTAAATTCGGAATTTAGCATTAAAATGTTGTTATTTATCTCTCTGCTTTGGAGAAACTCCCTGTGAAATTTTTAAGTGAAGCCACATTCAAGCTTCACAATTACACTGGAACGAAACCAGAGCAAATATTTGTCTGTCTGTGTAATCTGTCTGCTTGCTCTGCATGGTCGTCATGTTTGGGAGTAAGTGGTTTAGGTGGGAAAATAATCAAGAGAGAAAACCAAAAAAAAACCCCACCCCCAACTTCCTATTCTCTGAGTGATTTTGTCCGGCAAGCCTCTAATCCTCCATTGTGCGCAAATGTGCACACAGAGACAATAATTCAAAGTTCTCTTATCATATGTTTTAGCTTAGTCATACCTGGGCCTCTTTTTCAGACGTCTGTTTGATTTGACCTCTCTGCCACCTCCTTGTGAAGAATTCTGGGTGGCAGCTATGTCACTGGAAACTGAAAGGCATACAAATTAGCTTTTTCAAAAAAATCAGATCGAGTTATGTAAAGAACAAAAGCAAGCAGACTTCAAAGTGACGGAGAAAAAGGGACTGATGTGAAAAGGGGGTGTATCTTCAGGCTTCATGAGAGGAACTGATTATGGGCACGTTGAGCGTTCCCACATGACCAGGTTTCCAGACGGCTGAGGATCTGATTATTATTTGATTATTTATTTCTTTACGTATTTCAGCCCCTGGTAAGCCCCCGATGTGGGCCGGGACCCTTGGACTTGAGCCCAGTCCCAACCTGCTCTTTCATTGGACCGGTGGAGGCTTTGTTCTCCTTGATGGAAGTTGGGCGGGCCAGTGACCCGTGACCCTCAGCCGGCCCACCCGGCTGTGAGAGTGCGCAGACACTCTCCCTCGCACACTCACAAAGCTGCACTTGCTAAATCCTCCTCGAGGGAGGGGACGGGGGGCCCTGAGAGAATGACCAAAAAAGCACTTGTTCATAGACACAATCTGGTTAAGTCTGGAGGTAGACAGCTTTCTTCAAAAACACTTCACGGATCTTGCGCATGTCTGCAGTCTTATTTGCTTTGGTTTACACGGCCACAACAAATACCAACATAAAAACGTTCTTTGACACTAACTGTGAACTGAAAGCAATTCAATGTTACTCCACCAGTTCTGGGCATTTAGAAATGAATTTAGAATGCTTTTTTAATTACATTTCAAATCCTGAACTTGAACTGAGGTGGCATCTATCCATCCATCCATCATATAAATCTGGCTTGGTGTGATACGCTGTCATTCTGTTCATCAAAACTGTCTTTTTACACTTGCTTCTTGTTTATAATCCCATAATATTGATCACATTTAATAAATTCAAAGAACCAATAGTTCTTTCCCATGCAGTTCAGTGACATTGTATAGGCATAATGTGATTTGGAAGTAATTAAGCTCAAACCTGCACCACAGATGTTGCATGTTGGCAGAATGTAAGTGTATTACAGCTGAGTAATTTCATTATTCATTTGGAGCCCCAATCAAATGCAGAAAAGTGTTAATTGCTCAATTTGCTTCTTTGCAATATTCAGGAAGCAGAAAAAGCAAGGTTCCTTTTTCATTCCAGGGATCCAGAAGGAACAATCTCTTCTTCCTGGATCCCATTCAAAGCTTTTCCCAGCAAGCTGACAAACGGGAGATCTCAAGCTTGCTCTCTCTTCTTATCCCCTCCTGCACAAAACAACAGATTTGACAGGAAAAAGCCAACCACTGCCAGTTACTCTATTGGGCGGACTCGCTTCCTAATGAATTGAGGACATCTGTGCTTCTAGCCAGCGATGCATCAGATGAAAGTAGGAGGCTTGCCACCAAATGGAAGCAATCATTTCTACTGGAATCCGCTGGAAGGTACAATAATGTAGATGTGATGCACTCTGTCTGTTGTAGGAGTCATATTTCCAAAGCATGAAAGGCTGACTAGGGCAAAACTGACGGAGGATGTTTCAGTTAAGCCGGTTTGACGCGCGCCATCAATCACTACAAGCACAACCGTGGCCTCGCCCTCGCTGGTGTAAACGTCTAGTTCAGTCTTATCTTCACCCCGACTGTGCTGATATATTTCATTACAAAGTCAAGCTAGAGCAAAGATTAAAGGAGGAATACAGTGGGATTCAATCATGTCAGAGGTTGCAACCTCTTTCTTGTCCTATCAGATCCACACGGCTACTAGAGTTAAAATGGTTTGCCTTTAAATCAACAGTAAACTAGTGCAATCATGATATCATTTCAAGAAGATTTTATCTTGAGTACATAAAGCACGCATCTGTAAAGTCCCTTTACATAAAACAAGTAAATATTCAAATGAAATGAGAAAATGAAATTGTTGTTGTCAGTAAATGTCCATTTGAGAGAATGAGACGTTCAGATGAGACGTTAAAGGGTTAGTTCACCCAAAAATGAAAATTCTGTCATTAATTGCTCACCCTCATGTCGTTCCAGACCCGTAAGACCTTTGTTCATCTTAGGAACACAAATTAAGATATTTTTGATGAAATCCGAGAGCTCTCCGACTCCTCCATAGACAGCAATTTAACCACCACTGTCAAGGCCCAGAAAGGTACTAAAGACATTGTTAAAATAGTCCACACGACTACAGTGATTCAACCTTAATTTTATGAAGTGACGAGAATACTTTTTGTGCGCAAAAAAAACAAAAACGACTTTATTCAACAATTTCTTCTCTCCAACGTCAGTCTCCTATGCAGTTGACGTAGTGAACGCAGTGCAGCGCTTCTGTGTTTACGTCCGAACGCCGGCTCGGTATTGGCCGGCTCCTGCGTCGGCATCACACACATGCGTCATGCTGCTGACGTGTACGCCATCGGACGTAAACACAGAATCCTGCACTGCGTTCACTACATCAACTGCGTTTTAACAATGTCTTTAGTATCTTTCTGGGCCTTGACAGTGGTGGTTAAATTGCTGTCTATGGAGGAGTCGGAGAGTTCTCAGATTTCATCAAAAATATCTTCATTTGTGTTCCGAAGATGAACGAAGGTCTTACGGGTTTGGAACAACATGAGGGTGAGTAATTAATGACGTTCATTTTTGGGTGAAATAACCCTTTAAACTGAGGTCCTGACTCTCTGTGGTCATTAAAAATCCCAGGATGTCCTTCAGAAATTTCTGAAGGACTACTCTTAAGAGTAAGCTGGTGTGTGGTGGGGGATTCTTCCCTTCCATATGAAAAGCGCTTTGAGTGCCGAGAAAAGTGCTATATAAATGTAACAAATTATTATTATTATGAAAATTCATTTAAATTTCATTGACATTTTAGGTGTAACATAAAGCTTATATAATAAAATGTGGGAATATGCTGTTGTCCTAAAATTATTCCAATCCAATGCCAAACGCTAGTTTCTGCAGTCCAGTCAAGGGGGATTCAAACTAGTAAATTCAGATTGTTCCGCATTCTCATTGTTCAGTTTTGAATCCGAATTGTTAGCCAAAAGCAGAAGAATACAAAATAAATCAAAAAGTAGACCATAAAAAAGTAAACAATATGAAAATTCCCCCACATTTTTGACATATAGGCCTAGCCTACTGTACGTGAAGTACATTATCTGGTAACATGGATTAAAAATGGAGTAAACACAAGAAAAATTAGAGAATTTATATAATAATTTCAATAAATTTATCTACAAATAGGGTAGGAAATGTGCATATTAAGTCTACACCTGTTATGTTAATTCTCATTTTATATCTCTAATTTCAGTCTGTGTCTTTGTCTGTGAGGTTGTCCTAAGCCAATATGCTCAGTTCCACCACATCCTAAAGGTGATCTTTTGGCCATTTGAGTATAGTGAACTCATTGTCATGTTCAAGAAACCAGTTTGAGATGCTTTGAGCTTTGTGACATGGTGCGTTTTCCATTTGGAGGAAGCCATCAGAAGATGGGTACAGGTACTACATTTGGTTTGAAACTTACTTCGTGACCGCTAAAAAAGTATGTTCTATATAGTATGAATGAAATTCGGACAGCCTACCTGAAAATTGTTGCTGACACATCCTTCACTTTATGACCACACTACAGTATGCCATTTCGGACACAGCGCATGTCTACATGCCTAAATGCATTGAGTTGCTGCCATGTGATTGGATGATTAGATATTTGCGTCAACAAGCAGTTGAACAGGTGTACCTAATAAGGTGGCCTGTGAGTGGGTGTATATAGAGTGAATTCAGGGTGATTGGGACACTTTTTCCCATTGAGATGACTATATATACACAGTATATAGTCATCTCAATAGGCTGAATTCAGTATTACTTCCATATGCTGGGGACTTTTTGCAGCGTTATGCTCTCACAATCAATAAGCTGACCGTCAAATATATATTTATCAGTCAGCATATTGATTGTGAGAGTATAATGCTGCTAAAGTTCCCCAGCATATGGAAGTAATGCTGACCTGGACAGATATTTTGAGCGCATGAGCTCTGTGACTTGGCAAAAAATTATATTGATCTATTGTGTCTCAAGACTGTGTCCTAAAATAAATGTTGTCCCCAACTGTCCAGTCACCTCCTGCTGTCTCTCTGAAAAGCCACGATCTAATCAATAAGAATTGTTTTAAGTTTGCCCAGCTATAAGTTCCAAAACACACACGTCTGTTTGATATACACATATTTGTCTTTTCTTTTTTTTAAGAACAAGAACAAGGGAATTACAGCTGTAATTTACCTGATTGAGATGGAGTATTGATTTATAATTGTTATATTATTTTATGAGGCAACTAAATAACAATAATCAATGTGTGTAAGAGCAGATAATTAGTCTTGATCTCAGGCTCCTTGGGTCTGAATCTGTGTTCTTCTTAGAAAAGTGCTGAGTCATAGAAGAGATGTCACTTTACTCTAGCTTAGGTTAGCAATTTACAGGGAGGGAGGAGGAAGCATATTCGTCTTTCATCCATCATTTGCTGAATAGCTTAGGAGGACTGGCGTCAACAATTACTGAAAAAACTGTGGTTTCTGTACCTCACTTCTGGGGTTTTAAATAAAAATAAACCAATAAAATTTAGAAAACAATACCTCTATGCTACAAATAACCAATGAAGAATGTTTACAGTGCATAAAAAAAGTGTTTAGACACTTAAGACGTACAGTCAAACCAAAAATTATTCAGACATTTTTTATATTTTTGATATATTTTTACTTGTGGGTGCAGGACACTATAATTTATGTAAGTGAGGATAGCAAAATAAAGTAAACTGTGACATACAGTGATGGTCAGAATCAAAGATGATCTGCATTGTTCATCCTTTTGATCTTTAATTCATAAAATTAGCAAAAATCTAACCTTTCATTGAAGGAAAATAATTGAAAGTGGGGGGGGAAATCACATTATGAAATAAATGTTTTTCTCCAATACACGTTGGCCACAATTATTGGCACCCCTAGAATTTTTTATGAGTAAAATATCTCTGAAGTAATTTGGCCATTTCTAATTATTGAGGAGGACTTGTTCCCCTCAATGTCTATGGTGGTTACGGCCCTGTGTTATACATTGTAAATGTAATGTAATAAAAATAACAATGCATTATCACAAAGTGCTTCAGAAAACAGACGTTTAAGAGTCTGGTAATCAAATGAATGTCAGTGAATGGTTATTGGGCAAGGAAGTATGTTCTCAATCAAGTTTAGCGAAAGTCTAATTGGGTCCAATAGATGAGTCTGAGAGCTCTATGCCACCAGGGCTTTTTTAAACCTGTTTGTTTGCTTATTTATTTAAAATTAGTGTTGGACTATTAGATTATCTAATAGCACCTTAAGACTTGTTTTTATGAAAGGTGTCTGATCTAATCTATAAATGCAGGCTTTTACAGTAATGTTAAATGTTAATACCTCGCTGTAGCTTGCTAACTTGCACTATGCCACATTACATTTCTCCAACAAATGTTTTGACACGAATGACTTTTGTCTTCTCTAAAGGAGTTACGGCTATTTCTATTTGCTGAGATAATGTAAAGCAAACAGTCAATTGTTTATTCTCTCAACGTCTGTGACAAGGGATTTGTGAGGGCAACTGCAAGCCCCCAAATAAGATCTGCAAACACTTTTGACCTTAAACAATTTAATTCCTTTATAATGACAGTCTCCCACAAAACAAATGTTCTAGACAAAGACGACTGGAAGAGGAAAGTCAGAAGTCCTCAAGCTGTAGCCTCTATCCTCCACATCTCCACTACAATCTCATTCCTAATGCAGCCCAACCTGCACTGAGCCAATGTCCTTTCACAGGAAAAGAGCCAATGTGCCCAACGACTGCAGAACTTTCTGGCCTGCTGAGTGAGTTACATCAAGTCTTGTTGCTGACTGTGGCAAATTCAAAAAGAGATCATAGACTGCGGTAATAAAGTGACATGTTAGTTGGAGAAATTATGCAAATTTCTGCATAGCTATGCTCAATATATGCTGTATATATACACTCAACGGCCACTGTTCAACTGCCAAAAGGATTACTAACATGCTTAAATCAGACACCCTTCATAAAAACAATGCCCCCCCCCTATATATATATATATATATATATATATATATATACACATACACATACACACACACACACACACACACACACACACACACAATCTATCCCTTTATATAGGCTACCTAAAATGGTGCCTTTGGAGGGCACTGAAGTGTTTAATCATTATCAACATATATTTTTAATAAAAATAACTCTATAAATGAGTTCCAAATGACACTTCCCAGATAGCAACTTTGTGCCGGCCCAAATCCGGCCCACATCTGCCACGCATGGTATGATGATCTGGGCCACATGTGGCGTGGAATGATGGCACTTGGGCGGACTGCTCCTGTTCTGAGCCACAAGATCTGAGCCACAAGCAGGCCATAGCAATGCCACATGTCAGCCAAGAGAACTGAACCAACCAGAACTGGACCTTATCTGAGTCACAAAATCTTTATATATTATTTATAGAATCATCTTAGCATTAACAAGTCTGTTAACAAGCAGACTCACTGAAGGAAAGAAGAGAACAGAAAAAAGAGACAAACAGAAACACAAGAGCTACAACTGACTTCAGCCACAGCCTTAGATGAAATCAACTGAAGATAAAAGAAGACTTTAAATCTCTCCAGATCTCAGCAGAGGAGGATTAAACAACTCCACAAACAGCATTACAGATTCACATATTACTAACCAGATTGACTATATTTTTGCCATTCATCTACAGAAGTTCTTATCGAGAAATAACAGAAGCTTAACACTAATGTTTGTTTCATTTGAAGTCACCGTAATGGTGATTGGTGTTTCAATTAGTTGGGCTCTTAACTGTTACAGTATAATATGCTTGTCTTCACTGGCTGCTGTGACAGTGTGTTTGTTGAACACATTTGCAGAAGCAAAAAAAGCTGAAATGAGAACGGATGATGATTTTTAGCTATTGATGGTTTTATAATCATTGTGAAATAGCTTGGATCACTGATGTCATTTGCATGTAATAATTGTGTTTTGCCATTAATACATTTAAGTTACAATCCCTGTTTTACTGCAACATAAGACCACACTGTATTTCAGAAATGCTTCTATAGCTGAAACTTGGCATCCACAAACATGCCACGAAAGTGAAGTATTGAGAAAGAAGATTACCCATATTCCTTTTTTTTCTATTATTGTGTTTTTCACTGTTAAGCAGAATGTGTGACATGAGAGACTGCTGACAATGTCGATTGTCCTCCATTTGTTTTGTCCTCGCGAGTCTCCGTGAGATCTCATCACTGTGAAAACATGTTTGATATTTACGATTTGAGATCAGGGACGCTCCATCTCGATTGGGAGCAGTTAAATAATCGTAATGACACCACACAATAGAGGATTTTTTGGACAAAAAATCGTTTGCGACAAGCCTCGAATCGGGCCACAACTCACCCTACTTATGTTGATGTAATGCAGTTAATTTCAACTTAATAATAGTCTGTTATAGAATGCATTGCGGCATGAAGCATGTCACCATTGCTGAGATTTATATTTCTATGTAAGAGGGTTAGAAAGGTGCTTGAGAAGCCCTGCAGCGGTCAATCTGAAGCTTTCACCTGCACACCCACTGAAGCTAAGCAGGTTTGAGCCCGGCCTATACCTGGATGGGAAATCACTGGGTAGCTGTGGGAAGAGGTGTTAGAGAGGCCAGGGGGTCTGATCAACCTGTGGCCTGAGTGGGTCCTAACGCCCCAGTACAGTCGCAGTAAGCTGTACTGTATAAAGGGTGTAACCCTGGTGTAAAATAGTCCATACATCACATACTACCCAATGCCCCAGTACAGTTGCCATAAACTGTACTGAATAAAGTAACATAAACTATATAAAGTAAAATAAACCCCAGAAAATAAGGGGTGTAACCCTGGGGCAAAAATAATCCCTAAATTACATCAGTTACTAACATTACTAACAGTTAGTTTTCTGTTTTAATATACTTTAAAATATTATGTATTTCTGTGATGCAAAGCTGAATTTTAATCAGCCATTACTCCAGTCTTCAGTGTCACATGATCCTTCAGAAATCATTCTAATATGCTGATTTATTATCAGTGTTGGAAACAGTTGTGCTGCTTAATATTTTTTGGAAGCTGTGATACTTTTTTCAGGATTCATTGATAAGAATTCATTGACATATCACTTACTATCACTTGTAATCAGTTTAGCACATCCTTACTGAATAAAATGATTAATTTTGCTTTCAAAAAAGAAAGAAAAAAATGATTGCCCCAAAACTTTTGAACAGTAGTGTATATTCTTACAAAATGTTTCTATTTTGGAAAGATTATATATTGTTACAAAATATTTCTAACCGCAGAAAGATTTCAATACACACCATGTTTTAAATGTATGTCTGTAACCTGTGCAGTCTGAACCGCTCCAAGCGGGACTCGAACCCAGGTTGCTGGCATGGAAGGCAGGCCCACTAACAAGAACACCAAAGACAGCAGTTTCGAGTGCAGTTTTACCTGCACAGTTCTCACTAGCTGGTCTCAGTTACAAGTCCACCAACTAACTCTACAGTTTTATTAATTTGTCGGAAAAAACATCACATTGAGCATTATTACTGGTCAGATCGCCTGTCAATCCAACTGCCAGCAAAGGGTGAATTGTTGATAGCATTTCCACATGTTGGAAAAAAAAAGTTTTTTTAATACATTACACTTGTGATGGGAGAAACAAAGCTTATCAAAGCTACGAAACAATTGAGCCACAACTGAACCAATTGCTTTGCAAAATGATTCACTGTTTCAAAGCATTTGAAACACCACACACTGGTGACCCCTGTTGGTCAGAACAGCGTAAATGCAACAAAATCGCCAAACATGCATGAAAACACTTTTTACAAAAAAATAAATAAAATAAATAAAATTTAAATATGTAAATAATAATAATAATAATAATAATAATAAAACACTAATCCATGCTTCAACAGAAGTGTATATGTGTATTTGATTGTCAAAATATTTGGTATCTGAACAAAATTTCATGGAGAAATATATTCACATTTCATTTTCAGGTTGCCGGCATAGGAATTGGGCACAATAACAAGGAGGCTAAAGTCCTGGGTATACTTTGTTTTTTTTTACACTTAAGCTAGTGTACGCGCACAGTCGAATGCACAGCCTTGGAAAGTATACTTCATTTGACTCGTACACATACACAGGCATTTGACACATGCTCAGTTTTGAGCAATCTCTCGCCACAAGTTACAACCCATGTAAACATCTTTATATTCTTTCATGCTAGATTTGTACACATAGTTAGGCCTCCATCGTCTGACCATCATTGAGATTTTGTAAAGAAAAAACATCCATCTTTGAAATCTCACAAAGGAAAAAAATTAACTGTCATTGAAATCTTACAACGAAACAAAGCTGGCCATCATTGAAATCTCAGAAAGGAACAAAACCCACCATCATTAAAATCTCGTAACAGAACAAAACCGTCCGTCTTTGGAATCTTGCAAAGGAACAAAACTGACTGTCATTGAAATCTCATAACAAATCAAAACCGGCAATCATTAAGATCTCGTAAAGAAAAAAAACAGCCATCATTGAGATCTCATAACAGAATAAAAGCGGCCGTCAATGAAATCTCAAAACCGAACAAAACAGACTGTCATTGAAATCTTTCAACGAAACAAAACTGACTGTCATTGTAATCTCATAATGAAACAAAACTGACCATCTTTGAAATCTCATTTTGGAAACAAACCGACTGTCTTTGAAATCTTATAAAGAAACAAAAACAACCATCATCGAGATCTCGTAATAGAACAAAACTGACTGTTTGAACCATTTCAAAATCGACTGTCACTGAAACAAAACAGACCGTCATTTAAATCTCGTAATAGAGCAAAACCAACCGTTGTTGAAATCTCGTCACTGAACAAAACTGACCATCATTGAAATCTCGTAATTAAACAAAACCGACAGTTTGAACTGTTTCAAATTTAACCATAATTGAAATCTCATAAAAAAACAAAACCAACCATCACTGAGATCAAGTAACCAAACAAAACCGACCATCACTGAAATCACATAATGGAACAAAACTGACACTGAAAACCGACCCTCATTGAAATCTTGTCACAAAACAAAACCAACAGTTTGAATTGTTTCAAACTCGACTGTCATTGAAATCTCATAACAGAATAAACTGACCATCATTGAAATCTCTTAATGGAACAAAATCAACCGTCATTGAGATCTCACAACTGAACAAAACCGACCGTCATTGAGATCTTGCAATTGAACAGAACCAACCATCATTGAAACAAAACAAATGACAGACAAAACAAAACAAAACTGTCAACCACTGAGATCCTGTAAAGGAATAAAACTAACTTTCATTGAAATTTAGTAAAGGACCAAAATCAACCATCATTGAAATTTCGTAAAGAAAAGCTATTGAGATCTCCTAAAGGAACAAAGTGACCGTCATTGAAATCTTGTAGCAAAATGAAACCGATTGAGATCTCACAACCGAGCAAAACTGACAGTCACTGAAATGTTAATCGGGGTACAGAACAGTAAAACAGGGATTGTAATTCAAATGTATGGCACAACACAATTATTACATTCAGTAATTCATGCTATTTCACAATGATTATAAAATCATCATCTGTTTATTTATTTGTTACCACAAACGTGTTTGACAAACACACTGTCAAAGCATCCGGAGAAGACAAACATATTATAAGAGTTAAGAGCCCAACTAATGAAAACACCAATCACCATTACGGTGACTTCAAATGAAACAAACATTAGCGTTAAACTTCTGTTAATTCTCAATAAGAACTTCTGTAGATGAAAGACAGAAATAAAGTCAATCTGGTTAGTAATATGTGAATCTGTAATGCTGTTTGTGGAGTTGTTTAATCCTCCTCTGCTGAGATCTGGAGAGATTTAAAGTCTTCTTTTATCTTCAGTTGATTTCATCTAAGGCTGTGGCTGAAGTCAGTTCTAGCTCTTGTGTTTTTGTTTGTCTCTTTTTTTCTGTTCTCTTCTTTCCTTCAGTGATTCTGCTTGTTAACAGACTTGTTAATGCTAAGATGATTCTATAAATAATATATAAAGATTTTGTGACTCAGATAAGGTCCAGTTCTGGTTTATTTCTTTGCTCGTCTTGGCTGACATGTGGCATTGCTATGGCCTGTTTGTGGCTCAGATCTGGCAAACAGGAGCGGTCCGCCCAAGTGCCATCATTCCACGCCACACGTGGCCCACATCATCATACCACGCGTGGCAGATGTAAGCCGGATTTGGCCTGGCGCAAAGTTGCTTTCTGGGTTATTTTTCAGCCCCACACTTTTCAGCGCTCCAGAGCTCTTATAGCGAACAATTACTTGTACATTCTTTGTTAGCTGTGTCTTGAATGGATGGTTCATGCAGTTTTAAACAGTGGAGTATGAACAGAGCCCATAGTTTTTTATTAAATAAAATAAATAAACACGTACATGTAGCTAACATAGCCTATATGCATGTGTGCATTATCACCTCGGTGATAACATCACTGTCAATAATTCACCTTGACAACGATCCCTTACGGCATCAATGCACTTTAGCTATGTTCGTTATTCGTTCTGTGTCAGGGGAATGTGCTTAAAACACTGATCAAAGTAATTTCATACCTTCTGTTCTCTTCTTTTTAAAGAACCGTTCTCCTGATCCTTTTGAACAAGCGTGAAAAATGGTGAAAGCTTGCTTGAATCAGAGCTCTAGCGTGACTGTGCACAGCGTGTTACAATACTGAGTTCTGACTGGTCAATCACTGTTATTTATAGATTGTTAGTTGTCATACAGAGAATGTATATATATATATATATATATATATATACACACACACACACACACCGATCAGGCATAACATTAGGACCACCTTCCTAATATTGTGTTGGTCCCCCATTTTGCTGCCAAAACAGCCCTGACCCGTTGAGGCATGGACTCCACTAGATCCCTGAAGGTGTGCTGTGGTATCTGGCATCAAGGTGTTAGCAGCAGATCCTTTAAGTCCTGTAAGTTGCGAGGTGGGGCTCCATAGTTCGGGCTTGTTTGTTCAGCACATCCCACAGATGCTCAATTGGATTGAGATCTGGGGAATTTGGAGGCCAAGCAAACACCTCAAACTCGTTGTTGTGCTCCTCAAACCATTCCTGAACCACTTTTTGCTTTGTGGCAGGGCGCATTATCCTGCTGAAAGAGGCCACAGCCACCAGGGAATACCATTTCCATGAAAGGGTGTACATGGTCTACAACAATGCTTAGGTAGGTGGTATGTGTCAAACTAACATCCACATGCCCAAAGCATCACACTGCCGACTTGCCTTCTTCCCATAGTGCATCCTGGTGCCATGTGTTCCCCAGGTAAGCGACGCACATGCACCCAGCCATCCACGTGATGTAAAAGAAAACGTGATTCATCAGACCAGGCCACCTTCTTCCATTGCTCTGTGGTCCAGTTCTGATGCTCATGTGCCCACTGGTGGTGCTTTCGGCGGTGGACAGGGGTCAGCATGGGCACCCTGACTGGTCTGCTGCAATGCAGCCCCATATGCAACAAACTGCGATGCACTGTGTATTCTGACACCTTTCTATCAGAACCAGCATTAACTTGAGCAATTTGAGCTACAGTAGCTCGTCTGTTGGATCGGACCACACGGGCCAGCCTTCGCTCCCCACGTGCATCAATGAGCCTTGGCCACCCATGACCCTGTCACCGGTTCACTACTGTTCCTTCCTTGGACCACTTTTGATAGATACTGACCACTGCAGACCGGGAACACCCCACAAGAGCTGCAGTTTTGGAGTTGCTCTGACCCAGTCATCTAGCCATCACAATAATTTGGCCCTTGTCAAACTCGCTCAAATCCTTACACTTGCCCATTTTTCCTGCTTCTAACACATCAACTTTGAGGACAAAATGTTCACTTGCTGCCTAATATATCCCACGCACTAACAGGTGCCGTGATGAAGAGATAATCAGTGTTATTCACTTCACCTGTCAGTTGTCATAATATACATATATATATATATATATATATATAGAACTCACTATTTGTATATATATACACACACACACACACAAATAGTGAGTTCTTAATTCATTGTCACTGTAATTAAAACAATTATTATTGTTTAATTAGGTCATGGTAAAGGAATTGTTAATTATTTATTAGGAGTAAATAGCTTACTTAATACTAATGCAATTAATGTCTAATAAAGGTTGGTTTAAAGCACTTAATTAATGACATTTTCCATTACCTAATCTAAAACTATTTACAGTTAATAAGTTGTTAACAAAGCATAAAAAACAATATCTAACTCTTTACATATGAGCTAATATAGCCTAACAATATAGACTACAATATATTAACAAAGAATTAACTATAAACTAATAGTTTGCTAAGGAATTTGCAAGTACTTTATTACTGTATACTTATTATAAAGTTTCAATATTGAAAACAGTTGTGCTGCCCAATATGTTAATAATTTTACTTTAATAAGTTTATTTAGCAAAGATTCATAATGTTAAAGCTGAAAACAGTTATTTTAGTTTTTACAGTATTTTTGATCAAGCTCAAATTTTTTGAGCATATGCAAATTATTTAAAAAAATTTTAAAAAAAAATGTATTCTAAACTTTTGACTATATATAAGTGATTGCTATTTATCAAATTTTTCATCTAAAGTGACACAGGGTGCTGATGGCAGGATCCATCCAATGAGAACAACCTGGGGTTAAATGTCAAGTTGAAGGCCACAAAACAATAAATAAATAAAATAAAAAGTACATTCCAGTATTTTACTGCTCATGATTCACAATTTAAAGATATTCATAAACTGACAGTGTTTATAATATTCAGAATATTTGCAGCAGTATATTACAGTAATACACAATTTTGTGAGGAAAACTGATGACCAAGGTACACCAATATGGCAGTCATTCAGTACCATAACTTTACAGTTGTAAACTACAGGGAAACAATCAAGGTATTTTAAGGAATGTAAAATCCTTAACACTGACTGCCCTCTAGTGGTAAAGTGGGTACGCTACTGGTAACATCTGTCCACTGATAATGTCCACAAATGTTGCCTGTTCAAAACTAACAGACTGCTAACAAATTTAAACAATAAATGCATATGTGTTTGATATAATCTTATCAGTTGATCAAGCTGCTATAGATATTGTGCGTGCAGCTTTAATGAATAGTTTACATTAATTAAAAATATGATTTAAGTAACTAAATGTGCAGCTCGCAAAATATGGTATTCATTCATATTATTTATATGACTAAGTGCCCAGCATTGTAACATACTGATTTAAATGAATAAAAAAGAAGCAGATATGTAACAAAAGAATAAAATTTTGCCATTATTTTTAATGCTAAATAAATAAATAAATAGGCCATAAACTATATTGTAATGATGCCATATGCAGTCAGTTGAAAGATTTAATTAGGACTAATAAAATAACTTTTAATTGTTAACAGAATTCAGCTGATTGATTAATTGACTGATCTAGACTAGTTAAAGTTACCCATGAATGATTCTGCCATTTCAGTCTATAAAAATTGTCATGTATTAATCGCTTTTTTATTTCCAATGTGTGAACAGCTTAAAACGAAACTTAGACAACCCATGAAGACGGGGAAGGTCTTATGAAAGCATGTGAATGACTTGGGACGTTTTTGCCGGGAAAATCAAAGGATCACGTGACGTTTATGCTTGTTCCTAAGAGCCTATCTTTCGTTCAATGACACACGAAACAACTGCTTATATTCAGGATAATACCGAAACATGCAGAGCAAAGGGATTAAATCAAACTATCGTCTCACACATAGCCAGATCTATAGTCTATATAGTCTCAAATATATAGGCCTAATCAAACAATCAAAACAATTTTAATTAGGCTACCCAATCTGTCGATATGATAAATTGCCGAGCTTGTGCAAACATATCCACATCACTATGAATTGATGCTTTCTTACCTGCTGTTTTCTCGCCGCTTTCATTTTTGTTATCTTTATCTTCTTGTTGTTATTGAGGAAAGCGCGCAGCATTCGAAATGTCACTCTCAGCAGCGTGGACGGCGTCGGGATGTTCGTTAAAATATATGCCTGCAAACTTGGTATTTCCAACTTCTTTTTACTTCTAAGCAAAGAACGAAAAAGAACTTCGCTGTGAGTATATCGGGACATTAATCTCGTTCAGTCTCTTGTACATTAGCAAACAAATTGCTGGCTGCAGTTCAGTTTAACGGCCACCGGTGTCGCTAATAACAAGGGTTTCTGAATTCTAGGCCTATAAACCCTTTAATGCACTGTAAAACCCAAGGTAATTGAAACAATTTAAAGGGATAGTTCACCTAAAAATTCTGTTATCATTTACTTTCCCTCAGGTTGTTCCAAACCTGTATGAATTTCTTTATTCTGCTGAACACAAAAGAAAATACTTGGGTAACCAAACAGTTGATGGGTCCCATTGAATTCAATAGTACGGAAAAACAATTACTATGGAAGTCAATAGGACCCCATCAACAGCAACATATGGGGTGCATTTTAGTCCACTTTTTATGCCCTTCCCTCAGATGTACGTCATTGCTTATGTGGCACAAGTTTCCACTACTGGCAGAACCCTTGCAATGTATTTAAATGGAAGGCCCAAGCCAGGGGTGTCCAAACTCGGTCTTGGAGGTCCACTGTCCTGTAGAGTTTAGCTCCAACTTACCACAACACACCTGCCTGGAAGTTTCCCGTATGCCTAAAAACATTGATTAGCTGGTTCAGGTGTGTTTAACTGGGGTTGGAGCTAAACTCTGCAGGACAGTGGCCCTCCAGAAGCAGGATTGGACACCCCTGCCCTAAGCCCTTGATCACCTGTGGGTAAATTAAGTTTGAGCACTGTGAGTTGCTGCTGTGTCATCACAATCATGTTGCATTGTGGTCTGTGGAGCTGCCTGAAGTGTACGGCCCTGTACCAAATGGTACCCTTAGCCCTCGAGTCACCACTTTCGTGACATCAAACTTAAAATGTCAAATGGGACACCCTACGGTCTTGTGGACCTAACGGATATGCGCACATGGTGGTCTATGTAAGTCCGCAAGTGCACGTGAAGTGTGCAATTTGGGACAGGGCCTACATATGAGTAGACTTGCTCCCTCTGTCAAAATTGAGGGATTGAGGTTCTGTCCAAATAAACTTCGCTTGTCCACTTGACGAAAGTAAACACGAATTTGTGAGCATCAGCTGAGCTGAATGTGTCAGAATAAACACGAAATACCTTATATTTTGGGCCGCAAGGAAAACAACTTATTAAACATACTAAATGTTGAAAGGTTTATGTGAGGGTCAGTGTATGCGTGTGTGTGAATAATCTGAGAATCAGAGCTGAAGCATTCCTGCCATCATGTTGTGTTTTGATGACAGCTCACTGTATCTTTCCGTCTCTCTGTAAGAACACCCACAGGTCTAGCGTGCCTAAACAGAACAGACACTCAGCAACGTCATATCTATTTTCGTTTTGAAGAAGATTATCATCAATGTGCTTTTTAATGCTACAGATTTAACAGGCTAATGCTTAAGGCAACAACATTGACACTGTAAAAGTGCTAGCTGTTTATGTAGGAGCTAAAAGTGCCTTCCAGGCATTTATATGCACCTGATTTATGCATTTGATCTAAAGGCTGAAAGATTAGACTGACACTTTTTGATTTATCATTATCCAGTTAACCCTATAAATTTGTTTTAAAGACCTCCAGATATTCAGTGGACGCCCTGTCTCGCAGCTACTAAAAAGTTGTGAAATGTGACACTGAAAACTAGACCAGTCCGTTGACTTTACAATCGCAGACACATTCAGTGGCAGAAAGCATTCGCTCTATATGGATACTCATAGAATAGAGTTTCTGTGCAAACAAAGTCTCGGTTGCAAGCTGGACTTAATATAGTTCTCCAGACAACCACTGCATTCTGGCAGGAAGGCTAATGTGCCATGAGTCGACTGCTTAAAACTTGCATAGTTATGAAGGGGTCCACTGACAGACGGGGCAATAGGGTGGGACAAATTTAAACTGAGTCGTTAGGGTGACTGCTGACCACTCCTAATAAATCGAATAATTTGGCAGTCAACTGCAAACATTAGATACTTTGGTTTCTATGGAAAAACAAAATACTGTTTGTTTGTTTATTAATTGATTGATTGCAAGTTATATTTTGCAAAATAATAGGTAACAGATTATTTTCCGATGATCCACTGCTAACTATAAGTAACTTTGCAACTACATGTCAATTAGTAGTCATTAGAGTATTAGTAGACTGTCTGCTTAATATCTGCTAACACTTTATTTTAATGATCCCATAACAGACATTCTACTGACTAAAAGTAACTTCGCAAGTAACTACATGTCAATTTATTCTACTAACCCCAACCTTAACATCTAACCCTAAGTCTACGAACAGTCTGCTGCTGTCTACTAGCACTTTAATGAGAGTTAGTTGACATGTAGTGGCAAAGTTACTGATAGTCATTAGAATGTCTAAAGTGGACGATCGAAACAAAAGTGTAACCAAATAATATAATCTTTAAAAAAGTGTCACTTCATATAGTCACTTCAAATTCAGCCAAACAGTTCTTTATGGGCCATGGCAGTTTCATTACTCTTCTTATACTCTGCCTGGCCAAAAAAAAAAAAAAAAGTAAGTGTTTGGATTTAAATAGGCAAATCCTTAAGTGTCTATGACTGGATCATTATTACAGTGATTATTATATATATATATAAAATATAATATAAATATCACTAATTTAACTCAATGTATTTAAGCTTATTTAGTAATGTTAAATAAATAAAATATAATATAAATCATTAATTTTTCTTCAATGTATTCAGGATGATTTATTCATGTTATATATAAACAGTATATAAAATATTATAATATAAATATCATTAATTTAACTCAGTGTATTTAAGCTGTGTATTTTAATAATGTTAAATAAATAAAATATTTTAAATATAATTAATTTAACTCAATATATTCAGGATGATTGAGTAATGATAAATATATATAAAATATTATAATATAAATTTAATTAATTTAACTCAATGTATTCAAGCTGATTTAGTAATGTAAAATATATTTTAAATATATAATATAAATATCATTTAATTTAACTCAGTGTATTCAGGCCAATTGAGTAATTTTAAACATATAAAATATTATAAATATCAAACTAGTCAGGTTCATTTACAAACCCGATTCCAAAAAAGTTGGGACACTGTACAAATTGTGACTAAAAAAGGAATGCAATAATTTACAAATCTCATAAACTTATATTTTATTCACAATAGAATATAGATAACATATCAAATGTTGAAAGTGAGACATTTTGAAATGTCATGCCAAATATTGGCTCATTTTGGATTTCATGAGAGCTACACATTCCAAAAAAGTTGGGACAGGTAGCAATAAGAGGCCGGAAAAGTTAAATGTACATATAAGGAACAGCTGGAGGAACAATTTGCAACTTATTAGGTCAATTGGCAACATGATTGGGTATAAAAAGAGCCTCTCAGCGTGGCAGTGTCTCTCAGAAGTCAAGATGGGCAGAGGATCACCAATTCCCCCAATGCTGTGGTGAAAAATAGTGGAGCAATATCAGAAAGGAGTTTCTCAGAGAAAAATTGCAAAGAGTTTGAAGTTATTATCATCTACAGTGCATAATATCATCCAAAGATTCAGAGAATCTGGAACAATCTCTGTGTGTAAGGGTCAAGGCCGGAAGACCATACTGGATGCCCGTGATCTTTGGGCCCTTAGATGGCACTGCATCACATACAGGAATGCTACTGTAATGGAAATCACAACATGGGCTCAGGAATACTTCCAGAAAACATTGTCGGTGAACACAATCCACCGTGCCATTCGCCGTTGCCGGCTAAAACTCTATAGGTCAAAAAAGAAGCCATATCTAAACATGATCCAGAAGCGCAGGCGTTTTCTCTGGGCCAAGGCTCATTTAAAATGGACTGTGGCAAAGTGGAAAACTGTTCTGTGGTCAGACGAATCAAAATTTGAAGTTCTTTTTGGAAAACTGGGACGCCATGTCATCCGGACTAAAGAGGACAAGGACAACCCAAGTTGTTATCAGCGCTCAGTTCAGAAGCCTGCATCTCTGATGGTATGGGGTTGCATGAGTGCGTGTGGCATGGGCAGCTTACACATCTGGAAAGGCACCATCAATGCTGAAAGGTATATCCAAGTTCTAGAACAACATATGCTCCCATCCAGACGTCATCTCTTTCAGGGAAGACCTTGCATTTTCCAACATGACAATGCCAGACCACATACTGCATCAATTACAACATCATGGCTGCGTAGAAGAAAGATCCGGGTACTGAAATGGCCAGCCTGCAGTCCAGATCTTTCACCCATAGAAAACATTTGGCACATCATAAAGAGGAAGATGCGACAAAGAAGACCTAAGATAGTTGAGCAACTAGAAGCCTGTATTAGACAAGAATGGGACAACATTCCTATTCCTAAACTTGAGCAACTTGTCTCCTCAGTCCACAGACGTTTGCAGACTGTTATAAAAAGAAGAGGGGATGCCACACAGTGGTAAACACGGCCTTGTCCCAACTTTTTTGAGATGTGTTGATGCCATGAAATTTAAAATCAACTTATTTTTCCCTTAAAATGATACATTTTCTCAGTTTAAACATTTGATATGTCATCTATGTTGTATTCTGAATAAAATATTGAAATTTGAAACTTCCACATCATTGCATTCCTTTTTTATTCACAATTTGTACAGTGTCCCAACTTTTTTGGAATCAGGTTTGTAGTAATGATAAATAAATAAAATATTATTATATGAAAGTCAAGCTGAATTTGTTTGAATGAATGACTTTTTTTACAGTATAAATTTGTGGCGATTCTAACAAGGGCTGCAAGAAAGGCTAATGATATTCATGTCAGTTGCATTGACTAAAGTTCATCTGACCCACAGAGAAGCCTTGACTCACCTTAAACACTAATTCTCACTATCATTGACATCAATTTACAGGACAAGCTGGAAAGCCCCTGCTCTGACCAAGACTTCGGGTGAATGATGAATGACTTTGTGCAGATGGTCAAACACTCAGGATGAGTTTCAGAGTTATCAGTGAGATACTGTATCTAAGATCACGGGGTGCTGAACTCTGCTCACTCCACCTGATAAACCCTTAACACTGCTGCTGTGAACCGAGTGACTGGATGGTGTAAACAAGATGTTTTAAGGATTTAAAAGAAATCCTTATAGGCAGTAGTGGCCTAATGGTTAGAGAGGCAGGCTTGTAACCCGAAGGTTGCAGGTTCGATTCTCAATACTGGCAGGAAAATATAGGTGGAGGGAGTGAATGAACAGTGCTTTTTTCCACCCTCAATACCCACGACTGAGGAGCAAGGCACCTAACCTCCAATCGCTCCCCAGGCACCGCAGTGATTGGCTGCACACTGCTTCAGGTGTGTGTGTCCACTGTTTGCAGTGTGTGTTCACTACTCACAACTCCTAATGTGTGTGCACTAACTTGGATGGGTTAAAGGCAGAGGACAAATTACGAGTATGGGTTACCATACTTGGCCTTGATGTCACTTCATTTCACTTCACTTATATTGTATGTTTACAGAAACGCTGAAAAGGAGTGTCAGGACCGATCATGAAGAAGCTCTCTGACTACTTTTGATTAAGACACAGCAATCTAATTATGAGAACTTACAGCGCACTTATATTAATCAAGAAAAATTGGCTGCGAATATAAGCTGTATATTTGGGGGTGTCTAACTAATCAGCTCTAAACTGTGTGAACTGCCATTTGATGATTAATAGATGACATGATTTAACACCTGGTGGATTAATATGGCCACTGAATGTAACTGTATCTGAACACACTTGAGCAGACAGGAGCCATTTAAATAGCGCACTAAAATTACCCTGTTTGTGGCAGCCTGGTGTACACATGTGTGCATTTGTGTGTGTGCGCGTTTGTGTGTGTGTGTGCGTGCATTTATTCTCATGTAACAAAAAAAAACACAACATGGAGAATGGTAGATAGAATGTGTAACATATATAATATCAATAACTCAAATATTCCTTCATAACCTCATCATACTAAATAAAATATGACATCTTGGCGGCTGGTGTTGAATTGGTAATGAAGGGTCTTTAGTACTTTAAACTAGGTCAGATCTCAGACTCACACTGTCTTTATGGTGGTCTTCTCATTCAGCCTACAGTTGCTGAAGGAATGCAACATGATATATCAGTCTAAAACATTTGTCAGTCTTTACGGGTCTCCTGCAGGCCTTGTTCTACTGCACGTACTGCATAAACAGCAAAAAATCCTTACAATGGTTGGTTCAACCGTTAAAATAGAGCAACATGCGTTTGGAGAAGATATAAAAGGTTTATATTAAGTATTATTTGTTTTGATGTGCAGCTTTTAAGGTTATAGTATCAAATTTTTTTTAGAAAATATACAGTACTGTGCAAAAGTCTTAGGCATGTTATAGTATTGTCTCACACACACACACACACACACACACACACAAATGGTTTTAAGCCAGTTATTTATATCTTTTGCTGTAGTGTGTCAGTTGGAAATATCAGTTTACATTTCCAAACATTCCTTTTGCCATTATTTCAAGACTCTTAAAGAAACCTACCTGCAAAGCTACAGTACTGTGAAAAGTTTTAGGCACTTGTGTAAAAATGCTGTAAAGTGAGAATGCTTTCAAAAATAATGTCATAAATAGATTTTATTTATCAATTAACTTTTATTAAAGGGGACCTATAATGCCCCTTTTCACAAGATGTAGTATAAGTTTCTGGTGTCCCCAGAATGTGTCTATGAAGTTTCAGCTCAAAATACCCCACAGAACATTTATAATAGCTTGTCAAATTTGCCCCTATTTGGGTGTGAGCAAAAACACCCCGTTTTTGTGTGTGTCCCTTTAAATGCAAATGAGCTGCTGCTCCCGGCTGCTTTCCAGAAGAGGGTGGAGCTTTAACAGCTTGCACTTTGGTTGCTCAACAACAACAAAGCTGGAGAATCTCACGCAGCCAAAATGATGATTGTCAGTAACGGTGTTCAGCCTTACATTGTTCAAACCGGAGTCGGACACTGACTCAGGAAGAAGTTACAACTTATAGAATGCATCTGGACATTTCTGAATGGTTAGTGGATAAATTTATGTAGTTGCTGTGGAGTTGATTCAACTCATTGACTAGCATGTGCCATCATGTTAATCTTTTGTGCAAATCCAGCGCTGAATTGACCCTCATTTGTGTAAAATGACAGCATGGTAACAACACTCTACTACAACAACTCTCCCTCTTCTCTAAAGCAGCCCAACATGGCCTCACCCCCTTTGTTGAGTGTTCCCAGGGGCAGGGTTTATGTAAATTTTAGGGTTAGTGATGTCACTAACCCGGGAAGAAGCTCGTTGTAGTCCCTACCAGCTGTTGTATTCCGTACATTAAAGAAAATATCTCCCTTTGAACTTTGAGCGTTGTAACTTTGCAGATTATGCTCAAACAGCAACATTACACACTAACTAAAGTTAAAAAAGTGACATCATAATCAAGGACCCCTTTAACTAAATCAAATCAATATGTGGTGTGACCACCCTTTGCGTTTAAAACAGCTTTTGTCCAGGTACACTTGCACATAGTTTTTCAGGTAGCTTTGCAGGAAGGTTCTGTCTTGGAGACATTGCTGCAGTTCTTCTGGATTTAGTCTGTCTCAGTTTTTTCAAAGATAGACTTGATGATGGTGAGATCAGACATACCGGCTGTTGTTTGTGCATACAAAAATCTCACTGGATTATTAGAAATAATGGTAAAAGGAATGTTTGGAAATGTAAACTGATATTTCTGACACACAACAGCAATAGATTTTTTTTTTTTTTTTTTTTTTTGGTGTGACAATACAATGTGCCTAAGACTTTTGCACAGTACTGTATATATTATATATTTAATTTAAAATTAACTTTAAATATTTACATTTTAATCTGTCATAAGCAATAGTGAACTGTAAAACTAATGTTATTGTCTTTAGAATAGTTTGCAGCACATACAGTATCTATAAATATTATATATAGCCTATAAATATGTAATATTCAAGATATGCTTTTATTGTAAAACCTTTGCTCAGATACTAGATTAAGTAAATATGTTTATATATGGATTTTTGGCTATTTGTGTGAAAGATCAATTGAATAAGGTTCTTAGTGAGAAGAAACCCTATTTTTTTTTTTTTTTTTTACACAAAACAGCATATGTCACGCTAAACAGAAATGTAAACCCTTTTAGCCTCTAACCCCTATAATAACAACTACAGTAGCTACATATAAGTCCTTCCTCATTCGTTTCCCAGGCCTACTTAATTAAATATCCATGTGAGACCACGCCCCCTCAGATGCAATGGGCGGATAAGTAACTTTTTTTCTGCTCCACTTTATTTAATCGACAAAAGTTTGTTCAAACAGAGAGAATAAATAATTTAAACAGCACATTATTTAGTGAAATAAAAAAAAATTAAAAATGTACATTTTACATTAATAACTAATTCGTTTTAGAGTGCATCCTACTTCTGAGGAATGAACAAATGACGTATTGTCTAATGCAAAGGAGCTGTCCACCGCTGTGGTGCTGACCTTGCTCCAAAAAGTGTGTTTTAAGCATTAAAATGAGACTTTCCTGGGAATGATGATGTAAAAATGAAATTGTTTTATAAGAAGTTAGGCGACTGTAACTATACATAAACTACGCAACACTTCATCAATTCTTCCACTATTTATTTTGGCAGAGCACTATATATTCAACTGCATTCATCATAGCTTCATCACTGACAGTGAATCCTTCTCATATTCGTCATGATGTAACTCCATCATGAGCGTCAACCTTTCCATCACATGACTGAGAGTGATTATATGGCAGTGACATATTTCTTTTGTTGGGTTAAGGCAGTGACACGTCAAAAGCGCGCATTGTCGAGCGAGAAGCTTAAGGAGGATTCATTTTTAGCGCAAATGTTGTGTCGGGGGAGTCAGCCTTGTCTGCAGTATGTAACAAAACACGCTGAACATAACATCCTCGTTCTAAAATAGCCGTTTTCGCATTTCGTCATCTGCTCTAAATTTGCAGTCAACTGCATTTTAAGTGACAGCGCGCAACACAACAGGCTGTGTCATGAAAGTAGGGCTCTGTTTGTCGCCTCCCATCGCATTTTTACGTGAATATTCATGACATATTCTAGGAGAAAGTACAGTAGGGCTAGAGTAGTGTCGTTTCCCTCACTGAAAGGAGGTCGCGTGAACGTCTGGCGCGCGTGTGAAATGACGTTCCCGAGTGCCGGTCTCACAACTGTGGGTGAGGAAGGCAGCTCAGAGCCACAACTCCACTAGGATTGGACAACGGGCAGTGCAGTGGGGATTCCTGGGGACTGGTGTCTCTCCTAAAAGACAACTACGGCTTCATCACCAACAAAGCCAATGGCAGCATCGGAGAAAACGCTCATTTACCGCGAAGACACCGATTCGTTTAAGAACTTGCTTTCCAAACGGGACATGCGCCTGATAGCAGCACAAGAAGAGTCAAACTATGTGGATCTGAACGACCTGCTGGAACTGAAATTGGATGATACAAAAACAGTGAAAGTAACATTTACTGGAGACTCGAGTCAACTGGCAATTATTAAAAGTATTAGTGGCATGAGCGATTCAGAAGGAGAGCATAAACCTTCCACTGAAAAAATAAACGAATCTACTAAAAATAAATGCGCGGAAAAGTCGAGCTCTTTTGAAACAGCAACTTCGGAAATACCTCAAGCCGATAAAACGAACTGTACCGAGAAGAAAAGCCCCACATCCCCAAATTTGGAGACACAAAGCCTAGATAACAATGAAGAATACAATGAAGTTTATCTGAGCAGCAAAAGTGAATCGGACGATGAGGTCACTCTGGTGCTTTCGGATCACGACACGCCCGAAGACTGCGAAGATGAGTCCCACTATATCACAACCCACGAAATCCAGCTTTTGGAGTTGGACCATGATGTGGATTACGACTTTGAGACCGGATCGAGCTGGGATCTCGAGGACGATCTCCAGGTCTACTCGTTTGTCGATTATGCCTCTTTTGACAGTGATGAAACGATGGGGGCAAAAGAGGCGAGTATGAAAAGCAACCAGGTTAATACGAGCGGAGCAGTGGTCAGCAGTGAGCCTGAAAGCAATCTCTGTGACACAGACAAATGTGCCAGCTCAGATGAGGGCCTGTCAAAAAAGCAAAATACAACCGGGCAGATTCACCTGTCAATCAAAGCCACTTCCCGCGCTGTGAATGAGCCAAACAACATCCAGGACCACGAAAAAGACACAAGTCGCTATGTTTTGAGAGGAGTGGATGCAAAGGGAGACAAAGTGTGTGATAACGCAAAGTGTTTCATAGCTGTGCCAGGGCGCTTGCACTTCGGCAGCAAACGAGTGAATGAGTATTCCAGCGGTGCGTCCAGCGCGGTGAGCGAGCTGGATGACGCAGATAAGGAAGTGCGTAATCTCACTGCCAGGGCTTTCAAAAGTTTGGCGTATCCATATTTCGATGCCATCAACTTTAGTACTTCTAGTGAGTCTTCTGCTTCGGAGCATGGGCTGGGAATCAACAGGTGGTCGACGTTTGTTGACCTAAAGTATGGCAAGGGGCGAGATAAAAACTTAGTAGCACATAAAGGCTCCACACCCAATTTCCATTTCGCCAAAAAGAGGGACGGTAAGGGGATAACCGGCTTGACGTTGACCAGCATGCGAGCGCCCCCCGTTGAGATATTCGCTCTGAACGGCAATTTAGTCGGCCACAAAAACGCATCGTCCACCACAAAAAAGATTGAGCTCATGGGGAAGTTCTCACAGGGGCAAAGTGGCCTCATAAGACTGACCGAAACGCTAAATTTTCGATGCAATGTCAAATCCGGGCAGCCTGTAAACGAAAGCACTGAAGGATCACGTTCCACAGATGAAGTTACACACACCTTGCCAAGCGCTCAAGGGAGTGAGGCCAGCAAGAGACCCTGCAATGCAGGTGAAACCATGGACGACACACACAAGAAAGCCATATTCGCTTCGAGTCTCCTCAAAAATGTCATTTCTAAGAAAATGCAGTTCGAGCAAGAGCGCAAAATGGAGAGGGGCGAGATATGCGAGGCGCACCACGCGCCCTCTCCGTGCTTCACGACGCAAGAAGCACAGAGAGAGAAAGCGGCCAAGAAAAATTCCAAAGGGCTGCAAAGGCAAAGCTCAAAATTCTCAGAAGCCGACTCCGACTTCACTATCGTCTGCGTGGACGATCTGGGCGACATAGTAGACGGTAATTCAAGCGATTCCAAAGACGACGCGCGCAAAGAAGAGACTTTGACAAGTGCATCAGAAACTAATTTAGAGTCGGCGAATGATACTAAAAAAGGAGCATTCGAAGCATCCAAAAGCACGCTGCTTCGAAGCCAAAATAGCGCGTTCAGATCGTGGAGGGACGGCGAGCTAGAGTTTCAAAAGGAACATAAAAACGACAAAACTCCTGAGGGGAAGCCGCTGCGCGAGTGTCCGGAGGAAACCAACGATTCAGCAAGCGGCAAGCACACTAAAATGTCGCATTTATTTGTGCCAAGCATACAGCTTCCGTCCTCGGAGAGGGACCTCAGGAAACCCCCGCCGAATGAGAATTATTCCACGCGCGATCAAGGAGAAAGCGGAGCTTTAAAGTGTCGCTCGAACACACTTTATGTGTCAGACGCCACGCGCAGCGCTGTGACATCGAAGTCCCCCGAAATCAAAATAAGCCTGCGGAGCATACGGGACAACAAAAGCGACCCGTTCAATATCGCGAAGCTGCTGACTCCCAATTTAGGCTGCAAGACAGCTGAGGACACCAGATGCCAAGCGCTCGCCGCGGCTTTCAAGGGTGAGTCCTCTGACAAAGTGCCTCACTTTATAGTCAGAGACATTAGAGATAGTAAGGGCAAGCTACAGACACCCATTCACCAGGTTAGAGACGTGCGTAAATTGGTTAAGAGCTCGTATCACTTTGTGTCTTTAGATAACAACGACAACAAATCTAGTGATGGTGAGCAGAAGACATTAAAGCAGAGTCCTTATCTGAACTCAGCCTCTCTTTCACCCATAGTGATTAAATGCCACTCTGTGAATACAAATAGCAATGTGAAGCAATCCGGAAATTTAATAGACCCCCCCAAGAGACGATTTCCAGAGGATATAGTTGAGACTGACAGGTCCTCTCCTCAGGTTGCCGTAGCTAACAGGCTGCCAAAGCAAGAGGTTCCAACCGGATTAAGAATCGAGACAAGCACAAAAAAACAAGATAAAACAAGCGACGCCAGTGAGAAAAAAACCGAACCCAAGATGGCCAACCAAGCCGCTTTGGAAAAACTGCAAGCCGCTGTCAAAACAATGGAGCAACTGTATGTTTTTGACAAGAATGAGTGGAAGAGAAAAACAGAACCGCGGCCGATAACAGACAGCCACGTGCTCTCGCTCATCTCCAGCGAGAAACACACTGTGGAGGAACAGGAAAGCAGTGCTCCTGCAGATAGTTTGCTGAGACGAGATTCAAACTCAAACCTGATGGAGACGCCCCCTAAAAAAGACGACAAGTCATCAGCCACTCCAATTATGCGGGAAGTGCGAAACGGCCCTAAAGCACTCATGCAGCTCACAGGAACGCCATGCAAGAATATAACCAAGAAGCCAGTAGCCACAAAGACACCGCAAACGCACGTTGCATCACCAGCATCTCTGAGCACGAAGGCCGTGACAACCAAATCTCCGAAACTACCCATTTCCTTCAAGATATCTCAGCCAAAGCGTGTGCTAGAAGAGCGGGAGAGGCCGAACGGCAGTGAGACTGAGTTTGCCCCTCTGCAGTTCACTTCCACAGCAGATTCGGAGAACTACCTAACCATACCCGTGAAGCCTCACGTCACGTCCGCCAAAAAGCCGACCGCAGCCGGACTGAGCAAAATGGCTGTTTATACAGTCCCACCCGGAGGAGGTAAAACCCAAACGGCCAGTCCGCCTTCTTACCTGGCTCACAGTGACATCAGAAGCCATCCGTCACCAAAACGTTCATCGTTTGTCATGGAGACACGGTCCCCGGATACCCCTACCGCCACTATTTACCACACACCCCTGCCTGTCACAATGCAAGCTGCTCAGCCTCAAGTTATTTGCTTCTCCCCTTCAGTTCAACCCTCCCCCATCCCGACAGAGCACTTCCAGACAACCCAAAGAAAGATGCTGCTGGATCCCACCACAGGAAGCTACTACTTGGTGGACACTCCGGTGCAGCCAGCCACCAGACGTCTGTTCGACCCAGAAACCGGACAGTATGTGGACGTCCCCATGCCGCAGCAGCCTCCCATGACCCCCGTCCCACTTCCGATATCCCCTCTCGCTCTCGGCCCGGGAGCTTATGGCCACACCTACATGTTTTACCCAGGATACATGCCAACCACGATGATTCCCACACGCACTATTCAGTCCCAGCTCTCTATGCAGTCAGAAGCAGATGATGGGGAGAAATCCCATTCGCACATGGGACAGCAGGAGGATGGGGCTTATATGGAGAGCCCTTACTATATGCCATCTGGGAAGTCGTCGCAAACAACCTCTGTGGCTCAACATGTTACCACCAGCAGGCTGGCCAACAGCAAGCAGCCTGTCATCAGCATCACCTCCCAGCAAGGGCCAAGGATCATCGCTCCCCCCTCCTTTGACGGCACCACCATGAGCTTTGTGGTGGAGCATAGGTAAAGTCCCGCCCACCTGCAGCGTAAGTGCAAATTCTTTATTTCTTCATCATATTTGCATGCATTGAATGTTTTTCATAATGTTAAGGGCTTTTAAAAATGATTGACTATATTTGAACTAAAAAAAAAAAAACATTTTTAAAGGATTAGTTCACTTTAAAATGAAAATCACCCCATGATTTACTCACCCTCAAGCCATCCTAGGTGTATATGAATTTCTTCTTTCTGACTAATACAATAGGAGTTATATTAATAATCACCCTGATGCTCCAAAGCTTTATAGTACACAGAAAAAAACTTTTTGAAGCTCGAAAAAAAGTGCATCCATCCATCATAAATCTACTCCACACGGTTCCAGGGTTTAATAAAGTCCTTCTGAAGCGAAGCGATGCATTTGTGTAAGAAAAATATCCATATCCAAAAATATCCATATTTAACATGTTTTAAAATAAAATAACTAGCTTCCACTAGCTTCTTAAAGTGAACTAATCCTTTAAGATTTTGCTTGAACTGAAAATGCTAAATAATCATACAACAATACAAAATACAAGAATGGCAATGTCTTTATCTTCTAGCTACACGACATGTCTTTTCCAAGATCTTTAAGACATTTTCAGTTTGATTACTTAATGTCATCTCACATACCTGTTTAAAACATTGTTTTGTTACAGTTCAGTTCATTGTTTGATTTTGTTTTTTAGTATTGTGGAATACTATTGTGTAAGTTAATACTTAGATATTTAAAGGGTTAGTTCACCCAAAAATGAAAATTCTGTCATTAATTACTCACCCTCATGTAGTTCCAAACCCGTAAGACCTTCATTCATCTTCGGAACACAAATTAAGATATTTTTGATAAAATCTGAGAGGTATCTGACTCCTCAATAGACAGCAATTTAACCACCACTTTCAAGTTCCAGAAAGGTACTAAAGACATCGTTAAAACCGTTGATGTGACCAACCTTAAAGGGGGGGTATCACACACAGTTTCTTCCAATCTCATGTTAATCTTGAGTACCTATAGAGTAGTAGTGCATCCTTCATATCTCCAGAAAGTCTTTAGTTTTATCATATTTATAAAAGATACATACGCTGTAGTCTTTCCGAAAACAGCCGAGCGCCTGGAGGCGTGCAGTGTGAGCGGAGCTAAAGAGTCACGAGCACGCGCAGCTTTTGCGTAGTGATCGTCTGCAAGCTATCAATGGTCAGCTAAACAACTGTATTTAAACACACACAATACACCATCGGATTATCCCTGGATAACTTTTGAATCACTATAATCAATATAGCGTATAGTGAATGATGAATAATGAATTTATGAATTCACTACGTTCGTGTTGTTTACATTATATGCACTTAGGCGCCTATTGCCAACAAAACAGACATTTGAAGCAGTTTTACTCACCACCTGCGGTTCCGAATCATGACCGGGATTATTACCGCTGTGACCGCTCCATCTTTCAGTTTAAAACGATCTGTAAATCCAGCGTGGAACTGGGCCTTGTTTATGAAACCATAAGCGCCGATCCTGAAGGCTCGAGCAGCTACGGAAAAACACGAGATATTCTCCATTCATTTTAACCAATAAAAAAGTGATTGCAACTATCAGTTTCTATGGTTATTTTAATAACAAATATCGAGAGCGCATCAATGTAATGCGCAAGCGCAAAACTCTAAGCTCCACTTAATGCTGGGTTCTTTGGGAAGCAAGGTTGTCTTTCCCTCACAACCAAAAACACACTTCTTTGGTGACAATGTTGATTTCGTGAAGTCCTGTGACCTGTGCAGTGCTGCCGATGACTTCCGTAAAGCCCATACAAGGAATTCCGACCTTTCTGATGTCACACTGGCACATACTCAAAAAAAAGACAGTGAAATTTATGAGGATTTGGAAGAGTATTTTTGGCACAGAAATACTCCGTCATACGTCCAACTCGTGTTTTGAAACTTTGGCCATGTTTAGCATGAGAATCCAACTCTTTAACAGTGTAAATAAGTCAGAATACATGAAATAGCATTACACCCCCCCTTTAATGTTATGAAGCGACTAGAATACTTTTTGTGCGCAAAAACAAAACAAAAATAACGACTTTATTCAACAATATCTTCTCTTCTGTGTCATTCTCTTATGCTTTTTACGTTCAGCGCTTCCAGGTTCTACGTCAGAACGCCGGCTCAGTATTAGCAAACGCTGTTCACATGAGCAGCACGAGGCACATGTATGATGCTGACACAGGAGCCGGCCAATAATGAGCCGGCGTTCTGACGTTCTGAAGATGAACGAAGGTCTTACGGGTTTGGAACGACATAAGGGTGAGTAATTCATGACAGAATTTTTATTTTTGGGTGAACTAACCATTTAAGATTTACAGTATATACTCAGTATAGTATAAACTCAGGAAGTATTATATTGTATAGATTAACACAACAATGTAAACAACAACAAAAAAGATTCAATACATTTGATACAATTTTTCAGATTTAGCTTGAACTGAAAATGCCAAATAGCTTTTCAAACCTTTAATAGCTCTTGAGCATCATTTTAGATAAATAATAATGTCTAAAGACTGATAATGTATATACTGTAAATCAGTGATGGTGATTATATACTATAATTTTAAGGGACTGTTCACCCAAAAATGAAAATGAATCTTTCATTATTTATTCATGTTGTTTGAAACCTGTATGAAAAGAAAAAAAAACTTCCATTTTTTGTACTTCCGGCTTATAAGTGCACTTCATTAAGACAAAAAACACAAGTCACATCAAGCTACAACAATCTACTACCGCTTCACCCTTTTCTCTCTGGCCACAAGGGGGCCCTTAAAACTGTGTAAATTATCTTTAACAGCCTTTAGTATTTTTTAAATGAAAAATTGTGTTGCTTTGATGGCCGCTTAAATTGCTTACAGCTAGGAACATCCCTGTTTTAAAGAACTGTTTTTGTCAAAACAACATTGGACCCCATTGACTTAATATATAGAAAAACATGGACATTTTTTGAAATATCTTCTTTTGTGTTTTGCAGAAGAAAAAAAGAGTCATACAAGTTTGGAACGACATAACGGTGAGTAAATGATGACAGAACTGTAATTGTTGGGTGAACTATTCTTTTAGATTCTCATAAGCTAAAGAATTATATATCTGATACTTCCTCTGTAGACCTGTAGACATATTTGTGAAGTGAAGTGAAGGCCAAGAATGATAAACCAAACTCGGAATTTGTCTCTGCATTTAACCATCCAAGTTATTGCGCACACATTAGGAACAGTGAGTAGTGAACACACACTGCAAACCATGACACACACACCTGGAGCAATGGGCAGCCATTTTCTGCTGAACACGCAACCTTTGGTTTACCAGTCTGACTCTCTAACCATTAGGCCACAACTGCCCCTTAAAGGCAATGCGTTGGCTGGGAATATATCATTGCCATTATATTGATTAATTTGAATTACTTAAAAGAAATCGAGGCTTTGATTATGAAGAAAATTTGTCTTTTTTGGTTGTTTATGGGTTATTTATACTTGTTGGAAGTTGAAAGCCACCTGTTTTTTAGAGTGTTGTGTTTGCATTTACATTTTGCAGATGCTTCTATCCAAACTAACAGTAAAAGTTTACAGACTTACAGTGCATCCAGGATATAAATGTCTTATCAGTTTGTGTGTTAGAATCGAACCCTCAACATTGGTATTGCAGATGCCATGCTCTATCGTTAACACTACAGGGTTTAGAGTCTTGCAAAATGATTCACACTTTACACTCTTAGAAGAAAAGCTTCTATACAGAACCTTAAAGAGTTCTGTCAGGTGCTTCATATATACTCTACAACCTTTTAAGGGTTCCCATCATGGGATCATTTTGTGGATTTAGTTTTAATTAATTAATTTTGTTTTAATTAATTTTTATTTTGATTAAATTATGAATTAAACAACTCGTAAACACACTTTTTCACTAGAAACACTGAAATAACCTGTTAAACATGAAAGTATTATGCAATCATTTAAGACATTTCTCCTTATATAGAACCTTTTTATCATAAAGGCTTCTTTACAATTGAGTCAAGAACCCTAGGCTTCTATATAGAACATTTTTTCTAAGACTATATAGTGTATAGAATTTGGATCCACATTGCTGCAATATTATGTCACTTATAATATTTTCCCCCATTTCACAATATTATTCCCCTATTTTGTCAATTTTTTCTGTCTATGAATAAAAATGTTTGATGCCATTTGTATCTCATAAATTCAGTGATGGACAAAGTACACAAATCAAGTATTTGTGTAAAAGTACAGATACTATACTTTTTATTTATATACTTTATATGTACTTTTACTGTACTTAAAATATTACTGCAGTAAAAGTTTAAGTACTCATTTTCATTATTAATTGAGTAAAAGTACAAAAGTAATTGATTTTTAATGTACCTAAGTATTAAAAGTAAAAAAGTACTGATCAATGAACCGTTTATTATTTATTCTATGGCCAGTACTAGTCAGCACTAATAAGAAAAAACATTATGTATTGATCTGCAAATAAGCAAACTTTTTATTTTTATTTTATTACCAAAACGTATTATACATATTATACTTATTATACACATGTACTACAGAGCCCCTAAAGGGACATGGTGATGGAAAAAAAATGACATGGGAAGAAAAAAAACATATTTCAATGCTTTTGCGTTCTCTCGCAAAAGTTTTGTGTTTCACCGAGAAACTTACTTTTCATGGCATTCAAGCAGTGATGACATTTTGACCAGATCATTGAATCAGTGAGTTGTTTACTCAAGAACAGCTGCAACTGGATCAGTCAGATTCGTGAATGAATCGTTCAGTGTAATTCTGACTTTTTTCTCCCAATTGTGAATTTATATCTCGCAATTTCGAGAGAAAAGTCAGAATTGCAAGATATAAACTCGCAATTGTGAGAAACACAGTCAGAATTGTGAGATAAAAAGTCACAATTTCATTTTTTATTTTTTATTCAGTGGCGGAAACAAGCTTCCATATGAATCAGACATCGCTATCGTGTCTCGGTTTGGGTTATAGCAAGGAGCAATGTTTTTATGAAATAAAAAGTGTAATATTGTGCTTTGGAATATAGTGAAGTAAAAGTAAATATTCCCAAAATAAATACACTCTGATAAAGTACAGATACTGTTTTTGAAATACGAAGTAAATGAAGTAAAACTACTTTGTTACGGTCCACCACTGCATAAATTATTTGCTTTACACTAATACCATATGTGACTGTACACTATTTTGTTTACATGAGTATAAATAAAAATGATTTTATCTTAACACCTCCTGCTCAAGTCATAAAAAGCACCAACAAAATACATGACTACTGTTCTATTTCCTCAAGAGCTACTGTATGGCTATGGTATGGATGGTGATAAGATAAGACCTATAAAGAGCTTGTTTGGTGTGGCGTCTGCTCTGCCCATGGGCAGAAGGGAAGAGGCGTGGCATTGTTGGCATAGCAGTGGGAGGAGAGAAAGGTCAGCCAGTTTGAGGCATGTGTTTGTGCTGATACAGTGTTGTGCCAGCTGCTGCTGGATATCAAGACTCATCGTCCTGAGATGCTTGGGGCGCAGGCAGGTCACCTTTTTATAGGACAGCCTTATGTTAAAGGGAAAGACCCAGAGGCGGGCCAGAAGCTTTAGCTGAGGGATATTATACAAACAAATCAGCCAGCGTGCGTTCCGGCGGCGCAGGGGAGTAATGTAAGATGCCTGATCTGCAATATTTTAATGACCAGTAATCCAGCTATTAGCAAGCAGTGGATGGTTTTAGAGACACTTGAAGATCATGCTCGATTTTAAATACGGCTTAAATAACTAACCTGTTAACTGATAACTTTGTTCGCATTGCTGACTGAAGAAGTTTTTAATATTATTCTTGTTTTGTTTCACACAGGAGCCCCGTGACATCACCTTTTCTCTGAGTTGATGTCTCTCTTTCATTTTTTGCTGAATTTATTCACTGTATTTTGGAATCTCCTTCATCATGAAATCGCCCCACTCTTCTCCCTTTATTATTTGTGGCCTGCTTGTTTATCCTGATTATCCCACTTGTTTCATTCTGTGTTATAACATTTTTTCTATCTGCTTCTCAAATCTTTATGAAAGTGGATGGATTTTTCTGCATTGGATTTTTTTTTCAATGGGTAGTTGAATTCATGTGCATTTACTGTATAGGTTATTGTAAAATATCACTTTAAGCACCTTCGGAATGATGTCAGTTAAATAAGTTAAAGAGAACTTGGTTACACTTTACTTACAGCCTTTATACGTATATATATATATTGCATTATAAAAGTATTTTTTTGCAATGTAGTGTTGTCAAAACTGAAATACATCTAAAATGCTTCCAATACTCATTTTCCACAGAAAAGATGTACACAATACCAACTGCGCTTTCTCGCTCTCTCATCTCTCCGACAGCGAGTTGACACACAAACCCGCCTCCCCTCACTCACTTGTTTCATTTGCTCCGGATGAATATTGTTGGCGTTACAGGGCTTGAATTTCGGCGTGGGATTGACCGTATTTCACATAATTTTACTCATTACTGCAGATTTTGTGCTCACACCCAAAGTGCGCACACTAAAGGACTAAATCAGGAATAAATTGAGTTCTTTTTCACTGCTTATTGCGCTCAAACCGTACAACCGTAGCACAAAATAATGTCAAAATGGCGGTCTTATTCATGTAAACACACAGTCAGTTATGTTTTAAGTGAACGTAAACAGTTGAGAAAGAAAACACGTGTAACAGTATAATGGATCCGTGTGTCAGGTCTTAAAGTGACAGCAGCCTAATATACATGCTGCCAAATTATAAGATAATATTAAAAATATCTATATGGCAGTTTTTCCCCTTGGTATCAATGTCTAAATTGTGGCCAGTGAAAATGCTGAGTGGCTAGTAACTTTGGAAAACCACTAGCCACAGTGGCTGGTGAGCAAAAAAGTTTATGTCAAGTCCTGCTCATGAATAATTGTAACCATAGTTATAATACATTATGATACTTATCTATTCATTGTTACACTTTTATAAAGTATAATGCTTTAAAACACATGACAAACAATTTCAGATGTAACAAGGAATCTGCAAATATTATTATGCATTTTAACTTTGGTTACAATGGTAACACTTTATAATAATTTTACATTAGATAATGTTAGTTAATGCATTAACTAATTAACAATGAGCAATATATTAACAGATACAACCTTTGATGCATTAGTAAATGTTGATATTAATAAATGTTGATATCAGATTAATAAATGCAGTATTGTTTATTCTTAGTTCATGTTAACTAATGTAAAGTGTTACCGTAACAATTATTTATGAAAAGATATCATTCATTATAACGTACATTATGAATACCATTATAATGCATTATACATAAAGGCTTTAAGTAAAGTGTTACCGAGAACTTTTTAAATGATGACTGCTAAGGAAGCACTGATATTAAAATTCTTACAATAATTATTTTCATATCATGGCTGCTAACCAATAAGTAGCCAATATTAAAACTCTACTATACTATTTTTATCTAAATAATTTAAAAATAAAACACTGAAAAATAAAACCTATTATTTTAAATGCTACGAGTGAATTTTGGCATCATAATGTAACAGTATGAATACTGAGACAGTATTCAGTATTAATAAATTATTAGTGTTTTTCAAGACTAACTATGAGCATTAGAAGATGGCAAAGGCAACCTAAATGTAAAAATAGGCCAATATTTGTGCACAATTATATATCCAATATTGACTGATTAATAAAAAAAATTATCCCATTATGAACAAGCACTTAAATTGATACTGTTGTATCTGTTAACAGGTTCTCTATATAAAACACATAAAATGTCTCCTGATTTCCATCATTCCTTGACTGAAGTTCTTCTCCTGACCTTGATTCTCAACACTCTTCCTTGAGAGGTGTTCTGTGAGCTTAACGAATTACAATTTTATATTGTATATTTTTGTGTTGTTTTTTCTGCTGGTATTGAATAGACCACCACATTGAACACACACAAATGTGTGGTGATGTGGTGAATGGAGTGTTTTAGGGGATGGTATTTCCTCTATTATCTCACAGTACCAGTATAGTATGAGTGTTTGAGTGAATGTGTTTACCAAGTCATTTTGATTTGGTATTGCAGTTTCATCACTTTTGGCTGCAGTGATAATGGATCAAGGTCAGGTGAACTGATTTCAGGTGAAGAAATGAAAGATATTAGAAGGAATTTCTTGTATTTTGAATACAGAAACTGTTATACAAAACACAGTTTACAAGATGTAGCTTTACACCGGACGCGACAGTTGTCAACAGCTTGAGGCTGTCTACACTGGACATGACAAAGCGACTGTTGAAAATCCATTTGTTCTTCGTATTAGAAGTAGTGTAAGCGCTTGAAGTTTGTCAGAAATAGAACAGAGCATCAGTTTACTGTCAGAGATTTGTTGCGTCGTCCACATCCAGTGTAGACAGCATCGCTCATTATAAAAGGTTCAATATAGTGCAACAATGCCCGCCTACTTTTTTAAAATTTTTCAATAAAGTCATTGTTAAAGCGTTATAAGCCATAAATGAAATGAACCAGCTACAAGGTGAATCATAGAACTACAAACATTGATTTAAAGCAAAAGAAGTATTTGAAAATTGGACAAAAATACAAAGGTACAAACCTGTGTACTTAATGGCTTTAGTGAGGGAAAGAACTACAATCCCATGAAGCGTTGCGAACAGCGTAATCAAATAAAAAATGAAGGAAAAATATAAAACTACTCATTTAAAGAGGTTGAGAATATATATATATATATATATATGTATATATATATAATTGGAGTGGGTAGGGCTTTTTTTAACCACAAATTCTGCTGTTAAACACGATTATTTTAGAACTAAGCTGAAATAAAGTGGGCTGAAGGCTTCAACAGAAGCAGATACCATCAATTAGCAACCTTGTAGCTCACAGTAAGGCTGTCTGTAAAGTTTTATAAGTTATCGTTAAAAATCAGTTTCCCTATGGAGAAAATGAATGGAGTTTTTACTTCTTGAACCCGGCTGTTGCACTCTGTTGTCTTTTGTCGCATCACGCCGCTCGCATGTAGAAACGCTATTAGACAACATTTAGCATCATTACAAATCATCAGAGGTTTTCCACGGGAAATTTGACTGAACCTCAATTTCAAAAGAGTAGCCTAATCTATACATGCTGAAGAGTATTGTAAACTGTTTGAACAACTTGTTTATTTTTCTTGTTTATTTTCAAGATTTTGCCATTTTTCTTTCACTGTGTCTACACCGGCCATGCCACAACAGCTAGAAGCTGTCAACACTGGATGCGACAAAGCGACAGTTGCCAATCCATTTATCCTTCGTATCAAAAGTAGAGCGAGTGCTTTAAGTATGTCAGAAATAGAACGGTGGATCAGTTTACCGCCTGGAATCTGTTGTGACGCGCCACATCCAGTGTAGACAGCATCGCTTATTATAATGGGTTTTATTATTTTTTCGCGTCTTTATAACTGACATTATTCTGAACATTTTAATAACAGAGGCCATACATTTGGATCCTCTGTTATATCTGTTTTTTTGTTTTGTTTTGTTTTTGTTTTTTTGATGCACATAGCTAATTTTTAATAACTCATGTTATAGTATTGTGAATTCATTCATTATTTCAGCTGTTGGAGCTGCTGGCCAGTCCGTTAAGCTGTCTTTGACAAAGTTTGGTGTGGCGTTGTCATCAAATTAATGATAATATCATTTCAGAGTGTTTAAATTCAGTGACAAGATTAAGTTTACTTAAAGATATTTTTTAAAAGAATAAATATGTGAATTACATAACATCTGCGTAAATATGTAAAAATGTTTCTGTTTGGTATGTGCAATATTTTGGTTTTGTTTGTAATCAGAAGTCACCTGATGTCATAAGACGACACTGAATGTTCCTGTAAGGGCCATTGTTTAATTATAAGCAATCACTGTTTTAAGAATTACACTTGATAAATGATATTTGAATGAGACTGACATGATGACAAAGTTATGTTACAGTGGTTAGAAGTATGTGCGAAGATGGATGGGCGACGTATTGGATGAGAATACGCATTATAGCGTCTTAGAAAGAATAAAGACTGAGATTCAAAACAAAGGGATGCAAAAAGGGAGAAATGCTCTCTGATTTGAAGTTACAGGAAAAATAAAAATTGAACTTGATATCATTTTGTTGTTGTTTTTTCCTTTTCTCTGTTTCCTTCTTCTTTGAAAATGCTACTTGTCCAATAAACATGTACTTTTCCAAAGACTGCACCAATAGACATTACTCAGTTTTTTAAATTAAAGTAGTAGTAAGTAATTTGCTAATGTTCCAATGAGTGCTTCACATGGGCGTTGTTTACTAGAGCCCATATCAGTTGTTGTTACTAAGCACAATGGCATTAAAAGAATGACTCCAGCAAACCTCTCCTGACTGTTTGCCAACAACTATCTGTCAGCTGTACAAAGTATTTTTACCATCTCAGAAGCATATTAAGAGCTCATTGACAGCAATCTATTTGAAAGTCTATGTAAAGTGCCTATGATCAGGAGCATGAATATATGGGAAGCAACAAATCCATATGCTAATATGTGTTGCAAAGCGCTAATGTGAAAGGTGATAGTCTAGTAGGCTGTCACACATTCCTATACAGCAATGGGAATGTAAACTTCCATATTAGCTGTAACTCTACTCAGGTGACATGCCCTCGCAGCAGTGCTCTGAATTAAGACTGACATCTGTTTTATCATTTTAATTCACTGAACTTATAATTTTAGTTTCTATCAATGCAATTCCATGAATGATTTATAAATAATGTTTTTGTGCTAACGTTTTGAGAACATTATTAAATACCAGTTATGAACAAAACATTTGATTAATGTTACTGGAAGAACGTTTGTTCATAACTTTGAGAGAACCTTGCCAGAACATTTGCCAATGTTCTAAGAATATATGCAAAGTTCATGGTCAGTTTTGTTGTAGATGTGCGTCTTTTTTCTGTCAGTGCTACATTAAAAGCACTGTTACCATGTAGCAATGTGTATGCTATGAGGATGGCAGAATATTTCAGTTGACCACCTGTGCATGAAACATAATATGGTGTGACATTATATGTTGGGAGGGTATTTTGCAAGCCATGCTGTCAGACATACCATATCATATAGAGTGTGTTTAAATAACAGAATAGAAAACAAATAATTATTGTTACCTTATAAATTATGGTTTCAACACCAACCCTTTTTTGTAATAACTCATTATCCTTAGAATTGAAAATGTATAGGCTTAGTTTAACAATATACAGTGCATATCTCATGGTTAAACATCCAAGTTTAAGTGTACATTTATATAGAATATATATGATATATGATGATTCACACCATATGGCAGGTTCTTACACATCCAGAAAAACATGAAAAGGATTACAGTTTTTTTTTTTCTTTTCTTTTTTTAATAAGCATATACAAGTAAATACACAAGTAAATTCACAACAGTTGTTATCAATGTTATCAAAAACAAAAAAAATAAAATAAAATAAAATAATAAAATATATATATATATATATATATTATATATATAAACAAACAAACAAAAACAAAAAAAAAAAAGGAAAAAAACATTGAGACCGGGGTAGTAGATAATTTATAACAAAAAAGCCTCAAGTCTTCTCTTTTTCCCCCTCCCTTTTATATACAGTCAAACCAAAAATTATTCAGATGTTTTTGATATTTTTGATATATTTTTACTAGTGGGTGCAGGACACTATAGTTCATTTATTTAAGTGAGGATAGCAAAATAAAGTAAACTGTGACATATTATACCCAAAAATTCTTCATACAGTGGACTACCAGTAAAACTGATAAAAATTTGGAACCAAAAATTATTCAGACACTTAGACTGACCTGACCATGTTTTGCTTAAGTGTTATCTGACATAATTAAGATTTTTTTTTTCTGACACAGTTTAACTCTGAGATCTTGTCATATTTTATTACCATTTTTTTAAACTATAGTGAACAAACTGTATAAATGAATGAAATGTTCAAGGTGTCTGAATAAATTTTGGTTTGACTGTAGGCCTACAGCACACAATCAAATGTACATTATAAAAATGTATAAATATGATACAATGTTATGTAGCCTACTACACAATGTGATGGATTTTAAGACTTTGACATTGCTGGAAGTAGAAATAGTATCAAAATAATTCTATACAAAAAAAAGGGCTTTATAGACAAAACAATCGCACTTATGACAAAAGAAAACTTCGCTAGAAAAATAAATAGATTTATTAGAAAATACCTGCCTCTTAGATTCTTGTCAAAATTAGGAAAGACAAATGATCCTTATGTAGGCTAACAACGAAAAACTGTCCAAGAAAGAAGCGAAAACAATCAAACAGAATTTTCTCCAAAAAGTAGTTAACTGTGTGCAAAAAAGGTGGGGGACAGACTCATCTACCACTCCACAAAAGGAGCAGTGAAACATTTTTTATTATTATTTAATATAATTTAATATTTATTTAATATAAAGACTGACAGGGTAAAATCGATGTAGAAATTTAAAAGATAGCCTACCTCTTTTAACCTTATTAGTGATTAGATATTTGTGGGTTAAATGTCCTTACTTGCCCTCACCAACATGGCGAACTGTGGACGTTCTTACGCTGAACGAGTCGCTTTTAAATGACGCAGCATATTATAGCACATGAGATGACAGACCTACTGCAAAGGCAGCAGTTTAGAGGTAGTTTTCTCTTTCATATTTGTAATTCTGCTATTTTTGAAGTAAATTATCACTATTTTATGGGCCGTTTTATAACATACGTCGGTATGCTCGTTTATGGTGTTTTGCATATTTTGATAGTCAGACTCTGAATCCAGCTGTTGTTTGTGAACTTATTAAGACGTCGATATCTTAAGTTAACCTGTATTGCATGTTAAATAATATGGAAGTAATACCTTTATACAATAAAATAACTGTCAGAGCTCATGATACCACAGGCAAAAATGACATAAAGGTTGTTAGTTGCCATCTTTGGTAGAAAGCTATTCTAGGCATCATAGTCGCAGTTAAACGCTCATACGGTAACCACAAATTGTGTCTAAATTTTAACGGGTTTTGTTACATCGGTGTGTAGGTGTTATTTAAATTGTACGAGTTCTTCTCTGGATGGCGATTCATCTCAGTGACTCGAATCTTTTGAATCAGTTCACTTAAAAGATTCGCCCACGGTTTCGACCAGTATATAAAGAAGTAATTTGACTATTCACTTAAGCAATTCTTTTAAAAAAATATCTTATTACCCTTTATTACAATATGTATACATAAGGCTTCAGAAAGGTTTTACGCAACATGTCATTTTAATGTTTTTCAATTGTTGAGCATCTTTTTTCAAGCCCAAATAAATTATGAATTTCAAACGCATTCTTGTATCATTTTAACTGAATGTTCTGTCATTTTTACACAATAGTAGTGGAGATATCCAAATCTGTTGAGATTAAAAACTGTCTCTCAATATTATTTGCTACTCCAGGATCTTCAGATTAAAATGGCCACAGATATGGCCAGTGCGCCTGCAGTTCAGGAGAGAAGCCATGAATGTGCAAACAATGAAAATGAATCTGCAAAGGATGAAAATGAGACTGTACAGACTGGAGAAACTGAAACACTGTCTAAAAGACAAAGGAAGAGACTTCTTAAGAATCAACAATGGGAAGAACAGAGAGAACTTCGCAAGTAAGCTGTGTTGTTTTTGTATTATTTATAAACACATAGTTTTTTATTAATCTGAATGAGCTTTTATTTTAGTTTCAGCAATTTTAGTGCTTGTGAAATAGTACTTTTATTTCAGTTAGTATTAGTATTATATAGGTTTTTCATCTAATACTTAAATTTTTGTTTCAGTTAATGATTTGGAATAGTTTTAGTTAATCAAAAATAACAACACTACAAGTAACCATTCAAAATGTTTGCTCTACTAATACATGGTTAAGTGGCTCGTGCTGATATTATTTTAATATGAAGAGTCATTCTATAATTTAGGGTACATTTCACATCAGCAAAAAGAGTAAAAACAATATGCTTTCGAAATAAAACAATAACAGTAACATAGTTGACGTATGTAACATAGTAAGTTGACAGGTAACATAGTTGACAATTTCACCATTTTGCTTCATAATTTCAATGGCAGGCCTTGTCTGGCCAACCAAATGTTATTTTCTCGATATGGTTAACCTCACATTTTAATATCTATTTGAATTAAAATCATAAAAATATTGCAAACCATAACAATGTGCCCAACGTAGTTGATGGGCAATTAATATATTCCTTGACAATAGGTCATTGGAAATAAAGTATAGAAAAAAACAATATGATAAATATCATAATGTGTTCAAAATATCTGCCGCAGAAGAAAATGACATCACATGATGCTGGTTTTGGGATAAACCATTTTTTTAGTTTTCAAAGGGTGTTTGGTTAGTAACATAATTGACAGACATAAATAAAATGAAATATTTTCTTATTGGAAAGGAAATTAAATTTAAACCCAATCTATGTTTCTAAGGTATTTATAAATTTAATATAGATAATCTTGACTTTAACATTTTTTTATTCATTATTGTTTTGAACTCAAGACTCACTTCAAAAAGTCGACATTGAAAAAACTGTAATTTTAGGGACTAAAGACAATTTCAAGCAAACTGAAAAATGGGGTGCATAAAATATTGGTGTGAGATTATAATATGATATTTCTGAAGAAAATGGTTAGAAATATAATTATCATCAATGGACATGAAATTTACCCTAAATTATAGAATGTCCCAGGAGCTTTAATTGTCCCTTGTCATAGTGCTGTTGGGGTTTAATGTGTTTTTCCCCCCTGGATGTACAGACAGAAGCGGAAAGAGAGAAAACAGCAGAGGAAACTCGAGAGACAAGCACAGGCTGATGACGGAGTGGAGTGGACAGGAAAGAAGCGTTTGCGCAGGTCGGCAGAGCCCAGCCCTCTCAGACTGGTCATAGACTGCAGCTTTGATAACCTCATGGTGCTGAAGGTGAGCTCTGCCCCTTCACAACATCTGTAGTAGCAACAACTTCAGTAAAAGGCTTCTTACAAATCACTATGCTCACTTTCATAATGCAGTCTAGCTGTTGCACTGAAAAATCTTGTTGAAAGGTATTTTAAAGAACTAAATTTAATAAAGCTTCATTTATTTCTTATTGAGTAGGATGTAAAGAAACTTCACAAGCAGATTCAGAGATGCTATGCTGAGAACAGACGCACCCTACATCCTGTACAGGCAAATGATTCCTTCATATACATATATATATTTATTGAAAATGTGATTTTTAAAATCAAACTTGAAGCCTTAACAGCCTTTTCATATTTACAGTTTTACCTTACAAGTCATGGCGGTCAGTTAAAGCAAATCATGGACGAAATTAATAAAGGCTGGGTCAACTGGAAGGTAAGATGTGAAATGACACTACTAATAATAAATATTACAAATATTTATTTTGTTCACACTTTTGTAAAGTCATCTGACAGTAAATGTCAATTGCTGTCACAAAACTGTTGTTTGCTGCAGACATCTTAGTAAAGGTGAAAAACGTGAAAACTAGTTCCGCCCGAATAGGGTTTTTTTCAATGCTCAAAACTGTTTTGTGGTCTTGTTAATAATCTTTTGTATACTTTTAAACCAACTGTCACCAACACAAGAAGAAAACTCATTAGTTCTGCACAAATCATGATTCTTAATGCAAATTTTACCTGAAAGGGGATGAGCTATATGAGAACATTTGATGTATGAAATTTGGATAATGGAAAGCGATGCCTTTAACAAATGTAATTTCAATGTGGTGTAGGATGTCCATGTCAAGCCTGAAGCGTTTCATGAAATCATGAACAAGGACGACCTCGTCTACCTCACGTCTGATTCACCCAATGTGCTGCAAGAGCTGGATGAAGCCAAAGCCTATGTGATTGGAGGTCTGGTGGACCACAACCACCATAAAGTGAGTGGCTTGTTACAGTTAGAACTGAAAAAGGAAATTTACCATAAGTCAGTGTAAAGTTCATGGCACTGTTCAATCTCCTGAAAGTCACAGAAAGTAATTTCACTGGCCCTGCTTGCAAGGAGATTTTATTCTGAGCTGAATATAGGGTGGCACTTGTCATAAGTTTTTATTTTTACACTGAAGCTCTTGGTTTTGGTGAATTGAAATGCTTTATTACAGGGAATCACATTTGGTCGAGCCCAAGAGCTTGGCATTGCTCATGCTCAGCTTCCTCTGGGCAGTTTCGTCAAGATGAATAGTCGCAAGGTGCTGGCTGTCAATCATGGTGAGATGCCCTTTTTTTACATTCTCTCTAAGCCCCGTTTACACCTGGTATTATGCGTTTTGGTTGATCAGATCACAAGTGGACGAGGGAGACACATTCCTGTTTATACCTGGTGTTTTAATCTGTCTCTTTTGTCCACTTTCCACCACTTCTGTCCTGATTTCTTAGGGGGGAGGGCCTATAGATGGGTAAATGTATGAGTTTTTTTTTTTTTTTTTTTTTAGATCTTTCGATCTACTGGACGAAATAAGCATATGCTTTTATAATTTACATATGAACACAAAAGGAGATGACGGAAAAACATACGGAGAGCAGCATACCAAATGGGTCTTCAGCCAACAAAGTTTAAATTCCGTCCGGCTAGCGTGCTTCCCATAATGTTTACGCATTAGGTCAGTAGGCAGAGAGTAGGTGGTCTTTTGTGGCTGTTCGTATTCATTTGACAACATGAGTGTCTACACTACAAAAGCAGTCCAGTCAAAACCTTTTCGACCACCTCTGGAACTGGTCGAAAGTGGATGAGCTCAAAACATTTTAGACCCCGTTTACACCTGTATTTAGCGTCATCCACTTGATGAAATCGCTTCTTAATGTCAGGTGTAAATGGATATCCATTCAAATGACACTTCTTCTGTACTGTATGGAGGTTTCTACCATGGAATGAAAATAAAAAGTGGTAATTGTGTCTTTTTATCTCACAATTCTGACTTTTTTTTTCTTGCAATTCGGACATTATAACTCACAATTGTGAGTTTATATCTCACAATTCTGAGAAGAAAAAGTCAGAATTGCAAGTTTATATCCTGCAATTCAGAATTGTGAGACAATTTTTTTTTTAGTTAAATAGTTCCTTTTTTTATTATTATTTTTTTTTTTTTATTCTATGGTGGAAACAAGCTTCCATAGTAATATACTACTTTTAAGTTTCCTGCTAGAAATTAACATCATTTTTTGTCCTGCTGCAGTTTTTGAGATCATCCTAGCATTCCTGGAGAAACGAGATTGGCAGGAAGCTTTCTTTACTGTTCTGCCACAGAGGAAGGGAGCTGTGCCAGTGGGCCAAGAGAACAAGCTCGGAGAGGAAGACTCTGATGAAGACTCAGACACAGAACTTCCAACCTCAGATAGGGGAACGGACTCAAAGGACCAATTGGATAGCAAACAAGAAGAGCACAAACCTTTACTAAACCAATCAGATTCCAGCGAGCGAAACACAGCATAGAGAGACGTAACAAATTTATGCCGTTTCATCTTTTTTTGCAAATTTTTAATTGGTTGTTTTCTGATGTTTTTCCTTTTAGTTTAATAATATCTAAGTTTGAAGTTTGAGATGCTTTATGCAAAAGCTTTTGGACTTGAAGGTGTTTTTGTTGAAATATTTTATGAGAAAAACTAAAAAAATGAGAAATTACCTTTTCTTTCTTTTTTTTTTTTTCTTTTTTTTTTTTTCCCCAACCTTTCAACCTGTAAATCTTGTGAAAAGAAAATAAACAATTCCAATATTACTTATTTTAGAACAATGAGGCTTTTGTTCATTGTAAACATTTGATGTAGAGAATATTTTTATCCTATAAATTCATACTGTTGACTAAAGTGTAGATTTGTTATGTTGTCTTAAATCGCATACCTGTAATTTAAAAGGATAAAAATGAAACGGAACTGAGAAACAGAATCTGCATATTTGTTTTTGCTGTTCTGCCACAGTGGGATTTCTACATGTGGGCCAAGAGAACAAGCTCGGACACGGCAAGACTCAGATGTAAGCCACCCAATCTCAGAAAAGAAAAAAAGACCAATCAGACAGCAAAAGGGAGGTACAGAAAACTCTGTTAAAACAGTCAGATTCCAGTAAAAGGAATATAACAAGTAGGGTGAAACTTGATATTCAGTCTTTTTTTCATTTTGCAATTGTTTCGCTTTCATATGTTTGTTCAGTTTACAGGTGCTGGTCATATAATTAGAATATCATCAAAAAGTTGATTTATTTCACTAATTCCATTCAAAAAGTGAAACTTGTATATTATATTCATTCATTACACACAGACTGATATATTTCAAATGTTTATTTCTTTTAATTTTGATGATTATAACTGACAACTAAGGAAAATCCCAAATTCAGTATCTCAGAAAATTAGAATATTACTTAAGACCAATACAAAGAAAGGATTTTTAGAAATCTTGGCCAACTGAAAAGTATGAACATGAGAAGTATGAGCATGTACAGCACTCAATACTTAGTTGGGGCTCCTTTTGCCTGAATTACTGCAGCAATGCGGCGTGGCATGGAGTCGATCAGTCTGTGGCACTGCTCAGGTGTTATAAGAGCCCAGGTTGCTCTGATAGTGGCCTTCAGCTCTTCTGCATTGTTGGGTCTGGCATATCGCATCTTCCTCTTCACAATACCCCATAGATTTTCTATGGGGTTAAGGTCAGGCGAGTTTGCTGGCCAATTAAGAACAGGGATACCATGGTCCTTAAACCAGGTACTGGTAGCTTTGGCACTGTGTGCAGGTGCCAAGTCCTGTTGGAAAATGAAATCTGCATCTCCATAAAGTTGGTCAGCAGCAGGAAGCATGAAGTGCTCTAAAACTTCCTGGTATACGGCTGCGTTGACCTTGGACCTCAGAAAACACAGTGGACCAACACCAGCAGATGACATGGCACCCCAAACCATCACTGACTGTGGAAACTTTACACTGGACCTCAAGCAACGTGGATTGTGTGCCTCTCCTCTCTTCCTCCAGACTCTGGGACCCTGATTTCCAAAGGAAATGCAAAATTTACTTTCATCAGAGAACATAACTTTGGACCACTCAGCAGCAGTCCAGTCCTTTTTGTCTTTAGCCCAGGCGAGACGCTTCTGACGCTGTCTGTTGTTCAAGAGTGGCTTGACACAAGGAATGCGACAGCTGAAACCCATGTCTTGCATACGTCTGTGCGTAGTGGTTCTTGAAGCACTGACTCCAGCTGCAGTCCACTCTTTGTGAATCTCCCCCACATTTTTGAATGGGTTTTGTTTCACAATCCTCTCCAGGGTGCGGTTATCCCTATTGCCCTCTCTATTAATGTGCTTGGACACAGAGCTCTGTGAACAGCAGCCTCTTTTGCAATGACCTTTTGTGTCTTGCCCTCCTTGTGCAAGGTGTCAATGGTCGTCTTTGGACAACTGTCAAGTCAGCAGTCTTCCCCATGATTGTGTAGCCTACAGAACTAGACTGAGAGACCATTTAAAGGCCTTTGCAGGTGTTTTGAGTTAATTAGCTGATTAGAGTGTGGCACCAGGTGTCTTCAATATTGAACCTTTTCACAATATTCTAATTTTCTGAGATACTGAATTTGGGATTTTCCTTAGTTGTCAGTTATAATCATCAAAATTAAAAGAAATAAACATTTGAAATATATCAGTCTGTGTGTAATGAATGAATATAATATACAAGTTTCACTTTTTGAATGGAATTAGTGAAATAAATCAACTTTTTGATGATATTCTAATTATATGACCAGCACCTGTAAGTTTAATGAAATCTCACATGCATTTGAGATGCTTATGCATTTGGATGTTTTTGTTGAAGCAAATTTGATACAGAATGTTGCTTTTTCAGTCTCAGACATTTAAAAGGAAAAATGTTTAGTTTAATTCTTAATACATATAAATATAGTATTACATTACATATTATAGTATTGCATACATACTACAGTATATTCTATATGTTGTGAGTTGGGGAAAGTTACTTTTAAAAGTAATGAGTTACAATATTGCATTACTCCCTAAAAAGTAACTAATTGCATTACTTAGTTACTTTTCATGGAAAGTAATCTGTTACATTTGTGTTACTTTTTCTCACATGGACTAGGCTTGTTTGTTTTTTAATAACACAAATTTGGCAAATGTAACGGCCCTTTCACACCAAAAGTGAAATGAATAAGCCTCAGGCTGGAGGAAATGCAAATTCACGTCTGTACAGTAGAGGGCGCAGCTCAAACAAACCTTTCAGTTGTGCTGCCATTCTGGATTGCAGAACTGAATCATCGAAGAAATTGGTTAATAAAATGAGATTAAATACATAAAGTAGGTCTATATTTGTATTATTTAACATATTTAATTATTTGCAGGTTTTCTTAATATTCTGAGTTTGCATTTCATTGTTTTTATTTATTTTGAGGAATACTGCATCTGTCTTTGTGCAAGTGAGATGAGAAAATGCATGTTCACATTTAGTCTAGAACTACAATAACCATCTTCTGCACCTCATTCCTAATTTCTGTCAACATGGGGACAGGAGAGGTGTCTGTCAATAAGACTTGCATAATATGTTACTCTACTAGTTACTTGAAAAAGTAATCTGATCACGTAACTCACATTACTTGTAATGCGTTACCCCCAACACTGCAGCTAATAGATCTAAATGTAGTTAAATGATAGAAATATTTATTATCGTGGATCACTCTATAGTGCATAACTGTGCAGACATGCTTGTGTTGTTGAAACAATAAGTTTTGCATTATATTTGAAAACTACTCTAATTGTCCCCTAGATGTCACTATACACCTACACTTGATTTCATCAAATAAACTTGAATTATTTGATTTAAATAAAAAGTAAAAATTAAAAGGCATGATGAGATTTAATAGAAACATCTCATACTATTCTTGATTCAGTTCAGTTTTATCTCTGTAATTATTTTTTTTACAATAAAACTTGATTTCTTTTTTCAAATGGTTTTTTTCCCCCTTTTTTGATATTTTTGTTTTTCAAAGTTCTTAATTGGCATGACTGTTTCACAATATTGGCAGAGCATCACAGATAGCATTTTTTTATTATTATTTATTATTTTTTTTTATATTACTGTCATACCAAATTAAAGAGACATAATGACATTTGTGGACATTTAGAGTACATAAACTTATATATTCATATACATATATGATAATCACAGTGTATTTCTTTTTTGAGAGCTTTCTTTATCATGAATAACTGTCTTTTTCAGCTCAAACCCTCATTTGGAACACTATTCTGTTGAACACGGTAAAACTGCCTGGGGCTTTAACTGTTTTCAGGAGGAGGAACAGGTTTACAGTTTTGGTGCTCCCTTTGCATTAGGGCAGGAATGCAACCAGATACATGACAGTTCAGGTTAAATTCAAGATAAATAGCCAGTTAATCAGATATGTTGTCTAGTAGTCGGATCTTATTTGATACATAAAACCTTTTTGGATACTAGGAAACATTACTTGTATTAGAATAATGATTTGCTACTGAACAGATAAATTGGCAGATAGGATAAATTCATTTTAAGGTAAAACTATAAATTATATGTTCTGAAAGATCTTGCACCCATAAAACCATTTTCATTGGGATCATTATTTGTTCCTAAGTCCCTGGTCTTTTTCAGACTAAACTTGTTTTTCACAAAACATTATGGCAATAATCTCCAGATTTTTCAGGTGAGCTCGACCATTAAAGATCTCAAGCGATTAAGCAATTACAGAATTTTAAACCAGTAGCTAGATTGAATCATCCGATTGGGAAGAAACACCCGGATTAAAAACTGGAAAGTTGAGTTCAGCAGTGCGCGTAAGAACATGTGCGCGACTGCGCAATGCAGAACTGCCTTTTCCAACAGGTGCCTTTGAGAGATTCCTCTCTCAGAGCTATTTCACGCATTTTCAAACCGAACGTCAGAAGAATGATGGAAATACTTTTTCTCAACATGTCATAGATCATAAAATAATACGAAAACCCCTTAAACTGGAGTAAAACTTTTGTGCGCTCCCATGAGGATTTACGCATGGAGAAACGTTCACTTTTTTGGATATAATCCATACACATTCTATTAACTGATATCGTTTCCTTTTTTTGTATTCTACTTCAAATGAATTAATCGATACATCTTCGATACTGATTCTAAACACAGAGTGATTTTGTTTTCCTGCACTGGATCTCCCCGACGTGATCTTATCGTATATGGGAGTCTCCTCTCCTCTTCTCTAACATCTGTGATCGATTGGATTGATTGGGAATACAACTAGCTCTTGACAGGGACACTGTTTTGCTCTATTAATAATGACCATCACATTGAGTTCGCCAAACTGATAACTTGGGCTCAGGTGAAAGTCTGAACTGGAGGACGATGAAGACAGTTTCATATATTCTTGCTGCGTTGATCTTCTGGAACTCAGGTGAGCCATTTCATATAGCCTAGGCTATAATAAATACATTGCTGGTGCAATTGGAAATATTTTAAAACGTGTTGCAGAATTTTGTGTTAAACTTTTTGTAAAAGAACTTCACAACACGTTACGGTTGCCTGATATTACTGGAAGAACTGGTTTTTATGACAAACTGAGTGTGATTCAGTGTGACAGACAGGCGCTCCCTGCTCGCGCGCACGCACAAACACACATACTGTGTGTTATAGCCTACGCAGAGTCTTAAGGAGTGTTTTCTGGGTTGATGAAGTTGTGAGAATAAGGGTGTGATGAATCTGAGGGTGTTGTCAACGTAACTTACATTTTTGAGTGTTTTCCCGGTGTAGGAGCTATTCACAGCTGTACATGTGTGTTGATTCAGGGTCATGGGTCTGAGCATGTGATACAACCAGATTCATAGATTTAACACCGTGTCTACACCAGACGCGAAAGGCGTGACAAAAGCAGATAGAACCCATTAAAATAAATCTGTGGGTGCTGCATGACTCGACGCGACACATTTCCGATAGTGAACTGATGCCAGGTTCTATTTCTGACGTACTCCAAGCGCGAGCGCAACTTCTTGTATGGAGGACAAATGAATTTGCAATGGTCGCGTCCAGTGTGGACAGAGTTTAAGACATTCCCATATCACCATCCTTTGCTGTCCTGGAACAACATTCCTACAGTCATGAGTTAGGCCTATTGCCTTCTGATGTTAGAGTTTAGGGTCAGAACCTTGAACAACATTCCAGTCAACCAATTATTTTGAGATTTGAGACCAATATTGTTTTTTATGATAATTTTGGTCATTATTTTCTGATATTCAGAACCCAGCAGAATCCGTTTTTAATTATTGTAAGGCGCTTAACAATCGGTTTCTCCTGGCAGACAGTCCTAGATTATGACTGATTTCTCAACGCTTGGTAGATATTGAACTGTAAATAACAATAGGCTAAACATAATATATTTCTTATTCATACATAGACTAAAATTATTTTATGATCATTTTGGTCATTATTGTCTGACATTCACAACCAGACACAATCAGTTTTTAATTATTATTAATTATTTCTGCTTTTTTGACACAATAAATGCTCATTATAGCCTTCAACAATACAAAAAAAAAAAAAAAAAAACAACAACGGTGTTTTTGTTATTGTTGTTGTTAATGCCATTATACTGTACATATATAGTATGCTAAATTATTTTGTAATCTAGATGATTGCTAGAGAATAATTAGCTGTTAATAAAATAATAATAATATAAAAATACATTAAATACATTACCAGTGAATACCGTTTTTATTTGTTATTCTTCAGAAATCCATCAAATGAATATATCAGTTGACCTAATATTTAATAACCGATTACAGACTAATGAAGTTCTTGTATTAGTAAAAATATCTGTAACACTTTAGATTAGGGAACAGATATTCACTATTAAGTAGTTGCTTATTAGCATGCACATATTGGCTGTTTATTTGTACTTATAAAGCACATATTAATGCCTTATTCAGCATGACCATATTCTACATCCCTTAACCCTACCCCATACCTAAACATAACCACTACAACAACTACCTACTTACTATCAATAAGCAGTAATTAGGAGTTTATTGAGGGAAAACTCCTAGTTAATAATGAATATGTGTTCTAAACTGTTACTAATATCAGTCAAATTAATTAAATCTATCTCTGCAATTAATGCCCCCTTATTTAAGGCTAGTATTAGGCAACAAATGACAACCACTATAAGGATGTTGACTCAGGAACATGTCATACTGGGGTAAATCATGTTGTGTGACAGTGACAGAGGATCTGTGTCAACAAGGATATGTCTGGGAGGCTTGTCATTACTCTTCATTGATGTAATGCTCTAGTCTACGCAAACTGGACAACTTGTGACCGCGTGGTCAAGGATCTGGGCTACTGACACAAAGTTCAATCCAGAGTTAGAGTGACTCAGAAACTAAAGAATTAAAGGGATTACAGCTGAATCACTGCCCTGAACTGAGAAGCTATTAAAGTTAATAGATTATGACCATATTTTTATTTCTATTTTTTAACCCTGAATAGATATTAAACTGCAAATAACAATAAACAATGCATTTTTTTTATTCATACTACATGGGCCCAGTCAACATGATGTGCGCATGGCATCCTTGTTTGTACTGTATATTTATTTTATTTTTAATATATTATTTGAATGGTTTTATATTTAAATGCAAAATAAGCTTGTAAGTTTAGCTTATTCACTCAGCTTTGGATATGTGTTGAATTGAGTGTTTGCTTATGCTTGTCTGCCACCCAAAAGTAATTAGCCCTGAGACACATAACGAGTTGAGCAGCATATCTACCTCTCCTCCACAAACGCTCTTCCAGACATCTGTTTGTCTCGCACCCCTCTTCCTTTCTCTTATTTTGTGATCCAAATCTATGCCCATGTCTGCTTCGCCTCTCTGTTCTCTGTGCCAGTTCAACAGAGTGTTAAACGGTTCATGTTACCACCGTATTGAAGGTAACCGATGACCTCAACCAATGTGGCCCAACTTTTCTTTTACTGCAGGTATATTTCATGCAGGTATATATCTCTTAAAGGTGTTACTTCTATTCTTTTTAAAGCCCTGCTTGAATCGCCTTAAGCTGTATGATATATGACATAGTATTTTTTTGGTCTGGTCCTTTAACTTGTGGTCTCATCTTGCTGTTCAGTATGTGATGTCACAGCTAAGAGTGCTACAAGGAACTTGCTGTGGTGGATTTTCTTAACATTGAGAGCAACACAGAGCAATACATTGTAAAATACAATATGCAATAACATAAAAAGTCATTTAAATACATAGTTTTACAGCTGAACGTCTAATTCAGGGATGTTGTCTTACAAAACTACCAGGGGGAGGAACTGAACTTCAAAAAGTAGATTCAACAAGATGCTGGAAACATTCCTCAGAGATTTTGGTCCATACTGACTTGATAGCATCACGCTCTTGCTGCAGATTTGTCGGCTGCACATCCATGATGTGAATCTCCCATTCCACCACATCCCAAAGGTGCTCTATTGGATTGAGATCTGGTGACTGCAGAGGCCATTTGAGTATAGTGAACTCAATGTCATGTTCAAGAAAGTTTGAGATGATTTGAGCCTTATGACAGTGCATTATCCTGCTGGAAGAAGCTATCAAGATGGGTACACTGTAGTCATAAAGGGAAGGATATGGTCAGCAACAATACTCAGGAAGTGGTGTTTAAACGATGCTCAACTGGTACTAAGGGGCCCAAAGTGTGCCAAAAAATATCCCACACACCATTACACCACTAGCAGCCTGAACTGTTGATACAAGGCAGGATGGATCCATGCTTTCATGTTCAATGTTGCAGCAGAAATCGAGACTCATAAGAGCAGGCAACATTTTTCCAATCTATATTGTCCAATTTTGGTGAGCCCGGTGAATTGTAGTCTCAGTTTCCTGCTCTTAGCTGACAGGAGTGGCAATGGTGTGATCTTCTGCTGCTGTAGTTCATCTGCTTTAAGATTTGACGTGTTGTGTGTTCAGAGATGCTCTTTGCAGACCTCGGTTGTAACAAGTGGTTATTTGAGTTACTGTTGTCTTTCTATCAGCTGGAAAAAGTCTGGCCATTCTCTTCTGACCTCTGGCATCAACAAGGCATTTTTCCCTCACAGAACTGCCACTCACTGGATATTTCCTCTTTTTCTGACCATTCCCTTTAAACCCTAGAGATGGTTGTGTGTGAAAATCCCAGTAGATCAGCAGTTTCTGAAATACTCAGACCAGCCCGTTTGGCACCAACAACCACGTCACGTTCAAAGCCACTTAAATCACCTTTCTTCCCAGTTCTGTCATGAAACTCTAGATGGTGCAGACTGATGGTTCTAATGCAAGCTGATGATAATTACAGCGTTATCTACGTGGCACAAGCTGATTGGTTCATGTTGCATCTTCAGCCAATGAGCTTGTTGCTCAACACCTTTAAATGGCTGGTTACATTCACTATAGCAGTTTGCAGCACGCTTCAGAGTTCCTCTAAAACCCTTCATCTTCCCCAGCTCCACCTGTATAGATCTGCTATGGGGTTATTGATATATGCTATTTGTGCAGCAGCATTATGTCTTACTCGCAGCAGCATATTGGTGTATGTATTGGCAGTAGCAAGTTCCTGTACTTGCTCTGCTGCAGCAGCGTAGCAGATCTATTCCACCAAGACCAAATACATTAACATGGTCATATCCCTTACCATGCTAAAAAATTTCATGCTAATTATATATATAATCACTGCTCTTCCACCAATTCTTCCACTGTTTATGGTTACAACATTAATTCAAATGATGTGCTTTCCAACCAAAGTATAATTATAATATGTTTATCAAACAACTTCCAGCATGGCTCATCAAATTAAATTTGTTTCTTTCATCAAATTGCTTTTGCCAGAATGTTGTTAAAGCATCTGCTACTCTGTCTTTCTCTCTTTTAGCAGCCTGTGTAAGTGGAGAACAAGAAACATTTCTAGAGCCCTCTAAGTCCCCCTGGGATCTGCAGTCTTTGGCAGAGGAGGAAACGCGTTTACCCTGTCGATTCAATGTATCAAACAGTGAGATTCGGGTGGTGCAGGTGATGTGGGTTCGAAAGAACTCAGATGGAGCTGAAGAACAAATTATCACCGCTCATTACAGTGACGGACAGACAGGTAAAACAAACTGTTTTTTGTCTTTTATATCACAGATGTCAAAACTTAAATTGTTGCACATTTTTGTATCATAATTAATACACTTTTTTTACCAATATCATTATCACCAAAGAAAAAAACCCTTTTGGAAACTTTATTTATTTATTTATTTTTTAAAAAGTGTAACTATAACAGTCTCCTCTCACAGAATCATTTTAAAAATGTATTTTGCTAGATAGTATTACAGTTTTATCTCAGTATTTTTATCAGCTCTGCTCTGGTTAATCTGATTGTTGGCTCATCCTTGAATCTAGTAATGTAACTATACCTATATTTCTGTACTCATCTTGCATTCATTTACATTGAATCATTAAGATTTTCCAAGACTTACAATTCACTTTTGTAAAGAAACATGCAATTTACAACAATTTATAATACAGGAGCCAACAGAGCAAAATATTGCTTCTTCATTTTAATTTTCAAAATGACCAACATATTTTTTGGGTGTGCAAATTTTTTTTTGTCATATGTGTCACAAAACTGAAACATACAAAAAAAAAATACTGTCATATGGTGGATGTGACAAACACATTTTATTCTCTTTCTATTTCTCTCTCACAGAAAGCCCTGCATATTCAGGGCGTGTGCGATTCCAGACCAGTGACCCAATAGCAGACACTGCTCTGATTATTATGCGCACAAGTTCTGCAGATGAGGGCAAATACTTCTGCAAAGTCACCACCTTCCCCACTGGAAACTTTGAGGCAGAGATTTCGCTCATAGTGTGGAGTAAGTACATTTAATCAGTGCTATGGCAAGACAACAAACTTTTGTCATACAAAACTCTGACTGTTCATATTTAATATATTGGTAAGTGTTGGGAAAGTTACTCTAAAAAACATCTTTGTTGATCCTGGAACAACATTCTAATCAACCAATCAGATTTGAGAGACAAGTTTACAGTTTGTCAAGTTTGGGCTTACAACCAGGGTTAGGTGCTTCTACATCAGTGTTATTCATCTATAATTTCCCTCTGATTTTAGGGATAATTTATGGGTAGGGTTAGGACTACATTTTTGGACACAAAATATGTTGATCCAGGAACTTGTCTTACTTGGCAAAATCACGGTGACCTACAGTATTTAAGAAGTAACTGTAATTAAATTACAGGGGGAAAAAAATCACAGTAATCCCTTACTTTACTTTTTCAAGGGAAAAGTAATTAAATTATACATTACTTAGTAATGCATTACACCCAACACTGATATTGGTACATTGGAAGATCACTTTAACCCAGCGTTTGATTTTCTGCATACACTCTGGTCCACACTGTATCTTTTTCTGGTCAAGAACTGCCCACTTAGACAGGAAAAGGTTGTCTGACTAAAATAAACCAGTGCGACACCATCAATCTCTTGCAGTGTCTTCTTCAAATCCAGTGAAAAAACGAATAATAAAGCTTTTCATTTAATTTAGATTAGATTTGATCAAGGGTGTCCAGACTCGATCCTGGAGGGCCACTGTCCTGCAGAGTTTAGCTCCATCTTGCCTCAACACACCTGCCTGGAAGTTTCTAGAATGTCTAGTAAGACATTGATTTCAAGTGTGTTTAAATGGGGTTGAGCTGAACTCTTCAGGACAGTGGCCCTGCAGGAGCAGGATTGGACACCCCTGGATTAGATTTAGATTAGACAGAATTGATTTGAGTCTTATGTATATGCAGCAACCCTGCAGCAGTTAGCGATTAAGGATTTAGCCCCCAGGACAAGGAATGAGTAAACCTTTGATTTTTTTTTAACATAACTCATGTCATTTCATTCACCATCCCTTTCATATACCTAGACTAGCCGTTAACCGCAAGGCTAGCGCTGCTTTAATGAATACATTGTTCTCAGAATAACACACTAGTCAAAGGGAGTGATGATGGAGGTATCAACATGACAGTGTTCATTGTTGCTGCGATTGTATGATCGTACAATAGCTGCTGCTTTCTCCTTTGGAGGTATTGTTTATGATTGTGTTCAAGTACACTGTTAGAAACAGGTAAGCAAACAGGGATATTTTATAGTTTTTAAAAATCATGGTGAAATATCTGCTATAATATATATCATGGATAGGCAATGTCGGTCCTGCAGAGTTTAGCTCCAACCCTAATCAAACACACCTGAACAAGCTAATCAATGTCAATCAATCAATCAATCAATCAATCAGTCAGTCAGTCAGTCAGTCTGTCTGTCTGTCAGGACTAAATAATTTATTTGAACTGGACCATGCTAACTATATTTAAACATTTACCCTTTGGGCATGACAAACCAGGATGATTGCTGAAGATATAGACAGTGTTTTCTGAATTCACTATTAAGCTAATTTGTTCTGTGAATACTTAATTGTATAGTTTAAATTGTATTTATCATGTTTTTTATTTGTCATTTCTTATTTATTTGTCATTTCATTTCACAGCTAAACCCATAACCTCCCTGGATCCATTCATCCTGGTTGAGGGCCAGTCATTCCGTCCGGCTGCTACATGTCGTTCGGTGGCTAAGCCAATGGCAGCCCTCTCCTGGGACACAGATCTCGCAGGTCAGAGTCAGAACCGGAGCTTGGATGGTATGGTGGCCTCAATTCAGTTTTCCCTCCACCCTCTCCGTAGCATGAACGGACGGAAGCTGGACTGTCTGGTCTGGCATCCATCTCAAAACGGCCCCCAGAGGATCTCCAATAGACTTGTAGTACACTGTGAGTCTTAATCGCTTACATTTTTATGAAAATGTTTACTAGTGTAAATACAGAAACTACTGTATATTGGGTAAATCTCTCAAAGAAATGCTTAGGTCAAAATTATGTCCCAGAATCAAAAATGCATAAAGAATGCAAAAGAAAAATGCATAAAAATGTCATAGCATATACAATTTAGCCTATTTATATGGCATTTTTTCCCTCTTGAATTCTTATTACTGTAATAACAAAACATCTTATTCTCATTCCTGTAAGACAATAATGAAAATCATACTGTACAAAAACAATACATTTAATTAAAATCAGCATCAATTAAATGAATTCAGTACTAACTACCATGTATACTTTCAATAGTACTTTACAAATGTATGTTTATAAATTTACTTTTATACTCAATTTTAGAATATTTTAATATCAATTTTAATTTAAATAATTTCCCCCATAATAGTAATAGGAATGTTTAAATTGACCTTTTTTCTACTAAGAATTGGTATCACTTATTACTTTATTTAAAATAAAATTTCTTATTTCTTACCCCCAGTTTCACAGGCAAGTCTTAAAGGGTTAGTTCACCCAAAAATGAAAATTCTGTCTTTAATTACTCACTTTCATGTTGTTCCACACCCGTAAGACCTTCGTTCATCTTCAGAACACAAATTAAGATATTTTTGATGAAATCCGATGGCTCAGTGAGGCCTCTATTGCCAGCAAGACAATTAACACTTTCAGATGCCCAGAAAGGTACTAAAAACATATTTAAAACAGTTCATGCGACTACAGTGGTTCAACTTTAATATTATAAAGCGACGAGAATACTTTTTGTGCGGCAAAAAAACAAAATAACGACTCTTCAACAATTTCTAGTGATGGCCGATTTCAAAACACTGCTTCATGAAGCTTCGAAGCTTTACGAATTTTTTGTTTCGAATCAGTGGTTCGGAGCATGTATCAAACTGCCAAAGTCATGTGAACTATTGAAATTTCGAAACACTTATGACGTAACGAAGCCTCGTTTACTGAAATCACGCGACTTTGGTGCTCCGAACCACTGATTTGAAACAAAAGATTTGTAAAGTTTCGAAGCTTCATGAAGCAGTGTTTTGAAATCGCCCATCACTAGATATTGTTGAATAAATTCGTTATTTTTTTTTTGGGTGCACAAAAGGTATTCTCGTCACTTTATAATATTAAAGTTGAACCACTGTAGTCACATGAACTGTTTTAAATACATCTTTAGTAGCTTTCTGGGCATCTGAAAGTGTTAATTATCTTGCTGGCAATGCAGGCCTCACTGAGCCATCGGATTTCATCAAAAATATCTTAATTTGTGTTACGAAGATGAACGAAGGTCTTACGGGTGTGGAACGACATGAGGATGAGTAATAAATGACATAATTTTCATTTTTGGGTGAACTAACCCTTTAAGCTAGTCCCAGACTAAAATGCATGTTTGAGCTGTTTGAACTGAAAGCAACTTGTACTGACAGATCTTAAAATATGTTAGAGCCATTGTTTTGTCTCAAAATGCACACCAGTAATGCTTTTTTCTAGGGTACTTTTATAAAAGATACTTAAATGCCCTAATTGAACTAAGGCTTAATCCTGGCTTCGTCTAAGCCCTGTCTGTGAAACCGGGCCTTAGTGTCCTAATTTAACTTTTTACCTGCCAGTGCAAACCACTTGCCAGGTTATACACACAAGCTGTAAAGGACATTCACTTCAAAATAATTGTAATGTTGTCCTTACTGCAGTATGATTGATATACTGTTGCGCCACAAGTCTTATTAGAGCCACATCAAACTTTATTACATCGCTGTCTGTGTATGACTCAGAAGGATTGTGAATTTTACAATGTAAACCTAAAACTCTTTTCCTGTTTACTGCTCTTGTGAAATTTAAATATGATGAAACATCATTTCACCTCTTTATGTCTACGTATGTAGCTTCCTTCATATGTGTTTTGACCTGTGGACATCTGTTTATTGTCTTAATCGATACTATGACTACATTGTTATTCTCTGATTCATCACGACTTGAGCTACAGTCATAAAAACATTTTTGCTTTGGGAAAACTTAGTAGCAATAATTTACTCACCTTCATGTCTTTGTTGTTCTTACTTCTGTGGAACTCAAAAGGAGAAATTCTTAAGAATATCCTGGTTGTTGGTTTGTTTGTTTTCTTTTCCACTTCAGTTATAATGAATTGGAATTGATTCTGAACTTTTCAATAAATCTATCATTCAGTTCACAAAACCAATCTGAATGATTAATTCACAAATTGCACTGATGCAGTTCTCGATTCAGCTTACTGACTCAATGATCTGGTTATATCTCACTAGAATAGAAGATTATAAGTTAAATTTGTCTGGACCTCCCCTCAAGATTTCTTCTGACTTATATATAATTTAATGTGCACCATTTTATGATATTTTATTGGTGCTTTTACATCCTTTTTAAAGTCGGCATAAAACGGAAGTCACAGTTGTCTTTTCTTCCCTATTGTTACGTTTACTGCTTCTCGAATGAGGAAAAAACTTTAGGGCGGGACTTGATTATATCCATGAGGAATTGATTGGATGGTAGTGGTTTGCTATTGGTCGATCTCACGTGACTGACAGGTTGTCCCGCCCTCGTGCCAGTAGACATTTCATTAGAGAAGAGATGTCGCTACAAGAGGGAGGGGAAGTTACTTTAATTAAAGATTACGAGGGCACATTAATTTAAAAAAAAAAGTGATATGCATGGATAAATCATTTATAATAAGCTTGAAAGCTGCAGTCCTCATTCTTTAATTGTATAATTGCCTGGAGAAAAACAACCAGTACATCAAAATGTCTCCTGTTGTGTTCCACAGAAGTAAGAAAGTCATGTGGGTTTAGAACTTTAATTTAATTGCACAAAATTGTGATAATTAAAACATATGCATGTTTCATAACGTCAGTATTAGAGTTTGTACTGTGTCAACAACAGAAAGGATCAGGTGAACTTATTGGTCAAACAGGAAGTTCATCACAAGTTCAAACAAGAGGCTGAAAAGTGAATTAGACACACCTAATTGGGAGATCTTTTTAAAATGTGTTCATGTGTGCGTACAGACCCTCCGAATGCACTGATATCTGGATACGAGGACAGCTGGCATGCTGAAATGCAAGGTGCCATTCTACAGTGCAACGGTGAAGGAAATCCAAAACCTCACCGATTCAACTGGACGAGGTAAACCTACATGTCTTTCACCTGTATATATCAATCTGTTTGTTTGTCTTCCTGACAGCCTGTCTTGTCAGTTTAGTTGTGTTTCGGTTGGCTTCTCTATCAGCATGCCAGAGTAATCTGTAGGTGTGGACGAGAAGGTTGTGGCCTAAATTCATGAGCGAATTTATAATCTAGTTGATCAAATTTGGAGATTGTTAGGAAGTAACACTGACACTGAGAGGTCATTGAAATACACAGCAGTTGTTTTCGCATTCATGAACAAGTCTGAGGTAATTAGTCACAATCACACACCTATTTTCTGGCATTTTTTGGGACGAGTGACTAAGGGGGTGTAGACACGGACGTTTAGATGATCACGCAATTCCTGAGACAAACATTCTCTGGTTTTCTCCTCCTCTCCACCTCTCGAGTGGGGAAACCTGTTCTCTGGCTGCTCGGTGAATGCAAAGTAAATGAAGTAACTGTGGCCTGGTATCGTGTTGCAACTTGCGCGGCAAACAGACATAGTGAATTTTCACACGGAGGGAAAGAGTGGGGGATGAGAAAAGGCTGATGAGGGGGAGAATGACGATGGTGTCAGGAAAATTTGCCTGTGTGTCATGGGATGAGTATCACTACTGTCCTCATGCAAAACACACTGTGCTATATAAAAACATACTGTAACATATAGTTCCTGGTATAAACTGTGGACAAAGTTCTCATTGTCTACAGAAACACTGTGTGGGTCTATTTGTGATTTTAGCAAAATAAAGGCTTATCAACTTTTAAAAAGGTGGAAAAATGTGTCCCATATATCAAACTAAATAAGGTGGATACCAACATGCTTGACAAACTACACTGAAAAAACTGATGTAGAATACATTTTTTACTTTTCTAATTGCTAATACATTTCAAAAATAATTACAAAGAAATGGCAAATAAGATTTAATTAAACATGAAATTTTGAGAAAGACTTTATCACTTTATTTCGATGGTCCATTTTATACATTCTACTATAAGTAACTTTGCAACTACATGTCAATTAGCAGTCATTAGAGTATTAGTAGACTGTCTGCTTAATATCTGCTAACACTTTATTTTGATGCTCCACCAACAGACTATGAGTAACTTTGCAAGTACATGTCAACCACTAACCCGAACCCTAACCTAACAGTCTACTAATACTCTAATGAGAGTTAGTTTACAGTATATGTCAACTAATATTTTGCAAAACAACAACAACAACAACGAAAAAAAACACAGACTACATGAAATTCAGAGTTTCGCATCTTGTCAAGCCGTCACTTAAAGGGTTAGTTCACTCAAAAATGAAAATTCTGTCATTAATTACTCACCCTCATGTCGTTCCACACCTGTAAGACCTTCGTTCATCTTTGGAACACAAATTAAGATATTTTTGATGAAATCCGAGAGGTATCTGACTCCTCCATATAAGCAACAATTTAACCACCACTTTCAAGTACCAGAAAGATACTAAAGTTAAAATAGTCCATGTGTCTGCGATGGATCTTAATTTTATGAAGAGACGAGAATACTTTTTGTGTGCAAAAAACGAAACAAAATTAACAACTTTATTCAACAATATCTTCTCTTCTGTGTCATCATACGCTGTTCACGTCCAGCGCTTCCAGGTTCTTCGTCAGAACGGCGAGTCATTATTGGCCGGCTTCTGCATCAGCATCACACGTATGTGTCGTGCTGCTCACGTGAACAGCGTTGGCCAATACTGAGCCGGCGTTCTGACGTAGAACCTGGAAGCGCTGGATGTAAACAGCGTATGATGACACAGAAGAGAAGATATTGTTGAATAAAGTCATAATTTTTGTTTCGTTTTTGCGCACAAAAAGTATTCTCGTCGCTTCATAAAATTAAAGTTGAACCACTGCAGTCACGTTGACTATTTTAACAATGTCTTTAGTGCCTTTCTGGAACTTGAAAGTGATGGTGAAATTGCTGTCTATGGAGGAGTCATATACCTCTCGGATTTCATCAAAAATATCTTAATTGGTGTTCTGAAGATGAATGAAGGTCTTACGGGTGTGGAACGACATGAGGATGAGTAATTAATGACATTGATGACATATTTGGGTGAACTAACCCTTCAATGTCCAATGTAAAAAAACTGGATCCTGAAGCAAAACCAGTTGTAATCACTGCGTGCCTAACACATTTGTGTTTGTGTTTAACTGAATACATGATGTTAACTAATCACATGACATGTATTACAGCTGTATATTACTTTCAAATCAACATTAATTTGACACACTCATCTCTGACTGATAACAGAATGCTTCCTTATCGTATATTGAATCAAGCATTTTCTGTAAAGCTGCTTTGAAACAATATGTATTGTGAAAACGTTATAAAAATTTTAATTGACAAATTTAAATCTAATTAAACTACTGCTTTATAGCACTGTATGAATTCATTTGATTTTTTTTAGTCACCATGAAATCTTTTTTTATGGAATATTGACCTATGCTATTCAAAGACAATATGATTTTCAATGACATATGATGGACAAAAGTTTTACAGAAAAAAATTGCTGATGAACTGAAAGTGATACAAGGACATTTTAAGTTCATACATGAAATAATTAAGCATTAATCATTTGTAATGCTTCAGTTTAGATGACCAAAGCATTCTGTTGTTTTCTTTGTTTACTCAGGAAAGGTGAAGCTCTACCAGAGGGTGTGACGGTGGACGGCGGCACTCTGCACTTTTCTAGGCCCCTCCTCTTGACAGATCAAGGAGATTACGTCTGCACTACCACCAATCTGGTGGGATCTGGAAGAGCTGAGATTTCAATAAGTATATCAGGTGTGTATCCCACTGAAAACCCTTCACTCATGTTGAAGTGAACCCTCACTCATTGCTGTCATCTAGTGAAAATATTATGCAACTGCGTGTCTCATAACCTATAAAATTAAAGCAATATAGTTAAACTGAGCTCATAAAACAAAAGTCATGCTCTGTAAGGACAAATAAATAAATAAAGGCACCATAAAGAAGCCTATATGATGCATACACTAAATTGAATACAACTGTAATTGAATGTACTGTCCAAAAAGTATAAGTAGCTTTTGTTGCATGTTTCTTCCAGAGTCGCTTCATGAGCACACAACAGTGAACTACATGCTGATGATTATTATTGCCGGTGTTGCTGCAGTGGTTGTTCTCACTCTTATCATAGTAATAATTTCAGTAAACCGCCACTATAAACGCAAGAATCAACAACTGGCCATAGAGCTGAATGAAAAAAAGTAAGAAGTTTTGTCTTTCTTTCTGAACACAGAATAATTTACATGACTGGTCTGAATATGAGAGTCCCTGTACTTCAATCTGTCTGTGTCTCACTCTCTTTTTAAGGGAGGAAATCAGCACTCTGTCAAGACAAGCCTCGTTTAGGAGAGTCAACTCAGGCAGCACAGAAAACAGATACTCGGTAAAAAATCCATATACACACACTTTAAAACATGTTTATTGATGATTTGGTTTGGGATAAGATTTCTTATGTTCACCAAGGCTGCATTTATTTGATAAAAAATCCAGTAAAAACAGCAATATTGTGAAATATAATTGGAGATTAAAATAGCTGTTTCTATTTTAATATATTTTAAAATGTAATTTATTTTTGTGAACGCAAGCTGAATTTTCAGTATCATTACTCCAGTCTTCAGTGTCACATGATCCTTCAGAAATCATTCTAATATGCTGATTTGCTCAAGAAACATTTTTTTATGATTATGAATGTTGAAAACAGCTGTAATGCTTAATATTTTAGTGGAAACTGTAATACATTTTTTTCAGGATTGTTTTTCTTCAAAAAATCAGCATATATATATATATATATATATATATATGGTACAGTAGTGAACAATATGTATGTGTATTTTTATGTGAATATATATACTGTTTTATCAGTATATTATTTCTCCCTCCCTCTCATTTCACTGTCTCTGTCTTCTTTTAAAAAGGACGACAATCATCCTTTAAGAGTCGAAGGGACGATACGCACAAGTCTCTCCTCACTGGTTCGTCTCTCTTGTCATGTTTTTAAAAAACACTCTTATGCATTGACCAGTCACACTCTGCAATTGTTTTATGTTAATAAAAGAATAATCCAGTTTTAATTGTCTTCACAAGTATATTGCTTGTGTTTTGTTTTCCTCTCATAAAACACATAAAAACCTTAAACGTTTACTTTCACAGGATCGTCCTCGCTCTAGGGATAGTCGTTCCACACTAGGAGGGGTGGACTCACTCGGTCGCCCTGCAATTTATAACACGTCCAGAAGAGGTCGAGACAAACTGACAGAGAGATCTGATAGAGACTCCACTCGAATAATGATGATGGAGTCTTATGAACAGGACAGTAACCTGTCACAGGTATGAATGAGATACATTTCATGAGTCTGCATGTGTGGTTGACAGTAGCGGCCTTTGCTGTGTTTCACCCATTTCACTTGAAACGGGCCTCGTAACAGAAAGGACCTCCGCTTGTGCTCAAAAAAGACCCCCGACCCCCGCCATCATGCTGTGCTCTATAGGGTGGAAATTAACGGGCTTGGAGCAAAAATGCAGCCAAAAATTAATAAAAATGCCCCCAAAATCTATGGTGCAAAAAATGTCTCTGTATAAGTTAAAATAGATAATAGTATAATATAAAATAGAAAAGGGTCATTTTAAATTGTAATAATAATTTACAATATTATTGTATTTTTTATCAAATACATGCAGCCCACCAGTTTGTTTCTTCTGTTGCACATAAAAGAAGATATTTTGAAGAATGTTGGTAACCAGACAGTTGACGGTAGCCATTAGTCTCACGTAGCCTAGACTCAGCCTCAGACATCATGCCCACGGACCGGTGGCTGAACGTCTGATGCATATGGCACACTTAACTGGACACACTTCAGGAGTTTCGAAGTCGTCATCTGGTTGGTTGAATTCTACAGGATGTCTGGGAGACGTGTGTCGCGTTCTTTAACGGTCCACCTGGAAACAAATGCCGTGACGCTAAACCTTCGAAAATCTTGAAGTGTTTCCAGTTAAGTGTGCCATATGGATCAGACGTTCAGCCAACGGTCCGTGGGCATGACGTCTGAGGCTGAGACTAAGTAGCAATTGACTTCCATAGTATTTTTTTTTTCTACTATGGAAGTCAATGGCTACCGTCAACTGTCTGGTTACCAACATTCTTCAAAATATCTTCTTTTTTTTGTTCAACAGAAGACAACTTGAGGTTGAGTAAATGATGACAAAATTTTCATTTTTGGTGAACTATCCATTTAATGCTTTAGTATTTCCGAACTGTTTAGTAATACTAACACAGTGAACATATGTTTATCAAATAAATGTGCAAGAAAAGCTGCACATAATCACCATATAAAATTTTGGATTTTACAGGACACCCAACTTCTCCCTCCTCTCAACCCCTCTTCTTATTCAATGGACCAGCCCGTTGAAATTGGTCGATCTCGGAATGGCAGTGCCATTCTCCCAGCAGAGGGGAGGCCGCAATCAGGAGGAAGTAGCAGAGGGGGCAGCAGAGGGCATCACTCACCTTTAGTGTCTACATACCCGACTCTTACAGACGAAGAAGAAGATTCTGTTAGCCCTACGGATTCAGGAGTCCACAGAGGTTTAATGGAGCCTGATGGTTTTGAAAACGGTGGCAGCGAGACGACGAGTTCTCAGATATCTGAGGCGCTATCCAATCACTTTGAGCGCACTAATGGCACGCTACGGCCCAAGTCGAAACCCAACAACATCCTGCTCCCGGCCAACGCAACACATTTCCTCCCACAGCATAGCCCAACTATCCACAAAGCTCAGATCGTTTAGTGTTTGTTTGGAAACGTCTTGCATTAGAAGAGTCTTAAATTTATCGCCATTTAAACTCAGTTGATATTACAGGAGAAGGATGTGCTCTTCTGTAAATTCACTCTTCCAAGTGCTGTGTCTTGACAATAACTTACCTAAAAATGGATCTATTATATAAACTTTTATATGAGTACGTTCCCAAGATGGCAAAAACATGGACAGAACTATCAGGCCATCATCTAACCAAACTCAAACCTGAAAAACAATACCAGCATTACTCGAATAGTCCCTCAAAATAGTTGCATAATCCAGTATGTATTCTGGAACTGGGACGCTTGAGCATTATGGGGCACAACATGTGTTTCAGGTACAGATTAACCAAACCACCAGAGCTGAGCTCCTCTGTGTGACCTGGGAATGGAATTTAAGATCTTTTTTTATTATTATTGCAACATAAGGCTTCACTTGAATTGCCATTGAGGGAGAAAATACTACACGAACAGTTTTCTGGTCAGTTAATCCTTCACTGTGACTTTATGACCTTAATGTCTATAATCCAAAAAGATGTAAAATGGTGTTTTGAAATGTTTTTTTTTTTATATGTCTTTTGTGTGTTTTGACTGGAAACTACCCAGTGCATGAATAGTATTATGAAGTATTGCATTACCATATTTTGAGAATGACTCCTGCATGTTCACAAAATGTCATTGCAGGAGTGACATTGTCTTTGTTTACAACATTTAAACTTCATTATGTACTAAAGCTTTAAATGTATCTAGTTTTAATAAGCAGGTAGTGTTACTGCAAGCTTCTGAGATACTCCTGTGACCTTTCTATCTAACAAAATATAAAGCCTTAAATGGGTCCTGATGGTAAGTAATTTTGGTGTTTTCAGTTCACTACATTGTATGGGGGTGGCGTTAATGACCAGTTATTAAATCAACATTAATTATACTGCATGTATCCATGTTAGATTAATTTCATAAAACACAGGACATCATTGTTTGGTACTTTTCAGCCTAAATCTTAACAGCACAATCTGAGGTGTGGTGATTCACCTAGAAATATGTGCCATATTAACTATAATTTCCACCAAAATAATACATTAAAACAGTGCATACTGTTTTTTATTAGAAAAGAATGGAACCTAATAAAAATTTAGTATGTTTCCCAATATTAACAATAACAATTGTATCAAGTATGCAGGGCTACCAACTTTTGAGTTCAGCTTGGAGTGAGAATTGAGGGGAAGGGGGGTGGTATTGTCACAAATTTCAAAATGTTCCTCTATATACTACATTTTCTCGTTAACTATACAGTTTATGGACATTGAATGGCTTTTCTAAAGTAAATGTAACATTATGTTCAGGGGTGCACATAACTTTTTTGGTCTGGTTCTCAAGGGAGCACCTGGAGATAGTACTCAAACTTTACGCAACACTCTTTAATCCCCGTTCACACCGGTTCACACCGCCAGCGACACGCAGCGACAGGATCCCATTCATTTCAATGGAGCGCTGGCTACTTCCAGCGACACGAGTGACAGTGGCCGTTAGCGACAGAATGTAGGCGTGTCAAGCGACGGGAGACACGTGACAAAAGTTCCGAAATGTCCACTTTATGCAAATGAGAAGCGGATTTCGCGAGCGACAACCAATAGGAGTGAAGGCTCTCTGGAGCTCACGTCTCGAGTGCAGGCAAGACAGACAGGACATAGTTCCGGAGCGATTTCGCTGTTTTATGTTATTTGACTGTAACCACATACATATAATAAAATGATGCGTGGAAAAGAAGCGGTTGGCAGTCTTGTGAGTTTGATTCATACATTGATAGTTTGTGTTGTTAATTAAATGATGCTGTGAGCAGTTTAGCACTGCTGTAGTTTATATTAGAGTTTCCCCATGCATTTTGTTGATTATTAGGGACAAGAAAATTGATTACTTGTCAAATTCAAATGACATTTTAGTAATTTTTGAGTGAGTTTAATTAGTTGATTGATAGACCGTTAATCTAGTTAAAGGGATAGTTCATACCTCAAGTTGTCCAAAATCTGTATAATTTTCTTTGTTTTGTTGAACACAAAGGAAGATATTTTGAAGAATGTGGGAAACTGAACAGTTGTGGGGCACCATTGACTTCCATAGTAGTTTTTTTCCTACTATGGAAGTCAATGGTGCCCCAAAGTGGCCTGGTTACAAACTTTCTTCAAAATATCTTCCTTTGTGTTCAACAAAACAAAGAAAATTATACAGATTTTGGACAACTTGAGGGTGAGTAAATGATGATAGAATTTTCATTTTTGGGTGAACTATCCCTTTAATGATTTAATGCACTGAGCACTGCAGTCACAACACTCTACAACAGCAGAATGTTACTTTTAATTCTTTTAAGCCTAATTCCTAGTCAAATTAGAATGATTTCTTAGTTTTATATATCATTTGTGATTGCATTTTCTATAGATATGGCCAGACGTGCAGTCTACCAATGACATTAGAGTGACATCACTAGGAACGCCCACAAGCGACTTCACAGTACAGAGACTAGCGACATGCAGCGAAAAAGTCGCTGGCGGTGTGAACGGGGCTTTATCCTACAAATTGTCATCATCACTTTCCTCCTGACTGCTCTCCTCACTATCTTCTTTGCTCTCGAACATGGTAGATGATGATGATGTTTTGTTTTTATTTTATTAACACTAATGACACAGACAACAGCAGGAATATTAGGCTGCTGTCACTTTAAGACCGAATGCGCGGACCGAATATACTGACACACATCCGGTTTCTTTCTCAACCATTCACTTATGGCATAACCAAGACAATACTTGCCGAGACGGGTATTTTGACAAAATTTTGTGTGTATGTGTCTGTTCAAGCGCAAGTAAACGTGAAAGAAGAATTAATTTGGTGTTCGAGCGCTGTCTGAAAGCCTCTCTCTCTGCGTGCGCGCGCTTCGGGTGTGTGAGGTGCGCGAATCCCGATTTTCGACTCTTCTTCCGCATTTAAAATCGTTTGAATGTGTAAATTGGCAAGACAAAACACGTCCAAATGATAAACTTTCACATTATGATGGTTAAACTTAGCAGTTAATCCGTGAATCACATGTATGCCGAACCGCGGGGCCTGGTCCATACGGATCACGGATCAACTGCGATCCGTTGCACCCCTAATAATTAATGAACACACTTATCATTATGATTGCTATCTTACCAGAGATGGGAAAAAATCCTACTCCTGTAAGTAAATGTGTCCCTGTCCCCAAAAACGTTGGTACTCAAAGCACTTCCATCCACGTTTTCTGGTATGCATCATTTATTTTTACCATGCATGCGCACCAATTATGTGCACCCTTGGTTGTTCCATATACTAAGCTGTTTTATCCATGGTTGAAACACTATTGATTGAGCGATTACATGAAACATTACAGTAAGCTGTACTGTACCCCAGCAGCGAACCAGTGAACAAGTGTATATGATTTTCACCTGATCTCTGATCTCTTTTATACATCTGTAGATGTTTAATGAGACATTAGTATAATTAAAAGGAATAACAGTAGTTAATAGTCTCTTATTGGCCTGTTTAGCTGAGCCATCCATGGAACAAACAAAACAAGCCCTGAAAAATTGATAGAAGAACACATATTATACATACACTTGATATTTAATCTTATTAGATGATTAGTTAAAGGAACACTCCACTTTTTTTGAAAATAGGCTCATTTTCCAACTCGCCTAGAGTTAAACAGTTGAGTTTTACCGTTTTCAAATCCATTCAGCCGATCTCTGGGTCTGGCGGTACCACTTTTAGCATAGCTTAGCATAATTCATTGAATCTGATTAGACCGTTAGCATCTCGCTCAAAAATGACCAAAGAGTTTCGATATTTTTCCTATTTAAAACTTGACTCTTGTGTAGTTACATCGTGTACTAAGACCGACGGAAAATGAAAAGTTGCAGGCGCAATGATATTACGCAGCGTCTCTCACAAATGTCTCCATGGTTGCAAGGCACGCTCCATGTGCAAGCAGGGGGTCACAGGCGCTGCGTAATATCATTGCGCCTGCTGCACCCATGGTACAGCAGCAAAGTTCCTTGATTATTACGCTGGAATGAGAGTATAGTTCCTAGCCATATCGGCCTAGAAAATCGCAACTTTTCATTTTCTGTCGGTCTTAGTACACGATGTAACTACACAAGAGTCAAGTTTTAAATAGGAAAAATATCAAAACTCTTTGGTCATTTTTGAGCGAGATGCTAACGGTCTAATCAGATTCAATGAACTATGCTAAGCTATGCTAAAAGTGGTACCGCCAGACCCGGAGATCGGCTGAATGGATTCGAAAACGGTAAAACTCAACTGTTTAACTCTAGGGGAGTTGGAAAATGAGCCTATTTTCAAAAAATGTGGAGTGTTCCTTTAAATGCATTTGATAGATTTTACTTTCAATAAAACATTTACAATGGGTTTGTAAAAGGTGTTTTTATGCAAGTTTTTATCCCCACCCCATTAGACGTCCAGAGAGGTGGAGCTGGACTTTTGACATTTGACTCTGCAGTTGCAGTGAGTACCACTTACCTGAGTATGGTATTTTCCATCACGATGCTTGGCTGTTAGTGCATGAAACTTAGGACTTTTATTTTGAATTTAGATCTGACTTTCAATCACATGGTATTAAGATTCATTTTACGCCACTGTCATTCTGCATAGCACTACATTGCAATTAAAGTGATCCCTCATGTTTACCAAAACTGCCTTTGAAAGTGGAAGAAGATGGAATAAAAAGTTTACACCTTGGAAATGATTTATTTAATTAGTATGAATATACTTTTTTTGCACACAAAAAATAGTGTTTATGAAGTGGAGAACATAGCGTAGACATAGGCATTGATTAACCCTATTCTAGTACGTAGTTCATTAGGTTATCTTAAATGGTCACAAAGCGCTCAGAAGGGGACTTTTATTTCGTCAAAAAGGCGTATCGACGTCCATTTTGTTGACTGCTCACCATGGCGAGCTTCACACATCGTTGCTTTTAATTCTAGGCACATTCGCTAAGGAATTTACCACCCATCATCTTTTCTCCTTCACCGGTGTCGACGTTCTTCCTGATTTATTTTAACTTCCTGAACTGTACAGTATTCTTTTCAGCTTTGTTTATATTTTGAAAACATACAGTTGTGCATTTGTTTTCCCTGATAATATGGATTAATTTGTCGATGCCTGCTAAAACTGACTGGATATATTTGTTCCACCTGACCATGCAGAATATCCCGGCGATAACAACACACTCAAAGGATTAGTGTAGTTTATATAGATCACTGCATTTATATAGATAATATTTTTCTACCCGGAATAGCTTTAATAATTTTAGCAGGTTTTTTTTTGTAAGAAAGGGAAAAGGGAAGAAAATAAAGAAGAAGGAAACCCCCAAACAGAGGTACGAATGAATGCAACCAGCTCATATGTCATTAGCCCATTTTTGCGGTTACATTTATGTGTTTTGTCACCCGCATTTGTCCGTTCACGGCCCCTTGATTTAATGTAACAGCCCCATAACACAGCTCCTGGGCAAAAAAAAAAAAAAAAGGCCAAGCCAAAAATGGCAAAATATTTGGTGGTCTTTTAATGGTATTTTACTGTACATAAAGTAACGTATAAAGAAATAGCCTTCCCCTTTGTTTTTCTGTAAATGTTTAAGCCTTGTGGGTAAACTTGCAGACCGCTTTTAACAGGAAGAAGTTTTCCACTCAATATTAATGGCTTCAAACAGTTCATGATGAGTTGAAAGATGTCTCCCAGTTCGTTTGAATTTAATGTGAAACCAAGTATTCTTTTTTTTCTTCTTCTTCCTGATGGACTTGTTCTCAAGCCACTGCAATATCCCATACTCCAAAACATTAAATGACTTTTCACAGACCATTTTAACATTCCTGCACTGGATTCCTGCATGTTGGTTTTTCCCCCCCCTAATAATAATAATAATAATAATCATTTAAAACAATAGCTTATTTATTTAAAGACATAATAAAGATTATGTGAAACTACTTATACAACTTTAATGAGACTTTTGAATAATGGGAAAAGATGCACAGGAATGTCCCATGAAAACTCATTCCTGGAAAGCAACCTTTAGACCACAGTTCACATGTCAGAGCTTTAGGATTTACAAAGTTGTAAGCCATTTATAGTGAGATGTTTACGGGTAGTTTTACTTTTTGGCATGTCTCAACTGATTCTATTTTTTCACAGTAAAGACAAAAAGTGTTTCGGGAGGGTTAATTTGTCCAAATATATAGTCAATATATCTCATTCGAATGTGAATGTGTAATGTAAGGTAACCGAACATCAGACCTTAAATGTTGATAGTTTGTGGTTTGTGACTTGAGCTGTGTCATTTTCATCCCCACACAGTCACAGACACGTGAGAGCTGCAGGCTTCTAGAGTTGCATTGGACAAGAGGAGCTCTCACTTTTACCTCAATACTTAAGCGTATCTGACTTAATAACCTAGAGGTCAACAGAACTGAAAAAGTAGATATCACATTTTATGTGATAGACCATATTAATTGGTAACAATTTTGAGATTATGTCCAAATACAGACCAGGGTATTTATGTATATATATATATCCAAACCAAAATTGTGGTTGATATTACTGTGTTATCTTCTTTGCTGTTACATGAATTTTTCATCATATTTTTACTACTTAAATTTTGTTTAAAATCCTATAAGGCTAGTGTGCGAACATATGTTCGATGAACATCTTTTTTTGTCAGACAATAATTATGTAATTTTCAATAGCTTTTTTTTTTTTTGTCAAAACTTTAAAGTATGTTCCTAAACTAAAATTACTGAACTATACAGAAACAGAACAACAAATGTGAATATAAAGTGTGACCATTAGTCCCAGTCTCCTTACATATCAGCATTATATCCCATTAGCCTCTCTGGTCTTTAGACATCAGTTTCAGCATAGAAAAAATGGTATTTTTTTTTAATGAATTAATTCAGTGCTAACCCTATATTGCACATGAGTTTGTGTTTTGAAAACATTATCCATATAAAACTGGCATTTACAGACAAAGCATTATGAAATAATTTGTGATGCATCTGTTGTCAGATCTAATACAGCTGACTGCTTCATCTTTCGGCATTAAAATAAACCATGATGCTGGGATCCTTCTGAAGTCTGTACAGACAAACGAGCTGTGTAAACAAGCGAACGTTCTTTCACTCTTCCATTTGTCCTGTTGTCGAGTGACTCAAGTGCGTGGAGTATGTCAAAAACTGAATGCGCATCTGTATACTATCAAGTGTAGACAGCGTCAGTGATTATAATGGGTTATACTTGCTTTTGTCGCGACGCAACGCTCACATCCAGTGAAAGCAAATGTTAGCTGTTAAGCAATTGAACTCCAGTGGGTGGGGCCTATGGTGCGCTGATGTAGAACTATTTGTCAATGTCTTACTCTGGAGGAAGGCATATACAAATGTATTTGCCTGTGTGACGTCACAGTTCCCGCAGTATCAAAACAATCCGTTTTTGGAGCTTGATTGAATAAATGATTTGTTTTTAATGAGGAGGATGTTTCAATCTCTGAAACTTGCAAGATGTTTTAATGGTACCAAGACCTCTTATATGTCAAAAGATCAAGGCAAATTTGATTCCCCTTTAAGATTAAAGTTTACTTAATCGACTTATTGATGTCATTCCAGTATTATTTGCATATTGAAATGTGATCGGTCTTTTTCCTGCATTTAATTGCAGTTGATCGTTTACTTTCCATTATGTTAATTTTTACTTATTTTATGATTTGTTAACGATTTATTTGTGCTTCATGTAATGTTCATAAAAAACTATTCCATGATTGGTTTATTCAATTAATGATATCTACTAACTGTATTTTCCACTATTCTGCCCACAGTCATGTCCTTCAGGAGAGGTGTTGTCAGGCAGAGTAAGTTCAGGCATGTGTTCGCCCAGGCTTGGAAGGCTGAACATTGCCTTGATGATGTCAGAGTATCACGCGTGACATGGGACGGTCCGCTGTGTGCTGCCAATCCGAAGTTCATTGCTGTTGTCATTGAGGCTGGAGGAGGCGGAGCCTTTCTTGTGTTTCCGCTCGCCAAGGTTGGCATGCACTCTCTCTGCGATATGCAAATTAATGCCTTTAATGTGCCGTGAGGATTTACAGTTGGTGTTTGAGATATTTCCTGTAGTTTGCATAATCAAACCAACACTTCCATAAAATTGGTTCAGCTCACATTGTTTTTATTTCTCTTACCACTAGAGTGGTAGAGTGGACCAGAACACCCCGACTGTGTGCGGACACGCCGCTCCAGTGCTGGATGTGCAGTGGTGCCCACATGATGACAACGTTATTGCCAGTGCCTCAGAAGACTGCACTGTCAAGGTTTGCTTTATTCCCTTCAACAAAACCTACACCTCATTTATGAATGGTGAATAAGGTGTCTTATGAATATGCATTGCATGAAGACATGAAGATAACACCCCTGGGGCTTCACATACACATACGTAAATATTGTCATTTTGTTGAATAAAAAGTGTTGGGTATGTTTTTCAATATTTATTTAATTATTTTTCAGCCTTTTCTATATGACTTGAAATGGTGTTTTTGAACCAAACAGTTTGTAAAAATCTATGTAAAAATATAATACATATTTTTCCATATAATATATGTATATTACCAATCAAAAGTTTGGAATAATTCATTTTTTTATGTATTGTGTCACCAGAATGTGTCTGTGAAGTTTCAGCTCAAAATACCCCACATATAATTTATAATAGCTTGTCAAATTTGACCCTGACCCTCGTTTGTGAAGCAGTCCAGCGTAAAATGATTTGCGCAAATATATAACATTTTACCGACTTCCTTCAGGACGTTTACTTCATAAATGAAGTTCAACCACGGTTTCCTCAGTGGCTCAGATGCCGGCAGTCTACAGAGACTCTTATCTTCATTGGTACATGCAATAACAGAACATTTGTAATGTTTTTTGGCGCAAACATTGTACATCTCCAGCTGCTACAGTGAGGAAACAGAAATGGCGGACTGCTGCGGCTCTCTCAGGGCGCTATCTATGCTTATAGGGCAGATCATCAACAGTCATGGGCGAGGCTTCCCCTACTCTTATGTAAATCTAGAACCATGCGTTTGGAGAGACTGTTTATGATTTATGGGGAGTATAAAAAAAAAAAAGGAGTGTTGTTGTTTTTTTTTAACCATTATAGGCTGGTTGTTTACACACACTGTGGACACACATCTGTGTTCAAACACCTTCACTACAGTCTTTAGTGTCACATGATCCTTCAGAAATAACTCCAAAATGCTGATTATGCAAAATGCTTCTCAGTTATTAACAATGGTTCTTATTATTATCAATGTTGGAAATGTTTTTGCTGCTTAATATTTTTAAGAAATCGTGATACATTTTTTTCAGGATTCTTTAATTTAATTGATTTGAATATTTTTAATGCAATATAATATCATTTATTTATTTATAATATATTTATATTATATTATTATTTTTTTATTTTATTCCTGTGATGCAAAGCTTATTTTTCAGCAGCCATTATTCCAGTTTTGAGGGTCACATGATTCTTCAGAAATCATTCTAATATGCTTATTTGGATTTTAATTAAAATTTAATTTAATAATAAAAAGTTTAAAAGAACAGCACATATTTAAAATAGAAATCTTCCATAACAATATAAATGTCTTTTTGATCAATTTAATATGCCATTGCTGAATAAATGTATTATTTTCTCTTTTTTTTCTTCTCTTAATTACCCCAAAATTTGGAATGGTAGTGTATCACAGTTTCCACAAAAATATTAAGCAGCACATCTGTTTTCAACATTGATAATAATAAGAAATGTTTCTTGAGCAGCAAATCAGCATATTAGAATGACTTCTGAAGGATCATGTGATACTGAAGATTCACTTGTGTATCTAAAAAGAGATGCACTGTGTTTTTGCATAACAGATTTGGCAGATTCCTGACGGAGGTCTTACATCTCCCTTGTCTGAAGCTGTTGTGACTCTCGAGGGCCACAGTAAAAGAGTGGGCATCCTAGCCTGGCACCCTTCTGCTCTCAATATCCTGTTGACTGCAGGTAAGCTCTTCCTTTGTCTATATATACTTTGCGGCTCACAGTGCTTGGATTAAGTCTGTTCTGGCACACTCTATTTCTGGCATGTGCTCTAATTCTGGTGTCTTAAACCTGCATCATATCTTTTATCAAGCCCTAATTTTGGATGTTGGAGTTGTTTGATGGTTTTGTGCACCTTCAAAGTATTGAAAAGACAATAGAGCTGTCAATCGATTAAAAATGAATTGCATGATAGGCTGATTCTGTAAATAAATCTTAATTTATTGCATATATAAATATTTGTTGAGAAAAGCCACCAAATGAAGATAATAGAAGACATTACACTATTGAGGCAGATAAATGAATAGGGATTGCAAAAAGTGGTTTTAGAAGTCAATATATTGTTTTTAAGAAATAATTGATATACAGTATGTATACACTTTTTTTTTTTTTTTTTTTTTTTTTTTTTTTTTTAACCTTTATTTATATAGCGCTTTTTACAATGTAGATTGTGTCAAAGCAGCTTTACATTGATAACTGGTACATTATTTGGCTGCACAGCAGCTCTTAAAGAATAGTGTCAATGCAGGCAGATCAAAGCACTGTTGAATATCAAATGTCAAGTCAAATGTCAAGTGTCCCCAACTAAGTAAGCCAAAGGCGACAGCAGCAAGGAACCCAAACTTGTATAAGTAACATAAATAAATCTCTGATTTAAAACTGAACTGCTTCATGCACAGATTGATTTAAAGACTTGTGCACAACTAGAAAAAGGAAGGCGGCTTTGGGTTTGATTTGCATTAGCATGTAAATATCTGAGATGCAAAGTTTTTTTGCTGACCTTTTGGCCATCTTTGATCGGTAACACTTTATCTTGATGATCCCATAACAGACATTCTATTAACTTTAAGTAACTTTGCAACTACATGTCTGCTAACCCGAACCCTAACACCTAAACCTAACCAAACAGTCTACTACAGTCTACTAATACTCTGATGAGAGTTAGTTGACATGTCTCAGTACCAATTTCCATACCAGAGCAAAAACTGTTGAATTAAGTACTTTAAAAAATGTTGTCCTGTTTTGTCTCGTCCGTTGTTTATCACTGTCAATCATCACAGATTCCTATTCAATGGCGCATTTAATATGGTTGTCATTCCAGGAACTTTGCAGTGTACTGAGCAGCATGAAAAACTAAACTTGTGTTCAGATTCTCACGAAAACTCCCATTATAATAAAAAAAGCTTTCTTGATTGTACAGTGAATCTTTTATTTACATTGTATGTACACTTTGTTGGTTATACTGAAAGGATTCGCGAGCATACGGCTCGCATTGAACAAAACAAACCTCATGCGTTTTCAGCTGTGTTAAATGGATTCTACTGATTAGCACCTCTGATTGGCCACTGCGTTCACACGCTCAACAGATATGATTGTGATTGGCTGCAATGCTCAATGCTTGTAAAAACACGCCGCAAATAGAAACCTTTGATGCTCAGAGTGCTCAAGCAAACACGAACAAGAGCGAAAGCAGCTTCTATTAGGGGGTACCGAATATACCTGCCGGTACTCTGTACTACCGGTATTGCAGAAATGCTGGTACTATCCACTTTTTTTTTTTGCGGTACCGGTACGTTTGACAACCCTAGTGAGTCGAATGTCTAAAGTGGACCATCGAAATAAAGTGTAACCCTTTGATCTTGTTTGTCCATGTTCTAGGATGTGATAATGTCGTCTGTGTGTGGGATGTGGGCACCGGGGAGCTGATTTACCAGCTGAGTGATGCCCATCCAGACCTGATATACAGCGTGAGCTGGAACCGAGAGGGCAACATCCTGTGCACCACCTGTAAAGACAAAGCCTTACGAGTCATTGATCCCCGGCGTGGAACTGTCCTTAAGGTCAGTCTGTTCGTTCCTGCATCCTCAAATTCCTGCGTCAGGGTTTCCCAACCAGGATTTTGTTAAGGAATGTGGCACAGATAGATTCAAAAGTTTGGGGTCGGTAAGATTGTTTGGAAAGAAGTCTCTTCTGCTCACCAAGGCTGCATTTATTTGATCAAAAATACAATAACAACAGTAATGTAGTGAAATGTTATTACAGTTTAATATAACTGTTTTCTATTGTAGTATATTTTAAAATGCAAAACTGATATTTCAGCAGTTTCCAGTGTCACATGATCCTTCAGAATTATTCTCATATGCTGATTTGCTGCTCAAGAAACATTTTTTATTATTATAAATGTTGTGCTGATTAATATTTTTGTGGAAATCTTTTTTAACATTATAAATGTGTTTACTGTCACCTTTGATCAATTTTAACGCATCCTTGTTGAATAATTTCTTTCGAAAACAATGTTACTGATCCCAAAACTTTTGAACGGTAGTGAAGATGCAGGTGATTTCAGTGTGATAGAATATAAAGTGGTGCAGGTATGATGCATTTTTGTAGGCCAAAACGTGGAAACAAGTTAGCATTTTAACACTTCCGGTTCCATCGTCCCAGAGTCAGTGGGTTTTTATCTTGATGGACAAAACGTGTAAGTATCATAAACTTTTGTTGATCACAGAGCTTATTTTTTTGCGATCATCCAAAAGCCGATGGGGTTTTTATCGAAGGAACCAGTGTGATCCTAACTGCCGGTTGGCCTACAAAGTGACGTCATACCTGCACCACTCTATTCCTATTAGGTCAGGTGTACAATGTAAACATGGACATTAAGTGCACCTGAGGACTAATAGGATTATTCTAAGAATGTTTATTGAGCAGCTGCTCTTTATTCTGGATGTTTCTGCTGTTAGTGATCTCAGGCGTCTACATGAGGGCAGCAGCTGTTGTGTGCTGGGTGGGACATATCCACGATGATCTTTTAGAACGTGTGATGGTCCTGTGGATGTACAGTGATTCAGCTGATGGGAAATCTAACAAAATAGAACATTTGCATGATCTTTTTAATTAATTGTTTTAATAATGTGAAAATAAGATTCATATTCATTGGAAGATTAGCATTACATAACCACTGGTCTGTCACTGTTTGAGATATGACAGACTTGTTAGTGATGTTGAATTATGTATGAATAGAATATTAATGAATTAACATTTTAAAAAGTCAATAAAAAGAGAAGAAGAAGAAAAAAACAATTTTGTGGCTGCCTCTAAACTTGAAAAGTCTCCATTTAGCTTAGGCTTCGCCCTGAAGCTGTCCTTGTATTCTGCATCAGGTCACTTAGGAATGTGTCAGTGTTTTCATATCAGTGTTTTTGCACAGATATGTGATTTTTGTTGTCATTTTACGATGTCACAGGTGCGGGAGAAGGCTCACGAGGGCACCAGGCCAATGAGGGCTGTCTTTCTGGCTGATGGCAAAATCCTGACAACCGGCTTCAGTCGCATGAGTGAGAGACAGCTTGCCCTCTGGGACACAGTAAGAGCATTTTGTAGTGGAAAAACATTGGTTCATTGGTCAGCAAGAACCATCTGTTGTATCCTTCATTGCCCGGGAACTGAAGGACGCATTTCAAGGCTGCATTTAAAGGAGCCTTCAAATTGGGACAGCCTTTGTCGTGCCGCTGTGATGCATTAGGCCTTCGAATGCACCCTTCGAAAGATGCGGCCTCTGAATTGGGATGCAGCTACAGCCTTAAAGGCACAATATGTAATTTTCGCCACTAGAGGTCGCTTATTCAAAACGTAGCTTGATGACGCCTTGATTTCGCATTGTCTTCACATCTACAGCCGGTGGAGAAGAATCTGACAGGGCTTGGGCAGAAATCATATTAAAGGAACACTCCACTTTTTTTGAAAATAGGCTCATTTTCCAACTCCCCTAGAGTTAAACAGTTGAGTTTTACCGTTTTCGAATCCATTCAGCCGATCTCCGGGTCTGGCGGTACCACTTTTAGCATAGCTTAGCATAGTTCATTGAATCCGATTAGACCGTTAGCATCTCGCTTAAAACTGACCAAAGAGTTTCAATATTTTTCCTATTTAAAACTTGACTCTTCTGTAGTTACATCGTGTACTAAGACCGACGCAAAATGAAAAGTTGCGATTTTCTAGGTCGATATGGCTAGGAACTATACTCTCATTCCGGCGTAATAATCAAGGAACTTTGCTGCCGTACCATGGGTGCAGCAGGCGCAATGATATTACGCAGCGCCTCTCACAAATGTCTCCATGGTTGCAAGGCACGCTCCCTGTGCAAGCAGGGGGTCACAGGTGCTGCGTAATATCATTGCGCCTGCTGCACCCATGGTCCTGGTTAAAATTGCTTATTTCTCTGGATTTCTCTTGGAAACATTTGGGATAATGTAAGTACACAAGTCAACAAAATATATAACATTGTTCTAGTGGTTTATGGATATTTTAATCTAAATATCTTACACATTGTGCCTTTAACTTAGCAGCTATGTTTATGCATCTGGCCCCAGGACACATGCATCAATAATCAGACACTCACAAATAATCTTGAGACATGACATCATCTATATAGAGAATCAATCAGATTGATCGTTCTAATATTTCTGTCTTAGTTCACATGTTGCCTGTCTGGTTCAATTATTGATATGTTTTGATAACCTGTTCTGTCTGTCTGTGCATTTCAGAAAGATCTCTCTGAGCCAATGGTTACACAGGAAATGGACACCAGTAACGGAGTTCTGCTTCCATTCTATGACCCGGACACGAACATGGTTTACTTGTGCGGCAAGGTAGGATTACGCAGCTTTACCCTATCAACTTTAACTACTGCATAACAGGTTTCACTAGCTGCTCTAACATAGATATACACTGTGCTGTTTACAGAAAATGTGTCCAATCACTGCCTGGGGTATTTTCCCTTACATACAGTAAACATATAAAATATGCTACCATTCAAAAGTTTGGAGTCTGTAAGGTTTTTTTTTATGTTTTTGAAAGAAATCCCTAATGCTCCCAGAAGCTTATTTGATCAAAGAATACAGAAAAAAACTGTAATACTGTGAAATATTATTACAATTTCAAATAACTGTTTCCTATTTGAATGTATTTTAAAGTGTAATTTATTCCTGTGTTGTCAAAGCTGAATTTTCAGCATCATTACTCCAGTCTTCAGTGTCTTCATAAATCATTCTAATTTGCTGATTTGCTGCTCAAGAAACATTTTCTATTATTATCAAAGTGAAATGAAAACAGCTGTGGTGTTTAATATGTTTGTGGAAACCGTGATACATTTTTTTTTCATGATTCTTTGATAAACAGAAAATGTCTATTTGAAATAAAAAAATTTTGTAACGCTGTAAGTCTTCACTGGCACTTTTGATAAATTGAATGCACAAAAGTATTAATTTCTTTCAGAAAAAAAAAAAAAACAAATCTTACTAACACCAAACTTTTGAACGGTAGTTCAGTCTGTAAGCATATGTAAATTAGGTGGTGGTAAATGGCACAGTAATGGTATCAGATGTTAATACTTTGGTACTTTGATGCATACCATGGTACATGAGGTACATGAGGCCCATGTAAATAAAAGTAGAACTGGTAATTGACCACTGCCAAATTTTCTATATATTGTAATCATCATGATCACAACTTGTAATAACTGCTTCAATGAGATCATTGTTTCTGCCTAAATATTTGTATTATCTTAGAACTGTACATGTGACATATGGACATTACGTGGACACAGTCACCTCTGATCACAGATTACTCTAAACTGTAATGTAGAAACATGGATTTTCTGTAAAGCTGATTTGAAACAATATGTATTGTGAAAACCACTATACAAATAAATGTGAATTGAATTGAATTGAATTGAAATCCAATGTAGTCAATAAGCTCTAGTTCAGCTGTCTATGACTGTCTCTCTCTCACAGGGCGACTGTACCATTCGTTACTTTGAGGTGACAGATGAGTCACCCTTTGTTCATTTCCTGAGTCTGTACAGCAGTAAGGAGCCACAGAGAGGTGCTGGTTTCCTAAGCAAACGAGGAGTAGATGTCAACAAGTGTGAAATAGCACGGTATGAACTGAACTACTGTGTGACTTTAAGACAGTGTCATTCTTCGATTTTCTGGTTCTTTCAATTTAATCCCATTTGGGTATGGATTTGATTGCATTTCATTTGCCTTAATGAATCCCTGAAAACATTTGAGTGGCAACTCCAACTTTAGTGTTTTGTTTAGTGCCAAAGCTGTTTGACTGGTTATTTGTCAGGGGTGTTTGACCAAGAAGTATAAAACTGAGCAAATGGGAACCAAAAGAATGAAAATGAAAATGATTTCTCACGCTCATGTGATTCCATTCTTTCTTCCAAGGAACACAGAAAGAAATTTGAAGAATATTTATGCTGCAACATACACTGGAACTAAAAAAATTGGGGTTGATAAGTTTTTTTTAAAATATATTTGAGTCACCAAGACTCACCAAAACTGCATTTAATTGATTAAAAATACAGTAAAAACATTAATATTGTGAAATTGTTACAATTTAAAATAAGTTTTAATATAATATATACTGTATATATTTTCAAATGTAATTTATTCCTGTGATGCAAAGCTGAATTTTCAGCATCATTATTCCAGTCTTCAGTGTCACATGATCCTTCAGAAATCATTCTAATATGCTCATCTGCTGCTCAAGAAAAATGTATTATTATTATCAATATTGAAAACAGTTGTGCCGCTTAATGTTTTTGAGGAAATCATGATACATATTTTTTTTCAGGATTCTTTGATGAATAGAAAATTCAAAAGAACAGCATTTATTTGAAATTTTTTTCTTCTTAAAATATAAATGTCTTTACTGTCACTTTTTGATTAAATTAATGTGCCCTTACTGAATAGAAGTATTCTTTCCACAAAAAAACCCCCAAAAAACTCGTACTCCCCCCAAACTTAAGAACGGTAGTGTATACTTCATGCAAATATTGTCTTCCATATAACATAAGTATAGTGATAAGTGGCTTTCAAGCTTCAAAAATGACAAAAAGAACCATAAAAGACAATTATAACACTCATGCAATATAATTCTAAATGTATTGAAACTGTACAGTAACTTTGTGTGAGTAACAAACTGAAAAAAAAGTAGTATTTGCTAAAAATCTTTCTCTTTTATTTTCATTTGAGTGAGAAGCACTGATCAGTTCACACCTGCACTGATTCTGATACAGCATCTCTCTCAGATGCTTGCATTTATCTCCATTTTTCTTCATCTTATTCCAACAGGTTTTATAAACTTCATGAGAGAAAGGTTGAGCCCATATCTATGACTGTGCCACGGAAGGTAGGTTCAGTCTGCATGTTAAGAGTGACCACGCGTTCAGTTTTGAATCTGTTTACAGCGAGACAGAAAGGAAAGTTACTAAGTAACTTCTGACCACTAATCGTTAGTCATTCCATTTTGTCATCTACAAGAGCTTTGAGTAGAACTTTGTTCTGATAGAAGTGTTGAGTTTCTGTTTGAAATGCTTTGAAAGCTTGGAAAGTTTAGAGTGTGACAGGAAGTTCTCTGAAAAATACCATTTTGTAAATACTCTCTTGCCTTGTGTGTAGGTAAATAACTGCACAGCGATGCTTGGGTTTCTCCTCATTGTAAGGCAGCTATCAGCCATATTGACTGCAATTTGTTCAAAAAAAAAGTATGTTCAAATGATAATGATATGCTCATTTTGACTTATATTGAGGCAAAATACTATCTGTTTTAAAGCAAAGCACCAGGCAGACCCAAATATGCTGGCTGGTATTTAAAAAATTTATTTTTTTAAGTAATACAGTTTTTTTCCCCTTCAGTTACACCATTACTTCAAACACTAATCTATCATAATACTTCAGAGTAGAAATCTCATTTGATTTTTTTTTTAAATTACAAATTTTGACAAAACTGAACAAAGTAAATGTGTAAAATATGTGTAATATTTATTTGTGTCACTCATTAATAAAAATAGACATTAGACAATTTAGAGCTTAATAATTATTTAAAGGGTTTTTTATGGGTTCAAGGAAATTTACAAATGCTGCAGAAAATGAATTTGCTCAGTTTGTAAAAATAAACAAGTGTCACACTTCCCACACTTTACTGTATTTTAAGAGATACTTCTCCCAAAAATAAAAATTCTATCATAATTTTCTCACCCTCATGTCATTCAATACCTGTTTGACTTAATTTATTATTTGGAACATAAAAGAAGAAATTTTGAGAAATGACTCATTAGCTGCATCTCATTTCGGAGGCTGCTTCCTCCGGAGGTCACATATGAAGGTAGGTACTTTATTGAATTTATTGTAGGCTGCATACGTCATCAAGGATGTCTTATTTAAGAAAAGTAACTGTAATAAAATGGACTGTTATTCCTTGTGAGGTGTAAAATACTTAATTTCTTAAAAACATTTACTAAAATACTTGTGATTTCTTTCTTACTTTGCAATGTAACGGTTACTTTTCTTAAATGAGACCTCCGGAGGATGCAGCCTCCGAAATGAGACGCAGCTAATATGTTTTTTTTTGTTTTTGTTTTTTTTGTCAACAATGAGTTACCAGTTACAACCCGAATTCTGGAAATGTTGGGACGTTTTTTAAATTTGAATAAAATGAAAACTAAAAGACTTTCAAATCACATGAGCCAATATTTTATTCACAATAGAACATAGATAACATAACAAATGTTTAAACTGAGAAATGTTAAAATTTTATGCTCAAAATGAGCTCATTTCAAATTTGAAGCCTGACACAGATCTCAAAATAGTTGGGACGGGGGCATGTTTACCATGGTGTAGCATCTCCTCTTCTTTTCAAAACAGTGTGAAGACGTCTGGGCATCGAGGTTATGAGTTTCTGGAGTTTTGGTGTTGGAATTTGGTCCCATTCTTGCCTGATACAGGTTTCCAGCTGCTGAAGAGTTCGTGGTCGTCTTTGTCGTATTTTTCGTTTAATTATGCGCCAAATGTTCTCTATAGGTGAAAGATCTGGACTGCAGGTAGGCCAATTCAGCACCCAGACTCTTCTACGATGAAGCCATGCTGTTGTAATAGCTGCAGTATGTGGTTTTGCATTGTCCTGCTGAAATACACAAAATAGACGTCGTCTGGAAACCTTTATATACATTTCAGCATTCATAGTGCCTTCCAAAACATGCAAGCTGCCCATACTGTATGCACTTATGCACCCCCATATCATCAGAGATGCTGGCTTTTGAACTGAACGCTGATAACATGCTGGAAGGTCTCCCTCCTCTTTAGCCCGGAGGACACGGCGTCCGTGATTTCCAACAAGAATGTCAAATTTGGACTCGTTTGACCATAGAACACTTTTCTACTTTAAAACAGTCCATTTTAAATGAGCCTTGGCCCACAGGACACGACCTGTGGACCATGTTCACATATGGCTTCCTTTTTGCATGATAGAGCTTTAGTTAGCATCTGCAGATGGCACGGCGGATTGTGTTTACCGACAGTGGTTTCTGGAAGTATTCCTGGGCCCATTTAGTAATGTCAAATTTGAAATGAGCTCATTTAGTGGATAAAAGTGTAAAATTTCTCCGTTTGTTATGTTATCTGTTCTATTGTGAATAGAATATTGGCTTATTTGATTTGAAAGTCTTTTAGTTTTCATTTTATTCAAATTTAAAAAACATCCCAACATTTCCGGAATTCGTGTTGTAACTAAAGGTTAACCAAAAATTTTTGGTTTCCAACATTCTTAAAAATATCCTCTTTTGTGTTCTTCAGAAGAAAAAAACAACAAGAGGGTGAATAAATTTACCATTATTAGCATTTTGTGGTAATTCTTGGTAATGCCCCACTGCTGTATTTTTGGAGTCTTTGTGTCTCTGTGAAAGAGGAAGTAAGAAAAAACATTTTAACTGCCCATTTGCAAACTATTCATTTGACATATTTCCCAAACTGCACCATCTCTCTAAATTAAACTCTTTTTTTTCTCCCACCCACAATCAGTCTGACCTGTTTCAAGGGGATCTGTACCCAGATACAGCGGGATTAGAACCTGCTCTATTGGCGGAAGATTGGATAGCAGGACAAGATGCCCCTCCAATCCTTGTTTCTCTCAGCGGAGGCTACACAGCCCCTCCATCCAAATGCGGCACACTGCGGGGTCGACCCAAACTGCTCTCTCAGACCAACACTAGTCCCACCAGCACTACTGCGCCTGCAAACCCTATGGCGGTTGAGATGGAAAGTGAGGGGTTGGGCCACGGACGAGGAGGAAGGGATGTAGATGGTGGGATAGAGAGAGTAAAGAAAGAGGTGATTGACAGTTTGACATTTTATTATATATATATATATATATATGTGTGTGTGTGTGTGTAAGGAATAATCCATGGCTAGATGTGTATTACACAGTTTTAAAGGGGTTCTATTATGTTCTTACATTTTCAAATTTGCTGTGTAATGTTGCTGTTTGAGCATGAAAAAAGTTACCAAGCACAAAGTCACTCCAAAGAGAGTTACTCTCTATATCTGTGCGCACTGTTTCTGAACTCCCTGAAATGCCTCCATTGTAGTCTTGAGTTTTTTTCTGGGAACGAACTAATCACAATACTCCTCATTTAAATCATTCCCACCCAAGGCATGCGCAAACTAAAGGGGACAAGGCCTGGTTGAGTTGAGTTAGTAGTGTGTTAAAGCTCGCAGTTATGGTAAGGGGCATGACATTTCCAAACACATTCAAAGCGGTTGACCAATCGCAACACACTAGACCAGCCAATCAATCAGAGCACATTGCACTATCGGAAGGAGGATCTTCATCAGTGTTGCCAAGTCCATGGTTTTCCCGCGGAATTGGGCTACTTTTTTTTTTTTTTTCTTGCCGTGGGTAAACATTTTTTTCTGCAGGTTGATTTCCACCCCCGTACCTACAATTTCAGCGCTCCAACACCCCCAAAACACCCCCGAGACGTACAAATTCAGTGGAGAATTCGCCCACCCGAAAATCGCATTGGGCTATTTTTGGCCTACTTTTGAATGGCCATTAGGCTACTTATGTTGCACAGACCTGGCAACCCTGATCTTCATAGAGACAGAGACTAAACAGAGTGATACTAACAGACTGGGAAGAGAGGTGCTGCAACAATGTCAAATATTTGAACAATTATGTGTTTTTTTTAACATTCAAGCATGAAAACCTATTCTAGTAGACCCCAAAGGGACATAATAGGTTGCCTTTAATGCACAAGGCAAAAAAACACCCCACGCAAAGTGCATTAAAATCGTGAAATGCTCAACTCAAGGCAGCAGAGAGAATGGTGCAAATCAAATGATTTCGCTGACCTCAGTATGTATCGGTCTTTGCTCTCCTCGTTCTCAGCCAAGGTTCACAGACTGCCAAAACTTTCTTTTTCCACAATAAGATCAACAGCGCTTCAGACACACGCAAACTCTTAAACATTCAATTCTCCTCTGCCCCCCTCCACCACCTCTTTAACAGCTGACGATTTTGCTAATTACTTCACAAACAAAACGACTACTATCAGCAGTCAGTTCTCAGTTTCACACATCCAGGAACTCATAACAAACAGACACAGAGGAAGAAGTCTCTAAACTTCTTCTCTCCGGCCACCCTACCACCTGCCCTCTCGACCCCATCCAGTGATTAAACTGACTGGAACTACCTGTGCATTACACGGTTTGAATGCACACCTTCCAGCCAATCAGAATCAAGTTCTAAGATTTACACCATGGTCTGTCAGAATACTCGATTGTGATTGCTTTATCTTCAAACAGTGATTACGTCATTGTTTTTGAAGTACCAGTAATTAAACTCAAAGCTTCATTGTTAGTAGAGAGATACGCTACATAGATACGGTCATCCACACACGCATCTCTCTCTCTTTCTCTCTCTTTCAATCTCAATAATTCAGTCAAATAAATGTAATCTTACCACACTACTCTGTGCCTGATTTAAGGCATTCAGTTCCAACTTACCAGTTTATGTTAAAGTGCCCCTGTTGTGCTGAATTTCGACCCACTGCCAAATTATTAGTTATTAATTATTAGTCGCTACCTGATTGCTTAACTTTGTGTTCAGACCGCCACCAGCAAGAGCGTCAAAGTAACCGAAAGTCATTCATTTTCAATGTGAGTCTGCGGCGAGCAGTGGCGCGGCACGTCTTGGACGGTGTGGGCATTGAGGAAAGTTGAAGTCCGGTCAACTTTATGGAAATGAGCTATGACGCGGTTCGGCGGCAACCAATTGGAATGTAGAGGTCCTCCGCTTGAGAGGATTCCAGAGAACGCAGTTGTGTTCCGACCAAACATTAGTTCCCAAGCAGAATGGAGGAGAGATTGATAATTGCTGTGGCGGGTTTCCCAATAATATACAATGTGTCCCTGTTTGCGTACAGGGGCATAAATAAGAACAACACAAATGGCTTTTAATTGGTTTATTTTGTTAGCAAACATGTAACTATAATTAAGTTTTTTTCCATCTATCAATATCTTACTTTCACATTTAAAAGATTTCATGAGGTTAACTTATACCCTACTTGTGGTCAGTCTGCACAAATACCGATCAACATGCTTGTTTGCAAGCTTTCGATCTACGTCACAGCAACCACAAATTTTCTGTAGCGTTGTTGGCAGGGTAGCCAAAGCGAATTTTGACGCTTTCGCCGGCGGTGGTCTGAACGCACAGTAATCCTAACCCCTCCCCCACACCTTCTCCTAAACCTACCAATACTAGGGGGGTAATAATCTGGCAGGGGGTCTGATTTGGTCAGATGGTCCAGTGTGTTGTGATTGGTGTACCACTTATAGCGCCTGTCAGAAACGAAACGGCCATTACCATATCAGAATTTCAGCTCCAGATCTTCCTCAGCGCTTGATACACAGTACAATAACGATGGTGTCGCTTTTACCATATCAATTCGAGCCCTAGTCTTCGTCCTTTTGAAGTCCATGCAAAGTGGATTTGCTTTCTAGCACAGAAAACAGACATGTCAACAACACGAACCAAACTCTTCCAGGCTTCAGCTACAACTACAGCGTTTGAGGGTCAAAGTAGACATTGTTCCCATTTTTGTTGTTTTTCTTTCTTGCACAGGAGGACCAACTTTCTGATATTCTGACGGAGGTGCGGGCTTTGCGTGCTCTGGTGCTGGCTCAGGGTCACAGGATCGATGTACTGGAAAGACAACTCGCCCGAATTGAAGATGGAGAAGTGTAAAGGAAACTACAAACATATCACAACACATAGCCTTACCCACATTTAAAAAGCTTCACTGAAGGGTTATGGGAATTGTAGTTCCATTACTGTGACATAGTGATACAAAGAATTAATTGAGCTTGAGCTTTATTGGTACACTTTGGTTATTGATGCACTGATATATAATATCCTAAATGCTGCTCATTTTCTGCTTTTAATGGGGCTGTTACATCAGGTACTTACTGCTAACTACAGACTTTGAAGTCAGAATTTGGTTGGGTCAATATTTGCATAAACATGCAAACTTTAAATGAAAAGCAGACTCGATAATCTCTTGTAGCGTGCATTAAGACAGCTTTTATGAATGCTTCTACTTTTTGAAGCATGAAACATGTAATAATCCAACATGCTGAATTAATTCCTTTCTTCCGCTAAACTTTGATGGTGCTTATACTTTGACCAGCACTGTTCTTGAGTTTCTTTCTTCCATTATATGTCTTAACACTTGTAGCATTGATTTTGGACGTTGTTAGAGTTTCATGTGTGGAAATGTGTGTAGCTTGTGATAGAAACTGTACTTGATGTTGAAGGAATTTGTGAGCTATCAGTATAATGAAGAAACATTTGCTTGTAGAGCAAAAGTTTCAGACATGAAAATACAGATGCAGATCTTCTAGGATGAAAAGTTGTCCTGGTCACATTTCACCCCCAAATCAAAAGCATAATAAGAAATTATTTTTTGACGTTTTCAACATTTATTTTTTAAGCACATGTTCTGCATATTGTAATTTTACTTTTTTTAATTCCTATTTTGGGGAAATAACTGATTTTCATTATATTCCCATTACTGTAATACAGAAATCATTTTACCATATTACACTAAAAACTAAAAACAAAACTTTTTTTTTTTTTTAACATTTAAATCAGAATAAATTTAAGACACTACATCAAATACTATCATGAGAATTTTTTTTTTTTGCATTATTATAATGCAAAATGTGCTTTATTGTCATAAATTATTTATAAACATTTAAAAAATATAATTTCTTATATCTTTCCTTTGATTTGGAGTGACCTGGACATGTTCTTAGCAGGATTGTTGAGATTCATCCTGCACGTCTTGCTGAATAATTGTGCTTCATTCCTGTTTGATTGAATATGAAAAATAATAGTAGAATGTGACATTGATTTAGAGGTTTAGATGATTTAGAGGTTTAGATGGTGGTGTTTTTGTACGTTTTATTTTTAGTTTGTAATCATTGGCACTACAATCAGGGATGACTCAAACCGAGGGTCGACTCATCCTCCTCTGTGAATGATTTAATGTCTAGCTTTATCTGTTGTATATGTTGTACATGATCTAAGTACCCATTTACTTAAAACTTAAGTGCTAACTTAATCTGTTCTTTTTAATAAATTACATTCAGCCATATCTACTGTGTATCATTTGTTTTTATTTTTCATCGCATTACAATCACTTACAGATTGTACCAGCTGGCATGTGATTGAGGTCAAAACAAAATTTTTGGTGCTAATTTTAGATATGAAAGTGACTAGCATAGCAGTGCCAGACAGTGATTCTTTTCTGTATAAGAGCGTACATATCCTGGCTATTTTGGAAATTAGGAAGTAGTCAAGGCTAATAAAAATTGAAATGAAACTGAAATGGTATGTGCAGTGACATAAAAAAAAAAAAAAAAAACTGATTTAAGGAATATTTGACCAGCTATAGTTAAAGAAAATGTCTTGTGTATTTGATCTAGATTTTGACTGTGGCCCTTCTTAATTGTAAGAACTGAGAATGTTCATATGGTAGGCTATTTATTTATTTTTTTAAATGTGATTGTTACACAGATTTTGTGAAGCTGTATAAAGATCACACTGACGTAATAGGCATCAAGCCTTTTGCTACATTCTCTGCACTGCACAAGCAGTGAAGTGTTCGTGTTTTCATGGTTCATAGCATCTTAAAGCTCGACATTTACAACAGGATGTGGTCTGAGAGAGAGACTTGTGCTTCATCTCACAATCTCTAGCTAAAGGAAACTGCGTTCCACACTGAGCTCTTCCTGTGCCGACTCCTTATAGTTATTTTTGCACATGCTTTCTTTTGCATTTTTTTCCCTCACTATAAAATGCGCATATTTTCAACTTACCAAGGTATCAGGAGCAAAAAAGAGGGAAAAAAAGCCAGATTTATTATTTTTGAATTATTACGCATATTTCTTTATTACGTTTACCTCAACATTGCCCACTAACAATTTGTGTATCCCATAAATAAATATGTAAATAAATTTATATTTTATATTTATATTAAAAATATAAATATATTTATATTTTAAAAATCCAGGGTTTAGAATTTATATTTTACATCAAAACCAAGACTCTCATCATGACCTTACTGTCAAAATGACACCCTTTTTAATCATGTGTGGCCGTGCGCGCTCTCTCTCTCTCTCTCTCTCCCCGCCCCTCTTTCCTGCCTATATGACCAAGACAAATTTGAATGTTCTATTTTATGCGTGGCTATGGGTTTAAGGACAGTTGAATAAAGGTGAGTTATTTCAATTTAGCGGATTTTTGATGTTTTTTATTTTTTATTTTTGTTAGCATGTGCTGAATTTGATTTGTTTTGACAATACAAACAGCACTTACGTTATATCCAAAAATGTATTTTTACACTATATATTATTTATATACTAGTAATACTATATACTATAATAGTATACTATATATAGACATGCTCAAATTACAATCTGACAGTTATGAATTCATATTATGTATTCTTATGCGATCTGTATTGTAAGAAATAACATATTATGCTTGAGTTTTAGAAAACATGTAATGTAGGTTGTTTCATACACAGCAATTGGCATTTGATCTAATTTGGCACACAGACACATTAAACGTTTGGCCGTGCAAGAAAATTGCTGTCATCCACTGGGGCCGTGTTTGAGAGCAGCACAGCTGCATTAGCAAAACTTGTGAATTGCTGTTAAGTGCTATTAAGTGGTTGAAACTCATTTATTTAGACATGGGAATTAATAATCATTGTTAGGGTGTGTAAGGGTGTCACAGAGGAGTACATTTTCATTTGCACAGCAATGACAAAAAGCCAAAGTGATTTCCTGCCAATTTTTCAAAAATAATGCAAGCATGCTTACTTCCGTGCACTTCAGAGGTTTTAATATGAAACTGTGCATGGCGGGAGAATGGTGTCTGTGTGGGCAAAAAAGCCACAGCTTGTCACAGTCTCTATAAAACATGTTGCAAGTTGCTGAATAACCAGCTAAAGCTTTTTTTTTTTTTTTTTTAAAGAATTATTTGAATAAATATAGGTTATTTGGAATTTTATGAAAGTATAATTTACACTACCAGTCTCAATAATTTTAATTTCTTTGAAAGAAGTCTCTTATATGCTCACCAAGGCTGCATTTATTTGATGAAAAATACACTAAAAACAGTAATATTGTGGAAATATTATTGCCATTTAAAATAACTGTTTTAATATGTAATTTATTCATGTGATGGAAATGCTGAATTTTTTGCAGCCTTTACTCCAGTCTTCAGTGACAAATGATCCACTAGGAATTATTCTAATATATGCTAATTTTGTGTTCAATTATTATCAATTATTAGTGGTGCTCAGTTACTAATACTGCTTCTTATTATTATCAATGTTGTAAACAGTTTTACAACATTACTGCTTAATATATTTGTGAAAATCATGATAAATTCAGGAATAGAAAGTTGAAAAGAACAGCATTTATTTGAAATATAAATTGTTTGATACATTATAAATGTCTTTACTGTCACTTTTTGATCAATTTAATGCATTCTTGCTGATTTTTTTGTTTTTTCTTAGAAAATCGTACTTAGCCCAAACTTGAGGACTGGAGTAATGATGCTGAAAATTCAGCTTTTCCATCACAGGAATAAATTGCATTTTAAAATATATTCAAATATAAAGCAGTTCTTTTAAATTGTAATAATATTTCACAATATTACTGATTTTACTGTATTTTTCATCAAATAAATGCTGCCTTGGTGAGTATTTTACCATTAAAACTCTTTATTATTTCAAACTTTTGACCTGCAGTGTAAATAAATGATTTGATTGATTTGATTGATTTTTGATTTGATTTGATTGATTTATTTAATTATTTCTCCCTGTTTTTTCTCCACTCTTTTTAGTCATGGCGCAAGAAAATGTGAGTGACAGCACTCCAACTGTCCTTGTCCTCCTCTTCTTATTAATCATACTTGCTCTGGCTCTGGTGTATTTTTATAAAAAGCTTAATGCGGACACAAATGGACAGTACACCGTCCAGCGCATAGTCTTCGCCCCCGGCGGCCTACGGGATCGATTGAGACAAGGAGTTGGGGTTGTGGAAAACAGATTTGGTGTCCACATTTGGCCTCAACCCCGTGATGACGAGGAGAACATAGGAGATAATGATGAAGGGGACGAGGAGGGCGGAGGTCATGACAAACAAAATGACAGTTACGCAGAGGAGGGAGAACAGCAGGAAAATGATGACAGCAGGGACGATTCTTCGAGTGACTATTCCAGCGTTGACCTGAGGGAGAGGGCAAGGATGCAGAGGGAGGAAAAGGAAAGTGACAAGAATGAAGCTGCGGAAGAGAAGGAGAAACAGGAGGAGCAGGAGGGGGGAGCAGCAGCAGGAGAGGAGGATAAAAGTGAAGAAGTGAAGAAAGAAGAGAAAGTGGGATTGCTCATAGATCTAACGCCAGTTAGAGGTAGCGCAATTTGGTCTGAGGAGGACAAAGATGGAAATGAGGGAAATGACTTGACTGCTTTATGAAAAGCACAGACATGTGGCTTTCGAATTTAATAGGCAGGAAATCAGGTGTTGTGGCCCAGTGGGCAGCACAAAACATTTTTATATATATATATATATATATATATATATATATACAATTAAGAGTCAGTTGAACCCTGTAAAGCCTGACATAAAAATCTCATAGAAAAGTTTATTGAACCTTAAGACAAAATGTTTAAAACAAATCTATTTTGTGGAGCATCATGTTTGATACTCATATTTTAACATGATTTTTCTAAAGCAGTTATGTTTGGATAATTAAGTAAACCTAAATTGCTTCGGAATCTTGAAATTTTACCTGAAGGGAAACTTTTTTAGAATTATATTAAAAGGCCTTTTACTTGGTAAAAAAAAATAGGAAAAAAATGTATAAAGCATCACTTCGACAAAGGAAGGCATATTTGAATGTATACTACAGGTTTTTAAGCAAAGTTTGATCAAGTTTTGATCACAGTTCCACACCCTTTCTGTAAGCTGTATATCCACTTCCTGTTGTTTTTCTGCCAATGCTGATTGTGTCCGACAATACATTGTGAAACTTGTTAACATTTTTATTAGATGTATATATTTTTGCATTACAGAATATTTTTCATGACAATAAAGTGATTGTCAGAATTGTCTAGTATTTTAATATGATCTCACTGTTGTCACTAAAGTGTAAATCTCATAAAACCTGTCAAGAACGTGTTTAGAATATATTTAACCCCAAAATATTGAGGAATAATATTTTTTAAAAGAAAATTAAACTTGGCATGAAACAGAAGTTGCCATAGTCATAGTCTATATCCAAATGAAATTAGGGTGGGACTTGATTTTGTCCAAGGGGAATTGATTGGGTTGTTGTGGATTGCTATTGGTCGATCTTATGTGAGTGACAGGTTGCCCCGCCCTCGCGCCAGTAAACACATCATCAGAGATGTAGCTGCAAGAGGGAGGGAATGTAATTTTAATTAAAGATTACATGGGCACATTCAATTTTTTAAAAAAAATTTGTGCACAGATAAATCATTTATAATAAACACTGCAATATTCCATAAAAATAATAATTCTCTAATCTGATTTCATAGTGACTTTATGTGCATTGTGACAAATGTGGCCTGGACAAAACATTTGTCCTGATGTAGCATAGAGCGTCAAACCACCACCCATTTGGTGACTGCAACCATGAAACCACATCTCTTATCATAGTCGGTCATTTTGAGCAAGGTTTTTGGTTTAGGGCAAGATGATGATGATAAGGAATGTGTGCTAATATTGTAAATAAGACAATTAATTTTTAAAGTTAAAATAAATATAGATGATACTGAATTGTTCCATTTAACTAAAATACAATCACAGGCCCGCAGTCCTGGAATGTAACATTATAATTACTAATTAATATAATAATAATAAATTAGTATAATACATATAATAATAAATTAGTATAATGCACTTAATTTCCTATAGGCTACATTAGAGATGCTCGATGTTGCGTCCAGCAAAGTTTAGTTTCAGGTCCAAACAGACACGCCTGAAGCAGCTAGTCAACATTTCTCGGTTTAAATTGCTAGAACCGGGTTAGAACAAAACCACAGAAACATAAAGAATTCGTTTATTTGAACAATCAATACATACAATTATCAGTAGGTAAGTTCATAGTTCTACAACTATAGCCTCGATTTCAACATGCACGATAGAGACGGGGATGTAGCTCAGTGGTAGAGCGCATGCTTCGCATGTATGAGGTCCCGGGTTCAATCCCCGGCATCTCCACTTCTTTTTTTTTTCTTTCAAGAAAACAATAGTGGACACGCGAAGTACTAATACAAAATTACTTTAACTTAAGTCTATGCGACGACAGTCACTGAATTTACTGATTTTATATCTGTAGAAAAACATCGAATGCACGTACGTTTGTGAAGATTTGAGGAGGAGACACTTGAGTCGGAAGTTGCACTCCTGCGCAAACCATTGGTCGGTTAAACGTCAGTGGGCGTCGTAATCGCCACGCCATTGGTCAGTTTAGCCTACAGTGGGCGTGGTCACAGGCGCACGCAAACAATCGAAGAATCCTGCACATTCCTTACTAGAATAAGAATAACATTTAAATGTCTTTACATGGCAGTAGGTAAAATGAGTCATGTCGTTTAAGAGACCTTTAACTGCGCTTTGCGTCGACTGTGCATTTTAAATCAAAATAATACAATAATTCTATTTGCCTTTTTCTCTGTGAAAAAAAAAATCTGGGACTATTGTTATATCGCATGGATACTTTTTCCTCAAGTTAAGATGGATTCGCCCAAGGAATATTACCTCCTTCTTCAATGATTTGAATGCAAACGAGTGAACACGAACGATCTCTTATTGGTGAGTGTTTGCATGCTTTAATTCGTCGCATTTGGGAGAAAACGGGCCTTTTGCTTTTCCGTGTACTTGCATCTTGCACATTCAGTTAGAAAATATGGGTTGTGAACATGTTATAATTGACAGATAAAACAAGTAACTGAGCCACCATGACAAAATGAATCGCTACCATTTTATATTTAAAGAGAATGAATATTATGATGATAAACAGAATTAAACACCTGCCCTGCAGTTTTGTTTCTCGGAGAATGGACATTTTAAGGATGCAATGGAAGAAATGCGTTACTAAAATGTCTTGCATGTAACACAACATGTGTGGCAAGCGGTTTTAACATTAATTGTCTATAACATTTACATGGTCTATTTTATGTTACCAATACTTGATTTTTATTACTAGTATCTACTTCAGTCTTCCGTTACTGTGCTTCTGTTTTTTTTTTCTTTTTCCTCTCTTCTCTCAGTATCACTAGTACTGTTATAGTAGGCTACCATTTGCTTTTGGTCGCTTTCCTAAAAGTGACAAGTCATTTTTTAATAGTAACAAATTGCAGATTTTTGCTATTAACTTCATAGTTGTATATATGGTTCAGATATTGATAATTTACAGTTTACTGACTAATTCTTGTACAGTTGTTGCTTGGATCTATTACATATTTTCTTGTTCAGTTCAAATATAATAACCTAGTTATTAGACACTAAATTATGTGTATAACAATTGTTACTAATAAAATTTTAAACTTAATAGTAAGATATACATATGACCATTAAAAGCAATTGTGACTACTGAGATGGAAATATATTTCTATTTTCAGTTGAGATAGATAAAACAGTCGCTTAAATGGGTACCAGTGTTGAATAAATGCATGCAAGTAAAGCTGGAATGGTTACTAGTAATGATACTGTCAAGTACCCGATAAGTAAGTAGTATGCATATTATTAGTGAAATTGAAAGAGGTACTAGTCACTTTTAGGTTATTCACAAGTAATCGAAAAACGTGCACTAGAAAGTAGATACTTGTTAGTTTAAAGGAATAAATGCTAAAATGGCTTGCCACAGCATGCTGCATAACATTCCCTTTGTGGTCAAATGCATCGCTTGCTTATAAACGCACCTGTGCTGTGCACGGGAATTAATCGCTGGAAAATAATGAACTAAGTCAAGACACTATCATATGTCATTATTGTGGACGTGACTTTATTTTTCTTCGCGTAGGTATGAGATGTTGTTAGCCTCGGCCGTGGTCGTCTGGGAATGGCTGAACGAGCACGGGCGCTGGCGACCCTACAGCCCAGCGGTGTCCCATCATATCGAGGCGGTGATCCGCAGCGACCCTCGCGGCGCCGGGAGCGTGGTGCTGGGCCAGGTCGACTCGCGTCTATCGCCGTACATCATTGACCTGCAGTCTATGCACCAGTTTCGGCAAGATACCGGTGAGAGGGAACGACATCCTATATGATTTTATCATGCAGCTTCTTGCTCATCTATTGTATTTTATTAATATGGTGCCTTAGCTCTGAGATCAATCAAATGCGCTAATGATCTCAGCTCTGTATTTTGATGACTTAAAGGCAAACGTCTGCAGATGTTTTGAAAGATCACTGTGGAATGAAAAAGGTTGGGCTGGGCCTCAAAACCTTCATTTCAGCAACAACCTCTTCATTTTTCTCAAGTCAAATCACTGATATAGTTTTAAGCTTCATGTTTGTAATTCACACTTGTATGTCTCATGCAATGTGGAGTTCAAGTGGCTCTGCCATGAACTCTTAATGATTTTTGTAAATGCACATGAGTGCTTTGCTGGCGAGAATGAAGGAATGATTTGAACCTATAACAAGGGGCAACGTGAAGCCGAAACAAAGGGGTGGATTGTTGGCTGTCAGAATTTTGGGAGTCTCTATCACCCATGCTGACAAAGGCCATTGTGCAAGGCTGACTAGACTTCATGGGAAGATGGAGGAATGGAGAGAATAGGGTCGGCGAAGGGTAGCGGCCCATCGCTCCAAAAACAAGAGGGAGGAGGAGATGGAAAAATGAATGGTAGTAGAGCGAGGTCATGAAGGGGGGTCGGATGGATAACCTTTGTGTTGTAGTTTATGGATTGTCAAATTCATGAGACTAATTGTACTGTAGTACTAACGCATAGTTTTGCTGCAAACTGAAAATGAAGTATAAGTAATTAAATTTGGGTAGTTGGAAAAATTAAACCAGTTGTAGTAAAGTTTTTCGGCAACCAGACACCACAAATTTTACATATTGCTTCTCTAGCATTATTTTTTTCAAGCATAAACACTACTGATATTTACCTGTTGTAGCTTTTCCTCATTGTGTGCACAAAAAAGACACTGAAGCAGTCAAAACACAGTTAATTAAACGTCATAAACTATTTTGGCTGATTTTTTTTCTTGCTCTTTTGACTGAATATTTTCAGTTGCTGAAATTTCAGTGCATCGCTCTCCCAGGTGGATCAATTAATATAGATGACTCATCTTTTACACGTATATATACAATATATTTGGTCCAATAATACGCTCTTATAATTGAGAAAGCCCCTTTCCCTTTAAATTATAAATAACACGTACCTCTAGAAATAGACCGTAAAAACAATCATGAGTCATCAGTGTATGATGTGCTATATTTGTATTATTTTTATGTACTACATAAACTAATTGTAATTCAGTAATATAATAATTTAAATATTTTAAATAATGATGTAATTATTAATTAATAAAATTATTAATAATTATTATAACTTTAATAACATTTTAATAATGGGCCATTGGCTAAATAAAAGTATAATTATTTAAAAATAAAAATTCTGTCATCATGTTCTCACCTTCATGTCATTGCAAAGCTTTAAATCTTCAGAAGACAAACAAAGATATTTTTGATAATCAATTTTTATTATTTGTCCGTCCATTTTATAATTTGTCTATTTTTGTCTATCCATCGGAAATCCACACAACCAAAAAAGACAAAAAGAAATCGTAAAAGTAATGAATCAAGCGGTTTAGTGGCATTATATTATGAACAGATTTAATTCTGGCTATTTATATATAAACACCGATCAACGCACATACATGGAGCTCATAATTAAAATATAAAAATGTAATTATCCTATTAGCTCATAATAAAATATCTTCATTTGTGTTCTGAAGATGAACAATAGTCTTATGGGTTCCTGTTTCTTCCCATTCAGATCAACAAATACATCAACACATGACTGAAAACTGTGCTTGTCAAACATTTTTAAAGTAGTTTTGCTAAACTGTCCTCTCTGCTCTTCCTTACAGGGACACTAAGACCCGTGCGGCGAAGTTTCTATGACCCGCGGTCGGCTCCGGGGCAGGGTTGGGTGTGGGAATGGGAGAATGACTCGGGCTCATGGACGGCGTACGACACAGAGGTCAGCATCGCCATCCAGGCGGCTCGGGACCGGCAGCAGCCCTGGCTGGACTTAACGCCGTTGGGCTTCTGCTACCTTATAGACCTGCAGAGTATGACGCAGATCAATGGACAGACGCAACGGCGCCGGCGCATCCAGAGGCGCTCAGACCTGGCCTACCCGCTCGTCTCTGGCCCACTACCTAAGCCGCACGCGTGGTCGTCCGCCGGAAGTGGTGGACTCTTGGGGGTGGGAGTTTCAGGGGTTAGTGGAGGGAATGGCAGTGCCTATCCCAGTGGAGCTCTCCCAGCTTCTGCTATTACTTCACTGGGTCAACCATGTTCCTGCCAGCAGTGTATGCTAGTCTTGGGCGTCAAGACCCCTAGCATGGCACAAACTCTCGGGCGGAAACCACCGCCGATACCCAAGCCGCCGAGCCCAAAGGCACCATCAAGGGGACACTCTTACTCTCTTACCCTGCCTCACCCTCCTTCCCTTTCCAGAGTCCTCTCGCCACATAGGAACTCCACCTCGGGTGCTAGCGGAGGCTTTGGACACTCCCTCTCTCTGCTGGGTTCAGCCACTGCCGCCCTGTCGATATCCTCTAACCGTCCTCCTCCACCTGCTGTACCGCCACCCCCGCCTCCTTCTACCATACCCCACACGACCTCTGTGTCCAACCCTACAGCACCTACACCCTCCAACGCCCTTATATCTACAGCGACCACCTGCGCTCCCACGCCCTCTGCTCGTGTTCTGGGTCCTGTGTCCACGGCATCAGCAGCTTGTGCTGCCCCGGTGCCACCTCGCAGTAGTCTGGCGGGCCTTAGCCGCCCCGCCCTGCAGAGAATCGCCATGGCACAGTCACGGGCACTCATTGCATCAGGGTAAGTTGTCACAACTGGAGCCACCTGTGATTGTAAATTAAAGTCTCCCTGTGGTGAAAATCAAGTTTTTAATGTTGTTTATATGTCTGTGTGGTGTTTTTAATATGCTTTAAGACAAGCCATGTGCAAATTTATAAGTCAACACCATTGCAGAATATTTTCTCCTTAAAACTGCAGTGAACCAAAGACGCGGTTTGAAATCGCTGGTGTTTCTCACGTCACAAACTACCTTGTAACCAATCACGTCAACGTGCGATAGTCAACTAGTGGATCTCTGAACTGGTGTGAGTGAGTGGAGGCGGGGCTAATTTGCATATTCATAGAATCGCATATACTAAATGAGGCAAGGGTGTAGAGTTACATTCAAGCTATTTTAAGGCACGAAGAAAATTTTTTTCAAGGATAAAATATTTAAATATGTCATTTTGGTGATCAAAGATGAGTTTTAAGGGATAAAATTATTGACTACAGGGGGACTTTAAATGAAAATAACGGTTCCAAAAGGGGGTTTTCACAGCAGTGCCATAATAGAAAAATTTTTTTTGGGTTTTCCAAATAACCTTTTACTGAACAGTTCTTAAAAGAATTATGTTTTCCTTTGTGTGAGGAATTTTTTTTTAATAATCTAAAGAACCCTTTTCTACTATAAAGAAACATTTGTACAATGGAAAGTTTCATGGATATTAAATGTTCCATATGGAACCATCAATTTAAAAACCTTTATTTTAAAGAGTGTAGCATTCAAAAGTCTGCGGTCAGTAAGTTTTTGCTGTTTTGAATTCATCAAAGAGACCTGAAAAAAAAATTACAGTTTCCACAAAAATATTAAAGGGTTAGTTCACCCCAAAATAAAAATTCTGTCATTAATTACCCTCATGTTGTTTCAAACCCATAAGACTTTCGTTCATCTTCGGAACAAAATAAGATTTGATGAAAAATAACTTTTTGTAGCGTCAAAGTGTCAGTTGCGTAGCTGTCTATGGAGGGCCAGAAATCTCTCAGTTTTCATCAAAAAGATCTTCATTTGTGTTCTGAAGATGAACGAAAGTCTTACGGGTTTGGAACAACATGAGGGTGAGTAATTAATGACAGAATTTAATTTTTGGGTGAACTATCCCTTTAAAATGTTTAAAAACGTATTAACATTGAAAACAGTTATTTAAAATTGTAATGATATTTCATAATACTACTGTTTTTACTATAATTTTGATCAAATAAATGCAGCCTTGGTGAGCGTAAGAAAATTATAAAAACATTAAAATCTTAGCTAAACTTTTGAATGACAGTGTATGAGAACCACGTTAGCTGGCTACTGAATACAGCTGACTAAAGGTGGAGTCACATTTACTGTTGCACTGTGAAATTTCATGGGTGAAATCCAGTCAGTTTAATAGAAATCCATGTGATCTGGAGTTTTGGGTGAGGTCTAAAAAGTTACCCATGCAGATTTTGCTTGTGTTCTATTTAGTCACGCAAATTCCCAGCATTGAGCAACAGAAAGCTGCTTGGTTTGAAAGTGATTTCTAAAGTGTGCTTCATGCATTTACTTGCTACACTATTGACAATGGACCTTTGGACCTTTTTTTGCTTGTTGAAGCTTAAAGTGCGGTCACATTAATGAAATTTGGCCCAAATTTCACTAATGTGACCACACCTTGACTTTCAAAATGCTTGCAAAGACCAAATTTTGTACTTGCATCTCTATGTGTATAAAGTATGAGATTGTTAAATGATTTAGCTTGAATTCAATCTCTGCTGCCTCAAATGTCAAAACCTTGACTATTTACAAAAAGTCTGTCACTCTGGGATGTGTACACAGAGATAGTTAGCTCAGATTTATTGCTGTTTTCAGAACGCATTTCACTTTTGGGAACTGACTAAAAATACTGTAATATAAACACATGACAATTGAGAACTTGAATCCAGTACATCAACTTTCTTGTTATAAAGGGTTAGATTACTAGTTCATTTGTTATGTTTGTATGTAGGCTTGTGCTGTGATGTGGAACGGTTTCACTTCTGTAATAGTTTATTTTTGAAAAGAAAAGGAACTTGTGTTTCAAGAATGCTTGAAAGGTTGACACGTTTAGGCCTGTTAAAAGTAAGAAAGTTTTATTTAGCACTGCTGGCCTGTAGTGTTTTTAACGCTTGGTCCAACCCTGAATTTCATTCTACCCTCCTTCCACTCTCTTTTCACATTTTACTTTTGGATCCGGACCTCGGTAATCAGTACACCAGAATTCTCTCGCTACCTACTTGAAGATAATCACTGGAACAGCAACTGGGGTCGAATATAAAACCTTGAACATCAGAATGGATCGATCCCATCAACCTCAACTTTTTCCGTCATTTGACAAGATGGTGATGACTAAAGCAGTGTTTCATTGGTTATTTTCAAGTGGAACTGGGAGAATTTGGTGTTACGGGTTGTATCATGAGAAAGTATCATGAGAAAGTAGCATGAGTGGCACTTTGTGGTCAGAGATGGAGACTTTAAAGTTGAGAATTTGTAGTACATGAGTCAAATAATATAGCACTTGTTACTAATATTTACCATAGGCCACATCCGACAGTGTTAATTTTCTCAGCTGTTTTTTTTAAATTAGTCAAATGTACTTTTTAGTATTTTTATCATATTTAGTCAACCTTATCCTGTTTGTTTAGTCAATTTTTAGTGGACTAAACGTCTGTGTATTTTAGTCTAGTTTTAGACTAATTTATAGTAATTTCAAAAATTGCAAATCGTTTTAACGTTTTTCTATTAAAATAACAGCAAAAAAGATTTTGCATTGTCACACAGAATTTGCTTAAGTGCGTTTATTCAGCAACCACAATTGCAAACAATATAGTTGAGGTCCATGTTTGGATTTATTACAGTTCATCAATGAGAAAGTTTGATCGCAGATTTAGTCGCAGCAAACAGCGCAAATGGCTCGTGAAGGAACACAGACTGAATGACACTTTCATTTGAGCAGAATATCTCAGTGGAGATTGCTAAACTCCAGCTTACTTGTTTGTCTGTGTTTTCAGATCATCCACGCTTCTTCTGTGTTGTAGAGAGAGCTTGGTTGCCAGATTGCAAAGATTAAGTAAAACACTGGACAGAAAATGTATCCTTTTAAGAGAAAAGCTCTGATTGGGGGATTTAAACTCTTGACATCTGGCAATCGCAAGCATGAAAGCTTTAAATTTTGTCGTCTCCTTTTTTTCCAGACAAAAATAAAAAGATATTTTGGTAAAGTTTTTATTTAAAGGGTTATTTCACCCAAAAAATTAAAATTATCTCATGATTTACTCACCCTCAAGCCATCCTAGGTGTATATGATTATATTCTTTCAGACGAACACAATCAGAGATATACAGTATTTAAAAATGTCCTTGCTTCTCCAAGCTTTATAATGGTTGTGAAGGGGGGGCCACATTTTGAAGAAAAAAAAAAATGCATCCATCCATCATAAAAGTAGTCCATACGCTCCAGGGGGTTAATGAAGGCTTTCTAAAGCAAAGTGATAGGTTTTTGTAAGAAAAATATCCATATTTAAGACTTTATTAACTATAATAACTAGCTTTCGGCAGATGGCCGTATGCATCGATTTGCGGCGGAGGAAGAGTAAGGTGACCCGACACACGACTTAATGACGAACGCGGAAGTGCAGAGAATAGAGCAAACACCAGTCACGAATTAGAAATCTAAAATGAGAATTTTTAAAGAGAAATGTCAGAGGATTTCGATATAAGAGAAGAGGAGCTTGAGTTTGTTGCACAGCCCTATTTGTTTGAAGCATTTAAGCTTACGATACCCCTACATCCTGCGTCATACATCGCTTTAGGGGTTACTCATTTGGCGCAAGTCGACTTGTGCAGTATGTGTATGGTCATCCGCCGGAAGCTAGATATTTGAATTTATAAAGTTTCAAATATGGACACTTTCTTACAAAAAAGCCTTTATTAACCCCCTGGAGCCGTATGGATTACTGTTTCATTATGGATGGATGCATTTTTTTTTTGGCTTCAAAATGAGGCCCCCCCTTCACAATCATTATAAAGCTTGGAGGAGTAAGGATATTTTTAAATATATTCCCGATTGTGTTTGAAATAAGATAGTCATACACCTAGGATGGCTTGAGGGTGAGTAAATCATGGGATACTTTTCATTTTTGGGTGAACTAACCCTTTAACTACATAGTCTCGTCTTTTTTTCGTCAATTATATTGCATGCTAATTATGGTTTAATGGTAGCACAGGTACGTCTCTAAGATGTCTGCTAAAGAGCACCACATCTGTTGTGTACAAACATCTTAGAAAAAGCAGTTTTACATACATTCTAAACCATAAACATCTTAAAGATGTTTTCTAAATGTCTATTTAACTGACAGGAAACGTCTTAGAGACCTGTTGCAGATCAGCAAACACTCTAAAAATACATCTGGCAGATGTAAATGCAGACATCAAATAGACGTTTACATGACGTGTGTTATCAGGGTTGGTGTTGTCTCGTCTTAGTCATGAAAAAAGGTTGTCCACGAACATAAACGAACATTGTTAACGAAATTAACACTACTCCGACCGACTTCTGGAACAGAACATAGGTTTCGAGGATCATGCTTAGGTTATACTAGACTTTAGGATCAGGAAGTGTGAGTCTCTGAAAGTAAAAGCCATATTATATTATATTACACTTGTGCTAATAAAAGTTTTTGAAAGAAGTCTCTTATGTTCACCAAGGCTGCATTTATTTGATTAAAACTACAGTAAAAACAGAAATATTGTGAAATGTGATTATAATTTAAAATAGCCTAACTGTTTTCTGTTTAAAAATTAAATTCAAACATTTGAACGGTAGTGTATGTCTCATTATACCATCACTTGGAAAAACTGTGTGGCCTGTGGGTTCCATGTGAGAAGGCAGAAGAATAGTTAATGAAAGGAAGCTTTCTAGACGTAGCTAGTCGATGGGAGTCCACCATGAGTGTCAACAGGTCAGTCTCGTTCATTAGACTCCCACCTCCTTCTTTCGGTCTTGTTCTCCCTGTTCCCCGTTCCCAGGCTCCATTCATTCCTGGGGGCCCCTTTAGCTCTATTGTGCGAGTGTTTTCGAGAGCGTGTGTGTGCGCCGAGTGCGTATCCAAGGCAACCTTTGTTGGCAGTCGGCAGCTTGGGTTTTATATTTGCAACACAATGCAGTTAAAGGGGGGGATGTCAGTGGAAAGACAGAGGAGGGGGAAGAGATTTGGTAGTCTGTGTGAAGGAGGTTTGGGAATAGTTGCTTGATTGAGCAAGTGTTTGTTTTGAGTGTGTGTGTGCTTGTGTGAGACTCAGACGCTGTCCTGTAGACACAAACGTCTGTCTCAGACACTGGAGGAACGCAGATGTAGGTTTATGCGTAGTGGCATATGACTGGGATGAGGAGTGAGCCATGAAAAGTGAAGTGAGCCAACGAACGACATGCGTGCTCTGGCATACTGATAAGTATCAGGATGTGCTTTAGATTTTTACAAGCATGCACACACACAGAAACATCTCATAAAGCAATCATGAATGCTCAGTATCATCTAACAGTTCTGTGGTTTTGTGAATAATAAATACAGTAGCCTATATATACCTTTTGTATATACACTACTGTTCAAAATTCAGAATTTTTTTTTTTTACTTTCTAAAGAAATACAGTATTCAGCAAGGATGCATTAAAATGGATCAAAAGTGACATTAAAGACTTTGATTTACATTTACATTGATACAAAAAATAATTTCAAATACATCTTTTTAAACTTAATATTCATCAAAGAATCCTGAAAAAATGCAGATGTTTTCAACATTGATAATAATAATGTTTCTTGAGCAGCAAATCAGCATATTAGATGTCATGTGACACTGAAGACTGGAGTAATGGTGCTGAAAATTCAGCTTTGACATCACAGGAATAAAATACATTTTAAAAATATATTACAAGAGACGTATGAAATATGTCATTTTAACTATATAATATCTCGTTAAAACATATCCTTTTTATGACGTGTCGTTATTACGAGAAAATATATTGTTTAAATGACATAACACCGTTATTATGACATAATTGAGTGGAAAATATATTTATGTGGCAGCAATGCGTCACCGTAAATTGTAACGAACATTATTTTTTATAAAATTTTAACTGCAAAACAGAAACATTTTTGCCTGTGTTGTCAGAACTTTGGACCCCAGTGTGTATATTTACATTATCATATAATTTGTTAATGAGTTCTAATAGACAGGATTACTTATTTCTTGTGCTGATATGTTCCAGGTTAAATACAAGTCGAGGTCCTAAATAGCATCCGTGCTGCTTTTTATTACCACCGAAAATGATTTCACCTTCCACCTCAGTTTGTGCAAACAGACAAAAATCATCTTTACAGTAATGAACCTAAGACACTGCACAAGAATAAATACAAAAGATACATAAAACTTAAACAATAGTGAAACTAGTGTGATAAAATAACTTCCTTTAAATGAATGGGAATGCTAATGGCTTACAGACCTCCTTGTCCTAAACTCTCCTAAAAGTATTTTCCCATAGATATTCTATGCAAGTGCATACTGTACCTATGTTTTTATGAGTTGTTACAAAATAAACGATGAACTGAGTGGTTTTTTTTTTATTTTTTAGTAATTAGCAGAGTGCTGCAGATGCAGAACCCTGAACATTCCTTAACAGGTCTCAAGTGTTTATATTTAAACCACTAGAGGGAGCTAGAAATAAAATTCTCTCTGTATGTCTGGAGAGTCTGAGAAATGTCTGGATTATACTGCACTTCTAGACCTTAAAATTCAGACAAAAGTGTAAAATTTTATTTCACTTTATTTTAAATTCTATATATGTTTTTCATTTTATCACCAAGTCAATATTACAGCTTGTCATTTGGGCAGTACACTTAAGTACATCTTTGTACCTTTTTTACCTCTAAAAGGTGCATATTAGTACCTTAGATTAGCAATACATACCTTAAGGTACTACTATGAACCTTTAAAGGGTAGATAAGGAACATAGATGTACTTTTAAGGTTACTGCCCCAGTGACAAGCTGTTGTACAGTTTTTACAAAGTTTTTTCTGAGTTTCAGCCAGTCGGTTTTTGCGGTTTTTTAGTTGATGGTGACAGTGATTAGTTGTTTGTCATGTTTGTTTGTTCTTTATTTTTATTCACTTTCAGTTGTGTTTCTGCCACCACTAGTATTGGTATGTCTGTCACAAGTTAGCGGCACCACGTTTATCCCCTTGAAAGTGTTTTCAATTCTTCTTTGAGTCATGCTTAGTTTTTTAAGGTGGGTTTCTATCTGTAGTGGGCATCGGGTGAAAGCAGGGCTCCCATATGGCGCCTATAGCTGGATGGTAATTGAGCCTGACGTCACTGATGAGAAATCTCTCTCTCGCTCTAACATGAACCTTCACCTGTGAACCTCCTTGATCTTTTCCAGGTACACTTGCAATGGACGTAGACAATTGTTGATTGGTTGTACATTAATTCTGTTTTCTTTTAGCACATTAGTAGTACAGTTAAGCACTACTGTCATGATGCTGACTTAAATTATACTTACATAATACACACAAAACATGCCTTTTTCGACAGATAATCACTGTTTTGATTTTAGTTGTTTTTTTGGCCAATATGCATCATGATTTTGCTGACGCAGTAAATCATGTGAGGCTTGTCTTTTTTTTTTTTAATATTAATATAGATTTACAAGTTTCACTTTCCCTTTTTTTGTTAATATTGTGTTTTTGGACATATACCATGGTATTCTTTGATGTACCATGTAAATAAGTAAAACTATTTATAAAATGGTTACCACACAATACAAATATTAAAGCCAAAAATATGTATCAAAGCAACTTTCATGAAGTGAACTTTCACTAAAAGCTTTCCTCCCGCGGAAAAAATAGTCCCTGACCGTGAACAGCAACAGAAGTTACATTATTACAAAAACTGTCTTTATGAGTGTGTCAGTCAGTAATGAAGACTTTTATATTGAAAAGACTGAATTGTTGTGAACACGGAACAAGACGCAACTGACAAATGCTTTGACTAGCGCTGTCAGTCACGGGAAAACCCCTTAACTGTTAAAAGGACAAGATAATACATCGGACATTTAAATAGATTTTTTATTATGAACATAGGACTGACCTGAAGGAAAATGCTAAATCTAAACGCAGGTAAACTCGCTCACTCGATCTCTTTCTCACAACACTCTTCTACATAATACAGTAAGCTTCAATGAACAATATCAATTGAGAACAATCAGTTTACGTTGCTAAGAGTGGTTGCTAAGGGTGTTGTGTAGTGATACACAGAACCGTTGAGTGAAGCGGTCATAGCCGTGTTTTATCGTGAGTAAAACACAGCTATTGACCAATCAGAATCAAGGACAGGAACTAAACGTTTTATGTGCTATACGCTACTATTCAAAATGTTTCTTGAGCAGCAAATCAGCATATTAGAATGATTTCTGAAGGATCATGTGACACCGAAGACTAAATTACATTTTAAAATATATTAAAATAGAAAACCGTTATTGAAAATCACAATGATATTCCTGTGAAATATTATATATTATTGTAATATTATATATGACAATATTACTGTGAAATATTTTTGATCAAATACATGCAGCCCTGGTGAGCATTAGACTTCTTTCAAAAACATTTAAAAAGCTTAGAGACCTCAAACTTTTCATTGTAGTCTATCTGAACTGTGTATCATTCAGCACTGTGGTTTATATGAAAACACTATGGTACTACCATCTAATGCCAGAGTATTTTAATGAAAAATAAACGAATAATCACAGAAATAAATCACAATCTGGCTATAACACAAACAAAAGGGCTGGCAAATGGGATTAAGTCGACATTCTTAAAACAAGCTAAAAAGTAAAAAGGATTGTGATCGGCTCAAGGTCGAAAGTCTTGTAAGTGAGTTTTTTCATCAAGCTAAGCAAAACCCCTTGACGTTAGAGATTCCCCTCCTCCTGTCCTCTCCACCTGTTCCCTGTTTCCCTTCCATGTTTCATTGCTCTCTTCATGTTTGTCAGTAAGTGGCTACATCTGGCTGTGGTTTGATTAGGCGAGTTGTGCTTACGCCTGCAGCCATATGGGTTCTGTGCTAATACCGCTAGATTAGCCAGCAGCAAACGTGACTGAAGATTTGCCGGTCGCCTCCTTTCACCCCCACCCAGCACATGCACACCAACTCCCTGCTCTCCCTCCTGTACTCATTTTTCATCTTGGTGGTGGGACCATGTACCTTCACACCTTGCTGTGAACGCATTAGCTGATGTTGGCACACTGATCTGTGTTTTGAGGTTTCGGTGTGACCAGGGCTGTCTCCAGCGGAACAAAAGGTGGTGACGATTCAAGCGATTTCACCCCCACCTTGTAACGTGATTCCGTCCGAGAGGGATTAAACATTCCGTAATCACTATAATAAAGATAAAGTTTATCAGAGTGATGAAGATTTTAACTGATCACTTCTGCTTTCCAAACATCCCGTACTATGATTGGACAGTTACACATGGTCTTTGGGTTTATATATTGTACAAGTGAATCTTGCAAAAACATGTCCAGGTCACATTTCAAAATAAAAATAAGCCAAGTTTTGTGACAGTTAAGATTTTTCTCATTGTGACATTATTTTCATGGCAGTTAAGCACATTTTCTCCCAAAATTTTCATTATTGTAATGCATACAGATGTTTTACACAAATATTATAAATTATATATATGTATTATTCTCTTTCTTTTCAATGGTTATTCTACTATTAATTTAAGAGAACCTTTTAATCGTTGTTTTATAATTTTAAAAAACTGAAGGAGGAACAAGTTTTGGTTATTTTTTTTTTTTATCTTTTTTTTTTTTGGTTTTGTTATGATCTAAAACTTAATGATTTGTAAAACAGAAACTTTTACTACCATGATGTATAAAATGTGTAATGTGTAAAATTAATATCATGTACTAAAAAAAAATAAGCATTTTATATATATATATATATATATATATAGTGTGTGTGTGTGTGTGTGTATATATATATATATATTTAACAAAAATATATTATATATATATTGTGTGTGTGTGTGTGTGTGTGTATATATATATATATATTTAACAAAAATATATTATATTTTTATATATATATATATATATTCCTTTATATTAAATATTTCTTAAATCTATACATGTATGTGTGTGTATTTAGATATACATAATAAATACACACAGTACGCACATATATTATTATGTAAACACAAACCTTTATTTTGGATCCGATTAATTGCGATTAATCATTTGACAGCATATATATAGCATATGTATATACTGTGTGTATATATATATATATATACAGTCAAACCAAAAATTATTCAGACATTTTTGATATTTTTGATATATTTTTACTAGTGGGTGCAGGACACTATAGTTCATTTATGTAAGTGAGGATAGCAAAATAAAGTAAACTGTGACATATTATACCCAAAAATTCTTCATACAGTGGACTACCAGTAAAATTGATATAAAATTTGGAACCAAAAATTATTCAGACACTTTGACCTGACTATGTTTTGCTTAAGTGTTATCTGACATAATTAAGATTTTTTTTTTTCTGACACAGTTTAACTCTGAGATTTTTTTAAACTATACTGAATAAACTATTAATGAATGAGGTGTCTGAATAAATTTTGGTTTGACTGTTATATATATATATATATGTACTGTATATATGACAATGTATTATTATACTATTTTTTAAGTACATTATATTAATTTTTATATAATATAATTTATGATTTTTTTTCTTTTGAATTTGTGGTGAGATCCCCGGCATGTTCTTGACAGACTTTGTGAGATTCATCCATATATATCCTTGTGTCTATGTCAATATAGTCACTGAGTGTGCATGCCCATATACGACCAAAATGTTTGAACTCGTGCAGGACACACACATGGTATGGATGTGTGCGTGTGTGTGTGTATGAGCAACTATCTTGCACTATGTGCCAGTGTGATGGAACCTTATGGCGGTGTGTCAGTGTGTGACGTTGAGAGGTAATCCCGGTCTCTGTGACGTGGATCACCTCTTTCCTAGCTGCTTGTCAACAGATGGAAACTCGAGGATTAGCACTATAAGAGCGACAGCTGACAGAGTGAGGCAAGACAACCTCATCCAGCAGAAGAACAACTCAGAGAAAGAGACAGGGGATATATGTGAACAAAACTGCATTGATTCCAGGCTCTCAAGAGGGGGAAAACAAATCAATCTTACTGAGTACAGAGACTGCGATACATTTGAAGAAGTTTGAGAGCAGAACGCAAGGAAGATTCCAAACATTACTCTTGCTTTTTACTTTTTGACTCAAATTTTTCTTTGGAGATCATCGGAATAGTTGAGACATGACTGTTATCAAGGTCAAACAGTGAGTATCTTTGAACACGTTGTTCTAGTTGTTTTGTTTGTTCAATAGTTGGTAAGCTAATAGTCCTCTATTGGTTTTTAACAACTAACCCTCAATTATAAAGTGCAGAAAAGCAGTCTATTGTAAAATTTTCTAGGGAAAAAACAAAACAAAATACATTGTCATTTATCAATGATTATTGCCATTTGGTTTGGTTTTTAAGTTTAACATAAGAACAACTTTACATTAGTTGCCTTATTGGTAGTTATATGCCAACATCTTTGTTTTTAACATAATACCTTTTGTAGTTTTTGTTTGTTCAAAATCTCCCTATTGGTTAAGATTTGTAGTTTTACTCATATGTTCTGTAATGTTGAGTTGAGATGCCATGGAAATGTTTGACCAAGTACAACACTGGCAATCTAAATATCTCCACATATGGGCAACAGGTTGTCAGGTCATGCGAGGGTTTGATGTGCGGTACACACTGCTGTTGTCTGCTGATTCAGTGCCAGTTTAGTTTGACAGAAGGTGTGACCTGGTTTACATACTGCAGCATGACTCGGCATGTCTGCGGGTCAGGATGGGGGTGATACGCAAGCAGGTGTAGCTGTGACAGCAACATGGTTATTTCTGCTCGGATCCAGATTATGATTATCGATAAGACCATTGTGGTGCGTGTCTGTGTTTCTGATTGGTGAGTGGTTGCTTGCGTAGTGGAAGCATGTGTCATGTCTTATTTCTTTTGTTATGTCTTTATAGAGTCCCCACCGTCCCAGTGAAGAACTTAAATGGATCCAGTCCTGTCCATCCAGCTTTGGCAGGTGAGAAACAATATGCAAATAAGTTATAAATAGTGACTGATGAGGATTAAATATAGTAACATATTTGGGATCATTTAGCAACAAAAGACAATCAACCTAAAAATAGATGGATACAAAACAGATGGAATTCTCTCTTCTCTTTGGTTAGGTATCACTGGGATTCTAATGAGCGCAGCTGGACTCCCAGTCTGCTTGACCCGCCCACCCAAACTTGTGCTCCACCCCCCACCTGTCAGCAAGAGTGACATCAAACCTGTGCCAGGCCTCGGCCACTGCTGCCGGAAAACCACAAAGAAGCAGGCCCGCAAAGGTTAGGGTGTGCCAATTATGAGATTATATATATATATAAATACATATAAATAAATATATATATATATATATATATATATATAATTATTTAGATAATATATTTAAAAAAAAATTATTACAAATTTAATTATTAAAAATGTATAATTATTCCAAACTTTTGACCAGTAGTCTATGTATATGGGTCATTGACAAATAAGGTTTTTAAAAGTGTAAAATAACATAATGGAGAGAAAATTAATTTTGAAGTTTTATTAAGTGTTAACAATGAGATTGTGGTTTTTATAATCAATTAACACTCATTTTATCATTTTTTAAAAGATGGACAACATTTGTCACCAAAAAAGTCATTTGGTTTAACCAGAATTTCGGTTTTACCGAATGACACTTTTGGTTATACCAAATGACAATATTTTCAAACAATGCTAACAGGCTGTTATCTAGCTAGTTAGCTTGCTAGCTAGCTAGCAAAAGGACAATCAAACATTTTATATTTAGTACAAGTTTTTAAACTATTACAACATTTTCCATGTTTTATAGCGGTTGTACCGAATGACCTGATGTTTCGGGATGTGTGTATGAGCAAGTGAATACATGAATTTTTCAAATAGTTAAGAGAGAGTTAGTTACTTTACTTCACGACCATGTGGTCCTTTGCAGGTGTCTGAATGATGTTACATCCTGTCACATGATATTGACCGCATGACTTGATCCAAAATGGTCCCTTTATATTGGTTACTCCAAATGACATCAGTAAAATTCATTTTTCCAGACATTCTTTCTCACAGCAAAGCAACGACTTTTACACATAATTTTAATACTATTTTGCACTATGTTGATATATGATGTTATAAAAACATGCCACAATAAAAAATATATACATTTATTACATTTTAAGATATTTTAATCACAAATTAAATGGCTGTATTGCCCTTTGGACGGTTAAACCGAATGACCTTTTGATACTTCAAAAACTTTAAAATACCTTTATATGTAGCAAAATATAATTAAAACCTTTTGGATTCAATAAAAGAGATCTTGTTGTACTACCTTACATACTTTGGATGTCATATCTTTGTTTTTTATTATTATTAAGGACTTTGGACAAAAAAAATGACCCGTCACGTCATTGACCCATATATGAACAATATATAATACATAATAATAAAATATTTGACAGATTATTTCCTAAATCTTTATTTGTTTTAGCTAATTTTTTCTTTCATTTGAGCAGGTAGAACTTCAGAAGAAGTTGTTAGAAGATATCTCCAGAAAGTCCGCAACCCACCCGAGGAGGTGAACATACATGATTAATATTTTTAAAATATTTTTAATTATAATTGAAATATAACATTTATAAATATTTTAATTAAAAAAATAATTATATCTTTCATTAGATTAACTAAACTCAATTAAACTAATTGTTTTCTTTTTCTCTATCAATTCGAATCTTTCTTAGGATTGCACTATCTGTATGGAGTCTCTCTGTGGGCCATCTGGCTATAAAGGCCCAGGTGTCGGTGGCATTTCTCGGGCAGAGTCGGTCGGTCGTCTGTCTCAGTGTGGACATCAGTACCACCTGCAGTGCCTGGTGGCCATGTACAACAACGGCAACAAAGACGGCAGCCTTCAGTGTCCCACCTGCAAGACCATCTACGGTGTTAAAACTGGCAACCAGCCACCAGGCAAGATGGAATATCATGTCATTCCTCACTCCCTTCCTGGACACCCTGACTGCAAAACCATCCGGATTATCTACAACATACCCCCTGGCATTCAGGTAAGAGTCATTCACTTAAAATAGAGCTTGTTAAAAACCAGAGCATCCATTCATATTGGCGTGTGCCACCTACATCGTATATTGCACTGCTGCAGTGTTATATAACTGCATGCATATGTTATATAACTACAATGTAGGTCTAAACGGCTCTGTTTATGATTGTTTTAGGGTCCAGAGCATCCCAACCCTGGGAAGCCCTTCACAGCTCGTGGATTTCCAAGACACTGCTACCTCCCTGATAGTGAGAAAGGCCGTCTGGTGAGTGTCCAGACGTTCACAAACAGTCTCATTTATCTGCCTACTGCTCTTATTAAAGAGAACCTGTTATGCTTTTTTCACATTTTCAACTGTTTTTTAGTGTGTAATGTTGCTGTTTGGGCATGAAAAAGGTCTGCAAATTCACTCCAAAGGGAGTTATTCTCTATATCAGTGCGCACTGTTTCTAAACTCCCTGAAACGCCTCCATTGTAGTCTTGAGTTTTCTTCCAGGAACAAACAGGTCACAATATTCCTCATTTCAATAATTCCCACCAAAGGCATACGCAAAATAAAGGGGACGAGGCCTGGTTGAGTTGAGTTAGTAGTGTGTTGAAACTCACAGTTATGGTAAGGGGCGTGACATTTCCAAACACACTCAAAGCAGTTGACCAATCACAACACACTGGTTCAGCCGACCAATCAGAGCACATTGTGCTTTTTGGAAGGGTGAGCTTCATAGAGGCAGGAACTAAATAGAGTGATACCAAAGTCCCTTTAAGACAATTCATTTCACTCGGCGGCCATCTTTGAAACGCCTCTCGGGCATTCAAGTGCAGCTCCTATCTCCCATTCAAAATAATACGAGTGACGCGTCTTGTGTTATTCTATAGTCTTTGGCAATACTGACAGACTGGGAAGAGAGGTGCTGCAACAAACGTGAAAAATAAGGTGTTTTTTTGAACAAACCTATTAGTAGACCCCAAAATTAAAATCAAGAAGGGCATAATAGGTCCTCTTTAATGTACATTTTCCATTTTTTTAGCTTTTAGTCTAAACAATCCCTGCTCTAATAGGTGTTGAAGCTGCTGCTGGTTGCTTGGGACCGCCGGCTCATCTTCTCGGTGGGCACATCCAGCACTACAGGCGAGACGGATACGGTCATTTGGAACGAGGTGCATCACAAGACCGAGTTCGGCTCCAACCTGACCGGCCACGGTTACCCAGACTCCGGCCACCTTGACAACGTCCTGGAAGAGCTGAGGGCGCAAGGCATCACTGAGGAAGAGTGTCTGAGGGACTGAAAATTCAAGTCGGACGACAAAGACTGGATGTTTTTTTGTGTTAGTGTTGCCAAATCTGAATTCAATTCCCAGCTCTTGTTTCTCAGAATGCCTGAGACACTTTCGAAATCAAAAAAACAAAACAATGAAGGGACTCTGAAAGGTTTGTAAGTCATCATCGCTCAGTTTTTTTCAGTGATATTAGCCCTCCTAGTGCTAAAGAAACTGTACGAGCCTGTTAGAAGTGGGACGGCCAGCTGCAAGAACTTTAATGAACAAACAACATTGCACTGTGCGCGCTATTGTGGTGGAGCCGTTATCTTTTTGAAAATTCAAAGGACCCGTTAACGTCCTCCCCACAAAAACTAGATTTGTACAGTGCAATTTTGTCGCTAGTGGGCTGCAGACATAGATGCCGGTGTCTGCTCAACCATTTAATGTATTGTAGTTCTGTGAAGGATACGCAAAACAAAGGTACTTCTGTGCATGTAGTTGTATCATTCGGCGCAGAGGCGATTACGTCCTTGGTGTAACCGAGGCCGCCACTTGTTGCCAACTTTGAAGCTCCAGTTGCAGTTTTAGATGCCGGAACGTGAATGTTTACTGCCCCATAGTGGCACTTGTTAACATATACATTCCAGTAATAACCATGGTATTTATTTGACAACATAGTTTTCGAGATGTTTGCAGTATTTACATTAACCACTTATATTTGTACTTATTTTATTGTATCTTACATTATTTTATATTGTCGAAACGAGAAACCTGTATTGTCATTCATTTCGGGATGGGACCCAACCTCTTTCCAGACACACAGAGAGAGAGAGAGAGAGAGAGAGAGAGAGAGACATTCAACTGAAACTGCTTCGTTAATCAGTATTAAAGAAACGTTGAGACTGGCGGTCAATGGACGGACAACGCACAAATTTAATGAAAAATATTAACTCATTTCTTTGTGATTGGATTTGCTGTCGGAGACCGAAGAATTACGAACAGGGCCTGTGTGCGAAACTGAGCCAAGCTCAATTAATGGTGTTTTATTGTGACATCATCAATTTAGGAACCAATAAGGTTTAGATTCTCTAAAGATGAAGGTGTTGGCCTTTTAAATGGTTACAAAAAGCAACTAAGCTACCCTGTTAAGTCTGTTGAAGTTCTATCCTGTGGACAAACTGTCTCCGGTTGCCTTTCTGGTCGGTACTCTGTAGGTCTATGGTGGACCTGTTTACAAAGCTGTTGACGAAACGTCTGCATGTATGTACATGCAAATGTGTAAGCTTACATTTATAGTTGATGTGCTGTATGTATGTGTTTTATGTACACAATTCTTTCCCCCTGCATCCAAAAGCATGTTGTGGAAGTAAATGAGTATTTCTTTTTCTTGTATCATTTTTTTTTTTTTTATAATATACTTTAACTTTCTTCTTATAAGCTATTAGGTTTTTTCCACTGTGAATTTTTTTTAAATTTCTTTTATTGCACTTGTATGATTTGATTTATTGTCCAGCCAAGTTCCTCATGATAGTTGCTATGGAGAGAACAGTGAAAATGGCATCGCTGCCAGGACGAAAACTGTGAAGACAGAGAATGGAGCTAGGAGAACTAATGTTGCTGTATAATATAAAATGTACAAAACAACTCTTGCATATTAAATAGCTGCTGGAATACTGAATAAATATTAAAGGTACTCAAGAAAAGCAAATGCTGGTTTGGGTTGTCTGGCTGCAGTTTTTAAATTTTTTCCTCAACCAAAATGTGGCCCTTTTTGCATGGTTTACCAATGTCAGTCAGGCACTAAATATCATACTCAGCAGGGGGCGATGTTTAGCAAAAAGTATTATAAATCAAAATCAAAAGAAGTCATGATCCACACTCGTGGTGTAATATCTTGTGGCTTATGACCGATCCGGTACCAATATATGTAACTCGATTTAATATGCACAATATAAATATTAAACAATTATTTTGCATAATTCTTGAAATGTCCAAAAACACGCAATATTATTACTTGACAAAGCTATTGGTGGACAGCCATTTTACTCCAGTTTTCTCAATATAAGCACTGGACGGAACCCATTAATATGGCAAAAGGGCTGCTCTCTATCTGAATTAAAATTTAACATCACACGAAATTAACAGACCATCTGGTCCCCCCTAAGACCAGGGCATTTCCTCTACAGGCAGATGATCCATCCTGTTAATTAATGCTCTTTATGTTCTACATTACATAACCCTGGATCAGTATCAGAACAAATTCAAAGAGAAATATCTATCTATCTATCTATCTATCTATCTATCTATCTATCTATCTATCTATCTATCTATCTATCTCTTTTGTTCTATCTATCTATCTATCTATCTATCTATCTATCTATCTATCTCTTTTGTTCTATCTATCTATCTATCTATCTATCTATCTATCTATCTATCTCTTTTGTTCTGTCTGTCTATCTATCTGTCTGTCTATCTCTTTTGTTCTATCTATCTATCCATCTATCCATCTATCTATCTATCTATCTCTTTTGTTCTATCTATCTATCTATCTATCTATCTATCTATCTATCTATCTATCTATCTATCTCTTTTGTTCTGTTTATCTATGTATCTGTCTATCTATCTGTCTGTGTATCTATCTCTTTTGTTCTGTCTGTCTATCTATCTGTCTGTCTATCTCTTTTGTTCTATCTATCTATATATCTATCTATCTATCTATCTATCTGTCTTGTTCTTATCTATCTATCTATCTTTTGTTCTGTTCTATCTATCTATCTCTCTTGTTCTATCTATCTATCTATCTATCTATCTATCTATCTATCTATCTGTCTGTCTTGTTCTTATTTTTCTATCTATCTATTTTGTTCTGTTCTATCTATCTATCTATCTATCTATCTATCTGTCTGTCTGTGTATCTATCTCTTTTGTTCTATCTATCTATGTATCTGTATATCTATCTATCTATCTGTCTGTCTGTGTATCTATCTCTTTTGTTCTGTCTGTCTATCTATCTTTTGTTCTGTTCTATCTATCATCTATCTATCTGTCTGTCTGTCTGTGTATCTATCTCTTTTGTTCTATCTATCTATCTGTCTGTCTTGTTCTTATCTATCTATCTATCTATCTCTTTTGTTCTATCTATCTATCTATCTGTCTGTCTGTCTGTGTATCTATCTCTTTTGTTCTATCTATCTATCTATCTATCTATCTATCTGTCTGTCTTGTTCTTATCTATCTATCTATCTATCTATCTATCTCTTTTGTTCTATCTATCTATCTGTCTGTCTGTCTGTCTTGTTCTTATCTATCTATCTATCTATCTCTTTTGTTCTGTTTATCTATGTATCTGTCTATCTATCTGTCTGTGTATCTATCTCTTGTTCTGTCTGTCTATCTATCTATCTATCTATCTGTCTTGTTCTTATTTTTCTATCTATCTATCTATTTTGTTCTGTTCTATCTATCTATCTATCTATCTATCTATCTATCTATCTGTCTGTGTATCTATCTCTTTTGTTCTGTTCTATCTATCATCTATATCTGTCTGTCTGTCTGTGTATCTATCTATCTATCTCTTTTGTTCTATCTATCTATCTGTCTGTCTTGTTCTTATCTATCTATCTATCTATCTATCTCTTTTGTTCTATCTATCTATCTATCTATCTATCTGTCTGTCTGTCTGTCTGTCTGTGTATCTATCTCTTTTGTTCTGTCTGTCTGTCTATCTTTTGTTCTGTTCTATCTATCATCTATCTATCTGTCTGTGTATCTATCTATCTCTTTTGTTCTATCTATCTATCTATCTCTTTTGTTGTTTATCTATGTATCTGTCTGTCTGTCTATCTATCTCTTTTGTTCTATCTATCTATCTATCTATCTATCTGTCTGTCTGTGTATCTATCTCTTTTGTTCTATCTATCTATCTATCTATCTGTCTGTGTATCTATCTATCTATCTGTCTGTGTATCTATCTATCTGTCTGTCTTGTTCTTATCTATCTATCTATCTATCTATCTATCTATCTATCTATCTCTTTTGTTCTATCTATCTATCTCTGTCTGTCTTGTTCTTATCTATCTATCTATCTATCTCTTTTGTTCTGTTCTTTCTATCTATCTATCTATCTATCTATCTGTTGTTTGATATAAATCTGACTCCAGCAGCATATATACAAATGTTCAAATATATCAACATTATATCGTCCACTCCGCTTTTTAGTTACTTGTACAGTAGAGTACATAATCTGTGCTCATATTGCTCAGGAATGTCTCCAATTGTCTCCTAACAGAGTGAAGTTGAATGTGAAGGTGATGTGTCTAGACAGATGGGCGAAGCACATAATGCGGTTAACACTTAAAAAAGCCATAAAAAAAAAGCCCATGCACCATGTGTCATCTCAGCTGGTAATCTGTCAAAGAGAGCACAAGATAACCCCACATCCCCATCCCCCCCAAAGCACTACCCCCAATGTCCTGTCCGAGACCCCTGTAGTTTGTGATAGAAGATGTAATCTGAAACACTCAGTGGGGTTGGAGAGGATGAAGTGTTTGAAGGCAAATGTACTGTGTCAAAAAGGGCATGGGGCCAGAGGGGTAATTACTTTAACCTAAACTAGTTTCATGCAGTAACAAGCATGCAATATTTATGTGTGTGCTTCCAAAACCTTTTTAGAGCGCTGTGATTGAGTTCAAAGCCTAATCAGTCTGATCGCTTGCTTTCATTCCTGACACCTAAACAACATAATTTTTGTCTTAATACATCTATTACCCTGTAGTTTTAAATGCATTATATTAGGTGCAAATGCACTTTCTCTGCAACATTAGTCTGGCACCTTCTCTATTAAAAGCTTTTAAGCTCATAAACGCTCAGACTAAGTGGTATAGATAGAGAACGGTTGCCTAGGCAACAGCACACTCTGCCGCTTTTAGTCCCCAGAGGAGTCGTATTTCACATGCAGATTTTCTGCCTGCCGACCCACTTTGTTGGCTTTCAGCTAAAAGCTTTTTGCTGCAGACTGACAGAGACAAAAGAGTAGAGGAGAAGGGGAAGGGTTTGTCTAGAAGAGGAGGGCCTTAGCGGGCTGTTGCCAGGGTAACTTGACATCATGCTGACGAACTTCCCTCTTTAAAAGCTTTTAAAGCGATTGCTCCAGCCCTCGAGGTTCCATTTTGAGGCCTCTTAACTAAGCATGGGGGGAAGGGCAGCAGAGGCCTGTCTCTAGCACACACAAGCACATGCTTGAGAAAGCAAAGTAAGGCCTGGAAAACAGACTGCACTGAGAAAGAACCAAGCTTAAATCATAAACCCGAACGAAAGATACCTAATCTGTTCATAAAATGGCCTCCGAGGACCTCTGCTTTAGTTACACTGTGCCGGGCTCGAACGAGAAGCACAGGAGGGCTCGTAACTGGACGGATTCTGAGATGAAAGCTCTTGTGTACATTTGGGAAGAGTATGTGACAGAGCTAAAGAAGGCTAAGCGCAATGCTAAGATCTACGAGACAATGGCTAAGCAACTTTACGAATTAACTGGGGAACAGCGACACAGGGAGGAGATTAAGATGAAGATTACCAACATGACTTTCCAATTCAGGCAAGTAACACATCTGTCTATCTGTCTGTCTGTCTATTATTTGAAGGCCAAAGTAATAAAATAAAAAATAATAATTTTCAATAATCTGTTTAACGCTACACAAGTGTACTCGAACAACTTAGTAAGATGTAGACATTAAATAACTAACCATAAGATAAATGTCTACGTAAACTTCTCCATTTTGCTCAGTCTACCCTAGTCTTTCAACCATGCTTTCAACTAGCATGGTTGCACGCGTTCGACGCATGCGCACTACCTTGCGTTCAATCACTCGCAAGTCTGCGCGGACGAAAAAAATCAGGCTACAAGCGGACAGAAGAGGACTGTGCTGATGACGAAAATTACGTCACGCACAGAGCCTGCCACAAATAAAGTAGCCTATACAGTACTTTCAGTTTTAGAAACCTAGTATTGGGAAAGCGTTTAGAGGACAGCAATGGCAGACAAAACCAAAACAGCGCACCAGTTTGATCATGTCACGATCTACATTTTGAATTCAAATAGCAACAGAGAACGCATATAGAACCAAACACATCTAATCCAGAAAACCGAGACAATTAAAAAACAACGTGAATCAAACCAAAATCACTTTGTCACATCACATTCCACAATATGTAGTGGTGAGTAAATGTTTTGCGTGCAGCTGTGCACTGTCAGATATTTGGTCAAACCTACAATATTTTGTACATACTATCCAAAAGAGTGACAGTGAAATTATACACATATTTTCTTCGTGTGGTTTATGTTGCAGGTTGCATGAGAGATAATATATGAAGCTGTTAAATTATATTTTATTCAGTTTATTTAGGGTTAGGAATAGTAATGACTTTTGACTGCTGTGTGAGCTTCATTACTGGCCATTTTATACAGATTTCAACTATTGTAGTACACTAAACAACTATGTGTACATGTTTAAAACTGCAGAATACAGCTTTTAAAATGGTTAGGTTTAACTAATAGTCTCTCAAATGTCTTAAATTATCACAGTAAATACAAACATCCAAGTTTAGTCCAGAATAGTGTAGTAATAACTGACTTCTACCATTTCTTATTTATTCTCTTAAGCTAATACACTTCTTAAGACAATATAAAGTAGCTTAAAGTCACCATGAGACCAAAATAGACAATTCTATTTCTTTTTTTGCATTATTTATTATAATGAATTATTATAACATCTTTTCTCTTCTCTGATGGCGTTTACTAGTGCGAGGCCAGGACAACCTGCCATTCACATGTGATCAAAGCAATAGCAAACCACAACCTTCCAACGATCAAATAAATTCCCGATGGACAAAATCAAGTTCTGTCATAATATTTTTCTTGTTCAAGAAGCCGTTTTACTCGGATATCGTAACTTCCGTTTCATGCCGACTTTAAGTACTCTGTGCAAAAAACTGTTTAACAGCATCCTTTTCTAACAGGAAGCTGAAGTACACAGCAAATGGTGGGAATGCTATACCTGATTGGCCGTACTACAAATCTATTGAGAGGATCTTGTCTAAGGTACCAGAGCAAGCCCATATGAGCCCACCGAACCTCTCGACGTCTGGCCCCTCCACCTCTCAACTCGAGTCTTCTGTGCCCCAATCAGCTCTGCCAAGTGGGTTTCTACCTGAGTACACTGGTTCCTCAGAGGAGAGAGACATCAACGATGAGGAAGAAGGCCTAACAGAGAACTCAGGAAGTTCTTTTGAAACAAGGTAACATGTTTGATCAGATCACAAATCGATTTCAGAATCATAATCATGGAACTATAACTGCATGGGTGTCCATCTGTAGGTCACAACCACGTAAGAGGCGGAGGCTGTCACATGTGTCACTACGCCGAAAGAAGCTGCGTATCCTGGATGCAATGCTGCAGGAACAACGCAGGGTAAGCCATGCCGTTGAGGAGGCATGTCACGAAGTTCGCCGTGTTATGCATCAGCAAAACTTCCTGCAGGTGCAGAGCCTCCAGCTTCAGGAGCGAATGATGAACCTCTTGGAGAAGATGATTCCTGCTCAGCCTGCTCCTTCTTGGTCCAACCCACCGGCCTCAAAGAGTTTAGGAACACCCACGCCTGAGTGACAGGACCTTTTTTTGTCTTTGCAGAGGAAGTGTTGCTATGCTAAGTATAAAAGCTATAACCAACTAGATAGCGGTACATTTTAGACCTGTTTAAGCACTGTTAAGACTTCTACAATGAATATGTTATTCAAAAATGTTGACAGATGTAACCTACACAAGCAAATTTGTGAAGAAATGATAGTTTATCTTGTTGAAACTATCTGACTCAAAATGTATTTCTTCATGCCTCTAAAGTTTAAAGTTGATTGTTATGTGACAAAATGTGTTGTTTATGAAATCTGGTTTATTTGATTTCTAAATTGCTGTGTAGTTGCTGAGAGTCTCAGATTTCAGGCTTCTAACTCAACCAGAAATGACATGACTGACAGACATCTAAAGGATTTCAGATCTCTTTTAAAGGGATAGTTCACCCTAAAATGGGGTGCCACGGCTACGCGACATGCATGTTCGTATGACTCTATTGGCGCTGCAGTTGCCCAGAATAAGCACACCAATGGCCAAGGTCAGGATTGTCTGTAAATAATACATTACAGTTCATATCGTACACCCCCAGAACACTTGGAATATACGACACATGTGGCATTGGACCATTCTGTGACACTTTTGTCTTTCTTAAAAAGCTTGATGCTGGTTGCTATTCACACATCTGGACAAGCGCGAGCGGGACATTTTTAAAAAAACTCTCCTTTTGTGGTTCATAAAAGAAAGAAGGGCATATGGCATTAGAACAATACCAGGGTGAGTAAATGATGACTTTTCATTTTAGGGTGAACTATCTCTTTAAGGCATTCTATAAGAGGACAAACTACACGCCCCTACTAATTACATCCCCTACCTCAGGTTATGCCAGGTTACATCACTGATGTCCTCACTAGTACTGCTCTTCTTCTACTTCACTTTCCTGGCTTTTTAAGCTTCACTATCGCCACCTAGTGATAAGGAATACAAATCGTATAACAGATCACCAGACACTGTAGTTATCCTGTTTGTTTTCATCAGTTTTTAAAGTATTTTAATTATGAAACTCTGGGAAAAATTTTAAGTGTGTGGGTGGGTAGGTTTTTAGCTATAATTACAATGAGTCTGTATTAATTTGATAGTATAATTTATGTTATGTTTACTACTAGCTGTTATTTCATAATAAGATTCGAAAGCAATATAAGCTCATCTTACAAACATTTCATACATAAAACATAACATAATTTACTTCAAAAGATTGTTTTAGTTAATGACATCCAAGCTTGTTTCTTCACGGGAGGCGTAACTTGTTGTAGTAGGCGTAATTTGCAGGGGCGTGGTTTACTGCAGAATGCAGACAGAAAACTCCAAGTGGTTGGTGGAAGTTTAGTTAGTACCATTACAGATCAATGTTACCAGTACACTTTTACAGCTTAGCACAATTTAGCAAAATGTAACATCATGTTAGTAAATGTTACAGAATGCATTCGTTTTAGTAGCAGTTTATATGCTTATGTGTCAACAACTTAAAACTCATATAGCTTAGAACAGTTAAAATGTACAAAAATTAAAAAAATTCAGTTCACATAAAATGACCTAAATACAAACCTTTTATGATTTTTTTGTGAGATGTCAGAAATGTCTAAGTGGTCCAACCATTCTAAGATTGTGAAAAAGAAATATTTTCATTAAAAAGCTGAAATTCTTGAAAAAAAAAAAAAAGAATAAATGTTGGCATAAGCAGTTTGGAATAATCTTTCATTATAATTTTTTTTAAAGGTGAATCAATATTTATCTGACAAATTAAAGTCTGAGCTCAGAATAGCATACCATACTACTCTTACAAAAAAGAGTAAATGTTTTATCATCTTGAACATCCTTGTTTGTCACTTAACCCACTCCTAAGTGGCCAGATAGATAGAACCTGACTGGCACCCAAACATTATAATGGTTAATGCACCACCACATGCTCTTTAATTCTTCTTAATGTGAGGACAAGATAGATAATCATTTCTGCATGTATGCAAACGGAGTACAAATATGAATTTCAACACCTCTCTATTCTTCGTCTGTGATGAATTGACCTATCAGTTGTCAGGCGTTCATGAAAGGTCCCCTGTTGATAAGAGGAAAGGCGTTAGTGCTCAGTGACCTAGGTGTGGTGCCATACCCATGAATAGAAACCAACATTTTAAAAAATGCACTGCTTCTAAAACCTTTTATTTTACGCGTCTGTATCTCAAATGACTGTATATCAGAAAGATTACACCGCCTGAATGCAACTTTGAGATCGCTGTTTGTAATCTTAGTTTACATAGTTTACATAAAAATACTGCTGTTTTTAATACTTAATATGCCAATTGATGCTATTGAATACATGTACGTTAATTCCTACCGTCAAAATAATCGTATTAAGTGCACTCAGTCACAAGCACCAGTGCAAGTATATTAGCTAGTAGATCGCAAACACTAAACTAAGCAAAAACTGCATGGTTTTTCCAACTGCCAATGAGAGCGCCGTATATATTTGAATATCGAACATGATTGACACTTCTGTTGACCAATGAGAGGGCTGATATCAGTTTGCAAACGTTACGGTGCCATAGCGACAAGAGAATGACGCTTTGTATTCCCAACAATAGTGAATGGCAGTGGTTTAAGTCCGTCGCGCGAACGGAGTTCGGAAATAAACGAAAAAAAACTTTGGAATTAAAAAAAGGTAAGCGCCAGTCAGTGTATGCGTTTGTTGTTAATATATATGTGAAAGTTAAGTGAAAGAAGTGCTCTTCGAACGCAAGTTTGTTTACATGTAACATATCGGAGTGAATGAAAAGTGTTGCATGTTACATCTGAGAGCTGTTTAGACACATTTGTATCTGTCTTTTCTTTTATCATTCACGTTTACCATTATAATTTTGTCAAATATTTGAAAACATACGATTAAAGCAATTTAATAGTTCATAATATATCACAAGTCATAATTTTAATAACGTTTAAGAGGTTTTTTTTTAGTTTACTGATGTAGTCCTGCGTTGTGACATATCCATTTTTAAAAATACGAAATTCAATTTGTGCATTTATAAAATATTATGTTAAATATTAAATATATATTTATATAATACTAAATATTTAAAAAAATATATTAAATGAAAAACATATAGGTACACATACATGCAGTCTCAATTTATGAGTTGATAAATCTCGATCAAAATGGAACAGTTAATTGTCTCGTAGATAATTGTTTAAAATAATTTATTATATATTATTCATTTAATGTGGTATGACAGAATGATCAAAGGTTTTTCACCTTTCCTTAACTCTTTACAGTTTACAAATAATAGAAATACAAGGAGACAGATGTGGTGTTAAAAATAGTCTACGGGTGTCTCTGCTGTATTCTTGCTGTACATATTGTTGTACATGCATATTGTGTTTCTAATAACTCTTCATTGACAAGTCTCATGTATGTTCTAACCTTAGTCACTTTACTCCCCTCAGGTTTGACCCTTAGCAGTGCAGCAAGATGATTTTTCAGGGTTGGAAGTGTATCTGAACGAAACTGCATTACCTGTACAAAGTACTAATATTGTGAATTCCAGCACTGAAATGAGAGTTCTGAAGCCAGCTGAGTCGACAATGAGACATTTGGACCGTTCTGCCAGCCCGGCGGTTCGCAGGGTGGAAATGGAGCGTGGCAGAGCTGGCTACGGATTTACCATTGCCGGTCAAGCACCTTGTATTCTGCAAGGAATAATAAAAGGGAGTCCGGCATACAGTGTCGGACTGCGGCCTGGGGACCACGTCTTGCGTGTGAATGATACAGATGTGTCTGAGGCATCACATGAAGTTGTGGTCAAGCTAATCGGTACGTCGTCACGGTCACTGTGTTTGCTGGTCACATCTGTTGACAGGCCACCCATGGCCTCCTGCTCCAGCGACGAGGAACTGGGTTGTCAGAGTGAGAGTAAACTGCCATGGCTCAATCCTGGAAAAAAGGACCCCTTCCCTGCTAAACTCAACAGCATGGAGCCAATGCTTCAGTCGGTTGGAAGTTTTGATACTGTCTTTGAGATTTCCGATCAGGGCACCATGACCGCCAATCAAGAGAAGCAGAAAAAACAAAGACCTTTATCTGAACCAGATATGTCTTATTGGTTGCAGCAGCGTAGTAGATCCAAAAGCCACACTGATAGTCTCTCACAGTGTGACACATCTCGAGTCGTGAGCGAGGATTCTGTGTTTTCAGACCTTCAGAGTCAGAATGACTTTGTATCTGACTCCAGCATCCTAAATGTTGCAATGATTGTGGGATACATCAACTCCATGGAACTGGAGCTAGTAACGTCACAATCTGAGGAGGAGGCATTGCAAGCCATTCGTGAATGCATCAGTCAGATCGGTATTAAGCAGAAAACCCATTCATTGGTCATGATGAGGGTCAAATGCAACTGCATTCAGCTCTGTGATGACCGAGACATCGTCCTGGCATCTTACCCAGCGGAGAACCTGGCGCTTTGCGTCATTTGCACGGAGGACAGCAGGTTTTTTGGTCTTGTCTCGGTCGATTCGACCAAAAATATTGATGTTGGGACACAGACAAGCACCCTTAAGACATTATGCCATGTCTTTTTCATAGATCCAGAGCTTTACGACCACAAGGAGCACCAAAGTATCATGAGGCACTTTGGGATTCCCTGCACTCCTGATCCAGACACTCAAGGCTGTTTGGATTTTCCTCAAACTCCGTACTCGATTTCACACTTCGTGTCCGTCCTCTATACTGACATGGGAGACTATATTGAAAAACTAAGACTGAAACTCGACAGCGAAAATCCTGAAGAAGGACAACAAAATGCACGGAACAGCGGCAGTGGCAGCGACAGCGGGATCGGAAATGCTTCGCCAGAGGACAGAGACAGTCTCACTGGCCAGTGGAGCTTCACATCTCCAAACATTCCCAATCCACCACCGTATTATTCCCAGCATAGGATCAGCGCACTCCTCAAACCAGAGTGCAGGTGCCTTTTATCTGAACCGCTAACAGGAGCTGCTCAACCTGCGACTCAGTCAGGTGTCTCAGCCAGGGTGGATGCTTCAGCTTTTACTCCACTTCCTCTTAGTATGCAATCTAACTTGGCACCTAAACAGAGAACCAGTCAACGCAGACCTTCCATTGGCTTAAAAGCTCGCTGGCAGAAGTCTCGTCCTAACAGCATTGAATGCTTGGTGGAGAGAGACAGCGATGAGCCCAAAAGTAAAAGCAGCATCCTGCCGCCTGCTATGGAACAAATTCCGACTCTCAGATACAAACCACTAGAAGATTTCAAACATCCTCAGAGAATGAACTTTACCCCACAGCTTGAGCTGACGACCAGGTTCTTCAGTAGCGCAGCCAAGCATAAGGACGGGGAAAACAAGGTCAGAAAAAAAAAAAACTTGATCTTTGAATTTTTTTATTATTGCACTATATATTAAAACTAAAGGGTGATCTTGTAGGTGATTTGCTAGAATGTTCTAGCTGGTTCCTTAAACCTTAAAGGATTAGTTCACTTCAGAATTAAAATTTCCTGATAATTTACTCACCCCCATGTCATCCAAGATGTTAATGTCTTTCTTCAGTCAAAAAGAAATTAAGGTTCCAGGATTTTTCTCCATATAGTGGACTTCACAGGGGTACAACAGGTTGAAGGTCCAAATTGCAATTTCAGTGCAGCTTCAAATGCGATTTCAAATTCTCTATACGATCCCAGCCGAGGAATAAGGGTCTTGTCTAGCGAAACGATTGGTCATTTTCTAAAAAAAATAAAAAAATTATATACTTATAATTATATACACTGCTCTGCGATTCGCGACGCATTACATAGTCATGTTGGAAAGGTCATGTTGGAGTATGTGAATGTGCAAAGACTAAGTCAAACGGCCTTTACAAAAAAAGGTAAAACAATGATGTCGGACGATTTTAAAGTTGGAGGAGAAAATGATATGTTTTTCGCCCTACCGCGGTTCTTCCGCCTACGTCACACGTGACCTTTCCAACATGATTACGTAATGCGTGGCGCATCGCAGAGCTAGCGCAAGACGAAGTGCATTTGTGGTTAAAAAGATTATAATTTTTTTTTTTTTTTTTAAGAAAATGACAGATTGTTTCACTAGATAAGACCCTTAATCCTCGGCTGGGATTGTGTAGAGCCCTTTGAAGCTGCACTGAAGCTGCAATTTGGACCTTCAACCCGTTGTACCCAGTGAAGTCCACTATGGAGAAAAATCCTGGAATGTTTTCCTCAAAAACATTAATTTCTTTTCGACTGAAGAAAGAAAGACATAAACACCTTGGATGACATGGGGGTGAGTAAATTATCAGGAAATTTTAATTCTGAAGTGAACAAATCCTTTAAGTATTATACTATTGTTGTTTAATTTTCTACCAGAATTTCTTCTCTCAAGTAGATCCTAGCTCTGTAAGGTGAATCAAACTAGACAATCTTTGCTTTGTCTTTGCTGTCTGCCCAGCGGTCGGTCTTTTGGAAGGTTTATTGCCACCATGCCCATTGTATTAAGGGCTTAATACAATGAGTTAAGGAACAGATGGTGCTGCAAGTATCAGGCACAGCAGATGGAGCTATTGGGTTGATTAGTGCAGTTCAATATGATTACGCCGGATGGATCAGCTTTAGCTTTATTAACAATGTCGGGAGTCACCTAGCAACAATTTGTCAGCCACATAAAGGAACAGAGGAAAATTATTTCCTTCCTTTCACTGAGATGATTTATTGCTGGGTCATCTGTCTCTCTCTGACATGTTTAGTCCCTCAGATTTAATTTTAAAGCCTAAATTTTAGATGGAAATTTTTTAGATGGAACACAGAGTATTAATATATAAATTAAGTTAAACATTTTATTTAATAATTTACATAATAACTTTTTTTATTTATTTTTTTTACAAGTTTTAATGTCAATAGTGTTGCAGTAATATTTCAAAACATATGTTACATTTATTTATTTTACAATAAGAATTTTGGTTTTTCAGTCCTGTTATGTTGTTTACAATCAATACATTTTTTGAAAAATTCTGATTAAACTACAAATTAGTTTCAAGTAACACGACTGATAGAGTGTAACAAATTGTAAAATAAATAAATATGCCTCTGTACTCTAAGACATACAATAATCTTATTCACATTTGCTGTGGCATTCACTTTTATGAAATTGTAAAGGATTGTATATCAATCTCTGGTCAATGTTTGTCCTCTCAGGGATCTTTATTTTGGGCACTCACAAGGGGACGCTCCTCTGTTCGAAGAACATCAGGTCCAGCTAAACGACTCAGTCTGGCTCATTCACTTAATGACCTTGAGGTAAGATATAGCAGTTTCTGCCTTGCCTCCAACTAAAGCACCCATATCATACTGTTAAATCACAGTTTTTTTTTTTTGCTGCAGTGCTGATGCATGAAAACAGATATGGGTGTGTCTAATTGTTTTGTTATCAGTACATAGGAAGGTCAGTCAGTCTGTATTATGCTCCAATCCTATTTTCAGTTCCTGCTTCTTTTTTTAATTTCTTTTCTCTCTATATACACAGGGTAGCCTTTGTGATGCTCCATTATTCTCAAGCAAAATCATGTTTTTTCTGTTTTCAATAGACAAGGATAACCATGAAACTATTATTAACACTTGGCACTCTGAATGACAGTGATGGTACCATTAGTATCCTCTCCCAAATGTAAAGAACCCTTTATGTGGCTGGGTAGACTGAAAACACACATTACTTTTAGCTTCAGCCCTCACTTTATTATTATTAAATTTATTATTATTAAAAAAAATAAAGATTCTGAAGTCATGCGACAGCTTTGTGTGATGAACAATCGTAGCTTTAATTCTTATTCACTGAAAATCCCCACTTCCCATCTGTCACCAACTTAATTTCAACTATATTTAATTTAAAGGCAGTGGAAAGCAACAACTGAGGAATAACAAAATTTCATTCTGTTTGTCAAATAAAGCTATCATATGGCCTTAGAAGACTAGGAAGCAATACAGTGGAGAGTAATGCACTACTGTTCAAAATTTGGTGTCAGTAAGATTTTTTTTTTTAATGTCTTTGAAAGAAATAAATGCTCATCAATGCTGCATTTACTTGAAAAAGAATACAGTAAAATGGTAATATTGTGAAATATTATTGCATTTTAAAATGTTATTACAATTTAAAATAACTGTTTTTTATCTTAATATATTTTAAAATGTTATTTATTCCTGTAATTCAACTGAATTTTCAGCATCATTACACCAGTCTTCAGTCGCATGATCCTTCAGAAATCATTCTTATATGCTGATTTGCTGCTCAAGAAACAATTTTTATTATGTTGAAACCTGCTTAATATTTTTGTGTAAACTGCAAACTAGCAAACTATTTTTTTCAGAATTCAGACAGTTCAAAAGAACAGCATTTATTTTAAATATTTTTTTGAAACATTATAAAATATCTTTACTGTCACTTTTGATCAATTTTATTCTTCCTAGTTGAATAAAAGCATTCATTTCTTTAAAAAAAGAGAATCTTACTCACCCCAAAGTTTTGAATGGTAGCATCACACAAGTCAAATGGACTACTTCTGTGGTGCCTTTTTGGTGTTTTTTGTCTTTTGTTTGTAAAAACTAACAGCATACCAGTTTGGAATGCCAAGAGGGTGAGCAAATGATGGCCATTTTCGTTTTTGGGGGAACTGTTGCTTGGTTGAGTACTATTCTCAACAGACTGAGACTGATGAGTACATTTCAAACCTTTAAATATTATTTTGTGCACACTAATGGAGTCATGTGAATTTTAACCAGCAAATTTCTTGAGGTTAGAAGCTGGAAAGGGTTTGTCACCTCTCCAAGTGTGGAATCTGAGAGGAGTAGGATTTCCCTTTGGCTTTTCCTGGAACTTGAAGCAGCCTTTTTCATGGACCTAATGCCCCTCTGGTGGTCAGGCAGACTGGAAAGTGTGGTTATGAGAACATCAGTCACGCTGGTGCTCACCAGGAGAACAAGAGCGAGAGGGAGGGGATGTGAAATGGAGAGGCTTGTTTGCTTGGAAAATGCTTGGTCTAAGCATGTTTTTTTTTGTTGCCAGATAACATCTAAATGAAAGGCCATTCAGCTCATTTCAGTAATGTACTCAGCAGTTTTGTGCTAAACTAAAGAAGCTCAACAAACTCCACCTCTGTTTTTTTTTTAATGTCAGAAAATGTGGCTTTTAGATAGTAGAAATATCATAACATTGACAGTGACCATATGATTGCTGTTTTCTTTATTCTCTTGTTCAATCTGATTTCACTCATTGATGGATTGTAAATCTCTTCTGTATACTAATAGAATGCAAATTCAGCGTTTGACGCAACTCTCGGCCAGATCAGTATGACCTGATATCATCATAAAAAGGAGGAAGTACACCACAGTACACTTTACAACACCATGGAAGTCTTTTTTATGAAGTAAGAGTTTTATGAAGTAAATGAGAGGCGTCCTTCATGATGGCAGAGAGTTTGGACAGCTTCCACCACTCAGACAGCACTTCTCTTAGCACTAAGACTGAGCCAGGCGTCTTGATTAAGCTGTAGAGTGTTTTGGCAGCTCTAGTCTTGATGCTGCTTCCAGCACACGACTGCATATAAGATCATTACTGCCACTACTGACTGATAAAGTATGTTGTAGAGTCCTGCACACACAAAGCGTTTGTGTTTGCAGCACAGTATGTGGAACTCTATTGCACACTTTTTAGTATGCAGCAGCCGTGGAGGCCTGTATGCTGCTGAGGATGGACAAGGATATGGTCCCAGTTTGGACTTTATCATCAAAACTATATTATAAAATGCTAATGAACACAATTGTATGTTGTTGCCGTTGATAGTTTTATAGCACATGGTAGATTTATTTCCCAAGCGATTGGGATTTACAGCCGATTTACAACAGCTGTAGGTTTGTATCATATCAGTGAATCCATCCAGTATTGATTTCTAGCAATTTCTGGTCTAAAAAGCTGTTAACAGACAAATAACTTATAGTTATTATAATATAGTTCTTATGAGTGACTTATGAGTGACCCCTAAAGAGATAATTCACCCAAAAATGAAAATTATTCCACTCACCCTCAAGCCATCCTAGGTGTATATGACTATTTTCTTTCAGAAGAACACGATGCGGATATTATATTATATATTTAAAAATATCCTTAGTCCTCCAAGGTTTAAAACGGTTTTGAATGGCTACCCAAATTCTGAAGATTAAAAAAATGCATCCATCCATAAAAAAATAATTCCATACAACTCCAGGGGGTTAATAAAGGCCTTCTGAAGTGAATCGATGCATTTGTGTAAGACAAGTATCCTTATTTAAAACTTTATAAAGTAAAATAACGAGCTTCCGGCACGACAGCCATACGCATTCGACGTATGTCCAAAAAGTGTTAACTTCCGCGACGTAGTACACAATGCCATGACGTTCTACACTACGCCATGACGTACAACGCGTAGTACGTCATGTCATTGAGTTTCTTCTTTCTGATGAACACAATCGGAGTTATATTAATAAATATCCTGATGCATCAAAGCTTTATAATGGCAGTGAATGGAACCAACAAGTATGAAGCTCAAGAAAATGCATCCATCCATCATAAACATACTCCACATGGCTCCGGGGGGTTAATAAAGGCCTTCTGAAGCAAAGCGATGCGTTTGTGTAAGGAAAAATATCCATATTTAACAAGTTATCATGTAAAATATCTAGCTTCCGCCAGACCAACTTGAATACGGAAGGCGTAGGACATAGTGTAAGCGTTTTGAACTGCGAGAGGCATTACACTTTCTTCGTAAGTTGATTACGGAAGGTGGTCTGGAAGCTAGGTATTTTACTTTACAACTTGTTAAATATAGATATTTTTCCTATACAAATGCATCGCTTCACTTCAGAAGGCTTTTATTAACCCCTTGGAGCCTGTGCCTCAAATAAACTGTGCATTCACTGAGATGAACTGAAATAGTACGCTTTACGGATCACTTGACAGAGAGCGAAACTCTCAAGCGCTCAGAGTGTTCGGCGAGTGAAAATATATCTGTGTGTACCAGTTTCAGATTGTAGACGTAGCTCCTCATTTAGTGATAAACTCCTCCTCAGCTTCATGTCCGCCTTCCGCCATAGTTGTTTTCGCTCTGCACGTGAGCTGCGAATGGCTCACAAACAGAAACACGCCATCAAGGCTATTGTTATTATTGCAGGAAGACTAATTCTTACCGTGGGGAGAATTTTTACCGGTATATCGCAAACGATAAGATATCGCCCATCCCTAATTGCTAGCTAGTACAATCTAAAACATGCTGGGTTGTTTCAACCCTTGTTTAGGTCAAATGTGGGCAAAATTTTTAGTGTATATAAGAGTTGAGTCTATGTGGTAATTTTATGTTCAGAAAACATTGTTCTTGATTGGTCGCTAACGCAACACTCTACACTTTTCTACGCTATTCAAAAGTTAGTTTTTTTTTGCAAGGAAATTTATTTTAGCATGTTGCATGCCATTTTTAATAATCCAGTCATTTCAATAAGAATCCATGCAATTAGGAATTTCACATGAGGGTGAAAGATTTCCCCATGCAGATTTCGATATGGGTTCACGCTGATTTGCCACATTGACCAACAGATAGCTGCTTGGTTTAAAAGTGACTTCTGTGTGAGCTGTGCTTCATACATCGCTACACTATTGACGATAGAGGATATAACTATTTTCCACATTAAAATGTCACATTTATAATGTGACTGCACCTTTACTGAATGTTTAGTGATCCACTGATAAAAATTGCAAAGGTTTGCGAAAATGATGCTCCATAATGTGACAGAAAGTTAAGAAAGTTCAAATTCAGAAACTTTTTCTGTAGCCCACTATTAACTAATGAGAATCTCAGAGAGGAATGTCCAGTTCTACTTTTAGTAATTCAATTTGCTGTATTCCTGCTTGATTTCAAACTGACCTGACTCTTTTCAAACCCACACAACTCACCTTAAACATTCCTGTCTGTCAAACGCTCTATCAGAGCTTTCCCTAGGTCATAAGAACTCTTAAGAAAACATTATGTGAGAAAGTCAAGATGCCTCAAATCATAAACTTAAACTTTTTGAGTTTCCTCTCAACATGACAACACAGCTTTTTTGGTAGGTCTGGGGGAGTGAGGATTTATTGCTAGCAGAGTTAGTGGGAGGAGGAATCTGTCTGAAGCACAGAGTGAAAGGAGATGGGAGGAGGGAGGAGGGAAAAGGGACGGAGCGCAGAAGGGAAAGTCAGACAGTCTGAACGCAGGGACAGAAGTTAGACACATTCACTTCAGCTTCATCCTGTGAACTCACAGAGCGTGCAGCTGAATGGACATGCTTATTTACATTGGGTGTCTACAGGAGCCCTGAGGACTAATAATACTTACGAATGGAGCCAACATTAACTCTTCGCGCTACTGTAAGTTCCCTCCTGAGGTCACTGCATCTGTTTTGGATAAAACTGTGTGTGAGGCTGGTTCTTCATATATTTAGAATAGATATTGTGTAGAAATTCATTCTCCAAAGTGTTTAATTTGTGCATGTGTGGTCCTGCATTGGAATGTTTTGGTCAGTGTGGACTAACTCCCTGAAATGTTTTGGTGAAACCTTTATACTTACTAAACTTTAAGTAAACCATACTTGAAACGGATGACATCAATGCAGGGTTTTTCAGCTGGACTCAAACTTTCCTCTTGTTCATCTGGATTGGTCTTCTACACTGAAACTGCTGTATAGCCTTAAGCGGTCTGTCAACACTTCTCTAAGTGTATTAACTTTAACACTCCTTACTGTCATTGCAAAACACACAAAAAACATGTCCTCTCCTTTGACACAAGTCTGTACTTGGTATTCGTTCTTCTTGGATGATTTGCCAGTATTTGTCCATATCCCATGTGGTTTGACAGTTGCGTTTCTGATTCTTTGAGCAGAGGCCACCTGTTCTGCTAAAGGGCGATGTTTTCCTTCTCTAGATGCGTGGCCTCCTCGTGCTCCCAGGTCTGGTAACCCAAAACCACAGGCTATGTGATTATTCCTCTCTCCAACAGAAATGTTTCCTTTGACCTGATTTCGCTTATAAGGGCCATTCACACCAAGGACAAGGACAATCCTGTGAGAATAGGGAAAAATCCACACCACAGCTTTAACGATATTGACACAGAGGAATAATTTTTTCCAGCTGATGACAGCCAATCAGAAACTTTATAATAAACAGAACATTATCATGTGTTGGTGTGGATGCAAATTTAGTATCATTTTTGTTCTCTTTTTAGTTATTGTTCTTGATGTGAACAGGCTTTAATACATTTTAATAGGAATGCCAAGCTAGTATCTCCAAATGCTGTAGCGTGATGCGCTGTAGATCAGTGACTCTCAACCTTTTTGACTTTAAGCCCCCTGTTACAACACAATATTCAAATATTATAATTTATTATAAGTATATTAAATTTACTTCATATTAAATATTAAAATTAATTTGAATAAAATTCGGCGGGGGTCCCTCCATTGACGCAACTACCACTTTGACGGTTCAAAAAGTTAATAAAGAGATCGTAAAACTAATCCATATGAATTAAGTGGTTTAGTCCAAATATTCTGAAGAGACACGATCACTTTATACGCTGAACAGATTTCATTTAGGCTTTCATTCAAATATAAACTTTCATCAACTCACACATCAGTTGTGGTAAACGGAAGCACAAGCATGTTTGCTTGATGTGCGAGAACCAATGAGGTTCATTCTCGTGTTACGCAGTACATTTGAACTTCCACAAGAACCAATTAGGTTTTCTCTCGCTCGTCAAGCAAGTTCTGTTGAGCTTCTCTTTATGTTTGCTGATTAATGTGAATAAAAGCCTAAATTCAATCTGTTCATCATATAATGCGATTGTGTCTCTTCAGAAAATTTGGACTAAACCTCTCAATTCATATGGATTAGTTTTATGATCTCTTTATGAACTTTTTGAAGTATCAAAGTGGTAGTTGCATAGCTGTCTATGGAGAGTGCAGAACAGGCTCAGATTTTATTACAAATATCTTCATTTGTATTCTAAAGATGAACAAAAGTCTTACGGGTTTGAATAGTGCTGGGCGGTATACCGGTTTCAATTTCGAGACCGATATGATTTTTTCAAAAACCGCCATACCGGTGCGTAGCTGAAACAGCTGCTATATCTATTCAATGACCATGAAGCGCTATGTAGAGCGGACTTATATTAACTGCACACCCTTCTTACACTAATGGAAACAACTTTATTACACAACAATAAATAACTCACAAAACTAACTCTCTTTAATACTGTAAATACCATGCAGAGCCATATGATTTCCGCGATGCAGAAAACACGGATGAAATCACAGAATCCAGTCACAAATAGAACTTGCTGTATAAAGCGGAACGTCACAGAATTTGGCAATTTTTGGATGAATAAATCAAAAGTAGGGCTGTACAATGAATCAGATATCGATACGGACTAGTGTCTGTGAATATTAAAGCTAAAAAAGACTGCTATTGAAATCTGAAGTCTGTATGAATGAGCGCCGCAGTTTCGTCTACTACTACACACACTGAAGCACGTGTGACACTCGCGATGATTTCAGTGTCTGCTGTCTCACTCACTATACATGAACTTCTTCTGCAGAGCTGCTCTTAGAGTCACTTTATGAACATTTCACTGTTTAATTTGATGAAACTAACGACATTTTTCGTATCATACACACAGGAAGTCAAAGGTCTTCATGACCCTGTCAAAATAAAAGTTCGGCAAACTTGAAATAACAGAAATATTACTATTGTACAATAGAATGTATTTCGATTAACAGATATAATAATAACAACAACAATAATAATAACACTGTTTATTAAAACACACAAACTCAAAGGTCTTCACTGAAATAACAGAAATTGTTAATAATTAAATTAATTTGATTACATTTTAACTAAATCGTTAGCTTTATGAACTGATTTGATTACATTTTTTAAATAAATTTTTATTTGTCCTTACAATGTTTATATAATATATTCCCTGTACTTCTGTCCTGACAGTAAAATATGCCAAAATAAAGGTCCAGAAAAAAAAAAAAAACGTGACATACCGTGAAACCGCCAGAATCTTGAACCGTGATACAGATTTTTGGTCAAACCGCCCAGCACTAGGTTTGAAACAACACGAGGGTGGGTAAATGATGACAGAATTTTCATTTTGGGAGAACTAACCCTTTAAAAAAAAATTTTATTTACTAAAGTTATCCTGCGCACCTTTTGGAAGTTGATGAGGCCCCTCCTGGCCCCCTGGTTGAGAAGCACTGCTCAGAAAGATTGTGCAATGAATAATAAGTGTTTAGGCACGTACATGGGAAAAAAAATATCATTTTCTGCATAAAATTAACTTCAAGGCCAACACCCTGCTCACCTCCATCTGCATTCACTGTGTCCACCTGTTGCTCCACAGCCTTCTCCTTCACCCGAGAGCTGGTGCATCTGACGATAACACGGTGTCTATAGACTGGGAATGTCTGTAGTTCCATTGTGTCCAGTGTAGACAGGGTGTAACACAATAAATAATCGCATGAAAGCTTTTGAGGAGCGTCTGACTCGAATGGACATACACCATTGTTGCTCATTAGTGACTAATTGCTTCAAGACATTGACTTATACAGATGAAAGAAGTTCTGCTCTGGTTCTGGTTAACGGTCTGGTTTTGTTTGATGTGGGTTAAACACAGATTTTCTTATGCTTGCATTTCTTTTTTGTTTGTTTTTATTTGTTGGAGATTTGGACGCAGCCAGGGGGCTAATTTTCTTTCTTTAGCTCTGCTCTGTTTTTCCTGTTTGAGCCATTTAGCAACTGCTTATTACCCCTCATTATTAACCTTTTCAAATCAGAACTTTATGCTTCAGCAACCTTAGATCTGCCACTGCTCTCATGGACCATGGCCCGCCATCATTTACAATTATGTGCTTGGCAGCTTTATTGCAAAAATAAAGTGCATGTATCACATAGCAGGAACATGAGGATCTGAAATAAAAGTTATTCAGTTTTAAAGGGTTAGTTCACCAAAAAAATGAAAATTTTGTCATTAATTACTCACCCCCATGTTGTTCCATACCCATAAGACCTTCGTTCATCTTCGGAACTCAAATGAAGATCTTTTTGATGAAAACTGAGAGCTTTCTGCCCCTCCATAGACAGCTACGCAACTGAAACTCTGATGCTTCAAAAAGTTCATAAAGAGATCGTAAAACTAATCCATATGAATTGAGTGGTTTAGTCTAAATTTTCTGAAGAGACACGATCGCTTTCAGTTGAAAAGGCAGTCTATGGAGGGACAGAAAGCTCTCAGATTTCATCAAAAAGATCTTCATTTGAGTTCCGAAGATGAACAAAAGTCTTACGGGTTTGGAACGACTTGAGGGTGAGCAATTAATGACAGAATTTTCATTTTTGGGTGAAATAACCCTTTATTATCCATCAAAACTAGTGAGCTTCCTTCCTACATAGCTCCCCTAAAAAAACATCATTGTTTAAAAATTCCATTTTTAATTTGATTGAAGTATGTGTAATTGATCTTAGAAGCCAGTATACCTAAATATGGAACTTCTTAAAATTCTATCTAGGTAGGCAGCTTATGTTTTGGAACAGAGGTATCGATTAGAGTCTTGTGCTTGTAATGCTTTAAAGAACCTAGAGACCAATAGAATGATCTAAAAAAAAAAAACTATTATGTAAATCAAGAACTTATTCAGTCCCTGTGCAGCAAAAAATGTTTTTTTTTTGTTGTTGTTTCCCAAGCATGCCTCAGTCATTTAACAGGTTGTCTCCTTCCAATAGTCCACGATTGCTTTGAAAGCAGTTAGTGGGTATACACTTGGTCACAGGGAACTATATTTGTCAGGAAAGAGATCTACCCGCATATAATTATGAGTGTTAGGTTTCAATTTGAAAGACCGCTGGTTCGGTACAAAGAGAGGGAGGAAAGAGAGAACGTTTGAAAGTGTATTTGGGTGGGGTCATGGGTTAAGCTTAGATGATGATGGATGCTTTTCCTCCAGGACTTACACTTACACAAAGGAGTGGAGAGATGTTTATCCTGTGCAAATCGCAGATGCAAATGTGGCACTGTGTAAATGTTTGTAGATATGTCCCTTTTGGGCATTTGTGTTTAAGCTTTTACGCTACAGATTTGCTCATGTGTATTAGTTTGAAATGTTTGCCTCATGAAACACTGCTTTGCAATAGTTCTGGCAAAACTTAAAAGATATCCACAAAAATTTAACAAATTCAAGATCTTGCATCCATCATTTATTAGTGTTGTTGGCTATAGCTAATATTATTCTTCTGTTGATCTAAACTTTATTTAGATATTAAATAAAGTTTAGATATTAAACTTTATTTAGATATAAGTATTTTCATTTAGCAGCAAAATTAATTTCTTACAATGCACATTGTATAAAAAAAAAAAAAATCTGTGAATAAACTTTATGTACATAGCCAACTATGCCAATTGTAAGTTAGTCTGATACACAGGATTGACTTTCACTGATTCACAAAAGCAGTTTCTACAAAAACTAGTTTAGAAATGTTACCACCATTCACACAACCCATAGCCACTAATGACACACTCTGAATGTGGATGACACATAAAAACATCAATAGAAATAGAAGGATGCTGTAACTATAGATCTCAGGTTAGATACTGTACTGTATTGTAGTCCTTTGTTCTGTAGGATGTTCTGTCCAGAGGCAAACATTCCGACACTGTCCTCCGGTTGTGACCTCTTTAGTGAATGTGGTATCATTTACACATGGAGACGATCCAGTCATTGTTCCTCATAAGATCCAGGTCAGTGCGATTTTTGCATTTTGTCCTGATGATTACAAGGACGGTCTTCCACAACCAATGTATTCAAAGTCAGCAGTTAAAATATTGCTGTGGTTCGTTTTATGGTTGGGAAGAGAACACATGGCCTTGGTAAACAATATTTTGTGGTTTCCATTTTGCATCGGTTTTGTTTTTCATTCTTCACTGTAATCATGTTGTTTAATTGAGATGTTACTGCTTCTGATTAGGTGAATGGTGTTATTTTCTTATTTTAAATTTTCTGGACTTATAAATCAATGAATGCTGGCAACTAGCATAATGAACACTTGAAGTAGACACATTTTGATCAAACCATCTTATCAGGCTTTCCCTTCCTCCGTCGAGCTCAAAGGAAGTCTCCTCCGAGGTCTCTGATGTTATTTTCAGGGAGCTTGTTGTCTGCCAAAGATAAGAGGAAGAGATTTGTTTTGCCTCTTTGAAAATGAGTCTAGAATCCAGAATAGAATTAGCTTTGCTTTAGCTCTGAGCTACAGCTTAAACTAAACTTTAAAAGTTTTTTTTTTTCAGCTGAAGTAGGGTGTTCATCGGTCAGTTTATAAAGTCAGATCAAGCTTGCTCACCCAACAGAACGGATACTTCCTTAATCTGGAGCCATTGACTGAGAATAAGCGGAAAGTAATATTATAAATCTACAGCCCTCTTTATCTCTCTCTCATACTTACACACCCAACTCACACACACTCATGAGCTCACAGTCTATTCTCACTCAGAAACTTACACACCAGCCCAGCCTATATAGGGCTGGCAAACTCTATTTTTTCCTACCACAGAATCCCCAAATACAGTTGAGACTTGGTTTGAAACCAAAATGAAAAAGAAAAATGGCATATAATATAATCACCCTTCCCTGGTAGCTTCAGTCTGGGAAAGGCCCACCCATCATGCCCAGTGCTAAGAGAAATAAAACTGTCTAAATATATCCATAGACGCTTCTTCAAATAATTACATATGAAATACAAACTAAATATGCCTCATTTTGTCAAAAGGATTGCTGATGAAAATGTTTATTGACCAAGATTTCATCAACAATAATGAAGACAATATGCAAAAAGGCAGTAGGGGCTTTTGCACCGGGTAGTTACTGAAACTCAGTTATAGAAACTAGCCACCAGGGCGGTACCCTGAGAACTAAATTTTTCCCTAGGGCCATTTTCCTGTTTGCATTCACACCAACAGTAGGAACTCTGAAGTGACTTAAGCCGGCCGACAGAGATGTCATTTAAGCGCGCCATTTGACAATGTCAACAACTCAGTAGCGTAAAGGTTGAGAAGTGTCTGAACTTTGGCGTTGGTCCAGCTATCTCGATGTTCATGGAGTTAGTTTGTGGATTAAGTATATGTAAACGGTGTGTTTACACAGTGCCAGTGTTTCGTATGACATACATTTGGCCAATCAACGTACACTTAGGTCACTGGTAGCTCCTATAGACCTTATTCAGAGCAGCGCCATGACAGATATGAAAGCGAGGCTGTGAGGGATAGACTTACAGTGTTTTCTATGGCATCCACTGTAAAAAGCTGTATAAAGCTGTATAAAGCTCCTAGATCACTCATAATTTTCCACAGCTCATGTTGTCATGTTGGAGTTTTTTGTCTACTGAATATTCTTGGAAGGATAGTATTTTTGCAGTATTTCGTCAGCAGAACAATCCAAAAACACATTAAATAATTACAACCCACTAAAGAGATGTATGTCTATCCCTCACAGCTTCGCTTTCATTCCTGTTAAAAATCAAATATGGCGCTGCTGTGAATAAGGTCTATTGTGCTAGATTAGACTCTACTCTGAAGTAGGAGCTAATTTATTTTTTCAAAAGGCATTCCTATAACTAAAATCATTCCTAGTTCCTGCAGTGTGAACACGGCAAAAAGCGAGTACTTCCGCCAATAGTTCCACCAACTATAAAAGCGTTCCTGCAATAACCCCTATTGATATATTTCATAAATAAATGGTGCATTTGAATCAATTCTTTCTACATTTTTCTTCTAAAAAAATAGTGCATTGTTAATATCTGACATTGTTTTTTTTGTTTTTTTATATTTTTTAAAATATTTTTTATGTTTGATATATTTCTAAATTGACACTCAGATTTATCATTTTTTATTTTTTATTATTATTTAGTCTTATTATTTTGATAATTGTTGTCACTTAATGTTAATTTCATAAACTAAAAATTAATAAATTAAACAATATTTTAGTCAATAGTACAATGGACTAAAATTAATTAATATCACATAACTTAATTGAGGGACATTCTTTGTCTAAAGGATGAAAATTAAACTCTCTCACTAAACCCCCTCAAAAAGGTTGATTGGTTAGAGTTTGAGGAAGTATCAGTTGATATAATTTGTGTGTCACAGGTTAGTTATGATGACTACAGTAGAAGAATTCAGTTAGTCTGTATCGTATTATCATATGTTGGGGGCCGACTGAACTTGTACCGACAAGACTTTTTGTGTCGCTATCTGATCCTGGGTGGAGATCTTCAGTTATTCTTACATACAGTACACATAGTCACCCACACATGCAGTTGCAGTAATGAACCCAAAATCACAGACAAAGAGAAGAAGCCTCCTGACTATGAGTCTCATTAGGAGATTTTCTTTCAAGATAAAGCGTCCCCCAAGAGCGGTGAGTTTGCGCTACAGTCTTTTTCTCTGGTTGAGATTGTTATTTTTCTTCTTCTTCTTTTTTTCCAAAGCCAAATGTTCGGGCTAGGTTAGATCAGCTGCTTTACTCATTAGCTGTTTTATCTCATTCCTGCACACCCACACCGGGCAGCTGCGGCAGGGAGTCTCTGGCTCAGCTGGACTTGAGACACAGTTGTTTCACGCTCTGATGTTTCCACAGTTGTGTGTCTGGACGTCTGTCCTCACTTTACTTTAGTTTCAATTTCATCAATTAAAATAAGTTACAACACAGTTGTTGAACATTTTGTCACAACATAATTTCATTGCGTTAAATTATTTTACATCTGTAAAATGGAAGTTAATTTAATCCGTTTGCATCAGGACTGCGTTAATAATTTTTGCTGGTCATAACCGATGTACAAAGTCCAAAATTATTTTTAAACAAATTCTGTAAGTAATTAAATAGCCAGTAGCCAGTGTTTTGTAAAAAAAAAAGGCACATATTGGAAAATATGTTAAATATATATAATGGAATTATGTGTTAATATTACTATTTTTTTTTAAGCTGTGTTGAAGTAGAGTGGTTCCATCAGAGAAGCAAACTCAGTGCACACGGAAATGTTGCATGGTTCTGCAAGTTAAGTTTGAATCCTTCTTAGACCTTCTCACTTTTATTTAATAATTTCATCAAGTTGGCATAACTAAATTAAACTGAATTTGTACAAAAAACCTGTAAATTTTTAGGGTCATTTTTGGTAAAAAAGGACTTAATTTAATTTAAAATATTTTATTTTTTAAGTGTATTCTAGCCTGTGGTTGTGGCTCTTTGTGATTTGTCTTTGTCGTATGTATTGCAGTTTACCAGTTTAAACATGCTATGACAAGCCAAGATATTTTGTTTAGACCAACTGCTTCTCTTCTGTGATGGTGTTTTTAGCTGTAGCCTAGAGATAATGTGCTCTGGCTATGGGTTTTGTCTTCCTTTATCAACAAATGTCAACAGTAGAAGCTAGAATATGTTTGTTTGAATTCGCAGAACATCCTGAATGAAAAGAAAGACCTTACTTGACAGCATAGAGGTAGTATAAATGGTTTCAACTGAAAGAAAATGACACAGCTACATATAAATCACAAATACATCCTCATCAAAAACTCTCATACTGAGAGAATCCAGTTTTATTTCTTGGAGGTTAAAAGGGCATGTCGTCACCTTATGTAGTCCAGAAGGTGGAAATATAAACGAAGCAAGTCTTGGCAGCTTTTGCCACACATGTAGTTGCAGCTAAGGTTGCTTACATAACATCAATGGAGGTGTGAAGATTCACAAGAAGAAGGGAATATAGCAGGTGTGCAAAGACATCAGAAGAAAGTCATTTGTGATTGTAAGGAACACAATGTGTGGCCTGGAAATGCAAAGGGGCGATGTCTATTTGACATAATTTGTGATGTTTATAAGACATAACTATTGCTGATACTTATAGGGATAGTTCACCTGAAAATGAAAATTCTGTCATCTACTCACCTTCATGTTTTTGGTCTATACAGTCAATGAGGTCCAATGTTGTTTGTATTATGGACATAAGTTATAGTATTACTTTTACAATTTTACAGGTTTTTTTTTTTTTTTTTTTGGATGATAAAACACCAGATGGATTATAAAACCTAAAAAAAAAAAAAAAATTCCCATAGACTCAAAGAAGGGATATCTAGGGTAAATCCTAGGGATATCTAGGGTAAATAATACATCAATTTAGTGTACACATAAAACTACAAAAACACCCTAAAAACCAAACAGAACATATTGCAATCGCATAGCAATCCTTTGGCAACCACCTACAATATCTTTGCATCAGGAAACCACACACATTTTCTTTTTCTTCAGAAAATGTGAAAATACACCTAATTTTGATACATGCCTTCAATGAAGATAAATGAATGAAGATGACCCTAATTGACCCTTCGCCAGGAGTTTGATTGACAGGCGATCTAACCAATCATAACGCCGAATCCGCCATTTTGTCCGACAAAGCAGTCAGGGGAGTTAGCAGATTAATGTAGGTGGACTTGAACTTGAAAAATGGTGTGTATTGACGTCTTTCCGCGATTGAAACAAAATTCCTTATGATGTTCATTCATGTTTTGTTTTTTTTGATGCTATAAATGAACTAGTAGGAAGAGATGATCGGTTCACGAGCCGCGCTTGAACTGAGGCGCTACAGCGATCTGTCACGACACATTAAAGAGCCACAAAACGGTATTTATTGTTTAAATTTCTTTAAAAATGACAAAATTTGAAATTTGAGACTTTGTTTCATATCAAAAGTAACCCGCTCTGTCTTGTCTGTCGACGCGTTGTCAGTGTCCTCTTTGCTCCGCAATGTATTTTTCACTGCATGAGAACATGATGTGTGGCGAGAGATTGGCATGGCTTGTCGGACATAGCAACAGTAACTAAAGGGGGCGGGTCTTTGCGAACGGTCAATTATGGTTTGATGACCTGCAGTGAAATTTTCCCTGTGCTATTCTAGTGAACAGGCTTAAACATGTTTTCTTCTAAACAGAAATCACCTCATCATTTCCTCTTGGAATCTGTAAATACAGTTCCTCGGTTTTACTTCTCATAAGTTCCAAAGCATCTGATTGGTTCACAAGTCACTCAGCGGGTCACAACAACCAGATGTCTGTAAGGCACCCTTGCACCCTGCCACAGTGTACACCTACCAGATCCTGCTGCTGTGAAACCCCCGTCTAATAACACGTTTGCTCATGAGGCCGCGTGATATATATATAGAGCACCTCTGCCTGAGACGCGTGTCATTGGTGGCCTCACAGTCTGTGGTCTGAGATGAATTGTTGCCATAGTGTTTCTGACCAAATACACCAGGGTGGTGACACAAAACGAATGGTAATCAGGCTTCAGCATTTCATAGCTTTTCATTTTCTTCCTAGCTCTGTCTTTCCTCCTTCTGTTTCCCATTACTAACTTCATCCCTCACTACAATTAGAAGCATAGAAGGGGCTGCTTCTGGTCTTATAAGGAGTGAGGTTTACATCAGTGGGTTTGGTAGGACTTTGTTAGAGTACGTATTTATCTGTGAGTCTTTGATTGAGATTGTTACAGCGAAGGACTCAGACTCATGAATATTATTAGTGGACTCTAGTTTGAGTTGTTCAGAGTGGAGCATAAGCCGGCCTGTGCAGCTCACCATTTTAAGACACATTTATGCTTTGAAGTGGCCTGGAGGCTTGTGGTTTTTGAAGGCCATCCCTCTTGCGTCTGTGCATGGTGTTAAGAGCATTCTTGGACTGGGATGTGATGGAAAAAAGACCTACATTGTAGATGAGGCTTAAGCAGTGTTTTCATATGTTTATGTTTATAGAATGCGGCACTGTTTGTATATTGTTAGTTGTTCTTGCTATGGAAAGCATCTCTTACTACAGGATTAGGATTTTAAACACACCTCAAACTATAGGTATTAAACTTTGGTGTATAACTTGTCCTGCACTGTTTATGCTATAGAGATGAATGATCGCTCGAATCATGCAGCTTGTTGAGGAGAGCTGTGCTATTACTTTTCTAAATGTGTGATTTCTGGTGACTGCTGACAGATAATAAAGTGGGTATAAAAAAAACGTTGAATAAGGGAAACAAGCCATCTGGGGAATGGGGATTTCACTTGGAATGTCATGTAGACTATAATTTAGACTTGAGGGTGGGTTCTTTTTACTTACTTTTTACATTTTACTTAAAATTCTGAATGACATCAATCCACAATCTGACTTGTGATGCAGCCTGGAATTAAACCACATCATGTTCGTTCATCTGGCCAGCAACCACCTTTTACAGTACTTCCTGAACCAAAACAACAAGCTTATGCTGCGTTCACGTCATGTTGTAACTACCGTTATTAATAGATGCCAACCCGTGACGTTCTACCCGGAGCTGTTCACATTCTCAGACTCCGATTAATGCGTTTTTATGGCAACACTATCAGCGGCGAAAGTTAGTGTTAGTTTACCCAAAAACGACATTTCTGTCGTTAAGTACTCACACTCATGTCGTTCCAAACCCGTAAGACAAATTAAGATATTTTTGATGAAATCCAAGTTTTTTTTTACCTCCCATAGAAAGCAATGAAATTACCACATTCAAGGTCCAGAAAAGTAATAAAGACATTGTTAAAATAGTCAGCGTGACTGCAGTGGTTCAACCTTAATGTTATGAAGTGACGATAACACTTTTTGTGCGCAAAAACAAAAAAATAATGACTTTAGGAGACTGACAGGGTAGAGAAGAAATTGTTAAATAAAGTCGTTATTTTTGTTTTGTTTTTGTGCACAAAAAGTATTCTCGTCGCTTCATAACATTAAGGTAGAACCTCTGTAGTCACTTTGACTATTTTAACAATGTCTTTACCACTTCTCTGGACCTTGAATGTGGTAATTTCGTTGCTTTCTATGGGAGATAAACCTCTCAGATTTCATCAAAAATATCTTCATTTGTGTTCTGAAGATGAACAAAGGTCTTGCGGGTGTGGAACGACATGAGGGTGAGTAATTAATGACAGAAATTTCATTTTTGGGTGATCTAACCCTTTAAGTTGTTTATGTTCTTATTATTGTAATGTTATGTGCTTTGAAGACTCTGCTCTGGCTGTGTGCGTTCATGTGTTTTGGAGGAGAGTGGGATCTTATGCTTTAAAAGCTAGCTTGCTATTGGTAGCCTCTCCAAAAAAATGCTTTAACATTCAGCAATATTATTGACTTGAATGCACTGACACTGTTGGATGAGAACTGAACTGGATGAAGAACGTTTTCTCCAGAGCTGATTTATAGATGAAGTAAATTCATTCCAAAATTGATGAACTTTACAAAGTTATTAAACCAAACTGAGTCAACACTGAAATAAATAATGACTGTTTACTATTGTCTATTTAGAGCTGCTTTATAGCAGGATTGAATTTTGTTTGCATCATTGAATCATTATTTTCCTGTTTATCACTGTAAAGCTGTTTTGTGATTTGACTTGACTACTTGGGACAGTAAGCTCTACCTAACAGCTATCCAGAACATCCTAGCAACTCCATAGCAACACAATGTAAATCTAATCTAAAATGTTTTATTTCATATTTTTCGAAAATGTTTTGAAAGAAGTGCTTGGAAGCACTTCATGTCCTTATTCTTCTGTTTTTTTTTTCTTAGATCATCACAAAAGTATCCATGCTTAGCATTTCATGCATCACTGTTCAAAACCATTTGTAAGATAACAGAATGATGTCCTTCACATGAACCCCAATGATTAAAGTATTGTCATATGAATCCGCCTTTAGCCGTTCTCCATTCTCAGAATCCTTGTCTTTTATTAGCTTATAAATAGCTCTCCGTTAGTCATGGTGATAGTGTTAGAAGAGCTCAGATTTGATAATAGTGACACACTAGGACTGGAATGTGCCATTTTCTGAGTGCTGATGAGCTGCTATTTTAACTCATTACCATTACATACAGATATAAATGCTCCTATTGATATTTTGTGCCTTTAATGCAGCTAAATGTCAAATATCATAATTACAAACAATGAAAACTAGAGCTCTTTAATGTCTTTAAAAAATGGATTCAATACAAGTTAAGCTTTTATTATTCATTTATACATGTTAATATTAAACTTGTGTGAGTACAATTGCTTCCTAACATTGTTATTTATATCAAATATTATATATTTTATTATTAATAATGTATGTATATGCATAATTTCATCTTCCTGGTCCTTAAAAGTTTTGTAATTGACCTCCATCGTACCTACATTACTGTTCCTTTAATGCATTGAGTGCATCTGTGTCTAGAAGGAAAGATTTTTTGGACGGGCGTAAGTTTGGCATTAGTTTAGCGGTGCACACAATGAAAAGTGCCTACGGCTGAAATTAAAACCCTCTACACAACAAATCCGTTTAGATAAATGGCACCAGACAGAATAGTGCAAGTTCATGCATGATATCACTCAGTAAACATTGTGCAGAAGTTCTGTGATTCATGAATCTGATTCTATCGTTTTATTATGTGCCAACAAAGAACTTCAATCTCCCGCCTTCACATTTGTAAAATCTCATTTTTTATTCACCTCACAAAAGTCTCTGTTCCTTTGTGTGTTCGTCTGCTGTCTCATTCTGTTGCACTTCCTCCCACTGAACAAACATGGTGTGTATTTGTCCATGTGCTTTGCTCCCAGCCTACAAACACACACACACACACACACACACACCTGTTAGCCGTGATGCTAATGTGAATGAATAGGCAGGAAAGTTATTATATGGTTATATAGGTCGGCTTCCACGTACCTGGGACTTGGATATTGATTTGCATTCTTACTCTCATTTGGTTTTCATTTCACGCTCAGAGAAGCAGGAGCGTTTTTACGATCTGAAAAGCTTGAACTAAAGCTTTTTGCTAAAGTTATGGTCTTTCCAAGTGTCTGGGCAGGCCTGGGTCAGGTCATTTGATGTATGTGTGTTTTTGTGGGCGGTAACCAGAGCAGAGGTGTGAACAGCTGTGTGTTACTACACACAACTACATCAACAACCCATATGTAAAAGCCCTCCCCTCTCAACAAACACATATCACGCACATTCAGTTAAGATGAGAGAGGCTGCTGAGATGTCTGCAGGCATTTTCTCTAGCTCAGTAACTTTACCTCTCTCCTCTTTTTCTCCTCCTCTGCCCCACCGAAGTCAGGATGGCAATTGCTCATTCATGTCTTTTTTTCTTCTCTTTCAGTCGGCTGCATCAGATGGAGGTGAGTACTCTGTTAAACTCTTTCTCACAAACAATATCAATGAATTCAGGAAGTTGTTTAATGAATTCTTATGACGGTTTGGCTTTAAGTGGAGATTGCTATTATAATAAATATTTTAGACTCAAAGCACTGTTGTTTGATGTGTGATCCATTGAATTTTATTTGTGTGGTTTGTCTTAAAGTGCTGATTTGTCTATGAAGAGATACAAGAAAATGGTACAAGAGAAGTACAAGATCATAATTTAAGCAAGTGCTCTTACGTTTTACACTGAGAATAAAACAACCCTCACTTTTTCCAAATAAATATGAATTGATGAGTTACAGATTTGATTGTGTAATTGAAGTAATCAATTGTATAATATGGTTGAGCTATATATTTTATGAATTATATAAATTATACACTACCGTTCAAAGGTTTGGGGTCAGTAAGATTTTTAAAAAAAATACTTTTATTCAGCAAGGATGCATTAATTTCATCACCATTTTACAAAATTAAAAAATGATTTCAAATTCTTTTTTATCAAAGAATCCTGAAAGAATCTATCGCAGTTTCCACAAAAATATTAAGCAGTACAAATGTTTTCAACATTGATTACAATAAGAAATAGAAATGTTTCTTGAGCAGCAAATCAGCATATTAGAATGATTTCTGAAGGATCATGTGACACTGAAAATGCTTGTAATAATGCTGAAAATTCAGCTTTGCCATCACAGGAATAAATTACATTTTAAAATATATTAAAATAGAAAACAGTTATTTTAAATTGTATTAATATTTCACAGTATTACTGTTTTAACTATATGTATTTTGATCAAATAAATGCAGCTTTGGTGAGCATAAGAAACTTCTTTCAAAAATGTAAAAAACTGTACAGACCCCAAACTTTTGAACAGTAGTGTGTATTTTATGATCTATTTACTTCCATTATATAGTTGAGTTACATAGGTGAGTTATATATTTTGTCCTCAATATAGAATATTAAATCTATAATATATCCTCTTTATGCACCCTTCCAACATGTCTTGAGCAGAAAGTTACACTTCAAGAGAAACACTTTTGGGCTTCTCAGAAGCAAAAAAAAAAAGTGTCAGTAAAACTGTCAGCAGCCCAGTGAGGATGTTTCCTCTGATTTGCCTGAAGGAGGTTATGACAGCAACATTTACAGAGAAAGTTTTGAGGTTTGTCTGGACTTGTCTAACGGAAAGCAAGGAAAACAAATATTATGCAGACCGCAACTGTTTGTGACAAAGATACAAAACAACATGAATTATATAAGTTTTGAATGAGACAGTGTTTGACTAACCAGTGTCAGACTGAAGGAAACCTGTTTGAAAACAGTCATTATTTTCAGTATCATTTGTTAACGCTAATGACTGAAATTACGTACTTTGATGATTCTTGACTGTTATCTGCATGCTGTGTAGAACATCTTAAAATTTAAAATCATTCCCACTCCTCTCCTCATTCCTCAGTATTAACGACATCTCAGAACAGAGAAGCAATTTTATTTTAGTGATCCAGACCAGAACAGTTCAAGAATCTCATCCTAAATCATCTCGACTCTGATATTTACTTTTTGCCTGGTCCAGAGCGCAGTGGTGTCGAGCATCATGACTGCGGCAGCGTGAGCAGTTTGGAAAGTAATGGTAGTCTGCCTAGCTTCAACAACCACTGTCGCTTCTCCGAGCGCCGTGTTGCATCATGGGCCGTAAGCTTTGAGCGTTTGCTCCAGGATCCTGTGGGTGTCCGCTATTTTTCTGTAAGTACTGCAGTTTGTCTTAGACATGCTTATTGTTAACTAAATACATTTTTTAATGGACAGTTAGCTTTTGGCAGGCTTGCCTTTGTGTATATCAGATTGATAGTTTGTGTTGATTCAGTTGTTGACATCATATCATAAAGTAGAAGTGTATTAATGTCAGAGGACAGTAGTTCAGAACCAAATGTACTTTCTATGTTCCTGCAGGAGTTTCTAAAGAAGGAGTTTAGTGAGGAAAACATCTTATTCTGGCAGGCCTGTGAATGCTTTAGCCAAGTTCCAGAACATGACAAAAAGCAGGTAATCATCTGCAACACATACACGGTTCCCTCGGTGATACATATTTAATAATCCTTCTTCTTCAGCCTCTCAAAAATGAAAATTCTGTCATCATTTACTCACCCTTTTGGTGTTTGAAATCCTTTTGTGGATGATAATTCAGTCTGTAAATCTTCAAAAAGGACAAAAGCATCATAAAAGCACAATAAAAGTAACCTGTATGATTTGTGAGCTATATTCCAGGTGTTTTGAAACCAATTAATATGTGTGAGGAACAAATTAAAATTTAAAGATGAAGGGTGCTTGTCAGAGTTATTTTAGTAATTATTAATTAGCTTTTATTTTTATATTTCCAGTTTTCTTTTTAATTTTATTTTCTTTTTATTTGAATAGTAATTTTCTTACACGCTTTTGTCATTTTTATTAGTTTCAGTTTTTAAAATGTGTATATTTAGCTTTAATTTGTTTATTTCAGCTTTAGTTTTAGTTATTATAGTACTTCAACTTTAACGGTGCAGTAGGTGATCTGGAAAATGCTAACGTTAGCTTATTAGCATGGAAAGCATACGATCCCACCCTCCCTGCAAATCGCTGTTCCAAAGCCACACCTCCTCCAAAACACATGAACGCGCACACACACACAGAATATTATGATTGGATGAACTTTTTATGGTCCTACGCCTTCCACAGACGATATTTATTTATATAAATACATTTAGACCGCTTAACATAGTAATTGCTGTCAGGATATGAGGAGACTTTCAACCAGTATAACAAAAAATGTTTCTGTAGAGAATCACCTATTGCACCTTTAACTTATTTCATTTCAGTTTGTTGCCAAAGGAACATTTTTACCTATGTATATTTTTTTTTACCTTCATTTCAATTAATGAAAATGATTTTTTATTAGTTACAGTTAACAATAACAACACTAGTGTATGTATGCATTTCGAATGACATTAGGGTGAGTAAATGATGACAGAATTCTCATTTTTTGAGTAAGTTATCCTTCAAGAGTTCAGAACGTACAGGTCAATAGTTTTTTATCTAATTTTAATCATATTTTTGTTGTTTTTCAGCTGTCCCAGAAGGCCAAAGAGATCTACAATCGTTTCCTCTCAAGTAAAGCCACCATGCCGGTGAACATCGATAGTCAAGCCCAACTTGCTGATGACGTCCTGACGGCTCCACAGCCTAACATGTTCAAACAGCCACAACTACAGGTCGATGAACTCCCACATTCACACAGTTGTCATTCTTTGCAATTTAAATATTAAACCTTGACTCGTCCCTGCAGATCTTTAACCTGATGAAGATGGACAGTTATGCTCGGTTCCTGAAGTCCACTCTCTATCAGGAGTGTATGCTGGCTGAGGTAGAGAGCCGACCTCTCCCTGACCCCTGCCCAATCCCATGTAGTCCCGCCCCCTCCAAGCACAGCCTCGCCTCTGACCGTTCCACATTCTCCACACCTAAAAAGGTACTAATCTCATTACAGCAACAATATCTCAGGGAAGGTTTTTGAGAAATGTGAAAATGGTTTTTGTTTACAAGAATTTTGTCTACGGTTGCCAAGCAACCATTTGCCATGTTAATGCATTGCTACATAATTTTAAAAATATAATAAAATAATATTAAATAATATCAAACCATAAAAGTATTAAAATATTTAATATTAAAGGTACACTATGTAACTTTTTTTGTTCAAAATTAACAAAATTTAAATAATGAGCCAATACATCATTAATTCTTCTTCCAAAACGTGTATTTGTCTTTCCCTGATTCACTATAGTAAACTTGTTATGAATGTTTATATTTTATATTTTATACAAACCTCTTCCGGAAGCTCAAATGTGCTGCGTAACACGAGAATGAACCTCATTTGTTCTTGCGTGGTAGCAGGTTTGGTTGAGTTTTGCTTATGTTTGCTGTTCAATGTTTATATGCGAGTAAAAGCCTAAATTAAATCTGTTCATCATAACAAGCGATCGATTCTCTTCAGAAAATTTGGACTAAATCATTCGATTCATATGGATTAGTTTTCCAATCTCTTTATGAAGTTTTTAAAGCATCAAAGTGGAAGTTGCAAATGCGGTCTATGAAAGGAAATCTGACAGCATTCTGTCATCAAAAATATCTTAATTTGTCTTCCGAAGAAGAACGAAAGTCTTACGGGTATGGAACAACATGAGGGTGATTAATTAATGACAGAATTTTCATTTTGGGGTGAACTAACCCTTTAAGCCTGGTAGTGAATGTTTTATGAGCAGCCATATTCATCCGCACAGTCACGCAGAGCTGCAGCACAACCAAAACAATGTTCTTTAGCAAAATGCATGCAGTTTTTTTTTTTTTTTTTTTACATCTAGAGGGCCAAAGGTTACTCACTGTACCTTTAAATATGAAAATATCATTAAATATTAATTTTAATGCATTTCCAGGAAAAATAACTTTTTAGTATACCATTTTCTAATATAAAATAATATAATAATAAAAAATAATATATAAGATTATATAATATAAAATTCCATAGTGTAACATTACCCATACTAGCCACTGCTTATTTCCATGCTAGAATGCATTTAATGGATGTCCCTTTAACCTGATTCACTGCTATGGTGTTCTGCTTCTGTCTAATTGTGTCATGTTGTGTTACAGGAAAATAAGAGGCCCAAAACAGGCAGGTCAAGTGATGACCTCAGAGACAAACACTCTGATAAGAAAAATGGCTTCTTCTCCTGGTACAGATATCCAAGTATTGGGAAAGGACAAAAGAAAAGAGACCCCCCAGATTTACCTTACAGTGAGTTACAAAACAATGTCTCATGATTTAATTTCTTGTATATGTAACATCTTATATTTCCATAGATCTGACACTGTCTGCTGTTGATGTAGCAATGAGTACTTACACTGATCATGCTTAATAAGCTGATAGCATTTAAGGCATGTAAACGCTTTAAAGAGTGTTTTTTTAACAGGAAAAGGACAGGACAGTTTAACAAAATTGATCGACACACACCTACCTTTGTTTTCCCCATTACCTGTCGAATTGGATGTAAATGGATTTAATGATGTCCTGTCAGCTTATTCAATTTGCACACATGTATTTGTTTTTTTTTTTAAACTTCAGGCACTTGTTGGGGGTTCTGTGGGGTTGATTTTTATGAAAAACATATTTCAGCTTCTTTCTTTTTGTTAGATGAAGGTCACTTTAAAGTGTGTTTTTTGGTTTTTATAAACTTTCATTCTATCTATTCTAAATATCTTCCTCATTTGTTATTGCATTTATTATTTAAAATGCATTTAATGTATAGATTTCACTGTTTTACCTTTGTCCCAGACACAGACTTTCCAACTTAAAAATGAAAAACTTTTTTGAAACCAAAAGCAGAGGAAAAACTTTAAGTTAATTTGTTGACTTCATTCAACATTTTTTTTTCCCAACAAGTTCATTTTGGTAGTTATTTTTTTATACTTTTTAAACACTGAATATAATATGACATTTACATGTTGTGATTGGTTATCCATATGTGTGGACAGACTGTAATGGGCGGAGAGAGTCTCAAGGTTCACTGTCTTCTGGTACGAGTCAAGACCTCAACACTTCCTGTTCCGGAGGAAAGAATGAGGTAAGAGGATTGGGAGTCACATTTTTGAGTTTAGGAGTGCACTATTTAGAACACTATGGAGTTACAACAATTCTTAGCCATTAGACATGCAAGGGGAGTTTTTTTCAGCAAATCAAAACAATAATTGTGATTGTGTTTTTAGTGCAACATAAACAAAACATTATTTTGTTTTCCTTTAATAAAAATATTAATATAATAGTTTTCCACACAACACAAGTACTATGACATAATATGTTTCATTAAATTAACTGTAGGCTGTTGACATGTGCCAGGCAACATAGCATCTTGGCACATCAACAAACCAATGTTTTTGTTTCTCTGGGTGTTTTATAATGTGTAAAGCAGTGTGAGCTGAGACGTTCAGGTTCTGTTTGGGAAAAGGACAAAGAGCGATGCAGCAGGACGTGTACAGTAATGCTGCCCGACGGCTCAAGCTGCTCCATTCCTCTACGACAGGGCGCCTCCATCAGACAGGTGCTGCTAGAGCTCTGTCAAAAACAGCACATTAACCTGGCTGCTGTCGACCTCTTCCTCACTGGAGGAGAGAAGGTAGAGAGACTCTTTACTAGTTTTATAATGTCTCCTTTAGTTATACTGTGAATGCTAAGCTTGAGCTTTGTCACTGATTTTCCTTTTTCCCCCATTGTTCCCTGCTTAGCCTTTGGTGTTGGACCAAGATAGTATTACTCTCAGCTCCCGAGAACTTCGTCTTGAGAAACGCACTTTGTTCAGGTACATTTTGTTTTTATTGTCTCTCTTTCACACAGATGATCTGGAAATATTCTAGTGCTCAGCTGAAAGTTCATGATAATCCCTGAACATTTAATGACCCAAATATTTGCACCCAAATGGAATTCTGTTTTTTTTTTACTTTTATTTTCAGTAGAAAATGCTCTTCAATACCAGTACAATCTGTTTTCTCTAAGAGGACTGTATGTCATAAATGTAGGAAAGACTATCAAACAAATGTCTTGTGGTTGGTGCTAAACTATAAATAAATCCACCCTGTTTTCTATTTTCAGACTGGACCTGGTACCCATTAACAGATCGGTTGGGTTGAAAGCAAAACCCACAAAACCTGTAACTGAGGTTCTACGTCCTGTGGTTGCCAAGTATGGACTCCACCTTGGCGATTTGGTGGCCAGAATAGTAAGTGATTGGCTGTGACCAATTACACATATGGTTGGCATACTATACTTTGTATATTTTTGCGTTGTACACTATGCACACTGTTGGTACAGATTTTAATTCACTTGGCAATGTCTTATCTAATCTAAATCTAATCTATCTAAAAAAAAAAAAAAAACATTAAAAAACATTTTAAAAAATGTAATGTTATGGCAAATTTAAAAAAATGTACATGCAGCTGGTTCAGTGTCATAGAGTGTGGAGTTATGTGCTATAGCATGAACGCTGCTTCTCCGCTACAGTTTTCCCCTCTTAAACGTCAAACAGTGCTCATCTGAGCCATCTTTTAGAAGTTAATGGAAGACAGCACTAAGCAGAGAGAAATGACTGTAATGGTTTGAAACAAAGCCACTTCCCAGCTCTGCAAAGCATGAAAGCTATTTTATTTTTAGCCAGTGGTCTATGAAGCTTTTACTTATATCGCTTAGCACAGACGTTTAGCATTAACCTTCAAAAGCATAGAAGAAGATCTATGTGATGCTAGCATGTGGGGCATAGCTTAAACTACAGATATAGAAGCAGGTGCTAACATTTCAGTCATACAGCAGTGTTTGGTACATAGAGGAATGTTCTGGGTTCAAAACTAGTAAATTAAAAACAAGCAAAAACTGTGTTTGTTGGTGCAAGAAGAAATTCCAGAAAACAAAAAAGCAGAAACGTGCAGTTTGTATTTTTGTGTAAGTGCTTATTTAAATTCTTCCAAACAAAAATGTGTGTTATATGAGCTATAGAGTTGTCTAATTTTTCCTTTTAGCAATGGAAATACTGTTCAGGCTGCATAAACCTCTCATAATTTTGTGAATGCAGTTTGCTCATTTGAACAGTACTTTGTGGATAGTAATATCATATAATCATGACAGGATTTGAAAAATATCAGCTGTAATTGTACACAGACAAGGTAATTAAGCAATAGTCTCATGTTAACATGTATTATGGGCAGGAAAATAAAGCAGCATTTCTCAACTGGTGGGTCGCAAGACCAGTTTGGGTGGGTCGTGCAGTGTGTAGTCAAAGAAATGACAACAACAAAACGTATTTACTTTTATTTTGAAAGACATGCGTGAATGCTGATGACTCTTCTACAAAGGCTTTGCTCTTCTGTCAGACAGCTTTTCCATTACACTGTGCTTCTATTCCATTGTTTTTCTATGTAAACACACTAGATGGACGTGCTTGACCATTGTGCTCACATCTTTTGAAGTGTGTCGTGTATGGCACAGCGTTCTAAAAATGCGTCTAAACAGACCTTGCAGGGGTTTTTTTCTGTTCCACTGACCTGCGTCTCGTGTTGTCATTATTCTAACGTATTTTCGTAACCTGTTAGGGCTGGTTCACACAGAATGCCTTTTTTGCAGTCAAAATTAAGAGCATAGTGTCGGAGTTACATTGTCAATTACCAAAATTACCAAAAAGTACCAATAATGTCCATACGTTTTATTAACAGTGACGTTAGTATTGTGTATTTACCATGGTAATTGTAGTTTCTGTAACCTTAATCTAAAAATACCACCAATTTTTTGATGACTGTGGTGGCACATACCAACTTACTAGTTTGGGACTGCTTACCTTATAATAGGCTACTGTTAATTCATCAATGTCAGTGAAATTCTTACAATTTATGTGTATATTAAGTAGGGATGTGCCCAAAACCTAAATACGTATTCGGAAATTTACCCTTTTATATATATATATATATATATATATATATATAAAATGGTTATATATATATATATATATATATATATATATAGGCTAACCATAACCATTTATCACGTGAAGATAGTTAGAAGAGATGACTGGCAGGACAATGGCAGAGGATTTGCTGCGCAACAGATCCTGAACATCATTGACAAATATCTTATCTTGTAAAATGTTTTTCCATCACCGTGTCCCTTTAGGGGCTCCATCGAATGTGTCATTTCCTTTCCAACTAAAAACTGAAAACTTTTTATGCGTTTTGGCTGTTCATTCACACGACAACAGTGTTTTGGATGACTTAAAACACAAAATTTTGAAAACGGGATTCAAAGTGCAAGGTTTTGAAAACAATACCATTATCGTCTCCGTGTAAACTACAAAAACACTAATTTGTGAAAACGGTGATGACATGCCCATGTGTATTACGTGTTCAGTCTGTAGGTGTGTAGTATTTCTTTACAAAGTAACATCGCCAACTACTGGCCTGGCAGCATAATACAGCGCTTTAAGGATCTGTGTGAACGGGAATCGTTTTAACAACGTTGTCGTCTACTCAAAAAAACACAAAGGAAAAATTTTTCCATTTTTAGGTCATCGTTGTTGTGTAAACCTTTAGGTTGATAAATGGTAATCGCCTCTGTCAGACAAGGATTTATCTGTAATATACTGGGGCACAGCTGTATATCACAGTATATCACAGGGGACTTGCGCCACAGTAAAAAAGGTCTAGCAACATCCCTGATTATGGGTACACTTTCAAAACAATATGTATTGTCCGGTGCAGTGCCTGGTCTCAGACTTTCAGTGGGTCCCATTGCGAGTCTGTTAATACACACCATTTTGTTTGTTTAGACAAACTGAGATATGCATAGAAATTATTTTCTGAGGTAGTCAACAGCATGCAACAGTCTTTAGACCTTAAATTGTACTGAAACTGGAACATTCCTTCTAGAACTATAACCTATATGTGTCAAAGAAACAATAACTGCCATCAATCAACATTCATTTGTAAGTTGTCACATTTAAGCGGCTAATGCTAAACGTTTAAAATTTTTAGAGTGGTGAGACAGAGGTTCTGGATCTTGGAGTGCCCATTTCAAACCTTGATGGCCTACGAGTTGTACTGGAGAGGGCTGATCCAGCTAAAGGTACACACACACACACACACACACACACACACGTTGAGTTTCCATGTTTAATGGGGACTTGCCATAGACATAATGATTTTTATACTGTACAAACTGTATATCTCCTAAACCTTACCCATCACAGAAAACTTTCTGCATTTTTACGTTTTCAAAAAACATAATTTAGTATGATTTATAAGCTGTTTTCCTCATGGGAACCAAAACAATGTTCCCACAAAGTCAAAAATTACTGTTATTAACTATCCTTGTGGGGACATTTGGTCCTCATAATGCAGGGAATCCCTGAACCACCCACACACATACATGGCCTTGTGCACTATTTACTTTTCCACTTCTCCTTGATAATATCAAGTAATTGTGTTCAAGGTCATTTCAACATTCCTTTGTGTAATTGTTTTGTTGTACTCCTTCACCAGACAAGTCTACAACACTCAACTCCAAAACACCAGCTGCCAAGAAAGGTCTCCCAAGAGAGGTGAGAGTGACTTCAGTAAATGTGATGTTGTAAGATGCCCTGCCTGCTTCGTTCCTTTAAATACCCGTGTGTTGATTCATCTGATATACTCTATTTACAACATTCTCTGTATATTACTAACTCTAAACATGTATGGGTGTGCTGAGCATGAACTTGTGGGTACATGCATGCTAACGGCTTTTTTTTTAGTGTTCAGACACAATTCCTATTTTATAAAGAGAATAAAACCTTCATGAACATGTCAGTCTCTAAGACAAACATTCAGTCATCCTACATCTGTCATTTCTGCATTGCTAGAGAGACGACAGCTCGGCAGGGAAACCGTCGAAAGGAGATGCTGAAGACAAGCATCCCCGGACAGCTGCGTCAGAGAGGAAGAAAGGGAAAAAGAATCATATAGATGAAGCAGAGGGTACTTATTTTCCACTTTTCGCTGAATTTCACTGAAATTTTCAGTGTTGTTATGTCCATTTTTTTTGTCAAAATGTATTTGGGAACATAAGTCACACCTAAAAATGTTTTAACAAATGTGTTTGCCTTACTGTTTACCTTGAAAAGAGCTTTCTTTCTTTAAAATGTTTTGATATTTTTCCATTATTTTATTTTTATTTATATAATAGTATTTATTCATATTTTGAATTAGCTTTTTTATATATATATATATATATATATATATATTTTCAGGTTTTATTTAAATTTTGGATTGTTTTTGTAACTTTGTTAGGTGCTTTTATTTGTTTTTGTTTTTAAATATTTCTGTCTTGCTTTATTTTAGTTTAGTTTGTCATTTTAGTACTTCAATTTATTTTTTTTTATTTTATTTCATCTTTATTTAAATTAATAAAAAAAATAATTTTAATAGTATTAGTTAACAATAACACTGAATATTTTATATATATATATATATATATATATATATATTTTACTATTTTATATATTTATGTATTTTTTTTACTATATATATATAAAAGTATTGGGAAATTTATATTAATAGTATTATATAATAATATTATAATAATAATAATAATAATAACTATATATATAGTTATTATTATTATTATTATTATTTTTTTTTTTTTACTATTAATATAAATTTCCCAATACTTTTTGGGACATAAAACTGTAGCATGTTTTATTGTCTTTCGGCTTAATTTTATCTGGGCTACATGCTATAATGGTAACTGTTTACTTATTGTTTAAATCACTCTTTTTTTTTTTCTAGAATTTTTCGAGTTGTTGAGTCGTGCCCAGAGCAGTCGCGTCGATGACCAGAGAGGCTTGCTGAGAAAAGAAGATCTTGTGCTTCCTGACTTTCTCCGTGTGAACCCTGATCCTGAACCCCAACCTCCTGCCTGCTCAACCCCCACCTCCCATAAACCCGGCCACACAACCACCACCACAAACCTCCAACCCCCTAAACCCAGCTCCTCTAACGGACACCTCCGTGCACCCAGCCCTGACTCGCCCCCTTTCATCACCCCACTCTCCCCTATCCTACGCCCCACTGGTCCCCAGGGCCAGGAGGAGGAAGGGCTGGGCGATCTGACTCTGGTGGGGGAGGGGGACATCAATAGCCCTAACTCCACTCTGCTTCCGCCTCCACCGCTCTCTTCGCCTCCTTATGAGGGCAGCCTACCTGAGGCCAACTTCACTCCTCCTGCGCAATGCATTCACAGGCGACCCAGCCCAGGTATTTCTCCCGCCTGACTAGCCGTGAGTGTGGCTGTGTGTGTTTGCGTGTGGTGGGTGGCGTGTCTGAATGGATTAGTGAAATATTAAAAACACACATCCCATATTCACCTGACAAGACTGACATACACTTGATAGAGTTGCTCTAATTTCATATTCATAATTACATACACTTCTGTTGAAAATTTTGGGGTTGGTAAGGTTTTGTTTTTGAAAGAAGTCTCTTATGCTCACCAAGGCTGCATTTATTTGATCAAAAATACAGTAAAAACAGTAATATTGTGAAATATTATTACAGTTTAAAATAGTTGTTTTCTATCTGAATATATTTCAAAAATATAATTTTCTGAATTTTCAGCATCATTACTCCAGTCTTCAGTGTCACATGATCCTTCAGAAATCATTCTCATATGCTGATTTGATGCTCAAGAAACATTTATTCTTATTATCAACATTGAAAACAGTTGTGCTGCTTAATATTTTTGTAGAAACCGTGATACATTTTTTTCAGGACTCTGATGAATGGATAGTTCAAAAGAACAGCATTTATTTTAAATAGAAATCTTTTGTAACATTATAAATGTCTTTACTGTCACTTTTGATCAATTTCCTTGCTGAATACGTTGTTTTGTTTTGTTTTGTTTTGTTTTGTTTTTACACACGCACAAAAAAAGTTTTGACCCCAAACTTTTGAACAGTAGTGCTGCTGTCCTTGAAATGGTATACTAGTGTACTGCATAGTACACAGTATGTACTATAAACTGCCTAATACTTCTTTAAGAATAATATGTGAAACAACATAGATTTTGCACTTATAACCATCATTGTAACCTAATTACAAGAACAAATTAAATGAGTTATAAACACAAAATCATCAAATAGAGGGTCAGATCAAGTGCATTGCATTGTGGATATAGTGCAAGTGCATATAGTATTCTATGCAGGGTATTCTGTTCTATCCTACATTTATCAAATCTAGTAGGGCATCTGGGTACTCTGTGTTTGTAGAAAATGTGCATACAATGCACAGTATACAGAAATAGTATGAGTATTATGCTGGTATGCTATTCAGCTCAGAGCTCGTTTATATGTAACTGTGGACAATGTAATGTGTTGAAAGCTTTAAATTAACAAGACATTAATTTGTCTTTTCTGTGTTGATGCATCCTTATACAAATAAGACACCATATAGATCATGCTGTTAATGTATATCAAAGACTGTGCTGCTTACAGTGTTTCTGAGGGTTGTAAATAATCATTTAAAAAACTGTCATATAGTTTTTTTGTTCATCCTTTTTTACTTTTCCTTTTGATGCAAGCTGTGCAGATGTGTCTCTACCCATCTAATCATTGCTTAAAGTGCCATTCAGCAGAGCTGAATTTCAGATTCAAGCTATAGGCTGTACTATCAAACAGTCGCATTGTTGATTTGCTTGCTATCCTGTTTCCTTTGTAGTTGATCATGTTGATTCTGTGTGAATCTGATCAGATCTAATAAATTCTAGCAAAATCAGACTAGACTTGCTTGTGATCTTGTGTGACATCCCTACACTTCTGATAAATTATATCTTTCCTGGTGTAATCATGTTTCTTTGTTCTCTTTTCCTTTTCTGCATCTTAGAAATCCCATTCATACTTGCATCGATTGCTTTTGAAAAATATACTGGTGCCTTGTTGATTCCGATTATATGAAGTAATCTAGAGCTGATCTGAAACCAGAAAGCATTATTGGTAACATAACATTTATCCTATAATAATCAAAATCTCTGATATGGTGTATGGCATGTTTTTGCACAAAATTTCCAACCTATTAATGTGCTAAAGTAAGATTTCTTTGCATGGAAAGCATTAGTGATCTATGAGAGCATGAACATGAAGAAAGCTCTGCCATCTACATCATTTGCCTGTTTCCAGTGATCATGAACTAGAAACGCTCTACTCAACACACTTTATTCTAACTCATTTTTAGATTTGTTGTAGTAATTTTACTAAACCGGTTTCTTCTCTAGAGTGGTGCAGGGATGACATATTTTTGTAGGCCAACCCGGAAGTTAGTATCACCCTGGTTCCTTCAACAATAAGATTTTTCCATTGGCAAAAACATTTTTATGATTAATAAAGTAATGACAACATCCTGAAATTATGCTGAGTTTTGATTGAGTTATTTATGTTAAAACTAATGGCGACATACTGCCACCTTGTGGTTGGATGTCACTGTCAAAGTAATGTTGCTCAGTCAACCAGTTTTAGTACAGAGTATTAATAAAAAGTGAACAATTGAACATTTTTACTAACTATTATTATTATTATATTTAATAATAGTGTCCTACAACATGCTGCGTCAATATAATTAATCTAAACTTTATTATAACTTTATTATATTTAACTTTATATATATTCCAAAGCATGTCCATGTTCAGAACAACATAAAGATGTGATAACCATATAAACAAATCAAGTTGCAATTCCAACCTAAACCTGACATTCATTTGGCTTAAATGAAACAATCCGATTCTTCTGGCTCCCCGTTCCCACATTCTATTTGTATATTTCTTTATTTGTGCTTTGCTGATTTGTTTGCAAACTGTTCTCCAGGTACAGAAGAAGGAAACACGTGCACTTCAGCGGTCAAAAAGCAAGGCGCTCAGCACCCCTCCTCAACATCCCAAGTGGACTCATCTGTGCTGGACAAGGGGGTCAGTGTGGAGGGCGTCACTCTTGAGGACAGCTTCGAGGGTTACGCAGCTGAGCTTCGCCAGTGCCAGAACAAAATGAGAAATGGCATTTACCCACCCACAGAATCGTCCCGTCCCCTCAGCGGGGTGCTGGAAGTCAACGAGAGCGACACTGTGCAATATAAAGCAACATTTGTCTGAAGGAAGCTGCTTGTTAGACATTTTCAAAGACTGATATGGAACCACTGATATGGATAAAATGTGCATGTGGAAAATATTGTGTATGTTAATAATGTAACCTAAGATTGAAGAGGTTATTCATTAATATTTTGTAACTTACGACCATTCTTTATTTAATGATAATATAAAACTGTGTTCAGTATTAGATTGGGATCATAGTGCACATTAGAATATCAGTGTAGCCTAACTAGTTGGGAACTAGTTGGTTAATAGTGGGAGGTAAATGCAAATGGTTTCAGTAGTTATAGTGGAACTTAGTGCACCAATTCCCATAAATTCCTTTAAATGGATTTTTTGATTTTTTTCAAAGGCTGTCTTGTACTGTAATTTTGGAATTGCAAACACATCTAGTCTTGTTGAACGCGGATTCAGTTATAAAAGCCACAAAAAAATGAATGATTATTAATTATTAAAAATGCATTTTAAACAATTTTAGAGTCATCTATTTTTGTCCCTGTTTGGGCTCACTATGTGTTTGTTGTAACATTTTTTTTTTAAACTATTTTTTGTAACTAGTGAGATCATTTTTATACTTAAAAGAAGAACTTTTTTAAGGGTTAAATGAAATTTCTGTCATTAATTTCTCACCCTCATATCGTTCCAAACCCGTAAGACCTTCGTTCATCTTCAGAACACAAATTTAGATGTTTTTGATGAAATCCGAGAGGTTTTTTTATCCCCCATAGAAACCGACGTAATTACCACATTCAAGGTCCAGAAAAGTAGTAAAGACATCATTAAAATAGTTAACGTGACTAATGAGCCGCCGTTCCGACGTAGTACACAGAAGCCTGTACTGTCTATTCAACGTAAACAGCATAGGAGACTGACAGGGGAGAGATGAAATTGTTGAATAAAGTCTATTTTTTGTTTTGTTTTTGCACAGAAAAAGTATTCTCGTCGCTTCATAACATTAAGGTTGAACCACTGCAGTCACGTTGACTATTTTAATGATGTCTTTAATACTTTTCTGGACCTTGAATGTGGTAATTACGTTGCTTTCTATGGTGGATTAAAAAAAACTCTCGGATTTCATCAAAAATGTCTTAATTTGTGGTCCGAAGATGAACGAAGGTCTTACGGGTTTGGAACGACATGAGAGTGAGAAATTAATAACAGAAATTTCATTTTTGGATGAACTAACCTTTAAGACCCAAGTGCTGCTGTGTAGATTACTTGCAAATTGCAGTTGGTTACTGATTCCAAATTACATGACAAAAATTGCAGTTAGTAACGTAATCCATTACATTACACATTTAATGTAATATAATCTGACTACTTTTAGATTACTTTTGATCTAACTCGTTTATCACATTGATTTGAAAAGGTTAATCTTGTACTATATTGATATAAAAATACAAAGAGAAAGAAAATATATTCCATTCTTTGTTATCAACAAAAGCACTAGCCTCGAGTACCTTTTATAAAAAGGTTACCACACAATACAAATATTAAAGCCAAAAAAAAAAAAGTATCGATGCAACATTCATGAAGTAAAATCACTAAAAGCCTTCCTTCCGCCGAAAAAAATAGTCCCTGACCATGAACAGCAACAGAAGTTACATTATTACGCCATTAGATGGCGACAAAGACTGTCTTTATGAGTGTGTCAGTCAGTAGCGAAGACTTTTATATTGAAAAGACTGAATTGTTGTGAACACGGAACAAGACACAAATGACAAATGCTTTGACTAGCGCTGTCAGTCACGGGAAAACCCCTTAACTGTTAAAAGGACAAGATAATACATCGGACATTTAAACATATTTTTTATTATGAACATAGGACTGACCTGAAGGAAAATGCTAAATCTGAATGCAGGTAATAAACTCGCTCACTCGATCTCTTTCTCACAACACTCTTCTACATAATACAGTAAGCTTCAATGAACAATATCAACTGAGAACAATCAGTTTACGTTGCTAAGAGTGGTTGCTAAGGGTGTTGTGTAGTGATACACAGAAACGTTGAGTGAAGCGGTCATAGCCGTGTTTTATCGTGAATAAAACACAGCTATTGACCAATCAGAATCAAGGACAGGAACTAACCGTTTTATAAATGGTTAACGTTACATGGAAACACCTTCAAGAATATATATAAGCAGCAGGCTTTTTTAGAAAAGAAAATTTAAAAGATAAAAAGCAGTGGTATAGGGAGAATCAATGAATTATTAATAATTTACTGCAATTGTGAGAATAACATGTAATCAATTAGTGTGAATGGAAGCAAACCAATAACAAGTGAGATGTACATTAAGTGTACAAAGTCAAGTCGAAAATGAGTCTAAAGTGGCCATTAGGTCAAACATAATTTGTCCTGCTTCAAAAACAGAGATAAAGCAAACAAAAGGGCATGAGTTATTTTATTCAACCTGCTCGGTCTCAAACAGACCTTTCTCATAGTCATAGCTTTGATATACTGTGTTGAGCCGCAGCTCAAACTATTTTTAACAGCACAGTTAGAGTATTTCATGAATTTATTCAGGATCTTTATTGTCATTGTTATAAATAACAACGAGATAACATCAGAGAATCCTGTAAAAGTGCAATAAAAGTCCATAAAGTGCAATCCGTTTGATGACACAAATAGCCTGTATGAAGTGTCATTTTAAATTATACAGTTTATACTTTGTATAAAGTATTAAAATAGCCAGTTCATAACTACATGACCTCATAAAAACTATTACACTAAGTACTCTGTCGATCTATCTTTCTGTCTGTCTCCTTTTGCAGCGACAGGATGGCTCTGTAGAGGGCGCTGTTTATATACTCAACTTCCGAAGTGAGAGGAAGTTCTTCTGGTGTTCTATGGTGTCTGTGCATCCTTAGTGTCCATCACGATCAAAACACTGTACCATCTGCGCTGAGTGCCTGCGCTCTTCAGCATGAGCCGAAAAAGAAACCACTGCTATATGGAAACAGGACCGTCTTCTGAGTCCCAGGGCGCGTTTATGGACAACACGGGCTCCTTCAGCCGAGACGAGGAGGATTTCTCCGAGCTCGAGCCCGACGAGCAGCTGGTGTGCTCGGTGACCGAGATCACGGAGCACCTGGGCAGAAACATCACGGTGGTGCTGGAGTCCGCGCTGTCCGAGATACGCAAGCTGGTCGGCGTCCGGATCAGAGTCCTGAAGATGGAGCTCCGCGAGAAAACCGACGAGATCGAGCTGCTTAAGGCCAAGCTGGAGTCGACGGAGAAAGACGGGAGGGTTTCTAACTCCAGCACCCTGGACGTCAGGAAATCAGAGCATCAACCGGGCCAGAAATACAACGTCGACCCGAAGAAAACCAAACCCGGGACGCCCGTGGTGAAGAAGGAGAACATCAATGCCATCTGCGACTATCTGATGAAGGATAAGAACCAGCGGGGTGCTGCTGAAGTGGAGAGCGACCACAGCAGTCAGGCCTTTGGGTCTGAACGGGACATGCGGACCGAACCGCAGCCGCACGCGTCTCTGAGCCTGTGGACGGACAGCGGTTCCGCGGACACTGACGCAGACACGGACATCTTCAACATGCTGCCGTCCGCCAGCAAGCGCATGTATGACTATGAGTGGATGGCAGGGGTCGAACTGAACTCAGAGTTTAAAGGTACTGCTCAATCAAGTCTTGTAGACACGGTACTTGCATATTATATGCATTGCATTTTACAAATACATTTACATATACATGATGATTACAGTAGTAGTTTGCATGCTTTGTCGTACACAATTTATGGTATGCATGCTTTATAGTATATCATGAATATATGAGTATGAAGTATGCGTGCATTGTAGCATAATATGCATGCATTGAAATATGTATATATCACAATACGCGAATACTGTATGCATGTAGTATGCATTTGTTGTAGTATATGCGTAGCTGCTTATAGTATGCATGCAGGTGCCTAATATAAAATATGCAACCTTGTGTCTTGCATATGTTCGCATGTAGTATGCATCCATTGTTGTATGCATATATTTTATATTATACATGCATTATAGAATACATATAGATGCATACATGTATGTAGTATGCATGCATTGCAGTATGTATATACACGTGCAAAAGTAGTATTAACATATAGTATGCATATTTGCATCTAGATTGCATTAGTAGTATATGAACATTTGCACATAGTTGCTTATAATATAGTACATGCATGATGTATTATTCTTTTCAAATGTTGTTCAAAAATTTTATGTGCAACTGGTTTCTGTTTCTTGCTTCATACTTTGAAAATTTTCATGCCTGATCTTGTCTGAAATTTAAGTACGCTACATTGTTTAATTGTATCTGCCTCGCTTCAGTTATTTATTTAATTCACAGTTGTTGACTGCTGACATGTCAAAGGTGTTTGAGGGGAAAAAAATAAAAATTTTAAAGATGAACATTGACTGAAAAAAATAATCAAAACCCAGAGGGTGTTGCATTTATCCCTGTTCTCCTCTGCTTTAGGTGATGCTGAAACAAAATGTGAAGATGTTCCTCCTGTGGATGAGGATGAAGAAAATGAAGACTCTGAAGGAGGAAGAGGAAGTCTGAGGTCGGTGTCTGACCATTTTCCTCTGGACACTCAGGGCTCCCCACGAGAAGACAGGAGCAGCCCAGCAGAGGACAGTATGGACCGAATCGAGCCAGGTCAGTGTTTTAAAAGAAAGGGAATGTAGCAGTTTCAGCTGAATACAGCTGGGAATAATTATGTGTTCTGCACTTCTAACTCTTATGTGAACATTTAATCGATCTTTACTAGAGATGCACTGATACTACATTTTCAGCCGACACAATAGCCGATTATTTAGAATTTTGTCAATTTGTCGATACATATTGTTTGATTTTCTTAAGGAAAACCAATGTTGTAAACTATACAGGGAACCCTCTCATTTGGTACATTACTATAGTATTAGAAATTAAAATTAACAACAGAGCCCAAACTATTATATTCAACTGCTATTTAGCATTTTGGGGGCAGTCGTGGCCTAATGGTTAGAGTCAGACTGGTAACCTGAAGGGTGTGGGTTTGACTCTCAATACTGGCAGGAAATGACTGAGGTGCCCTTGAGAAAGGCACCTAACCCCCAATCACTCCCCGGGCGCCACAGAAAAATGGCTGCACACTGCTCCAGGTGTGTGTGTGTTCCCTACTCACCACTCCTAATGTGTGTGTGCACTAACTGGATGGGTTAAATGCAGAGGACAAATTCCGAGTATGTGGTACATGTCACTTTCACTTTTTATCAATTTTCAGATGTAATAATTACACTCAAATAAAAACTAAAATGTTAATATACAACTCAGTTTTCATAAGGTAGTTTTCATAAACACTTGTCTTCATGATAAATTTATTCAAACAGACATATATAATTAACAATAAATATGCTGCTCTCTAGTGTTTCTATAGCTAACTAACCAACTGTGAACATTGGATGACTTTCCTGACGTAAATGCAGCGTTAAAGGGATAGTTCACCCAAAAATGAAAATTGTGACGGACGGACGTTACCAGAAGCTAGTGATTACAGTTTATAAAGTTATAATTATGGATATTTTTTCTTATGTAATAAGAAATGTAATTTATTCCTGTGATGCAAAGCTGAATTTTCAGCATCATCACTCCAGTCTTCAGTGTCACATGATCCTTCAGAAATCATTCTAAGATGCTGATTTGCTGCTCAAGAAACATTTCTTATTATTATCAATGTTGAAAACAGTTGTGCTGCTTACTATTTTTTGTGGAAACTACGATACAAGAAAGAAACATTTTTTGAATGTCAATTTATAATTCAATTTTGATCAAATGAATGCATCCTTACTGAATAAAAGTATTAATTTCTTTAAAATAATCTTCAAATTGCCAGACCTTTCAACTGTAGTGTATATTAGACATTCATTGTATGAAAAAAAGGTAATGATTATAGTAATAATAATTTTTTGTGTTCTATGGAAGAAAGAAAGTCATACAGGTTTTAGACAACTTTATAGTGAGGGTGAGATGTCTTTAAATCCTCTTGGTGTGTTTGTGAAATATGAATTGATTTATTGATGCTCTCTTCCAGGTCAGCAATTCTCCTCTCAAACCTTCATTTGCCCCTTCTGTGGAACTCTTTGCCCTGACTCCTCTTTCCTGGAGGAACACGTCAAGCTCATGCATCACGACGAGAGCGCTCTGCAGTCGCCGCCGGGCAGTTCTTCCTCTCGCGGGGAGGGCGACTCGGGCGAGGTGGGGCGAGCTCTGGGAGGCCCAGAAGGACCTGTTGGCAGGGGCGCACGGGAGAGGAAAGTAGAGGGCGGCTATGAGTGTGGCGACTGTGGGCGTCATTTCAACTATCTGGGCAACTTGCGGCAACACCAGCGCATCCACACCGGCGAGAAGCCCTTCGTTTGCCCTGAGTGCGGAGAGCGCTTCCGCCACGCCGCACGTCTCAAGAGCCACCGCCTCAGCCACAGCGGAGCCCAGAGCCCCTTCCCCTGCCCGCAGTGCGGTAAGGGCTTCCCAGTGCTGTCCGGACTGAAGCGCCACCAGCGTGTGCACACGGGAGAGAGCCCGTACGCCTGTCCCCAGTGCGGCCGCAGATTCAAAGAGCTGGGCAATTTATACACACACATGCGCATTCACAGCGGCGCGACGCCCTACTCTTGCTACCAGTGTGGGCGGAGCTTCAGGCATCTGGGCACATACAAGAGTCATCGCTGTATGCCGGCTACCCAGTTACCCAGCGGACACAGTCCAGCTTGGGCGCAGGAAGACAAGGTGCAAACTGGGTGATAGCCAGGTGACAGATATGTTCAAAAAGTGGTTCATTACTTCCTCGACTGCTGGTTCAGGATCAATTTTAAAGTCAGATTGGTCAAAGAAAGATGTGAGAAAAGTCACTATGACAGTAAAAAAAAAAAACATCAGGTTTCATCATGAACAAGAAGCTGAGTGAATTAGCTTATTTTTCTCATTTAAGTTTGTTAACGTCATATTTAACAGTAAATTGCTGCTCGTTAAATGTTCATTTTTGAAACATTTTGCAATAGTATCTTCCAACTTCCATACACGATATTTCAAAACTTCATCTTTTTATTCAGACTTTTTGTAAAAAGTGTTTCAGAATTTCTTACTCTGTTTAGAATTAGATAGCAGGTCCACAAGGTCAGATTAACTGCCTTTCAAAAACTAATTTAACAGTATTTTAAGTTAATTTAAATAATGATACATTTATAATGATTCAGCATGACATGACCTCTTCCACCCTTTACAAAAAGTACCATGGTATCAGATTGTAATACAATGTTACTTGGATATATACACATTGTATTGAATAGTTGTCATATTCATGTAATATGTGCACTGTTGTTCAAAAGTTTGGGGTCGGTAAGATTTTTAAAATGTTTTTGAAAAACTTATGCTCACCAAGACTACATTTATTTGATAATAAATACAGTAAAGAAATAATAATGTTGTGAAATATTATTACAAATTAAAATATCTTTTCGGTTTTATTATATTTGAATGTAATTTAGTCCTGTGGAGAACTTTTTATCAGTATTCTTTGATGAATAGAAAAATTTATCTCGGCATTTATTTGAAAACAATACTGTCACTTTTGGTCAACTTAAAGGTACAGTATGTGACCTTTTTTTCATTTTTTCTTTCAGAATTTATATAATGACCAAGTACATCATCAATCCATCTTCCAAACCGTGTTTTGGTCTTATCGTGTTTTGGTCTTATCACTACGTTACGCTTATAATAAGTGTTTATTTTCGGAGTATTTTAGACCAGGCGAAACGTCAACCGCTGCGGAGGCGTTATACATAAACCGAGAGAAGTATCTGCGGCTACAATGTGTATAAAATGAATTCCTTTTTAAAAACAACTTTTGAACGCTAGTGTACAAAGAATACCATGGTAATGCAAATCCAGTCATTAGTATCCAATAATCAAGTTATAATAAATGTATAAGAAATGTAAAAGATAATTTGCAACATACTAATTACTATTAGGGTTGACCAGCATACAACTGATGTAACATAATTTTTTAATACAACTGAAAGTCGTTTCATTTACTCAAAATCATGTTATTGACAAATCAGGTAGTTAACAGTGTCATTTTGAAAAGATATTATAGTCTCGAGCACTTTTAAAGAGGTGCCGTTTTGAGTGCTGCCATCGTGTGGATGGCTTATGTTACTGCATCGGTATCACCTGGGCAGTCAGTGTACCTGTATCGAATTTCAATTTGTTCCAATTATGTGATCTCACTATTAACGCGTTTTTTATTTATATTAGTGAATTTGTTTATATATGTCTACCTGTATTTTAACAACTTATACGTTTGGGAAAATATACTACCTGAATGGAAAAATATGGCTTTAGAAAAATTCTAAAGCCTGTTATTCTGAAATTAACTTGGACACATATAATGATGGAAATGACTGAATGAAGTACACCAAGTGTTGGAAATGCTAGCAATGCATCAGATGGATCTTTAAGATTTTTTTCCATAGTGCTGATCTCAAGATATCCTGAATGTTACACATTAAATAGCACAAAACGGTACAATTTGTCATTTCTCAGTTGAATGATCTGTACAAAGCAACCTGAACTTTAACTAATAAATACTCTTAAAGTATGGTTCTAGTTGTTTATGTATTTATAAGCGGTTGTGGACATCATGACATGTTATCAAAGCACATTAAAATAACACTTGTGTATGAAGTGATGTGTTTGTTGTTTTTTTGTAACATGATTTAAATGGCTATGGACACAAATAATGATTGACACAGGCTTTGACAGTTTGAATGCTGCTGCAGTCATTTTTCCTGGAAATGCCTCTCAGGTATGCATTAGAAAAAGATGCAGTGACATTTAAGTGAGGGGGACATGTATGACAGGAGAGACAGAGAAAGAACATCCAGACATGGGTATTAGAACAACTATTTTACTTTATTAGAGGGTGACAAGTCATCGTCAGTAATCCCGACGCCTTAATAACACACTGCCAGCTGAACTTGTCATCTCTCCAGGAGATTGCAGGGCAGTGTGTGACTGAGTGTTTTCCAGAAAAACACTTTGAGAAGCAACAATTTCTCGCACACAGAGACTACACAAGTAGGCTATTCAAAGTGAACTGTTGATCTTTATTGATGAAATACAACCAAATATAAGGGCACAATTTGATATATATATATTTTTTAAAATAAATATACGTTTAGCTGTGTATTTAAGGCATCTTTTGCTTTCATCAAATGCTTTGTATTATCAATCGTCTTAGAAGAAATTGTTTTGTCAGGCGCTTCATATAGCTAGGCGGCCAATAGATCTTATTCAAAGCGGCGCAATCTTTAATTTTTAACGTGAATGAAAGCAAGATGGTGAGGGATAGACATAGGCTACATCTCTTGGTGGGTTGTAGTTATTTAATGTGTTGGATTGTTCTGCTGACGAAACACTGCAAAAAATATCTTTCCAAGAAATTTCAGTAGACAAAAAAGTAGACAGTTCCCAGCCAGTGCCAGCATTTTTTATTTTCACGAAACTTTCATGGCCCCCAGAATATTTTGCTTTATGAATATCTGAACAGAGCCTCTGCTTAAAAAAACTATACTTTCTAACAGCATGCATTCTTATTTTTATCAACACTTTCATAAAAACGCAACATTTTTGAACAAAAATATGAGAAAATCTCGTTTTTGTCAGTCTACGTCCAGATCGGATTCAGAACGACAATCAAAACATAGATCGAGCCCATTAACACCCCAAAGCTTCACAGTCCTACCTTTTTATGGATTGACATTGAATTTGGTAATGTTAAAGTGCCCCTATTATGGATTTTTGAAAATTACTTTTCATGTAGTGTGTAACAGCTCTAAGTGACTGAAAACATCTTGCAAAGTTTTAAATCTGAAAGTGCACCGTATATAAAGTTATTGTCTCTCAAAAATAAGAGTCGACTCAGAGTCAATTAAACGAGTCATTTGTAAAACGAATCCCAAGCTGTTTCGTTGTGACATCACAATGAAACATTAGCATATTGCCCACCCACTTATTGCGCGCGCAGACACCAGGGAAAATTCATTTTTTCAACAATACCACAGCAGTACAATCTTTTGTTGTGTTCCCATCATTTTACTGACGACTGCTTCTCAAACCTCGGGGAGTTGAACGCAGGATTCACAAAACGCTTGGTCTTAAAATATGGAGCGATGCCTCATTTATTTAGACTAGCTTGCTCCTCTGAATCTCAACCTGTAAGTATGATTAATAATTGATGTTTATATTTTCTAGCGATTGTTCAAAATTCATAGTTTTGTATGTTATGTTGTGTAACATACACCCTAGTCTGTCTCCTCCTAGTCTCGCATAGCCAGACCTTCAGACTGACGGCAGAAGGTCTGGACTCTATCGCAGCTTTCATTGGCTAAGGACCGCCCAAGAGGACATTTGACATGTAACGCAACCAATCAGAGTTCGTTTTGTTCCACGTCATGTTTAGAACAAGAAGTTTTATTTATATAGCGCCTTTCCATAGCTCAAGGTCACTTCACATAGTGCTATACAATACATTTGCACATCCACATACACAATACAAACACATAAGGCCACATATAGCCACATTATCCAAAATACATATTGAAAAGATACAATTTTAGCTGAGTCTTGAAGGTAGGCAAAGATGATATATTACGAAGTGTAAGGGGTAGCGAATTCCATAATTTAGGAGCATTAACATTAAATGACCTACCACCTACAGTGGACAGCCGAAAACGAGGAATGGACAAAAGACCAAGCTCAGATGATCTGAGGGACTGGGCAGGAGAGTAGGAGTAGAGTAGGTCAGACAGATATGGAGGCGCAAGACCATTTAATGCCTTAAATGTTAGAAGTAATATCTTAAAGTGAATACGTGATGCCACAGGTAGCCAGTGAAGATCATGCAGTAGAGGAGTAATGAGCAGAATGCCTGGTAGAGGTGAGAATTGTTTTTAGGGGCGTGAAAATAAAAGTCGATGTCCCTACAATAACAGACTGGCGTGCATCTAATAAATTATTCATTTAAAAACGTTGTGCAAGTTTACTGCAACAATGGAGCCACGAACTTCACATACTTTTGAAAATCCAGCGTTTAGTTGATCCTGAGCGCTCGTTGTCACAGTTGTAAACATGATGGCATTCTTCTTCTACGAGGGGGTTTGGCGTCACGGCATTTGTTTCCAAGCGGACCATTAAAGAACGCAACACACACGTCTCCTGGACATCCTGTAGAATTCAACCAACCAGATGACGACTTCGATACTGCTGAAGTGTTTCCAGATAAGTGTGCCATATGCATCAGACATTCAGCCAACAGTCCGTGGGCGTGATGTCTGAGGTTGAGACTAGTCTCCTGCTAACCGGCTAACTCATGTTTCTGTAGTTCTGCTATTCAGATGTGGGTCCAATATTGTCTAAAAATGTGTCGATTAATGCAGCTTGTCTGTCTTATTACTTGGAGTAATGATCAAGGATTGTAATGCATCATCAGTTATTCATGTTTGTGCTCGGCTAGCGTGGGAGTTTACAGCATAGTTGTGGGCCTGGTTCGCTTACATAACTGTAAAACAAACAGTTTTTTTCCTCTGCGTTTCTATTATTATAATAGAGTGGCGCTCTATCTGTATTGTAATAGGATGTTAAGATGCTAACTAGTTTTCTCTCTGTAAACAGTAAACACCCATTGTAATGTCAAACAACGATATAGCCATTTTTTATTTTGTTAATAGTTATGACGAAAGAGTCTGTGTACACATCTGGCCTAAATGTTTATCTGATGTTAGAGGTTTTCAGCTTCGCTTGGCATTCTGATACAGTTCCCACAGGTGCACCTACATAAAGTATAACACGTCTTATAAATAACGCAAACTAAGGTGACACTTACTATTGAGAAACGTCCTACTTCAGTCGTGATTGGGAATTAGTTTCTGGTTGATCGACTACTTCAGACATTTCATCGTCGGACTCGGGCTCGAATTGATACGGTAAAATCGATGCTATCTTTTCTGTCCATACATTGTATACAATGTCTTGCGAATTGATAGCTGTCATTCAGTTATGACAATAGGCAAAGGATTCGGCCATCTGACCAATCAGTGCAGTGTAGGCTCGCAGAAAGGAGAGGTTTAGAGAGACTGATTCTTCAAACTGCTTCTAACGAATAGTTTACGAATCATTGAGAACTGAGGTGAAATTAAATGTATATTATGAGAAAACGAAAGTTTTTTTTGACCTTGCATGAATGTAAACCTGTTGTAGGAGACTCACAAAACAATATTAGGAACTTTAAAATGGCATAATAGAGGCACTTTAACAGTTTTGTTTTATATGTTTGAAGATCTTGTTAACTTTGTGCGTAAGGCTGGCCACACAATTGAAGATTTTAAGCCCGAGTTTGGGCCCGATTTGCAACCCCCAACGATCTGCAAACCTACTTTTTGTCCAAAAAATCCTCAATTGTGTGGTCATTACAATTATTTTACTGCTCCCGATTGCATCGGAGTCCGCACGATCCCAAATTGTATGACAATACGACTCTTGATTGGGCTGTCTCTGACGTGATCCCCGCGATAGCCAATGAGAGCGAGCCACCTACCGGATATTGCATGCTTCTATAGTTGAAACTTGGCAGCCACAAACATGCCACGAAAGTGGAGTATTGAGGAAGATCGCCCATATTCTTTTTTTCTCCATTTGTTTTTCTTCCCGTAAAACAAAACTCACGCCTGGAGAACCAGCTGACGACGTCGATCGTCCTCCATTTGTTTTTCTTCTCAAGTCACGTTTGATCTTGTGAGTCTCCGTGAGATCTCATTTCACTGAGAAAATATTACTGCAATCGACAGGTGTGTGGTCTCGCGGTCCAGACGAATCTTCTAGTGTGCATTCGGAAGATTTTTGATGCTAAAAATCGGTTGAAATTGCCTTTAATTGCCTCCCACAGTTTTAAAATCGTTTAAGATTTGAAAATCGTTTAGTGTGGCAGCCTAAGCAATTTCTTTCTGCTTCTCCTTCGCTTGTGTTTTATGCTGCCTTCACATGCTCTTGGAATTATTGTAAATACAAATTTCCTAGGTAAAAAATTGCAAATGAACTCCCTCTCATGTCAAAACTTCAGAAGTGGGAATTATCAAATTTCCTATAGCACATGAAGGCAGCATTAATCCGGAGATTCTGCACTCTTTCAGAAGATGCATAACAGCGCCCCCTACCGTATAACATTGAAAACATGGATTGAAGTAAAATTCCAAGTGGGACTCGCTGCATCCTGCAGTGAACATCCAACTCTGCCAACAACAACGCCCATACCCAATACGTCACTTTGTGACTCCCCAGTTTTCCCCCGGAAACCCGATTTATTGTATGTAGGTTTCCGATTGAAAGGGTTTTTAGGCGTAAGGGTAGGTTATGAGTGGGTTTCAGGCGTAAGGTAGGTTTTAAGTGAAGAAAGTGAAAGTGACGTGACGTAGTCACTCAGAATTTGTGCACACACACCGTGAACACACACCCGGAGCAGTGGGCAACCATTTTTGCTGCAGCAATTGGGGGGAAGATGCCTTGGAGTCGAAGAGAGCGCTGTTCATTCACTCCCTCCACCTACATTTCTTGCCAGTACTGAGACTCGAACCTGCGATCTTCAGGTTACAAGTCCGACTCTCTAACCATTAGACCATAGCTGACCCCCAAAAAGCAGGTTTAGGTGTAAGTGTAGATTATGAGTTGGTTTCAGGTGTAAGGGTTGGTTTTAGGTGGGTTTTGAGTGGGTTTCATTGCGATCTGTCATAAAAAGAGAAATAAAGTAAATGATAAAGAATTAGGTATGAGGGTTAAGTCTTCTCGATGCTCAAAGTTAATGAGAAGGTGCGATTTTTTCCCCCAAACCACTTCACCAGAAATCCTGCCCTGCAGCTAATTTCATTGCTTAAGGTTACAGTGATGGGCAGGTTTAGGGATCAGTGTTTGGTGTAGGCAATCAGTACTGTGATTGACATGACCGATAAAATCTTAAGAATCATCTGCAGGGCGGCATTGGCCTGGCTTCTGACGTCACACTTGAATGTGGGCCGGGTTGGGTGTCCATCGCAGGCTGCAGTAAGACTCTTCTCGAAAATTCCATCAATGGAGGGCAAAGAGATAATCATTTTTTCAGATAATGAGAAACAGTTTCAGTTAATTATGTCCAAACTTGGTGTATGAGAATGAAAAATAATGCAAATAATATTTGTAATAATTTGCTCTAAAAAGGACGCCACCATTCATTCTGAAAGGAAAACATTGAACAGCCTACTTGCTAAACCAACAACACATTTCCATTAGTTCAGGCAGTAAGCACTTACCAGCCTATAGCTGCATTACAGACACAATGTAAACACCTGGGCTCTCTTTGTGGAACTGCAGAGCATTTAGGGATACCTGAGAAGGGTCTAATTTTATCAATCCTGATAAGACCACATGTGTGGGCTGTTTGCTGTAGACACAAAGGGTGAACAGCTGCATTTATTAACTAACAGTAGCAATGCTAAACAAAACCTCACTTACCTGCTGCAGCCACTTTCCATCACAGAGTCTGTGAGGGCTGGAACGGGAACAAAACAAATATATAAATAGGCTTTTCATACTTTGAGTAACTCCAGGCTATCTTCTTTTTTAATTAAACCAACGTTTAACAAATGTTTCACACTTGTAATTTTGATAGTGTGTAAGCAACGCTAAACACTGGCCCATAGCCGACATATTGCATGCTGTGTTTATCCAATTAATGATACTGACACCGCAAGTAAGAAGATAATACAAGTAATTTTCACAGGAATGCCCCAGGGTTTTTTTTTTTTTTTTTGTATGTTCCATTATCCAAAACGTATGTATACTAGGTGGAAACAGTAAACCCATCTCGGCTGACAATTTCTGACTGAATCACCAACACTTTAATTTATTGTATATACACCGATCAGGCATAACATTATGACCACCTTCCTAATATTGTGTTGGTCCCCCTTTTGCTGCCAAAACAGCCCTGACCCACTGAGGCATGGACTCCACTAGACCCCTGAAGGTGTGCTGTGGTATCTGGCACCAAGATGTTAGCAGCAGATCCTTTAAGTCCTGTAAATTGCGAGGTGGGGCCTCCATGAATCGGACTTCTTTGTTCAGCACATCCCACAGATGCTCAATTGGATTGAGATCTGGGGAATTTGGAGGCCAAATCAACACCTCAAACTCATTGTTGTGCTTCTCAAACCATTCCTGAACCATTTTTGCTTTGTGGCAGGGCGCATTATCCTGCTGAAAGAGGCCACAGCCACCAGGGAATACCGTTTCCATGAAAGGGTGTACATGGTCTGCAACAATGCTTAAGTAGGTGGTACGTGTCAAACTAACATCCACAAGGATGGCAGGACCCAAGGTTTCCCAGCAGAACATTGCTCAAAGCATCACACTGCCTCCGCCAGCTTGCCTTCTTCCCATAGTGCATCCTGGTACCATGTGTTCCCCAGGTAAGTGACACACACGCACTCGGCCATCCATGTGATGTAAAAGAAAACATGATTCATCAGACCAGGCCACCTTCTTCCATTGCTCCGTGGTCTGGTTCTGATGCTCACGTGCCCACTGTTGGCGCTTTTGGCGGTGGACAGGGGTCAGCATGGGCACCCTGACTGGTCTGCTGCTATGCAGCTCCATACGCAACAAACTGCGATGCACTGTGTATTCTGACACCTTTCTATCAGAACCAGCATTAACTTCTTGAGCAATTTGAGCTACAGTAGCTCGTCTGTTGGATCGGACACATGGGCCAGCCTTCTCTCCCCAAGTGCATCAATGAGCCTTGGCCGCTCATGACCCTGTTGCCGGTTCACCACTGTTCCTTCCTTGGACCACTTTTGATAGATACCGACCACTGCAGACCGGGAACACCCCACAAGAGCTGCAGTTTTGGAGTTGCTCTGACCCAGTCATCTAGCCATCACAATAATTTGGCCCTTGTCAAACTTGCTCAAATCCTTACGCTTGCCCATTTTTCCTGCTTCTAACACATCAACTTTGAGGACAAAATGTTCACCTGCTGCCTAATATATCCCACGCACTAACAGGTGCAGTAATGAAGAGATAATCAGTGTTATTCACTTCACCTGTCAGTCGACATAATGTTATGCCTGATCGGTGTAATTTACTGGCATCAGGGAGCCGCTATGAATATGCAGGAGACTCCCAGACCTTCTAGGAGAGGAGGGACGTCTGCCATGCTAAACATAAATAAATATCATTTATGTTTGTTTTATGTATTGAACAGGGATGATCCTGGCTGCATCCTGGAGAACAGGGCGGGGCTGAATATGGGGTGGGGCTACTGTGTTGCTCCGCCCCATAATTGACTGACAAATGGTGTTGACATAATGCCTTCAATTATAAGGATATTAGTGAAACTAATGGTGAGCTTGTATTTTGGCATACAAATGGCCCAATATTTAAACAAAAGATTTTTTTGGTTGATTATCTTCAGCAGGAAATTTTTGAAGAGAAATTAATTAAATAACATTAGCAAGACACACTTACATTTAAAGACTTTTACTTCACTTCATTCCAAAGCTTAATATAGTTATACATGCTAATAATTGTTTAACCTTAAAAAATTCTGTTCTTTAAATAAAATTGAACAGATGTTTAGTGCATGTACAGACATTTCTTCAGGTTTTCTTCTCGTTTTCATTAGATGCTTTTATAAGGCAACAGCCTTTTACCTGAGTTTACAGAAGGCATGAAATATTGGATTGCATACTTCTATTCAGTATTGAACGTTCACCTTCACACTGACACAAGCATTACACAGTGACAGGGGCCAAGATCAATTTAAAACGTGACTTATTGATGTATGAATACAAGCACATCAGTACACTTATGGTTCAATTACATGGACATATTCAGCTAAAATACACCATAACATCTATTCTTTTGCACTCAATTTTAAAGGACATCTGCACGTCTGTTAAAGACCATAATTTTCCACACCTGACTGCAGTTACACTCCATTAACTGATACAAAATCCTCAGTGGTGCATAAAACGTGCCACATCGCCAGAGCAATCATTTATGGTTGCTTTCTAGACTTCATAAAAGTTGAATTTATCTGATGAAATCTATTGGAATGTGTTGTATGAACACAGAAACTTTCAGTTTACCTGTCATGATACAACAATATTTCACTACAGAATGTCCCTGTTGACCAATCAGAATAAATTCTGAAAATGGGCATAAAAAAACTTGTGCGTTTAACTGAGGCATGATACATTTTTTATTCAATAAGAGTATATGCACATAAACTATGATGGAAACACATTTACCGAATAAATCCCTTGATGCGCGACAAAAAACTCACCTGACTCAACATTGGATGTGATTGGATAACTGGACTAACCAGCGGACCAATCGCATCGCACTGCATCTCAAATGTTAGTAAATGATCACTCTGAAATGCCTGAGCCAAAGCCTGTCATCAAAATGATTTGGTATAATGACCTCCCAGAAGCATCTCACCTGATTGCGTTCACAAACACCAGCATCCGAACACAAGATAATTTCCCATGAAGTGACGATTTTGTTCTCTTGAACACATGGGATGGAAACGCTGCTTTATTCGCAAATGTTTTATGTATTTTGGGGTATTCGAGGTGGTTGTCACTTGTAGCATTTTGTCAATATAGCCTACATATGTAAAGCAATACCTATAATTTCTCCCAGTTTTCTGCAATCATTTACAATCAACTATTTGTTTGCTCATGGCATTTCCAGTACTATACAATATCTGTAGAAATATGAATGAATTGAGGTTGTTTACCAAGTTATTTGATGAATACTGAATGGATGACAAATGTTTATCTGAAATTGGTAATTAAATCCAATCAGCTACAAAAGTATTGCTGTCATGAGAAATGTAATGATCTGCAAAAGACAGAATTCTTCTACTGAAATTGCATTCTTCAATTATATAACAGACTCATTTGATTGAAGGTGGTTGATTCATACAAACTGCACAAGTGCAGACTGATGTTAAAGGCACAATCTGTAACATTGTTTTTAACAAAATATCCAAAAACCACTTGCACAGTGTGATATATTTCATGCAGCTGTGTACTTACATTATCCCAAAAGTTGCCAAGGATTTGTATATCCAGATAAATTCCTAATGGCTAATAAATAAATAATGGCTCATCCCTTGTCATTGCCGCCTATTAACGATGTAATATCCGCGCTATCCCCGGGTTCCGCTTGTAGAAACTATGGCAACTCATGTGGACAAAATGCGAAAGTGTTGGTTATACACTAGATACGCTAGATGCTGTGTCATTCAGTCATCACGGATCATGATTATTCATTGGCGAGTACAGAACCCCCCCCCCCCCCAAAAAAAAAAAAAAAAAAAAACGTAATCGTAGATCAACTGAAGCAAGCAGGCTTTGGGACAAACGGAGAAATAAAACAAGGATCAATATTGCCGTGGCGTTTTTGAGATGGAGAGAGCTTCGCAACAAACTTGGACTTGACAGAGACTCCGCTTTCACATGTTTTAATAGACAGGTAAGCAAATATATATTATTTATTGTACAAGTAATAGTCATGTACAGATGATTTGAATAGATATGAATGTCAATAATACCACATATAAACAATGCGAGACAGATATGAGATAGATTCACTTGAAAAACTATCAAGTGTTCGTAATTAATTACATAATTCTGTGGGTTATGCTGATGAAATTACACATATTGCACTTTGTTTGTACCATGTACCATGTTTGTACCATGTTTGTTTGGCCATGAAATTAAATACAGTATGTGTTGCACAAAAATATTTAGCCATTGCTTGCAAATACTGTGGGTTCATTCAAATTTACTTTTAGTACGATTGTTTTTAACACGTAAAACTGTGCAGCACTAACCCACCAAATCATTGGACAAATAGTCACATATCAGTAACAGGCTAATATAACATTAAATTTCACGTTCCTTGCCGCGAATTCATTATGATGACATAAAAAAGTGTGATCAAACGTACAGATAATACAAAAACTAATTCATTACCTCATCCGTGAACATGATTAGTGAATTCCATACTTCTCTGCATGGTGAAAACGACATCTCCCATCCTTCCACTCTCCTTCATAGCGTCATCAAGCTTCGCCTTTGTTATTGTTTTGAAAATGCGACCTCTGGTGGTGAAAACTTACACAGTGTGCCTTTAAACATACTGATGACAGCAGAATACATTTAGATGAAAACAATAAGAGTGCTTCCATCGGTTTCCTGCAAAAATATCATCTTCAACAGCACAATGAGGACGAAAAGTAATCAGAGAAAATCTGCTCTTCTCACAAAAATATGTCTGAATTAGTATTTGTATTTGTACCACTCTGTGTCTCTACTCTATGTGTCAAATGCAGCTTTGGTTAAAGTATCCAGGCAGAGTCATAAATCCTTCACATTTCTGAGAACTCTGAAAGGTTACTGCTGAGCATAATCTAATGTATTTGCTTTTATTATTTCAGTAAGCCCATACATGCATTGTGTTCTCTGGGCGAAGCTCTGATAATGCTATAAGCCTGATGTAGTATCTCTAAGACATTATGTCAAGAAAAATATGCCAAGAATTATTTTATGAATTAATGATGAATTGTAGCTATTAATTAAAAACATAACTTCATTAGTTATGATAAGTGAGTGTTTTTTTTTTTTGTATATTCAGACTTTGAATTGACAGTGGGAAGTTAATTAGATACTACTTTTCATTTACACACAAAGCGATACATGTAAAAATGTCAATGCTTTAAATGCAGACAAAAAGAATATGAAAAAAAAAATGACAAGAAAAACAAAAAACCTGGCAGCTAAGAATTTCATTTTGACAGAACAAATACAATTTTCACAGTTCAATATCCAACTGTCCACAGCCATCCACTTACATTCTGCAGACAATCAAAAGAACATCTACAGAACGATCTTTTATCAAAGGATAGTTTGAAGCTTTCAAATAGTGAGTTTTAATGGTAGACGATCAATTAGACGATCAGTCTTGACAGATACAGCGCAGTGGCCACTACAGAAAGTCAGAGTGCATTAGAGAGCGAAAAGAAAGGAGAGTTTGCTGTGTTTGTCCTGAAAATAGAATAAATGTGTATGTAATGAGACAGATAGATTAGAGGGAGGATGGAGAGAGAGAACAGACAGACGGAGAGAGAGAGAGGGGGTGAGCGCGCATATGAGAGCACAACCACTGGAATCAAGGAGAATATGTGAAGGCAGCGCATGAACGAGGGAGAGAGAGACAGGGAGAGAATTAGAGACAGAATGAGTGAGACAGAACGGCAATAGAGGGTTGGCAGGTGGACCAATGAAAGAGCTGGAGAGGAGAAGATGCTTCAGCTCTGTCAGTGTCTACAGCATCATGAGGACGATACAGAACAACCTGCACAAACAGACTGACATATCAGCAGCGTCCTCCTGATTCAAATCAAGCAGCGAACCAACAGAACTCTACTCATCTGGATCACACCAGGTAAAAAAACCTCTATACTACACATTAAAGGCTATCTACTTTTAATGGAAATGGAGATTGTTGAGTTATTGTTGAGTTAACTATCCATGAATTTTAAGGTATACACAATTTTGTATTGATGTTATCATTCAAAGACTCAGGTTTTGTTACATGTGAGGGAAAAACATCTATGAACGATGCTGATTTTACATCTGTGAACTGATCTGAGAACAATATGAGAGGACACAATGTTTTAGACCTGTAACTTCATTCATGCAAAAGCATCAAAAACGGGTGTACATACACCTAGAAACACATCATTTCACAGTTTATTGGTTATTTCTGTTTCCCAACCGTTATTGTCTTTATCAGTAAGGCTCAAGTACCTCTATGGGACCAAATAGGACCAGAAATGATTACATTGGATATCATATAGTGTTATTATTAAAGTGGCCACTATTACACTGATTCACTTGTAAACTGACAAATATATGACTCATTAGTGTCTGTCACATGTTTTGACAGTTCCGTGGGGAACTGTTTCTGACGTTGTGAAGATGAGATATTATTCAAGATTATCTTAATCTGCTTATAGTCTTGCGTTTTTATTTGAAGTTATAATTTCAAGTGACCCCCTTGCGTATAGCCCTGGTTGTGAATCACCAGTTTAAGAACGGTTAGTGGACAGTGTCTTTCATGTGTCACTCTCTGCTATTACCAGTAATAATGTTTAAAGCAGCGCTTCATTTGACCTGATCAGATGCTCCAGCCGCAGAGAGGAAATGAACGGACAGGTGATGTTGCTGACCTCTTGTAAGAGACGTGTCTGGAAGACTTTAAAGGAAATTGAAACGTTTTATATTACTATTATAAGTACAGCCACTCACTTTAAAACTCGCCCTTTTCAAAGTCTGAATATTCCCAAAGCTATAAAGACAGATAACCTATCTGCTATTTTATGTGTTTGTAAACTCTACCACATAAATCAGTATATTGAAAATAAAAAATAAAAAAGACCTCAGCAATAGCAACCTGCAAGATTGATTTCATTCTTTATTTTAAAATCAGTTATAGTGTGTTAGTTTAAGTGGTTCATTAGTAGTTAATTTTAAATATTAAAGTGATTTCGCTTAAAACTGACAGACATCATGTACTCTATAACTTTATTTGAGTTAATTTTACGCAGTTTAGGAACAAATTTACAAAATAAAATTATTGGTGTACTTGAAAGCTGAAGAATAAATAACTGCTGCTGCTTAAAGGAAGCGTGAAAGTAGAAATGTGACGTGTCCTATCAATGAACCACAGGAGGTCCGGCTAACCTGATTAACTGAGTCTCATTAGACTGAATAACTGCATAGAAACTACTGGCCGGCTCACATCGACCTCTTCTTATGTTATGCTGAACTAGAAAATATCTTTTAAAACAAACAGACAAGGAACTACTGAACAGCTATATAAGGTGAAAATGGAAATCTATTGTGTCTGTAAAAACTCAACAGACAAGCAGAGAAAACAAAGCAGTGAAATACCTGATCTATTTGTCTCATGAATCACATTAATGCTCCACTGCTCAAAGGACAACCTGATTAAACATGAGTACACAAATACAGTTTGGAGGTTGGAGGAAGGAAAGTTATAATGTTTTATCTGAATATAATATAACATTTAAATCTAACATTTTTATCTAATACAGATTGTTGTACATATATGAGATACAACCAAGTTAAGATTAATAAGACTGAAAATAGGATTGAAAATGATAAATCATGCTCAGTAACAACAACAATAATTTATATTATTCTATATAGTTATTCTAAATAGAATGATATAAATTATTATTATCATCATTATTGTGAGGTTAAATTTACAATACTCACTCGGATATGAGATATAATATATATATAAAAAATGGTTAGTTCCTGTCCTTGCTTCTGATCAATAGCTGTGTTTTATTCACAATAAAAAAAAAAAAAAAAAAACGGCTATGACCGCTTCACCCAACGGTTCTGTGTATCACTACACAACACCCTTAGCAACCACTCTGTATGTTCTCAATTGATATTGTTCATTGAAGCTTACTGTATTATGTAGAAGAGTGTTGTGAGAAAGAGATAGAGTGAGTGTGAGAGTGTTTTACCTGCATTCAGATTTAGCATTTTCCTTCAGGTCAGTCCTATGTTCATAATAAAAAATCCTATGTATTATCTTGTCCTTTTAACAGTTAAGGGGTTTTCCCGTGACTGACAGCGCTAGTCAAAGCATTTGTCAGTTGCGTCTTGTTCCGTGTTCACAACAATTCAGTCTTTTCAATATAAAAGTCTTCGCTACTGACTGACACACTCATAAAGACAGTCTTTGTCGCCATCTAATGGCGTAATAATGTAACTTCTGTTGCTGTTCACGGTCAGGGACTATTTTTTCCGGTGGAAGGAAGGCTTTTAGTGAAAGTTTACTTCATGAAAGTTGCATTGATACATATTTGTGGCTTTAATATTTGTATTGTGTGGTAACCATTTTATAAAAGCAACAAGGTACTCGAGGCTAATGTTGTATCGTGAATACAGCCGTGACTTATTCACGATACAGCACAGCCTCTCGTACCTTATTGCTTACATATGCAGTGCTTAAATTTATTAGACCACCTGTCATAATAAAGACAAAACAAATATATCTGTCAAAAACTAGTTTAAAACTAAAAATTTTATTGTTATTTATGGGGCAAATAACAAACTGAAACAACTAAATAGTCTTTATTCACACATAATAACCAAAAATATTATATATTTTATTTTTATTTTGTATTGCCTCCTTTGGCTTTGATAACAGCTTGCATTCTTGCTGGCATTGCCGCAGTCTCTGTTGACCTCCACATAGTTTCTAGTTGTTCCCAAAGACTTGCTTTTGATGAAACTTTTGTGGAATCTATCTTTGAATTCATTAAATCTCAATAATTATATTTTAGCATTAGAAACACTATTATGACTAAAGAGCTTACACATACTGGTGTGGATTAACCATTACAGAAACATAAAAAATGATTTTGGTAATCACCAATACTGTTAGTTTAGGGCATTTATGGCACAAACCTTATATTGGGTGCTGGTCTAATAAATTTGTTAAGCACTGTGTATATTGTACTATCAATGTACAATACGTCAACCAGCAACTTACAATCAACAGATTGTAAAATAAAACATTGTAGATCATATACTGTAGTTCAATGCACTGTGAAAAAAAAAAAAAAAATGTAAGTAACAAGCATCCTGATCTTCATTGACAATATCATACCTACAATATCAAAAACAATATTAAGTATTGATAGTTTCACGTTATGTCAGTAAAACAGTCCATAGCAATTTAGCCTACTTGTTTTGAATGACTTCTGCAAAACAGTAAAGAGCTCCTGATGTTGCCACAAGGTGGAGCCTGTGAGTTTTCTTAACAAATGTTCTATTTAAATGCACATCATAATATATTTTCATCGATCACGTTCACTTTCATTTTCTCTTGTAGCTGTATGCTCAATAAATAAAATACACCCTCCCACAGACAGTACAAGAGTTGAGTGGTGTGATTTCAGCATGAGGCACTGTACAACAGAGACGTGAGAGGGGTACTAATGCAGAGATGGGGTACTAATGCAGAGATGGGCTCTTTTAATATTCCCCGTTGCAGCTCGCATTTTCAGACTGATTCTACGATGCTTAAATGGTGCCGTGCAAACAAGCAACACAATAACACGTGACAACCATTGCTCTTCTTCTGTTCTACTCTTTACGACGCCTGTAGCAATGTGCGCCACAAATTGCCCAACAAACTGTTTTATTATGGTAATAAAAAGTAGAAAAGTTGTGACCTTTGCGTTATTAATGGCGTGTGGAAATTGCATTAAAATTTCAAAAGACAAAAAGCAATAGCTTAACATCACAACACAAGACCTCAGAGAAGAAAAGACGCAGACCTTTAACAGGGGAAAATGGGCTGTGGCAAGATGTTGGCTTTAAGCATCATCTATAAATATGTAAAGTCATCTGCTAATAATTTTAGAAGCAATCTTTTTTACAATTCAACTGATAAAATAGGTTAAAAAATGCCATAGATTTACATAGAATGAGGTATGTGAATCATATCCAGGGCTGAGAAAGTCATAGAGATTTGAGGAGCGAACACCCTCAGAACACCCTTCTGACCACCTAGCAAAGCCCTAGCAACCACCCAGAACATGATACCAACCACACAGAAATGCTCTGATAACCAATCACAACACCCTACCCAAGTAAAGGTTCTATATACAGTAGAACCTTAATGGATTTAGCTTTAATTCTTTTTCTCTTTTTTGATTAAATTTAATCAAAACAGCTCATAAACATACTTTATCATTTGAAAAAATTCAAGGTAAATTTAAAGGTAGGGTAGGCAATTTGTTTTATAAACACTTTTTATCATACTGGTTGAAACTCTCTTCACATCCTGATAGCAATCAATATTAAGTGTTCTAAATATTAAAACATGTACATATATCATCTGTGGACATCACAGATCCAAAAAATGTTCATCCAATCGGTCCGAATGCAATGATACGATGTCCTACCTGCCTGTCAAGGTATGTATTTCCATACCTCCCGCACACCCTGCTCGCGCAGACATGTTCTGTAAGGCTGTGCAGAGTTGTAGACAGACAGTCACTGATACCCCTTTTCCACCAGCACAAACCGGGTGCTATAGTTCAGAGCTAGTGCTATTGCCAGTTCGGAGTTGATTCAACTGACGAGCCTTCTAAGAACCGGTTTGCCTTTCCTCGGGCTAGAGAGCCAGCACAGAGCCAGGTCCTACGTCACTGTATACGTATCATCTTTCACAGCAACGCTAGCGCGGCAACGCCACCAAGCTTCTTCGAGATGCATCGGCTTTTCGCAGAGTGATCGGTGCATGACATCAAAGCACCGTGAGAGTGATCCAAAAGCACAAGGAGTCGTATGCTCTACAAACGCTCCCGCGGACCTGCGGCACTCCAATGTCACACGCCAATCGGTCCGCGCAGCTCCGATGCATCTCAAACAAGCCTTCCATCAACAACGGCAGACGTTTCGTTACTATTGATGCTCATGGCTTTGCGAACCTACATCGGCATCCAAACACGGCTCGCCGTAATTTGTTATAGCCAGAGATTACAATCAAGCTACTATTAGCTCGATTAGCTGCTATTTCAAAAATGGCGGCCACAAGTTTCTTGTTGGTCACGGTAACCCCGCCCCCAGCCACTGACGCAAGCGGTTCTTACTTCTATACCAGCAATGTTGAGGTGTTACTTACGAACCACTTTTCTTGGTTCAGAGCTGGTGCTTTGGGTGTCGAAAGACAAAGAACTGATTTGAAACTAGGCTCTGGCTCCGAACCAGCACTCAAACTGCCTTGGTGGATAAGGGGTATGAGTGCCACAAACAAACAGCAGCCACCTTTTACAGTTCCTCCTGAACCAAAACAATGAGCTTATGCTGCGTTCACGCCATGTCGTAACTGTAATTACGAGATGGTAACCCATGTTCTACCCGGAGCTGTTCACGTCTGCAGACTCGGATTTATTAGTTTCTATGTCAACACTATCAACACCAAAATGAATCTGCAGCAGTCAGGTGGTACAACTAGAGCTCTGTAAGTTGTTTACATTCATTATTATTGTAATGTTAGGTACTTTGAGACATGAGGTAATTTAACACCGTCTCATCTCGCATCTGCATCTCGATTTGCAGACTCTGCTGTGTGCGTTTATGTGTTTTGGAGAAGGTGTGGCTTTGGAGACGCTCTGAAGGGAGGGTGGGATCTTAAGCTTTCAAAGCTAGCTTGCTATTGCTAGCCACTTTGAAATTGCCTACCCTACCTTTAAGACATTTTTGGCATAAAGGGTTCTTTAAAAATTTGAAGCAAGAAACCTAGAGTTCTATATAGAAACCCATTGAAACTTTTTCTAAGGATCAAGCATAGCAATAGTTCTGGTAGGTCATGTTAGTCAAGCTTGCATCAGCTGACTCTCAGCTGATCCACATCTACCTATAGGAATACAACGCCTACCACAGCATCCATATATAAGGTCCTTCAGTATTATCAGCAGCTATCACATTGCTCAGGAGCTATTTACCCTCCTCACCCCCAGCTCCTCCTCTCGTCCAGTCAGGATTTGGCCTTCTGATTCTCCTTGAATCAGACTAATTTCTCAAAATTACATGAAATCTGCATTACCACTCACATTTCCTTCAGAAAATGTAAAAAAACACTGCAAAAGTGTGAAAATGTTGATTTGCTTTCAAACTGTGACACTTAAGAATCATCAAACACCTTATCATACAGAGCAATATCTGTGTGTGTTTTGTGTGTGCGTGAGTGAGAGACGGCGAAACTGAGGCAGGCTGATACTCAATCTCCACAGAAACTTGCTTTAATTATGATGACCAGATGACGTCCTTTTTAACATAATGGATCTGTAGGCTGTTGTTGAGTGAGCTGCATTTCAAGATCACCACACACACACACACACATCGCCATCTTTTTACCTGGATTTTAAAAGGGTAGGTCTGTTCACATACTATAACCACACTCTCCTGTTTTAACCACATGCTTTGAGTTCAGTAAGAGGTGCTAAAAGCATCACATTTGTCTAAAAATGACTCCTGTGTTTTGTCCTCTCAATTGTATTCAGACCCTTTATTACATTCCTTTTAGTGCTTCAACTAATGTCACATTCTTGCAAAACATGGTGCATTTGTGGGAGGGTGACAGAAATAGCATGCATTTGTAAATTAGGCTTTAGAAATATTAATTGCGACAACAACCCTTGCAACCAATTTGCTTTGCTTGCCATATAATTTTCACTTTATATTCACTGCAAAATCTAATTTCATACAAACTGTTTTGCAAATTATCTTTGCTTTTATGTTCAATATGTTGCAGATTTTCAACATTAGCTGATCTTCAGCACATTTCTCCAACTTATATTTTTGATGACAATCTTTAATTATCTTCAAGTGTTGATTACTAAGGCTAAGTACATTCTGAGTAGGCACTAATGATTGGTTTTCACTCCTCTAATATGCACACTCTAAAAAATAATGCGTTGGCTCAACCAAAAAATAAAATAAATATCATAAAAGGTCACATTTTATTTTAGGGTCTTTTAACTAGTTGCTTATTATCATGCATATTACTAGAATATTGGCTATTTATTAGTACTTATTAAGCACATATTAATGCCTTATTCTGCATGACCTTATTCTACATTCTTAATCCTACCCCATACCTAAACTTAACAACTATCTTACCAACTATTAATAAGCAGTAAATTAGGAGTTTATTGAGGGAAAAGTTGTAGTTAATAGTTTATATGTGTTCCCTATACTAGTGTTACAGAATATAATAACAAAAATTAACACAACCTTTTGCATCAGTTTTTTTTAGTTATGACAACTTTGAATGAAATTGTGTTCAACTAACATAAATATTGAAGTTGATTTCTCAAAAAAATTAAGTCGCTACGACTTAACGGGACCAATTAATCTTATGTTTCACTTAAAATCCATAGCTATCATGGCACATGTAAGTGTAACTTGCATGTAAGTAACTTACATGTAACTTAGATTAAGTAACTTATTTAGCATGCAATTTTTTATAAACAAGATATTACTTGTCACCATGCAGTCTATATTAGAATCTAATGCACATAGGAGTGCTCACAGACTAAACACAGGCGTCACTCTTCTGCATAATGGAAACCACAAAATTCAAAAACATTGCAGAAACCCCTCTAAATTTCCAAAATAACTGAACATTAAACACTAACATAAACTAACAACATCTTTCCCTTTACTAAAAAACACATAAAATAACACTTTAATCCCTAAATTTACTCTCCTAATGTAGTCCCTTGCAAAGCATGCTGGGAACTACGGATCCACTGCCCAGTTAGTTATGTCAACATTAATTTGTGAGCTTATGTCATTAATTACTCACCCTCATGTCGTTCTACACCCGTAAGACCTTCATTCATCTTCGGAACACAAATTAAGATATTTTTGATAAAATCCGATGGCTCAGTGAGGCCTGCATCGCCAGCAATAACACTCCCTTTTTCAATGCCCAGAAAGCTACTAAAAACATATTTAAAACAGTTAATGTGGTTACAGTGGTTTAAGCTTAATATTATAAAGCGACGAGAATACTTTTTGTGCGCCAAAAATAACAAAATAGCGACTTTATTCCACAATATCTAGTGATGGGCTATTTCAAAACACTGCTTCATGAAGCTTTAGAGCTTTACGAATCATTTGTTTCGAATCAGTGGTTCAGAGCGCCAAAATCACATGATTTCAGTAAATGAGGCTTCGTTACATCATAAGTGTTTTGAAATTTCAATAGTTCACGTGACTTTGGCAGTTTGATACGTGCTCTGAACCACTGATTCGAATCAAAAGATTCGTAAAGCTTCGAAGCTTCATGAAGCAGTGTTTTGAAATCGCCTATCACTAGATATTGTTGAATAAAGTTGCTATTTTGTTATTTTTGGTATTCTCGTCGCTTTATAATATTAAGCTTGAACCACTGTAGTCACACGAACTATTTTAAATATGTTTTTAGTAGCTTTAAACGTTTAAAAATATATATATTTAAGAACTTTGCACTTTTAAACAAGTTTTTTTAATGAATTTCTCCTTTTGATCATCTCATACCTCATTTGTCATTGACCAGCTACCCAATTTTCACATACCTCTTCTTTCAGTCACATTTCTGTCTTGTGCCACTATTTGAGACATTACTATGACCTCAGAGAGAGAGAGAGAGAGAAACTCCGTAGTTTGAGGAAAATGTCACAGAACAGTGATGGAGTTTCCCTCTCCACTGTGAACCCATTCTCACTTATTTTCTTTCCCTCTTTTTCACTCCCTTGATCTTCCTCTCTGTCTTTCATCATGAGCTCCTCCAGCATGTCTTAACTCACTCTGGGTTGTATGTGTGAGACGGTCCACCTGCGACCTGCTCCTCTTTCACAATCCTTCTTTTTTATTTCACTGTGTTCTCTGCTCCTGCTGCTTCTCACTTTTTATGTGTCTGCTCAAGGTCCATTTCCCCCGTCACTCTTTTCCCCTTCTCTTTCCTTTTCAACTTTCTTTCTCCTCTCTTTAGTGTCATCCTCTTTTCTATTCAATCCCATGCTTCTTTAAGCCTTCTAGCATTGCTTCTCCTATATGACGAATATAACACATCACAGACAGACAAGAAATGCCCATTGCTTCTTGGAAAGGCTTTTGCTTTGGCATCAGCAGCAGGTGCTCTTATGGAGATTACAGCGGTGAATACTGGGCTATAGAGCTATGAAATGATTTGTAGATAATGTCATTTGACATTATCTACAAATTTGTCATTCCTCCATTTGACAAATCACGATGTATCATTAAAGCACCAAACCTTTTTATGTGCTAAAATGATTATATCTGTATGATTTCTCTGTAAACAAGAAGCAGCTGGTGCATAAAAATATGTGCATTAAGCTTTTGGAGTCATTTAAATTAAAAAACATATTCATGTCACAAGTCATGTCACATTTATTCATATACAGTAGCACTTTATACAATACAGATGTTTTCAAAGCAACTTGACTATGATAAACAGGCAAAAACAGTGTTAATATATAGCAAAATTCATCAATTGACCGTTCGCAAAGACCCGCCCCCTTTAGTTACTGTTGCTACGTCCGACAAGTCAGCCAATCTCTCACCACACATCATGTTCTCATGCAGTGAAAAATACATCGTGGAGCAAAGAGGACACTGACAACGCGTCGACAGACAAGACAGAGCAGGTTACTTTTGATATGAAACCAAGTCTTAAATTTCAAATGCTGTCATTTTTAAAGAAATTTAAACAATAAGTACTGTTTTGTGGCTCTTTAATGTGTCGTGACAGATCGCTGTAGCGCCTCAGTTCAAGCGGCTCGTGAACCAATCATCTCTTCCTACTAGTTCATTTATAGCATCAAATAAACATGAATGAACATCATAAGGTATGTTGTTTCAATCGCGTAAAGACGTCAGTACACACCATTTTTCAAGTTTAAGTCCACCTACTTTAATCTGCTAACTCCCCTGACTGCTTTGTCGGACAAAATGGCGGATTCGGCGTTATGATTGGTTAGACCGCCTGTCAATCAAACTCCTGGCGAAGGGTAAAATATGAAAAATTTAATTTAGCTATAAAGCAGCTCTACAGAAGAATAGTCTGTGTACATTGCTGTATTTTTTTCCAATATTGAGAGCAAAAAAAATAGCAGAGAATGACGGCCTTTTTTCTTTGAGGAAATTACCTGGGTGGTAATTTTCCTAAAGGAAAAAACACCTGGGCTATAAATACAAGTACAATTTAGACCTATTTTGGTGTAGAAATGGCCTAAAATGACTGAAAAATGTCCCTGGAAAAAAAGAAGAAAAAAAAAAAAAAAACATGGCATGGATTGTTATTTGCAATAACACATCTGGGTGCTTGGACCTATCTAGATTTAGCAAACCGTTCCATCTTTCTAAATGGAGATCTTTATCTCGCAGTTTAAAACTGTAAAATCGAATGGCAAGGGAAAGGACAGGCTTTATTTATTATCCGAGCGCAAAATTCTGCTCACATGCAGTTTCTGTTGTTTTCTTCAGCATTTTTTGTACTAAGGCAAGTACAAAGCCATTTGTATTCCAAACCATTCGTATTATTAGCTTACCAGATTTGTGCTTAACATTGCATTTGCTTTTTGGATGATCAGGGGCACTGGCTGCACAGCTTGAGCTGTGAGGAGGTGCAGGGGTTAGTGTTTTCTGTCCTCTCCTTTTCATTACTTTCTCATTTAGTTGGCATCACCATGGCCGAGTCCTACAGCAGGATGTTTGCTCTTTGTCAGCAAACAGATTGATGTCAAAGGTGTCTCTGCGTCTTCATGTCTTCTAATTGAACAGGGGGATGGCTGAGAAAGCCTTCACACACACTCATGCATCACAATCACAAGGATGACATGTATATCTCACTTCTAATATCTCTGAATACATTTTATATCCAGAGCAAATAGATATGTAGACACAAAACCTATTTATATTTTTCTTAATCAGTAAAATTTTGTCTTTTCCATTAAAATGTCCTTAAATGAGATACTAAATTTCTATTTATTTAGTATAAAATTTGTAACACTTTATTTCAATAGTCTACTTTAGACACTCTACTAACTATGAGTAACTTTGCAACTACATGTCAACTAACTTATGAATTTGCAACTACATGTTGCAGTCTCAGAGTATTAGACTGTTAGGTTAGGGTTCAGGTTAGTAGATTAATTCGACATGTACTTGGAAAGTTCCTTAGTCAGTAGAATGTCTGTCATGGGATCATCAAAAAAGTGTTGAAAGGTATTAAGCAGATAGTTGACATGTAGTTGCAAAGTTACTTATACACTCTCAAAAATGCTGGGTTAAAAACAACCCAAGTTGGGTTGAAAATGGACAAACCCAGCGACTGGGTTGTTTTAACCCAGCGGTTGGGTAAAATGTTTGACCAACCTGCTGGGTAGTTTTATGTAACCCAACTATCGTTTAAAAATTACTATATGGCTGGATTAAAATGAACCCAAAATTAAAAATCAGACGCATAATTACTAGAGGAGACAATAATAATCAAAAGGTGAACATTTATTAATAAGCAATTTAACAAATGTTTATTGTTTAGAACTAAAATAATTAACTTTAGACATTCCACTAACTACACTAACTTCCAATGTGCAGCATCCACCTGGATGATGCGACGGCAGCCATATTGCGCCAGAACGCCCACCACACACCAGCTTATTGGTGGAGAGGAGACAGAGTGATGAAGCCAATCAGTGTATGGGGATGATTAGGAGGCCATGATGGACAGAGGCCAATGGGCAAATTTGGCAAGCAATACAGCAAGCAAGCAATACAGTAATTTTTAAACAATAGTGGAGTTAAATAAAACTACCCAGCAGTTTGGGCAAAAGTTTAACCCAACCGCTGGGTTAAAACAACCCAATTGCTGGGTTTGTCCACTTGATCTACTGCTGACGCGCAAATTAAAGAACACAGACTCAGTGAAATCATTTACATAATGACCAACGCAATAACAAGAGCAGCGCAAATTAGCGTTGGGACGAAAATAAGCAGAGCTGATGCTCTCATCAGGTGCGGGTCGACACAGGCGCAAATTGTTACATGTAATCTGACAAACACGTACACATATAGGCCTATAATATCGTTTATATATATATATATATATATATAGGCCAACATGGCTTGGCAAATGATATGTTCGTATAACGTCTTCCTCTGGCAAATTAATACGAGTGGAAAATATTTTCTCCCTTCTGCCACGCGCTCTCTGTTCTCTGCGGTGTCTCCTCCTAGTAGCAACAATTGCAGCCATGTCGCAAAATGGGTTAAGAATGCTTTTTTTGGGCGTTAAATAATGGCGCAAATACCAGTAAATTGACGAGCGCAAATAATAGTAAATCACGTTGCGTGATTCATTTAAATACTCTCCTCCCATAAATTTTGCGTCTGAAAGGGAAACTCCTACAAATGCATATGCAATAAGGTCAGCCGCAAAAACAACTCAGTCCACGCCTTTTCAGCGCTAATTTTGCATTGCGTGTCTTTAGTAAATCCCGACAGTAGTTTTTTAACGCCAAAAGAGGGTTTGCGCTGCCGCAAGCTGTTAGTAAATCTGGCCCTTAAAGTCTAAATTTTAGTCTTCCTAAGTAAATTTATCTTTTTTGTTTATCGTTTTAAGGATGTTTAGATATTTTCACTTTTTTTGAGAAAGCAGATGTCCCTTGTATAGACCTTATGATTGCCATCAGTGCCTTTAACTAACAAGGTTTTTCTTTTTATAGGTCTTAATGACACCTGGAGCACGAAGTATCAGCGAGACGAAGCAAACTGTGATAGACCTCCTAAACGCCTCTTTTTTATGATGGTGCGATGGAACAGCTTCAACTCTAGATAAACTAATCTTGATTCAACAATATGCTGTGGATCAATTCTCCACTGGGAGGCTGTTCTTGAGGCAAGAGCACATGGAGAGTAACATCGTAATACTTTGATTCACAGACTCCATTTCTTTTTAATGAGCTGGAATGCCTTTCCCCTGCCAAGAATGAGAAGTTGAATGATGCTCAGTGAGCCATGCCCTTCAACACCTGCACACTCTCATAGACGAGCACAGGTTTGCTTAGGAATCGAGGAAGAAAGCTCATACTTAGAATTCTGCAGATGCAACAATTTAGCCTTCGGATTTCAATTTTTCTGCTTATTACTTCAGATATTTTGAGTTCTGAAGCCAAGTCCCTTAGGAGCTGGAGATGAGACTGCTGGGTCGACCTGACTATTGGTTTGGCACAAAAAATTTCAAGGACACTTGAAGGTTGAAGAAAAAAAATACTTGGAGATATTCCGTTTCTTTTACTGTGACAAATTAAGAGGCCCAATTTGGGTGCAACACATATCAAATACAATACCATACAATATAAAATGGCTGAACTTGCTGGATACAATGGCAACGAGAGCTTCATGTTCTCAACCGGTCTGCCTTTCAACTCTACTGGTGACTATGACTATTATGAACCTGAACCTGATGCTAGCAAGATCATCATCCCCTCCATCTATGCACTAGTGTGCTGTGTCGGTGTCACAGGAAACGCCATGGTCATCTACGTCATTCTCAAGTATGCCAAGATGAAGACGGCCACCAACATCTACATTCTCAATCTTGCCATTGCGGATGAACTCTTCATGTTGAGCGTCCCGTTCCTGGCGACCTCGGCCGCGGTGCATCACTGGCCGTTTGGCTCGCTCATGTGTCGTTTGGTTCTCAGCGTGGACGGCATCAACATGTTCACGAGCATTTTCTGCCTGACCGTGCTGAGTGTGGACCGCTACATCGCCGTGGTGCACCCTATCAAAGCGGCTCGCTATCGTCGCCCGACTGTCGCAAAAGTGGTCAACGTTTGCGTGTGGGGACTTTCACTGCTTGTTATTCTGCCCATCATCATTTTTGCGGACACGGTTCCGGCACAGGATGGTGGAGTGGACTGCAACTTTCTATGGCCGGAGGCCTCGTGGTCAGAAGCATTTGTGGTCTACACATTTCTACTGGGATTTCTGCTCCCAGTGGCAGCCATCTGCATGTGCTACTGCTTGATTGTGGTGCGCATGCGGGCGGTGGGCCTCAAAGCGGGCTGGCTGCAGCGACGGCGCTCTGAAAAGAAGATCACACGCATGGTGTTGCTGGTGGTCGCTGTTTTCGTGCTCTGCTGGATGCCGTTTTATATTGTGCAACTGATCAGTGTGTTTCGAAAACCGCCGGACCCCATGGTGACTCAGCTATTTGTCATTCTGAGCTACGCTAACAGTGGCGCCAACCCCATTCTCTATGGATTTGTGTCTGACAACTTCCGCCGCTCGTTCCAGCGTATCATCTGCTTCCGCTGGCTGGAGAACGGGCTGGATGCCGAGCAGGTGGACTATTGCGCTGTGGCCCTACGACGTCAGACCACATGTGGCCCACAGGACTTTCCAAAGGAGTGCTTAGCCTCAGACATGGTGTTTCGTAATGGAACCTGCACGTCTCGTACAACCACTCTGTGAGATGCTATTCAGTTAGAGTTTCAAGGGATAGAAACCAAAAAAGAAAATTCTGTCATCATTTACTTACCTTCAAGTCGATTCAAACCTGTATGACTTTCTTTCTTTTGTGGAACAGAAAAGATGACGTTTTGAAGAATCTTTTTGGGTACCATTGACTTCCATTGCCTGGACAAAAAACAAACTTATTTTATGTTCCACAGAAGAAAGTAAGTCATGTTTAAAATGACATGAGGGTAAGAAAATTTTCATTTTTGGGTGAACTAACCCATAATTACTTCATTCATTGAGACATGAAGTGCAGTACCAATTGGCAAATGAATGTTACACTGGCTGAGAGCTAATACCATTATTTAAAGGGATAGTTCACCCAAAAAAGAAAATTATCCCATAATTTACTCACCCTCAAGCCACCCTAGGTGTATATGACTTTCTTCTTTTAGCCAAACACAATCAGTTATATTAAATAACATCCCGGCTCTTCCCGGCATTGTAATGGCATTGAATAGTGCCCGAGTTTTTGAAGCTCCAAAAAGTGCATCCATCCATCATTAAAGCAATCTTAACTCCAGTGGGTTAATAAACACCTTCTGAAGTGAAGCGATGGGTTTTTGTAAGAAAAATATGCATATTTAAAATTTTATAAACTATAATTGCAGGCTTCCGTCAACGTCCACACAAGCGTTCACGAGAAAGTTGAGTTCTGGGGAAGGGTGACCTCTGACCCGACGTATGACAACTCAAGCTCCTCTTCTCTTATACCAAAATCCTCCGACATTTTTCTTTAAATTTTTTTGTTTTAGACTTCTAATTCATGACCGGCATTTTGTTTTGCTCTAACCTCTGCGCTTATCAATTCTCACCTAAGCTTACGTCATATGTCGGATCAGAGGGCATTCTTCCGGCCGGAACTTGACTCTCTCATGATCGCCAGCGATTATAGTTTATTAAGTTTTAAATATGGATATTTTTCATAAAAAAACACATCACTTTGCTTCAGAAGGCATTCAGAACCCACTGGAGTCTTATGGATTACTTTTATGATGGATGGATGCGCTTTTTGGAGCTTCAAAAACTATTCAATGCCATTACAAAGCCAGGATATTATTAATATAACTCAGATTGTGTTTGGCTGAAAGAAGAAAATCATATACACCTAGGATGGCTTGAGAAAATTATGGGACAATTTTCATTTTTGGGTGAACTATTGGGTGAAGGGAAATAAACACAAAGAGAGGCTATTCTGAGCAACTGTAAGCACAATTACAAGGTCAAATTAATACAAGAATAATAATTGCATTTACATGAAGTTAAAATTGCTAATTTACCCCAATATTTCCTTGGCTGGAATACATTACACTACTTGTAAAACACTAGGCATCAGGTTTTTTGTAAATGGTAAAACAACTTTTTAAATGGTTACAGATTAAAACTAGGTATCATACACTAAACAATTGAGGATCAGACACTACCAGACTTTCAAATCATTCTGAACACAAGAAACTCATTGAGAGGAGATACATGACAAATGAAAACAATATGTGTTTTAAAATTGTCTCAATGTCTGAAATCCTCGAACTGGAGAGAATCATAGTCTGAAGCTATATATATATATATATATATATATATATATATATATAAAAACAGAAAATGTTCCCATCATACACTACACAATTTTCTGTGAATTTGATCAATTGCCCAATATCTGCAGACTTGTTCTGGCTTTCGGCAACTAGAGTTGACTTGTCCAGACTATTAATCAGGGCAAAAATCTGTACAAAAATTTGTGTAGTGTATTCCAGCCTTTAGTCTATAATAATCATAAGAATAATAAGAGAAAGTCACAGAAAATGGTAATTCATGCATTGTTCATACATTTCTTGTCTTACCAATTTTTGATATCTGAATATGTATCTAAAGAGAGGAGACAGTCCAGTGCATTTGTACAGTAAACCCAAACATTTGTTGAATCTTTAAATATCTCTCATTTCTAATTGATGTGTAGACATTATTTTAATATGAGCTTAAGGGAATAGTTAACAACAACATGATATGGCAATTAGGGTCCATAATTTACTCATTATAAAAGTGAGGTCACATTTACCGTTGCTCTGCAAGATTTCACATTCAAAATCCACTCATGTTTCCCTATGCAGACTGTGCATCGGATTAAAGTTGTTCACACAAATTTGCTGTGTTGACCATCAGAAAGCTGCTTGGTTTGAAAGCGACCTCTGTGTGAGCGGTGATTTTATTGACTTTTTTGCCTGAGAAATTTTGCAGAAATACTGCTAATGTGACACAGGTACAGGGTCACCAAAATGGAGACCAAAGTCAGAATGTCAGAATATTTGCCTTAAAAATACTACTAAATTTCCATAAAAATCTCTATTTATGTGATGAAGATTCCCCCGAAATCTTATAATGAACAACCATTATCCCCCATACTGTTAAATTTGTGATCTTTATGTAATAATGTTAATTGTGGATTAATTGTAGATCAATGTTATATGAAACATATGTTAAAATGGTTATACAATTACTTTGTGGATTCTAATTAAGTGTACTTTTGAATGCATACATAAACGCACAATATCACCAACAAAATAATCCATTAGTTCTTGCTTAAATAGTTTTTTTTTGTTATGTTTGTGAGGCAAATGCCCAAATTTTATTCAGTTCACCCTGCTTTAAATTGTGTTGTGGGTCCAAATTGTTGATATTTTAAAGTAAAAAAAAAAAAAAAAAAAAGACAATAAAGGTTGAGTAAGTCTGGTCAGGCGTCTGCTGATTGTCTAGAGAAGCACTATTGCATCACTTAGTGAAGAATTCTTTCAGTTGCAGCATCACGATGAACAAGGTAATTTAATTCATTTGAACTTGACACAGACAGATGCTCAAGTTCCAGAAATGAGAAAAACAAGTCTACCAGCTTTCAAGCCACTGACTAAAACAAAATGTTGTCTGTGCTTGTTGCATCATTCTCAATCATTTTGAGTCCCTCCATCTGCTCAATCAATTCATTACCCCTCAAATCTAATGATGTCTGAAATGACACAGATGTGGAAGTTTGCCCATTCCTTTCCCTTAACCTTATGACATGAGTTTGCTCAATGCATTAACTCTTCTTTTAGTATAGTAAAGTTGTTGCCACACACAAAAACAGAAACACTGTAAATCCAGCAAAAACAGCTGGTTTTGTTTAGCGACATGATTCATTTTTATTTCCCGTCAGGCAAAACTGCTTTTAACTAGCAAGAAATAGACACAGAGGTGTAGTTACTTCGTGTTTTACCATAAGAACATTTCATGGTAAAAGGAAGCACATCCTAGAGAGACAATGTAGAAGTGGATATGCAGGTTTTATTGGAGACTTTACCACGTGTTCAGCTAATAAATCAGACCAGCCACAAACAAATGAATAAATCACAGGAAAGTAGAAAACACAAATAAAAAACACATGCCAGAACATGCATTGTTCCCAGGATGATGAGAAGATGGATGAAGCATCTATTTTTTTTGTCGGCATGGTCCACCACAATTGTTTTTCATCTTCAAAGAATGTGTATTTGAACTTGCGACATCAATTTTCAGTCCAATCAAGTTGCATTCAGTGACTAGTTGTTTCTTCAGCATGCATGGCAAGGCAGCCATATGTATTGAGTTTACATATATATATACACAAGCTATCTGTGCACTAAAGCATGCATGAAACATTAAACTAGAATTCTTAAAATAGAAGTCAACTGAGCAGTTCACGGGAGCATCAGTCAGAAAAGACTTAGTGTTCCCATATGAACCTCTCTATGAGCTGAAACACACGTATGCTTTACTGCCTCCCGCTTGTAGCAATTATGTTTCGCAAGCACGTCACAGTTTTAATGCTCTTTGTAAACACTGAGCTGACCTTCACAGTTGCGAGATGAAATACAGGCCCAAATCTTTTATAATCATCCAATGCAGCACACTCAGCAGCACAGTGTTAACATTAATGTCAGCATCTGCAAAGCCAGTAATAAGGACAAATGGCCACAAAAGTGAATAAATAAGTGGAGATGAGCGAGAAAGAGAGAGAAAAAGGGATGAGAGAGAGAACAATGGAATGAAAATAATAGCGAGTGAATATTAAAAATGATAGAACACAGATTTAAATATAACTGCATATATAAATTGTTTCATTGTAGATTCTGTAGTATTGTGTAGCATTGCTATTATTAAGAAAAATCAGTTCATTCAGTTGATAGTATTATTACTTGACAAAAAACAGATGTGAACAGCTCACCATAGCTGATTTTCATCCCCTCCATTCAAACATTGTCTACAGGTCAACATTCGCTATGTTTTAAATACTGTCTTACTACATTAGGCTACACAATACTGATAGAAAAAGTATGTAATACTGTTATATATACTGTATATACATATATATATATACATACATACACATACATTAGGGGTGTAACGGTACACTAAAATGGCGGTTCTGTATTGAAGTCACGGTTCGGTACAGCAGGAGGGAGAAAACTAAACATAAAATTGTGTTTTTTCTTTTTTATTAAACAGTGGTTTACTGAACAAATTGTGTCTCTGTCTTTAAGTAAATTCAATTATAATTAAAATTTTCTTAAGGATATAAAAAAACCTATCTCTGCTAATGCTGTAAACTAGGGAGCACTTTCTTGCATATTACTATAATATTAAAGGTTACAATTAACAACAGAGCCCAAATTCTTAAATTAATTTGCTATTTATTTTTAGATATAATAATCAACACTCACATAAAAATCATATGCAAACATGTAAATTGCATTTAAAGCAGTTTTGTATTAACTTCTAAATCTGTTTCTACTCCAATTCCATTCAATGTTAAAATATATTAATTTACACAGTGCCCGTCATAACTTGTTTTCATGACAGATTTATTTAAACATACATTAAACATATACATTAAATAATCAACACAGGTTAAGTAAAATATAATGAATATATAGGCTAATATAGTGCATATATGTAGCGGAAGAGTTAATTTCTCTAGTGAACTAACAAGCTGTGGACACTGAATGGCATTTCTAAGGTAAATGCTACGTGACATTGTTTACAAGCTGTTTCGTTGATGTCTTTCCGTGGTTGAAACACTGATTGAGCGATTACACAAGATACGTTTCAGTAAGTTGTACTGTATCTTTCAACATACCTTCAGATGTTCATTTAAGTTTATTCTGTAACTAGTATTAAAGAGGAAGAGATGATCGCGTTCACTCGCGTTCCGCGCTGCCACTTGAACTGAGGCGCCTGTACAGTGATCTGTCACACCACATCAAAGCGCGTCAAAACGGCATTTTCTGTTTAAATTTCATGATAAAATGGACATAAATTGAGGAATGAGACTTTGTTTATTATCAAAAGTAACAAAACACAGAGCGATTATTGGTGGTTAATGGTGGTTAAAAGTGGTTAATGGGCTATACAACTCTGTATTCGTCGGTACAAGTGTACCGAACCGAAAGAGGCATACCGAAAAATTTCCTAATATATATCTATACGTACATACACTATACCATATCACTACTAAGAGTTTTTTGTAACAATGTAAAAATGACTTTTGATCATTTTAATGCATCCTATAAAAGTACTAATTTAAAAAAAAACTTTGAACGATATGTTATCTGTGTATTCTATGCATACATAAAATCTGCATACTGTACAAAGAATATAATACTGACTATATACTGCAGATATAGTAAGAGTACTGGTATTCTGAACACAGCCATTAAAATACTCTAAATGTGCATTAAACATCTTCTCACACAGTGCTCTGATTGTAATTCAATGCCACTGTCGAAGTTTTCCTCATTCAATTTCTATGCCAGTAGAACCGCTGAGACCAACCTCTATCAAACTTTAACAAGGTCTTCACTTTTACAAAACTTTGCTTCAAATGAAAGTTTCTGTGATTCTGGAAAATCGCATAGCTGAGCTACTTTTATTAAGGTGAATTGATAAAATAGACATAAGTGATTCATGTGATGAAACTGCAAACTAAGATTCATTTTTTAAATACGCAGCCTTCTTTTCCTCATGCCAAAAGTGTTGGGTAGAAATTCTGGGAAATACAGTTCTGTTACAGAAACTCTCTTGCAGAGACTGTCTGCAAGACATTTAACGTTCAGTTTTAATGCTGATGGAACTAATGATCATAGCAAAAATTACTTAATTTACACAAATTATCCTGTTGAAATTTACATTCCCTTGGTTAATATAATATGCTGTCTCCTTGTGCATCCATGACTGTTTATAGCCTTTCGTGATTTATGTCTGGTTTGCCTTAAGCAATGAAGCTGCCTACTGATTCTTGACAAAAAGCCTCCAGGTACTGTGATTTCTTCAGTTTCCCTGCTTTGCACACATGAAATCTTCCCAGTTTGTACATAACTATCAAAAAAGGTTGTACTTTGGTCACTGATGGTCAAAGATGTGATTTTGTAAACTTTGTGATTCTGTAAACTTTCAAAAAGAATAACACATCAAGTTATTATTTTGGAATATAAGTAAAGGAATAGTGTGCAACAGTCCGGAAGTAAAAACTCCATTCACTTTCTTCAGAGGGAAACTGAAATAGATTTTAACGATAACTTATAAACCTTTAAAGACAGACCTACTGTGAACTACAAGGTTGTTAATCAATGGTATTTGCTTCTGTTGAAGCCATTAGCCCACATTATTTGAACTTAGTTTTAAAAATAATCGTGTTTAACAGCAGAATTCATGGTGAAAAACTACATTACCCATGATTCTGTACAGAAAATTACACCAATCAGAGTTGAAACAAGCAAAACTCGCCAAAAGATCTCCTTAGCTCCGCCCACTCTCATGAAGCGCCGCAAATGACAATTGAGTCATTTCCCAATGCTCTCAAAATACTTAAATATTTGAATATATATGCATATTTTGCAATAAACTATATATATATAGGGTGAATTCAGGGTGACCGGGACAATTTTTGCCATTGAGATGACTTGGAAAAAGTGTCCCAATCAACCTATTTATAATATCAACATTTTTAAATGAGTAGTTTTATATTTCTCCATCGTTTTTAATTTTTTTTATTTTGCTGTTCACAATGCTTCATGGTTCTTTCCATCATTAAAGCTGTTAATTACACAGTACCTTTGTATTTTCGTACAATTTTCAAATACTTTTCAAATGTCCGATTTTCAAATATTTTTTTGCTTCAAAACAATGTTTTTAATGTTATGATTCACCTCATAGCTGGTTGGCTTGGCTCATGGCTTATAACGCTTTGATGAAGACTTTTTCTGAAATCCTTATTTAAGAAAAGAATGGGGAAAAAACACTTTTTTCCATTCTTTTCAGAAACAGAAAAGAAATTTAAGTCATTATTTACTGTAGCCTAATCTTCCACTCCAGTCCTCATTCACTTTAATTATATCGTGAGTGGCCAGGATATTCTTCAGAAATTCTCCTATTGTGTTCCACAGCAGAACACGCTAGTCATACAGGTTTAGAACGACATGAGGGTGAGTAATTTACATGCTAAATATTTGACTGATGCAGCAGAGGTACATAAATGAGAAAATAAATATAGCACAACATAAGAATGAACGTGACAAGATGGTGCTAATTACATATTCAGTACTGCTACTGAAACCTTTTACTGTTGATCAAGATGGACAGAACTAATCAAACTGAATCCCCTGAAGAACCTGGGTGACCGGATTATCAAAGTAATACCCACGGCACTGAGCATATATTTTGACCAACAACTTATTACCCTCAATCACAGAAAGGGCAGGTTGGTAAAGCCTTTTAACTTTAGACCAATTATAGAAAGCCTGGACAAATTTTAGCATATGGATGTGAAAAGCAGTGTACCTTTGAGATATGGTGGAACTAAATAAGGTCTCCACAGTATCTGAGTGGATTTTTGAATTAATGCCAAAGCCCATTACCAAGCCAATCTCATAGCAACACTTCTGTCTTAAAGGTAAAAAAAAAATAAATAAAATAAAATAAAGGCAGTGTGAGTCAGTGAATTTATCTGCTAGCATGTAGATGCTCAGTCCCGAGGCTACAAAATCTCTCTAAAGCTTAACTGTAATTGGAGAAATACAGACTTAATGGAGTCAAATAAGCCAGCAGCCTTCTCAAAACTATTTGTTCTGAATATTAATTTAACAGACATAAAAATTCATATATTCAAATGTATTAGCCCTTTATAAACCTTCAGGAGCATGTCGTTTTTCTGAGCATGATTTCTGCAATGTTAATGGTAAACATGCATTTATACAAATTTAATTTACTACAGGTAACAGCATAAGAGTCATTTGATCGCAAACTATTATTTTCTATAGCAAATATTGTCTCTCACTGTCTATAATGTGTTGTGAAAGCAAGTAACAGGACTGCAGAATCATCATATGCACAGCAAGGTTATGAAAAAAAACATGAAACGGGATACAACTAATGTTAAAGTATTTCATATTTTTAGGTGACTGCATATAAATACTTTTATAAATGAGAGTTCTGAGGTGGCTAGTGTCCATTCATAGCAAAAAAGTCCTTGATTTGACAAAGATAAATAAATAAAAAGTAATGGAGGATATGTGCTGCATAGCAACCACCCAAAACTCTATATTTCACAAAAATTTATATATTGCAACATCCACAACTACAAAAATAAGAAAATCTCTTGTTCTATACCAACCTTTCATGTTCATGAAGGCTGTGTGCTTGATGTGGAATTGTAATGACAATGGCTTCAGTTTTAATGACTCGACAAAAATAACTGATCTGTGATATCACATATGAGGCAGTCATTTAATTAGAGTCCACACCAATCTTCGTCTGCCTTTATTATGGTAATGAAGTTTAAATGTGAGGCCAGATTGTTTCTTTTATAATAATATTGCTCAAATGCGAGACTATTCTTTTACTACTATGCCTTTTTTTCAGCCATTTTTGTTCATTGACCACGAATGAAGCAGAACTGTAGATGAATGCTGACTGAACATGTGCACAACCCCAAGGGGCCACATGGAGACATGGAAACATAGGACTCAATCACAGTGACATTTCCTCAATGGTTTTCGGCATGAGTACAACATTACCATTAAGCATCTGTCATACTGCTAATGTCTATTGTGTGTATTCTGAAAAGACTGTGTCCAAAAATGCTTTGTATGTGCTTGCGGCGAGAACTGTTATCAGCACAAATGATTAGATGCGACAGCAATTTCTAAAACTCTGGGGCGCAATCATATTTTTCCATGCTACATTTCGACCCTTCTTCCAAACTGTCAACATGACACCATCTATAACAGAGCGAGAACAAAAGCACCTTGCCCAGTAATATTATTAGAATAAAGGTCAAGTAGAAACTCTTGTACTGTCTACATGTCCTTATCATTCTGTCAGAGGTATGCGGGGGGGGAAAAAGCTGCCTGATCTGGCTTCTGTCCATAGAAAAATTCTGCATTGCAGACCTCGCTGAGACCCCTGAGGTTGGGTGGTTGAGAAATTGATCATAGGGAAGGTGGAAGACTAAGACATTGTGATTGATAGAAAAGGCTAAAAATAAAACGGTGCACAGAAATGAGGGCAATAACCTCAATTTCAGACAGGCCCTCCTGTACTGCAAACAGCACCAAGATTAAAGAAGAGTTCATGTCAATTTTCCATCATTTCGTAAATGTTAGGATATGGACGGACCTCCTGTTTAAAGCATTTTCTTGGAAAGCGAGGTCAAACAAGAAGTGCTGGTGCCGCAGGAGAAGATCGTTTAAAGAAATGGTGATTTTATGACCCTCCCACATCTGGTTTCACCTAAAGCTCTAATAACCCTCCATTATGTTCCAGTGAAGTTTCCAGAGAGTCATTTAGCAGGAATTAGTAAGACAAACTGGGGACCTCCACCAAAAGGAGTGAATCCAAATACCTGCCATAAATATATATAGTGAAGAGAATCTTTTTTATTGATTCCTCATTTTCAGCCTCAGTGGAGTCAATTAGGAGACACACGGATAATGTATTGTGTTTAAATCTCGGATGATAGAATTGGAAGGATGATATGATTTAAACATTCTTTCCTAAGTAAGATAGTCCAGTCAGGCGATATCTGTTAGAAACCACTCACTTTATGTATAGTCATGGCTCACCACTCCATATTTCCACCAATAAACTGCTACATTCCGAGCGCAAACGGTGCAGATAATCAAATGATTCCTCATGATTGGTTTACTACATAATTTCATACTGTTTATTGTTCATAGCTCATTCACAGCTGAATGAACATTTGTTCCAAGCTATTCATTTAATCAATAGAATCTCATTTGACAAGAATTTTCTGATGACTTCTCAAATAAGATTTTTTTTATACATGACCGAGCTCAGTTTTCCATACTAGCTGAGATGCATGGAATTTACATACAGACAAAGACACCTGAGGAAATCTTTCTGCCCACTACTAACAACCGAGCATATAATAATGATAAATACTTTGCTTTCAGAAGATGCTGATTGTGCTTAGTGTCTGATAGGTTGTAACTTCTTTTGCTGGTGTCTTATTTTTAGGGGCTCAAGCGCGTAGCGCTGTAAACCCTATCGTAGAGACTTGAAAATTTGAGGGCTGGTAGTACTCACATCACCTACAATGTCACCAAGGGTCGCCCTGATCAGCCTGACGGGGGCGCTCAAAAGTATGAAATGGCTCATAACTCCTGAACCATTAGGCCTAGGCTCAAGTGTCTTATATTGTTGGAATCCTTGGCTCAAGACAGAGAAGATGCACGCCTCGGATTCACTCGTTGCCCTTTTCGGGTATTTTGGATTTTTTTGAAAAACCTACTTTTGTGAACTAGTCCTAGTTTTTTTGCCCGATCGGAACCAAACCAGTGCAGCGAGATTCTCTGGAGTCTGAATATTAGGTTATCAAAAAAAAGTTGACATTTTTTTTTACAGTCGCTAAGGGGCGCCAAAACGAAGTGGGCCGGGCCACTTTTACTAAAATGGCTATAACTCGTAAACGGAATGAGATATTATTACCAAACTCGGAACACCTGTCTATAGGCTCAATCTTTGGTCACAGTTAAAAAAATTGTGCCGATTGGCCACTAGGTGGTGCTATATATAAACGGCTATAACTACCCAACCATTAGTCTGATCGACTTGAAAATTGGCGTGAAGTGTCTTTGTCCAAGGGGCCACAACTGTCTATGTGGACATTGACGCATCTCAAAAAACATGTCTGCCGCCAGCCACTGAATTTTGAGCGGCTATCAGACAAGGTTAACAGAGGCCAATCGGAACGAAACTCACTGGGCCTGTTTGACTCACGGCCCTAGAGGCCTGTGAGAAATTAGAAAGAAATCGCCACCGGGGGGCACCTTCGCGTTTTTTACGTGCTTAAAGCATTGTGTATCACGCGACTTTTCACGCATGCCCACGACATTCGTACCACATGGTAGAACTCCTCATTCTGAGCAACTTTGCCTCTAGGCCCTGCGTTGTCCAACGAATCATTCATTAAATATTGGAGATTATTCCAAAAACCAACTTTGGCGAACTAGTCCGAGATTTTTGGCTCAACCTCGATAAAACCACTGCGGCATAATTCTCGGGACTCTCTTGGTCAATAGTTATCTTTGGCCTTTGGATAGCAATAGCAGGGTCGTTTGAGAAACAGGCATGGCCAAGTCTACCCAAAAGCCTATCGTTCCTAAATGAAAACATGACTCTAAAGAAGCATGCTACTTTTATGGAGATCGGCCCATAGGTGGCGCTACAACTGTTAAAAACCTTTAAAAAAATATATTTCCTATGGTTAATTGCCTGTATTGGCTGTAAATGGTCTTTTCCTTCTATGATTTTACTGGTTACATGATTGCTAAATAAAACATAATACTTTTTTACGCATTGCCTTAAAACGCTTGAACACCGATAATTGCTGCTTGCAGCTATATTTATGCTTATTTTTGGCTGCTAAACCACATTATCACTTTAACAGCTGACCTTGAATCCATACAATATCCTCATGTATTTATGAAACAGTCGGTTACAACTTGGACAAGTCGCATTCAAAGCTGTAATATAAACACCTGTGGACTGCACATTCAATTTTAATGTGCCAAGTTGTTGCCTGGTAACTGTAAACAGCCTACAGTCACATTATTGAACTGTTACTTGGAAGAAGAAGCTTTTATTATGACAATTAATTTTAAATTTAACTGATGAATGTTGCTAAGTATAATTATATAAAAAAATATTTTAGCAAAAAAACTGGAAATCACATGTTGGATAGAAAATTACTCTTCTGATGGAAGGAAACATATAAAAGGATTTGAACAAAACGTACTGTATCCATTTGTGGCAGCGCAATTTCTGTTTAGTCACAATTTGGACTGCAATTGTTCATCATAACTTCATTTTTCTCTCTTGTATGCCATCTTTTTGATTTGAAGCACAGACTTCCTGAGGAAATGAAATCCAAAATTCTTTCTAAGAAAGAACAGCAGCTTGAGTTAAAAAAGAAATCGCTGAGGCTGTTATTCATGGTATTCATACATTAGTGTGCTGCATCTTGTCTCCTTCCTTATTCATAATGATTTAAATATTGTATTTTCGAAAGACTTCAATTGAGAATAAAAAATACATCTGGGGTTGTCATTGATAAATAGAAAATGTTCAGACAAAAACTCCTAAGGATTCACCTCAGCTACATTTATGTAATTGTCTAGACAGGAATTGTGGGGCGAAAAATCTGCACAGGAAATATTAGATTACACCACAGATGTTACTTCACTTTAACAATCTGCGCTATAAATTATTAATAAATCTTTTTTAGTTTTATAGTTTTAAGTTTTATAAACCAGACAAAAGCATTCAAAAAGCCCTAGACTAGCATGTAATCAGATATCTGGCAAGGTAATGACTATGGATTGATAACTGCAGGATAGAAGAGGATCCCCTGGGCCTCATGCACAAAGAGATGATTCTAGAATTAGAATAGATTTCATTCACAACTGCTCCCAAGCAACTCAAATCACAAAGACTAGGGTTTGTAGGAGAAAATGTCATGGTGGAGAATGTTAAACAGATAATTCTTGCTATTTTTAAACACTAGCACATTCACATCACACATGTGGCCTAGTTTTTTATTTTCAGACACATTGATTTTACATTATGCTAAGGGGTTAAGCATGGTCTAAGGTCATGTTAGACAGGCAGACAGACCAAAATAAATACAGAAACACAAGAGCAGAACAGTCAATCTTACAATCTCACTATCTCTAACAGTTAAACTACAACAGTTTGTGTTTAAGGGTAGAGTCATGTGGTCACTTATTTTCGCGGGAAATTCGAGCATGTCGCCGTTTGTCTTTGCGTCACGTCTGTTTACATAAAGAACGAGTCCCAACTAACTAGGCTATATCGCATGTGAGGTGGATCATTTATAGCCTTTTCTCACAGCAGCTGCAATAATTAAACTTATTTGGATGGCGGATTGTATCATGACAAATTAATGTTAGAGATTAGACTGTACGGAAATTGAAATCTACAGGTAACGCTAATACACACTAAATACACATAGTGACGCAATGCTGATGTTGTTAACATTAACAATTTGAGAACAAAGTATAAGAATAATAATAATTTGCATGGTTTGACATGATCCGAGCTAAACGATCGTTAGATTTTATCACCGTTGGCAGCGCAATTTATTGTAATGCTTATTTCCCCCCTCAGTTGGTCAGAACAAAAGTGGCAGACATGTTACTTACTTGTTCAGATGACATTTTCCGGTGAAAATTCTTACTTTGGTCATACTTCAACACTACAATCTGTGATTTCGAAGTACAGTATCCACACCGGTGCGGTGACTGGCAGCAAACATTAGATTCATCCGCGCTGAGGAGTCGTGCCGAGGCACAACCCACGTAAAGATGATAATTCCGCAAATAACTGCAATTGCCGGTTTCAAACAGAGATGGCGACAAAGAGGCAAAACTTACCGACTGCAGCTTTAAAGGGAAAGTCCAATAAGAAATGAAAATTCTGTCATATACTCACCCTCATATTGTTCCAAACCTGCAATATTATTTCAAATAATGTTTCAACTGTTTTTGCCCATACAGTAAAAATCAATTAACCAACACTGAACGACATGAGGGTGAGGTAATCATGACAGAATTTACATTTTATATATAAACATACAATCAAGTGTTCAGACATCAAATTTTTTCATATACTGCATATTAAGACCATGTTATCTTAATTGCGATAACTTATAAATAGCCTATATATATCTACATACATACACACACACACACACTAACTACATCAGATTGGACAAAAAACAATCATGTTCTATTTGTTTGTAAAATTGCTGCCATGGAAAATGAGGCTGATTTTAAGTTTGATTGACAGATCAAAGGGGTCTGCTTGGGAAACCCCATGATCTACACATCTGCTCAGCAGCTTGTGAAAACAGATAGACCTTGAATGGCATCAACCATATCTTCAAAAATATCTAATTGTAGATCTTTAATCCCTCTGTCCCATAAACACAAGGCATCATGAGGTGTGTTATTAGTACTTTAAGAAGCCAGGACAGAACCAAAGTAAAGATCGTGGGATTGGGGTGTTGGTTCTGGTTGACTTTCCTGGAAACAAAAAGCTTTGAGAATGGCAGTCCTCACTGTGACTTGGAAAGAGAAAGTGATGCCTGTGTCAGATCAAAGCCCTTCTCAAAAGGAATTTCATGATCTTTGTGAGTAATCCAAGCGCTTTAGAAAAATAGGGCATGACTGCATTTTGTCTGATCTGCTTTATTCTGAAAGGAAAATTATGAGCATGTAATGTTTCAGACATACTACAAATGACTGATGTTTTTAGTTTATGAATTTTGTATTTTACACCAGAAACATAGTCTGCCTTTTTGAGAGATTTAGAAAAGATTCACTTGAGAACAGATTATGAAGTTGACTATGAAGTTGAGCAATTTTAACTCTATAGGAAGTCAGTGATATTGCACACACATACCCGTACATTTACATTCCAACAGATCTTTGCTGACAGACATTCAATATACTGTCAGTGAAATCAATAAGTCAATAGATCTCAATAAAAATCAATAGATCTTGCAGACATGTCCAATAGGTCTAGTTGTTTTTTGTCATGTAGATAATGTCAAAAGGTCTTTTAGAGTTACAATATTGGCGCACATAAAAACATATCTGAACACCAAAAAGTATCATACATCAACCTCTTCTAGTTTAGCTAAGAACAAAAAAGTGGGCTGTTCACAATCACACGTACCTGATAAAATTATGTATATTGCTGAGAGATAACTGTGAAGTCTTAACATCATTTCATACTATTATGAATGCACAGATCATACACATATTCACAGAGAGCTACATCTCTTTTTTACATCTCATCTTATTTCCGGAGTCCCTTTATAGCTCCATTTACTCACATACATAATGCATGATGTTAAACGTCCTTTGGTTAAGGAAGTATCTTTTATATTTCTTAATAATTTACTGAAAGCTATAAAACAAAGATTGGAAACTAATATACGCGAAGCCCAGTGTGAGGTGTCTCTGGTGTTGTGCAGAAATATTCAGCCTGGCTCCATATTACAATATTAGAAGAGCAAAATACACATTTCACAGCACTCATCTCTCCTTCTTTCTCTGAATCTTCTCTTAGATTCCCTGGCTACCAAAACCTCCTTTCTCTTCACACTTTGCCTCCTCAAATTTCTGACACATTGAATTTTCACACATGACTGACCATAAGACAAGCATTATAGCAGGCAGCCAAGTGAGTCCATAAGGATACATGCGAAGATTTGTTTGTATTGGCCACATAAAGCATAGTCGAGACTCGCCTGTACGTGATTCATTCAAATTGCCGGCAAGTTTACAGAAAGTCCTAGAGCTGAACTGAACATTCGCATATGAATCAGTAAGAACTGGAATGTTGAAAATGAGCAGAATGAAGGAAAACACCTTGACATCAAACACACTCATGAACAGTGTTGTGCAAGTTACTTCCAAACTGTAATACATTATAGATTACTTGTTACTGCTATTTAAAAGTAATTCTTTACCTTACAATATTACTGTCTCAGAATTGTAATGCGTTACATTACTCCTGTATTACTTTTGAGTTACTTTCACCAAAATAACTACAGAAGTAGAACTTAACATTTTAAAATGACAAAATGTACTTCAGAGCATTTTACATCCAGTAGAGGGCGATATGATGTAGCATAATGACTGTGGGCTATCCAGGCTACTAACAATATAGCTTATAATTGGCAAAGTGAAGGCTCAAGACAATGCAAGAAAGGATGACAGACAGAATCACAAACGATCCAAGTCTGTTAAAAGTATGGTAGAGGTAAAGTGATTATCTGACAAACTCGAAGTAATGCGCATACGTCCATCTCGCGAATGTACAGTCTTCTTCTGCCATCTTCACCCATTAGCCGCTTTTCCACTGTCCAGCGTGAGCACAGAGGCCGAAATCATGCCGCGTTTCCACTGTCGGCCCATTAGCCTCGCGGCCCTCCTGGAAAACCCGCCCTAAACACGCCTTCACTGGACTACGTCACACAATACAAAGTTACACCAGCGAGAGGGAGATGAATAAAAAAAATCGCTAAACAAATATATCAGAAGCTGTCATTTAGTCTTTATTTACAAACTTGGACACCACACGCGCTATTGACTGACCACGAACAGGTAATAGAACTTACTTGCGGCATTTTTCATTTGTTAAAGTCCACTTTCTAATAAAAAATTCCTGATAATTTACTCACCCCCATGTCATCCAAGATGTCCATGTCCATAGTGGACTTCAATTGGCCCCAAACGGTTGAAGGTCAAAATTACAGTTTCAGTGCAGTCTCAAGGGGCTTTAAACGATCCCAGACGAGGAATATGGGTCTTATCTAGCGAAACGATTGGTCATTTTCTTAAAAAAATGAAAATGTATACGCTTTATAGACACAAATGATCGCATCACAAGTGCTTCCTCCAGATCGCAGTCTGGTGGAAACACTTGTGATGCGATCATTTGTGTCTATATAAAGCACATACATTTTCATTTTTTTTTTAAGAAAATTACCGATCGTTTCACTAGATAAGACCCTTATTCCTCATCTGGTATCGTTTAAAGTCCTTTGAAGCTGCACTGCACAGAAGCGTCTGCCAAACAAAAACTGTAAAATTAAGGTAAAATATTCTAAATCATTCTCTGTAAAATGTAATTCTCTTTTAGTTAACAATTAGCTAGCAACAGTACACACACAAGAGCTGGGGAGTATTCCAGAAAGCAAGGTTAACTTACTGTCACATATACCCTGAACTCTCGGTTGATTAACCCTAACCTTGCTTTCTCGAGGTATGCTGTTTCCAAAAACGCATCCGGAAGCAAGTTCAGTCAACCCAGAGTATGTTCCCGGTTAACACACAAGACATTAGGCTTGTTCGAGATGCATCGGCGCTGCGCAGAGCGATCGGCGTATGACATCAAAGTACCGCGAGAGCGTTTGGAGAGCATGCGGCTCCTTATGCTTTTGAATCGCTCTTGCGGTACACTGATGTCATACGCCGATCGATCGATGCATCTCGAACAACAAAGTGACGAATCGATGATTCACCATGGAAACAGACGCTAAGAAAAAAGCGCGCCATTCTACATCCTTCTTCTTCTTTTGTTTAATGCCGATTTACACAACCTGCTTAGTGCACATCGCCACCTATTTGGTGGTTGTGTAATCATTTTTTTAATTTAATAAGTAATCTTTATTCACTGAGAATAAGAATTATATTGTTTGTTTGATGCTAATTATTTAATAAGATATCACATATGTGTTTTATTATAGAAATTATAACTGTAACTATATAACAAATTTAGTTACATTAATATAACTATAAATTATATAACACTCATCTGAATACCTCTTAAGCAAACTAACCCTGGAACATAACCTGCTCCGGAGCAGGTTATGTTCACAGAGTAAGTTGCTATGGCTACTTACATACCCTGAAAGTTACCTCTGTTTTTGGAACCGAAAGTTGAGGTTATCTGCTTACTTACTCTTAAACAAACCCAGGTATGTCACATAACCTGCTTTCTGGAGATATAACTATCACTGCATCAGCAGCTACACAGTTATTGCCTTTAAATAAAGCATCATGCAGCATAACATCAGTGTTTTTGGGCTCATCATTGACTAAAGCACACGTTTTACTCTTCAGCACAATGGTAACCTCACAAAACTCAGACAACAGAAACAGAACATTAAACACTAACAGATCTCTCTAGATCTCTGCATCTTCACTTATTACAATCCAGTATGACATTATTTCTTTCATTCAAAGCTTCTGATTAAGAATTAACTGAGGTTTAGATGTTTTTGTTTTATTGAAATAAGTTTGAAGTCACCGTTATGGAGGTAAGCATTTGCCTTAAGTAGGGCACTTGACCCTTGATTTTTTAACTTTAATTTTTCTCTGGCTGCTGTAACTGTGTGTTTCTGAAGCACATTTGCTATAGCAAAAGTTGTGAGAAGAAAAACTGATCAGATGGTGATGGTTACTTATTGATGATTCAGTCATCATGTAGGAGCCTGAATTACTGATCTCACATTGTAGTAGCCCTAGAATACTACTGCATGAAATGTTGTCTTGCTTTAATATTTTTATCGTTTTTAAGTCATTATGCAGAAATTATTTGGACAGGATCATGTAGACACACAGACATCAAGATTCAGTGTATGAACCTCAACAATGGCGACAACATTTTCAGCTCAACAGATCAACTCTGAACATCACAAAAAAAGCGCTTTTTGTTGATTGTCACCATTGTTGAGGTTCATACGCTGATTCTTGATGTTTGTGTGAGTCTAAAAGACAAAGCTGAAAACACTTTCTATATAATGAATAAAAACTCAGAATATCTTATTTTTTTATCTGATAATTTCATATCACAAGGCTGCAATATAGAAGCTGCAAAACTAACAGTTAATATACTCTGAGATCAGACTCTGGATGAGATCAGTGAATCAGATCACTACATGATGACTGAATCATCAATAAGTAATCAACTTCATCTGACCAGAATTTCTCTTGCAATTTTTGCTATAACAAATGTGCTTCAGAAACACACAGTTACAGAAGCCAGAGAGAAACTGATGCTGAAAAGTCAAGGGTCAAGAGCCCAACTAAAGCAAACACTTACCTCCATAATGGTGACTTCAAACTTTATTTCAAAACACTGCTTCATGAAGCTTCGAAGCTTTACGAATCTTTTGTTTCGAATCAGTGGTTCGGAGCGCGTATCAAACTGCCAAAGTCACGTAAACTATTGAAGTTTCGAAACACCTATGACGTAACGAAGTCTCGTTTACTGAAATCACATGATTTTGGCTCTCTGAACCACTGATTCAAAATAAAAGATTCGTAAAGCTTTGAAGCTTCATGAAGCAGTGTTTTGAAATCGCCCATCACTAGATATTGTTGAATAAAGGTGCTATTTTGTTTTTTTTTTTGGCACACAAAAAGTATTCTCGTCGCTTTATAATATTAAAGTTGAACCACTGTAGTCACATGAACTTGTACCTTTCTGGGCATTGAAAAAGGAAACGATCTTGCTGGCAATAGAGGCCTCACTGAGCCATTGGATTTTATCAAAAATATCTTAATTTGTGTTCCGAAGAAGGAAAAAGGTCTTACGAGAGTGGAACGACATGAGGGTAAGTAATTAATGACTGAATTTTCATTTTTGGGTGAACTAACCCTTTAATGTGGGCAGTCCGCTAGTGTGGGCTGCTCACAGAGAGCCCACAGTGAGCCCAAATCTGTGGACCTCACCTGGGTAAGCCCGTACTGGGCCTGTTTAGGTTTGGTGTGGGCTGGCCCTAGCCCACTGTGCCTGCAAAAAGCCAGCATGGGCCCCACAGGGGTATGTTTGCAGGGTAAGTATGCTAAACGCATTTGCCAGTATTCCATGTCTGATGGGATATGGAATGTCAGACTAAAATCAGGGGTGTTTTTAATGAGCCACATCAGCCTCTATAGGTGCTGGAAACGAGGCATAAAATTGACTTCGGATTCTATATGTTGCGTGGAATGCAGGAACGGTGCTCCAATAATAATTTTTCCTTAATTAATATAGCCGACAGGTTGTTTATCGGGAAAGGCAGGAGAGCATGAGACTAGTTATGCAGGCAATCAAACACACACAGACACACAGCTAAGCCAGTGATGCCGAACACTCTTTGGAATACATAACATAAACCGGTCCATTCCCCCTCCTAATGCACTGCTGAATTTAAAAGAGGCGTCTGTGGAATGTGGAATGAAGGGAAGGCCATGATATACTCCAATATTTTCCTTTGAAGAGTCTGTTGCCGAAATCTTTACCCAGCTGCTTATCACTGGGCTGAAAGTGAGAGTGCCTGGAGGGCACAAAGCAAACAGCCAGCAACCCTTTGAAATACTCATTACGGCAAACATTTGTTAAACATTAGTAATTATTATGGAAGTTTGATTACAATATTTAAAGCGATTATTTGAAGAATTAGTTAAATGCCTATGAGGAAGCATATAATGATTTCTAGCATTTGGCTATAAGTTGTTCTATATATTTCCTAAGAAATAATATAATTACAAAATTATGCTCTTAATTTGCATAAAGATAATTATGTATATCAGATACCAGGGCTGGACTGGGGCTAAAATTCGGCCTTGGACAAATCCAGCCCATCTGTGTGGGCACAAGTTCACCTGTGAATGTTTTGCTGGAGTAAAAAAATTACTCCAATTTAAAAAAAAAATTTTTTTTTAAATTGGAGTAAACAAAAATTATAAATAAAATAGGACAGAAACAAATAATGATAGATATACAGCTATTAACAAATTTAATTTAGCATTTTTGTCAGATGAAACGCACTTGACAGTAAAGCACTGATTTTGAGCTAGGATGCAGTAAATTTACTGCTATTAAATTCTGTCATCATTTACTCTCCCTCATGTCGTTCCAAACCTGTATGACTTTCTCTTCTGTGAAAAACAAAAGAAGATATTTTGAAGAATGTTGGTAACCAAGCCATTTTGGTGACCCTTGACTTCTATTAAAAACAGACATTTCTCAAATGATCTTCTTTTTATGTTCCACAGAAAGATATACAGGTTTGGAATCACATAAGAGCGAGTAAATGATGACATTTTGTGGTGAACTATCCCTTTAACAACAATAGCATTGAAAAGTGTTAACACCTAATTTATGCAAGACACTAATATTTATATTTCACTAGGCACTAACTGAATTAGCATTTTACTTCAATTAATATTCATTAGAACAATTAAAAAGCTCAAATATAGTAAGATCATGGTAGTCACAGGTAAAACCATGTGCCTCGATACCATGAATATGGTTTCTAAAATAAATAAATAAATAATAATCTATAGAATTTGTAATAAAGATGCTGTCACAAACACAAACTTTTATGTTAGATGCAATTAATCGCGATTAATCGATTTGATAGCACTAAGTGTAAACACATGTAGAAACTACAAAAACAGCCTCTATGAAAGTGATTTATATTCCCCAATATTTAATATAATCAATAACGGCAACATTTTTAACATTTCTGCCAAAACACCATCTGCAGAATCTCCCTCGCTTCGATGGTTGGCCCACTACTAGACCGGCACACAGCAAAGTCCTGGTGCTCCCTGTATGGCCAGTGATTGCCTCAGATACTTATATTAAGCTATAATGATTTTCAGTTCATTCTTTACAACATCTGAACACCAATCATATGATCAGTTATAAAATTAAAGACAAGTACAGTGACCCCAAAACTTAAGAAAACAAATAAAAAAAATACGAATGGTATTGAATTATAGCAACATTTATTTTAAAGCAAGATAAGACACTTTTTCAAAGTTGTGTTCAAAATTTAGTCAAAATAAGTATTTGGACACTATCTGGTTGCTCTTCAAGGACACATTAAAACCACTTGGTCAAAAGTAACTGCAAAAAAATGTGTCAGTTCGTTTTAAGAAAAGATTCAGCATCATTTGTTAGCAGATGCTTGTTGACTCATGCAGTGAAATTCAAAGATTTAAATTTTGACTTAAATATCCAAATCATTTTGGGGGGCCAGTGTAACATTATACAGTACTGGTCAAAATTTGGGGGTCATTAGATTTTTTTTAATGCTTTTTAAAGAAGGCACCATTTATTTAAATACTATTACAATTCAAGAATTATAATTCTTATTATTATCAGTGTTGAAACTGGTTGTGCTGCTTTATATTTTTGTGGAAACCATAATACATTTTTACTTTGATGAATATAAAGTTCAAAAGAACAGCATTTATTTGAAATAGATTTTTTAAACAACAATTTTGAAGTCTTTACTGTCACTTTTGATCGATATATATTGCAACCTTGCTCAAAAGTAATATTTCTTAAAAATAAATAAATAAATAAATAAATAATCCAAAAAACCAAGATGAATCTAAAGTCATCTCACACAGAACTGTAAAACATGTAGGAAGCTGTCAGTTTTCGGGCGATTACACCAGAGTGCTTTTCCTGTGATGATGTGAAGGCTGAATATGCCAATTATCCACAACACAGCATGACAGTAAGGAGCTCTCTGATGTCTGTCCAGATTTATCTGATAGAATAATCAGCTGGTATATAGTACAGAACATGTGTTCTGTACCTTCAAAGTACCACCGTCAATCACTGAAAATCCCTCCTGTATCCACATGGAACAAGAAAGAAAGGAATACAATGAAGGCATAGTTAATTTTATATAACTGAGTAAACCCTTAACATATCCTTACACTAACCCTAAAAAAGCTGCAAATTATACACATTAAACAGCAACATTGTCTATTGATTTTAAAGGCATGTACAAGCCATGACATCAAAAGACAAATAGTGCATGTCCCCAAAAATAAAGACACAAACATTTAAGCCTTATTGAGCACTTTAATAAACAGTTTTAAAAAAGCAAGTAGTAGTTAAAGTAGAAATCTGGTGGTTTGTGGTTTGAACAAGTTTATCCGTACCTCACCTTCACTTAGCATATCAAAAAAAAATACTACAAACTGATCATAAAAAATTCATTGGTACACCATTGTCTGGTTGCTTGTTCTGACATTTTAAAATGCTTCAGAATTATGGCCAACTTCACTCATAATGTGGCATAATGACCAGACTGTCCGCATGCATGTTAACTTCTAAAGGACTTATTTAGAGCAATCAAATTACTGTCATTAAACACACAATGCTTAGAAGGCATTATCAAATAATCTTGTTACAAGACTTGTTAGGCACAGTTTGGTGGCAACAACATTTAACACATATGATAGAAAGCCCGTTTTTGGTCTGGATCACCACAGGGAATAAAATTCCTGACATTGTCAAAATAGACTGAAGTTATGGCTCCTTACAAAACAAATCTCTTAAGACATAACTCTCCTGAATGACACAAACACAGCTATTCAGATGGAAAGTTCCTTCAAATGAAAAATAAATAACCCCACATTACTCAAGCAAGTATCCTCATCTATTTAGTATGCTCTCTTATTTGCCATGTGACTGTTAAGCAACTGTTTCGCAAACTAAGAGATCAGTGTGAGCAACAGTAGAACAAATTTAATTGCCTCTTGGAGGACAGCAGAGAATGAGGCTTAGTGGTTTTAGAGTCATTCCTCCTTGCCCCCCACCTCCCTTTTCTTGCTTAGTCCAGATAAACATCCACAAATAATTATGGATAAAAAAATGTCAAAGGGAAAGGATGGGGTGCTATCCTCAATCAAATTCCTCTTGGAACTCCCACTACTGTGAAGTTACAAAACAAAGTTTATTTACATTTTCACACTGTCCAGTCACAGTCCTACTTGCTTAAACATGGGTCTTATTTCCACTACCAGCTATGTCAGCAGCCGCTTTATCACCAGCACCGGCAATCCAGTGATAGCAATCATTTGTGTTCTTGTTCTGTGGTTTAACTGTGTAGCGAGTACAATAGATAATGCCTAGGACCACCATCACCACAATGAAAATGCAAAGCGGCACTAGCAATCCAACTAGCAACCAGCTGGTTCCTTGGCTCTGCTCACTGTTGTTGTCACCATCAAGTATGACCTCCTCTATTCCTCGTGACTGCTTTGGGAACAGGGTGGAAGTTTGCTGCCCTGGACCAAATGTGGTTGATTCACAGTCATACTTGTCATTATTATCATGGTCATGATCAGAAGACTCATAATCTCCAGGGAAGTCAAGAGGGTTCTTAGCAGTTTCCTGTGTCTCAGGCTTTGTTTGGGTTGAGCTGAACCAGATCCAATTCCAGGCCCCGCCTGAAGCTGTGGAGGAAGGGAGGTCTGTGGGAACCGTGGTGCTCTCATCCTCATAATAATCTGGTGTGGGTGTCGCAGTGGTTGTTGGAAAAAAGGCATTAAGAACTGGTTGTTCTGGATGAAGATTATCATCAACATTAATGACCGGTGTAGTTGTAGTTGTAGTCGGTGTAGTTGTTTCAGGTTCAACTTCAGTTGTCCAAATCAGGTCTGTCGGAACAGTCTCCACATTGGGCAACACAGTCTGCTGGTTTAGATGTATTCCCCAATCATACTCAGATGGAGGGTGCCATGGGTATACACGATCCAATGGTTCCCAAATGGGGTTACTAGTAACCAATGGGTTGGAGACAGTGGTCGTGGAAGTCTCCAGGTCCTCCCCGATGGGTCTGCAGGAATATTGGTCAGATTGAAGATTATAACCTTCTCCACAGTAGCACTCAAAGCCTCCTATATAATTGATACACATCTGTTCGCATGTTCCTTCAATTTGACATTCGTCAACATCATGACAGTGACTCTGGTCCTCTTGCAGTGGGGCAAAACCAAGATGGCAGTGGCAAATATGGGAACCCAATGTGTTTTCACAAGCATGTTCACACGGGTCATCCCCACACTCATCCACATCTTCACAGGCACCCTCTTCATCTTGACGGTATCCATCCCGGCAGCGACACTCAAAGGTTCCAGGTGCATTTACACAGATATGCTCACAGGGACTCTGTAGGCATTCGTCGACATCTACACAGCCTCGTTCATCAGGTGCCAGCATGTAGCCATCAGGACAAGCGCAGCGGTAGCCGTCCATCACAGGCAAGCACTCAAACTCACATGGAGCCCCATTGCAAGGGTCAGACGGAAAGCAGCTTACTCCATCCTCAGCCAGGAGAAAGCCCTCATTGCAATCGCAGTAGTTGTGTGAGTCATCCTCAATGCATAAGTGATGGCAACCTCCGTTGTCCTTATCGCACCAGCTTGTCTTAGTCACATCAGAGCAAAAAGGTGGATCCCTGTTCCAACCTACAGTTCCATCATCCTTCATTGTGCACAGAATTGACTGGTCATCTATAGTAGGACATGGTACAGTTGCCACTGCTCCAAATGGGACATGCGTTAAGAGGGTACTCAGCAGGTTAAAAGGGGTATTATAAAGCGTATTCCCACCACCCTCACTAGCAATAGCTTTACACATGCCTTGGAAGTTGTACCTGCACAGGTAGCCATCCACTGAAATCGAACAAGGTCCGTCCTTCCATTTTAGATTATTCCCTTGCTCAAGGGCTGCAGTGCTGTAGGGCATCGCCACACATCGTGGGGAAGAGCAAGTACTGGCCAAGTCCTCTTCTAGCCAGTTTGTGTACTGGGTGTCCTGATCTCCAGTGACCCACGAGAAGCCACGCAAGGGCCGGGTTGGAGAACATTGTCGGGGTTGTCGCTGAAGGCCAATCCAGATATTTGCCTTGCCTCTGTGGTGTGGTCTCAGTTCCACATTGGAGAAGAGCTCCTTCACCATTTCTGCTTCCTTTGGATGCCTGATGGTGGCCAGGTTCCCACCTTGTTCCTTGCAGTTCCGCCAGGCTTCCAGGAAGATCTTGCGCTGAAAGTAGACCACATAGCACCCATCCTCACTGCAGAGCGCATCCTGTTCTCTCAAGTCCAGAGTCTGCACGCCGTAGAGGCACAGTAGTGAGGACAGCAGAATAACACACAGAACCGGACAGTCCATACCTCACACCTTTCTTTTGTATTCTCTTTCCCTTTTTTTAAGTGGCTTTCAATATGTTAAAATACTCTTTAATGCCCTAGATGCCCATTTTCATTGAACTTGTATTAAACTTTTCCCTTCTCTCTTTTTCTCTCTCTCCACCTTCCTTTCTCTGTCCTGTCCAGTGGAGATCTGTGCCTAAACTGAGTCCTTACAATCTCACCCTTGACGTTCCAGCGAGAGACAGAGAGAGAGAGAGAGAGAGAGAGAGAGAGAGAGAGGGAGGGTTGGAGAGATGGAAGAATGGTAGGAGTGACTGAAGAAAAGGGGGAGAGACGAAAAAGATGTTTTTGGCACAGGCAGGACCAATGCGTGTGTGTATTTTGGGGGGATTGGGGGGAAGTGCAGCAGTCTCTGTGCCTTTTCTCTAGAATGTAACGTATGTTTCTCATAAGAGCGTGTATGGAAATGGTTTGGGACTCTGCCCCTGCACCACCCCCCGCAGCCCCATGTGTCTCTCCACCCCCACCAAACTCTGAATGCAGGATATGTTATAACAAACTCTAATGCTTATATTTTACCAATATAAAAAGCAAACAAAAACTAGAGAAATTTGCTGAAATAGTCCCATTCACATCTCTCAGCACTTCCATATTCCAGCTTTTTTCTGATCTTTCCTCATTTTCATATTGTTTTCTGATATCTTTCTGGGCATTTGGTTTCTCCTTGGTTCTATTTGAGCTGCGGGGCTGTGGATAATGTGTTATCATGCAAAGTAAAAGCTATTGTGCTCTTAAGCATTTTTTTCCAAATGTTCCCCACCTCTCTAAAACTGGCCTATAAAAACAAAAGACAGACAAATGTTAATATCCAAATAAAGTATGTAACTTCATTGTACTAAAACATTGTATTAGATGAATGAATTGTTATAGCAACTAAAAAAGGTTAAGTATTTTTTCATAATATTTTGTTGTAATGAAAAATATGCATTTATATAGGTTTCAAAATGTCTAATGGACATTGTTATGGACATATATAATGTAAATATACAATCTTCAATGAATGTAAATGTGCAAATGTACAATTTTCAGAAACCTTGATGAATGAAACAAGTTCATACCTGACTACTGAGCGTAGAAAAACTCAAATTACCTGAAGTCTGCCAGTGAAAACCCTGCAACATCAACAATCACTGTGCACCGGAACAATAATAGACCTAGTCATGCTAGAGGTTAAAGTACTCACAATCATAAGGAACAAAAGCAGATCTAGTTTTGTTAAGAAAACAGAGAGGGGGAAAAACTGAGGTGGGGTCTCCATCTGTATATGCTCGCAATGGGGATAAAGCTCTGTGTGGGGGTTACACAGGAGCAGCCTGAGGAGGAAATGGCTGGATTTCTAAAAGATCATTAAAAATTCACTCTTGTGAATGAAATACAGATGAAGCACAACCAATTATATTAGATAACTTCTTTATGTACTGAAGTGGGTATGGTGTATCAGTGTTTCTGGGAGTTTATTTACTTGTCTTTTATGGATAATGACTCATAAAACTTGACATAACCTTAAACCCAGAAATTTGTCTCCTGTTGTGGTGATCATTAAAAGCAAATATTTCACATCATAACATTTTGGAGAGGTGTCTAAAGGTTAAATGAGCTGTAATCTGTGGATTTTATTTGAGTGCACATGCACAATGATACACATCTACAATGCAAAATTCACTGTAAGTAAACAGACAAAATACTTGTGACAATCCTAGAGCTTGGACAAATCTGTTTATACACTGCAAATGTTCTACAAGAACATCTCAATCATTACCATGGAAACACTTAGTGAAAAATACAATCCTGGATCTGTGTAATAGCTACACTTTAGTACGAACCAGACAGTCTTTAGCAAAATGAAAAATGAATTAAAATCCAAGAATCAGGAGAAGAAAGCATTTCCAAGAAGCTTCTGTTACAAGATTTCAAGAACACACCAGCCTTGAAAGTCCTTATAATAGTGAGAAAAGTGCAGTTTTATTATTATTTTTTTTTTTACATATATGAAACCAACCTGAAGATTACATTTCTAGAAATGGAGTACATGATTTAAACAATTTATTTAACTCATACTTTTTTTTTTTTTTTGGCATCCTCTAAATTTACCACCACTCTATTTTCTTTTCATCTCACAGTCAGTGTTGATGTACCTTCATCTCACAACTCCATTTCCCTGGTACACTGAGGTGAAGCAAGGTCAAATCTGCAGGACAGCACAGAAGATCCTCAGGGTTTTTTTATTATTCATTTGCCTTTTTGTTTCCTGGAACAGTCCACCCACCACCTGTAAATCACATTAGCTCTTTTCCTCCCTCAAGATCCCTTGTTCTTAATATTGTTTTCAGGTCTCAAGCTGCTCCCCGCCACCCCGTCATATAATGCAGAACTGAGTACCTAATTCTTGCATGTGATAATTATATGAATCAGAGCTGTGATTAGGACTGAGAAGAGACTAATGAGCTGTTACATGTAACAGATATTCATGTCTATTATGCGCTCAGGCTGTTGGCAGTGGTCAAGTAACTTATCAGTATTGTTAGTTTCAGTTTAGGACCTCTGGAAAGTAAAAGCAGACTTATGGTGCGTTCACACCAGACGCGAATGAAGCGTTAAGCGCGAGTGATTTACATGTTAAGTCAATGCAAAGACGCGAATAGACATCCTGCGGCGCGAATTGAGCGTTTCGGGCGTTTGACGCGCGTAACGTGTGATTCACGTGAATCGTGCGAGTTGAAAAATCTGAACTTTGGCGAAAATTCGCACCGCGTTAACCAATAAGGAGCTTGCTCTAGTAGTGACGTGATTACGACGTAGCGAGAGGAGGCAGAAATCCGAAACAACAATGCAGGACAAAATCATCGTTGCTGTATGATACATCTTCATACTTTTATAGAAACAGGAATAAAAAGGATCTTGCTTGGAAGAAAGTGAATGAGGAGGATGGACAATCTGGTAAGTTGTAAAAAAACGCTCTTTACTCAATTTGAGCTATATATATACATATTGAGACTACAAGCTAGCTAAAGCCGGCAAATTGAGCTTATTTTTGGCTCTATTGAGCTCTTTTATTTTTTCGCCATATTTTACAACTACTTTCCCGCTGACGAGTTGATGTGTTTATTCAGAGGAAGTGTGCAGAAACGAGACTGGAGCCACCTGGCAGAAGCCCCTATCATGACGCGAATTCGCGTCTGTTGTGAAGTGAATTTCACTCGCGAATGAAGCGAGTAAACTCAAAATGTTCAAGCGTCCAATTACGCGCGAATAGCGCGATTTATTCACGCAAGTCGCATTAGGGTGTGTTCACACTTGGCAGGTTTGGTTCGATTAAAACAAACTCTGGTGCGATAAGTGTGAACGCTTCCATCAGAACCCTGGTGCACACCAAAGACCCCTGAAAAGTACACACATACAAGGAGCGCATTTAGCCCAGCACACAGCATTGTTTTGGATGTTCAGTAATATATATATATATATATATATATATATATATATATATATATATGACATGAGGGTAAATAATTAATACAGAATTTTAATTTTTGGGTGAACTAACCCTTTAATGTCATGGAAATAGTATACCACAAAAAAAGAAAAAACAATTATTGTTATATGTTACAATGACCTGACCAATCAACATTCCCAGCTGTGTTTGGAAACAAGAATTTTGGTGCAGGATGTGTAGTCTTATGTGTTTGACATATTTACATTTCATAATTCAGTCTTTTATGGAAAGTCCTCTCCCTGAACCACATGTCTCAAATCCAATTCAGCTGAAGCGGTCATCCCAAAGATGCGTTTCTGGGTCAGGAACTACTTCTACATACACAAGCATACAGACACACTGCATAGATCACATATATCATGTTCAAACACTGTGTCTAACGTCTGTGTTTAAGTATTACAGCATCTGGAGATCTTTTGATTCAGATGAAAGGCTGACATGATCTGAATGCTTGAACGGCAGAACAAATTTGCACAGATATAAACACTGTCCTCCTTACCAATATCAACTTGTATCTTTGGAATTATGACACCTGTATCCTTTTTTCTTAAAGTATTAGTTCACTTCTGAATGAAAATTTACTCACCCCCATGTCATCCAAGAAGTTTATGTCTTTCTTTCTTCAGTCGAAAAGAAATTAAGGTTTTTGAGGAAAACGTTCCAGGATTATTCTCCTTATAGTGGACTTCAGTGGGGTTCACCTGGTTGAAGGTCCAAATTGCAATTTCAATGCAGCTTCAAAGGGCTCTACGCAATCCCAGCCGAGGAATAAGGGTCTTGTCTATCGAAACGATCTGTCATTTTTAAAATAAAAAATAAAAATGTATATACTTTTTAACCACAAATGCTTGTCTTGCACTGCTCTGCGATGCGCCATGCATTACATTGAAAGGTCACGCGTGACGTAGGCGGAAGTACAGCAGTAGGGCGAAAACTTAATCTAATTTTCTCCTCCAACTTCAAAATCGTCCGATATCGTTGTTTTACCTTTTTTTTCTAAAGAGCATTTGGCTTAATCTTTGCACGTTCGCTTTGTAGACACAGGATCAGTATTTCCGCCTACGTCACGCATGACCTTTGTAACATGATTACGTCATGCGTACGGATCGCAGAGCTAGTGCAAGACGAGCATTTGTGGTTAAAAATTACATACATTTTTTTTTTTTTTTTTGAAAATGACCGATTGCTAGATAAGACCCTTCCTCGTCTGGGATCACATAGAGTGCTTTGAAGTTGCAATGAAACTGCAATTTGGACCTTCCACCCGGTGAACCCTACTGAAGTCCACTATATGGAGAAGAATCCTGGAATGTTTTCCACAAAAACCTTAATTTCTTTTCGACTGAAGAAAGAAAGACATCAACATCTTGGATGACATAGGGGTGAGTAAATTATAAGGAAATTTTCATTCAGAAGTGAACTAATCCTTTAATGTACTATTCAAGCCATAACATTAGTCTTACAGTGGATTCTCATCCAACAAAAAATACGTGAAACAATAATCTCTGCCAAACAATTATACTTTGTCCAAAATGCAGTTTACTCTCTTTGGGCAGGTTTCCACAGCATAGATTAAACCCTGTTGGCTTATTTTTACATACAGTAGTAAACTCTAGACCAGAACACCCTTTGTTCGGCGAACCAGTCCTTGGAGTTTAAAGCACAAAACAGGCTCTTGTTCATAGTTAAAAGACTATGAGTCTATATGAGCCCTAGTTCTAACAGAACACACACGAAGAAGCAGAGTGTCTTTGATGCAAGATGCCGTACTAAGTCTGGCCCTGGTTAAGAGAGTGAGGAGAAAGTCTGATTAACACTGGGGTGAGTGAAATGTCAGAGTATTTGTGTACCCTCCCCTACACCCCACGGGGCCAGAGCTCTTACTATCCAGAGCAGGAAAGCAGTCTCAGACTGAAACCCCTAAAACAACCCCCTCCACTCCACAAGTCCCACTGTGTAAAATAATGGCTGTATTGACTCAAGAGTCAAGAGCGGTATTCAGGTTGGAAAGCTATGAATTGTGTAAGAAGAAAACATGTTATATGATACCTAACATATTTTGGATTTATGTGTTTGTGTGTTGTTTATTCAGTGTGATCTCATCAGCATTCAGGGATTCATATGTAATGTTGTAACAGTACACTGAAACATATATGGATGTACTGACTACATCTAAAACATACAGGTATTTACTTATGCACAGCCTGAGAAATGTAAAAATCTTTATGAATACTTTATATTTGTATTACAAGTGTATTCAAATCCTTATATTCTACTATTATACAGATATTTTGAGCCTCTAGCCTCACCCTCTTCTCAACAATAAAACATATTCAGAAAAAAATGTTCAGTGACAATCATTTTTGTTACAATATACTATTATAGACATATTTAAAAAAAAAAAACTGAACATTGGTTTATGTGATGGAATCCATTAAAACATCTTTGAAACGAGAATCACAGAACAGAAAGAAACCACTATCATGTTAAATTATGCAAATATGATAAATAAATGTGATGGCATTAAACATGTTTATTTAATGCCACTGATTAAATACAGCAAAATCAACCTATTAAACCAATGAATACAATATTCTATGAATCTAAAAGGATTCATAAATATTTGTACTTCTCTAAAGTTGTTAATACACAAAATGCTGTAGTTTTAGTTGATGCTGTCAGTACTTTAATGTGGTAACTATGATTACAGATGAGATCATGCTGATTTATTTTTGGCTAGTGCTGTTGTCAGGAGAAACAAAAGATTTTATCTTGTTCCAGAAGTTCTTTCGAGTGAAAGAAGAAATGACAAAACAGAATAGCAGAATCAAATAAATCATTATCACTAAAATCATTAAAAAAGAAAAACTGACATACAGCTGTAACTTTTTAACTCCTAAAACATCATTTTAATCAATTCAGTTTATATCATCTACTCAGCTCCTCATAATGTTCTTAAATTGGTTTCTTGTGCATTTCTGTTCTTGAGGTCAGTGTTTAGTCACTAAAAGAGTGGGAAAATGGATTTTCCCATGCTATATTTCTATACATCATTACTTTTAATGAATCTAATAACAATGACCCTCACTAATGACTCGCTATATGTGACTGCACAAACACTTACGCCATTAATCCCAGTCAGAGAGGGGGTTTCCATCGCTGCATTCGAGAACAGAGCCAAAACTCTGAATCTTAATTCAGAGCAGGATGCAAACTATTTCTATAATGTGGAACAATGCCAAAGCATATTTTCAACACAATCTATCTCTCTCTCTTGATTACTCTCTTCAGAAAATGCTGCAAATCCTTCAACAACCTCTCCATAACCCTTCAGGCTTCACAACACACATCGATTACAACGTTACACACACACACACACACACACTCACTCACAAACTATCACTCAGCAGAACATGAACTTACTGTATATGGTCTGTTCAGTAGAGCAAATTCACTAAGTGTCCTGCTGACGTGTTTTGCATATTTTGGTTAAGAGGCTGTCACCCTAAATGTACTTAAACATTCATCATTCACTCAATATATCAGATAAAACAATAAATATACATGAGATCTGGTACATAAGGCCCCATTTATAAAGGGCTATATGTTTTCAGTACTTCATGGAGAGAAAAGGAATCGATTTAAACAGCAAGACAAAGCGATGGATTTCCAGCTTAAGCAAATAACTTTAAAAGCTGGACACAGGAGATTTTCTGCTCCTGAAAGGGCTTTTAAGAGTCAGATAGAGGAGAGGGACTATAAAATAAATATCAGACACTATGAACAGAGAGAACTGATAATGAGGAATGAATAAGGAAAAAAGAGAGCCACATGGAGGAACACGTCAAAAAGAGATCAGAGGATAAAGCTTTTTCTCTCTCCAGCAGACCTTTCGCCACAGACTTATACTCTATATTCCCCCTAGAAACAGCGTTCTGTAATGCAAAATTGAGCAGGTTTCTGATTTAGTCATTGGGTGTGGATGAATTCATTTTCTGGTGGGTAGCCGGCTGGTGGAACATGTAATTCACACAGAATGCATTTTCATTCACTAAAAAGAATGCTTTGTATATGTGAGGCTATTAGTGGACAATGAAAGCGATTTGCATGCATGGAAACAGACAGACCCTAAACCCAGCTTAAGGTTATGATAACAAAAGCTCACACATGCAGTACAGTACTGTTCAAAAGTTTGGGGTCAGTAAGAATTTTTTTTTTTTTTTTTTTTGGCAGCGGCTAGTTAAAAACTAGCACTAAGTGAAAATAGCTATAGAAGCTATTTAGCAAAAAGTGATATATTCTATTTACGCTAAGTGACAATAGCAGCATTTTCTTAGTGATATGCTATTTACACTAATTGAAAATAGAAATATATTCTATTTACACTATATACAAGTAGCAGTTCTTTGCAATAAGTTCAAATAGTTGTTGGATGCTATTTACTACTTATAAATAGTGGCAGATACTGTTTGTACCTCAGTACTGTTGTACATTAACAGGATGCAATAATAATATAGAGTGTAAATGATTATATTTAAAAGCCCTCCCTACACCTACCCCTAACTTTACCTGATAAATACTTTATTATTAAACACTCGTTAGGCACTTTATCTCCATTATTGAAATATTTTCTTCATTTTTATTGAAAATAAATGCCTTTCTGATCTGATATGTGATGGGAAAAGGGAGAAGAGCGAGTTCGGCGGATTCGAACTCAGGTCGAACGCATCAAAAGCTACTTCCACACAGCATACTCCCTATGGCCTACCCCACTGCAGATGTTGAATGGCATGCTTCTTTTTTTAATCTTGTGTGGCCCAACCAGACATTGGTGGGTGGAGTTAGTGTAAATAGCCTTTGTCAACAAAACAGGCTATTTACACTTTAAAGGGATTTTTTTAACCCCTTAGAATTCCTGTAAAATTTGCCAAAAATGCCTAAAAAAAAGGCATACCCAAAGTAAATTGCATGCTGTTCTTGAACCATTTGGAGTATATGCATAGTTTTGGTCTCTTTTGAAAGGTATGTGTATCACGGGCGGTACAGTGGAACACTAACAGGTTAATAAATAAATAAAGGTATTCAGCACAAAAAAAATATTAAAGGTATTCAGGATGCATTATTTTGACCAGCACAGCAGTTTTCAAAATGGATAATAATGAGAAATGTTTCTTCAGCAGCAAATCAGCATATTAGAATGATTTCTGAAGGATCATGTGACACTGAAGACTGAAGTAATTATGCTAAAAATTCATCTTTGCCATCACAGGAATAAAAATATATATTAAAATAGAAACAGTTATTTTAACTTGTAATAATACTTGACAGTGTTTTTACTGTATTTTTAATTTACCGGCATTCGGACATAGAAGATGTCGACACAAAATGACACAGAGGAGAAGATGTTGTTGAATAAAGTCATCATTTTTGTTTCGTTTTTGTGCACAAAAAGTATTCTCATCACTTCATAAAATTAAGGTTGAACTATGCAGTCATGTGGACTATTTTAACAATGTCTTTAGTACCTTCTGGACCTTGAAAGTGGTGGTTAAACTGCTGTCTATTGAGGAGTCAGAGAGCTCTCAGATTTCATCAAAATGTCTTAATTTGTGTTCTGAAGGTGAACGAAGATCTTACGGGTGTGTAACGACATGAGGGTGAGTAATTAATGACAGAAATTTCATTTTTAGGTGAACTAACCCTTTAAGCCTTGGTGAGTATAAGAGACGTCTCTTAAAAACATTTAAAAAAAATCTTACTGACCCCAAACCTTTGAACAGTAGTGTACCTTTGGATCAGCGTATTATAGAGAATTGTGGGTAAGCTCTTATGACTCTGGTCATTAAGTAACCACCTAGCAACCACCCAGAACATCCAAGTAACGACCTAATGATGCCCTATAGCAACCACCTAACAGCTGCCTAGCAACCCCCCATAACAGCCTAGTATCAGTAATGGCAGCAGATCCGGACAAGTAAGCACTACATTCACTGCATCCAAATATGCATACTTCCATACTATATAGTAGGCAAAAAAACAGTATGTGAGCCAAGTAGTATGTCCAAATTCATAGTATTCATAAAACAGTAGGCAAAAAGTACCTGGATGACCTACAACTTCTGGCGATATTCTGAAGTGTGCTTTTGATGGACACTTTACTACTACTTCATTTATTTACTACTTCATTCATACTATACAGAACATACTTTTTAATGGTCGCAAAGTAAGTTTCAGAACAAATGTAGTACCTACTATACAGTATGCGTTTCCAGATGCAGCAATTGTCTTCAGAAAATGTTCGTTACATTATTAGATTTAATCAAATTTGAAACAAAAACCAATTTATATATGTTATAAATAATTAGAACCACTTCAGATGTCCTCACATGTAGGTTTTCAACATGGTTCACAATACTAGAGGATATTTTAAAAAAATATGGCCAAAAAGTGGACTTTTCAAAAAGCGCAGCCAAACCTGTACACGTACACACAGACCACAAACATGATTGCTCTGGGGTTTTTAAACCTCATGTTTTAAAAATGACCAAAGCAATATTGTTTCATTTATGTGTTTGCTTCACCCCCCACCCCTCCCTCTCTCTCTATCTCTCTCTATCTCTCTCTCTCACACACATACACACACACAGAAAAACAGATGCTCATTTTATTCTTCTCACCCCCATCTCTTCTTCTTTAAACCTACGTCTGGCTTTCAGATCAACAGGCTCTGTGCGTCTGCAGCAGTTAACCACTCCTTATCTACAGCCCAGAAGAGAGAGAAAGTTAGTGAGAGACGTAGACAGAGAAGATATCCTTCTTTGTGACCTCTCTTCCACTGTCCTCCCTTACCGGTTCTGACTGAGATCATTTGTCTGCAATTCTCAAAAGACGGCAGATCCAAAAACGCTTATGACCATCAGAACTTGCTCATGGAAGAACAATAGATTTGTTTCTGGCTCTTGTTCAAGCCACGCATACCTTTGCTTCTCATTCTCTCGAAGGAGAAAAAGAAAGGAGAAGGAAAGGTGATGGAGTTCTTCCCTGGAATGAGACTTGTTGAATGGATTTCTATAACATGATATGTTACTGCTTGGAGACAGTGGGTGGAGGCTTTGAAAAGGAGCCACCATAAACCATATGCCTTCCTGACTTTATTTAGACAGATACGGCACGTATATGGGTTAAACCTGGTCATCGTATGGATATCCTGCATGTGCCAGATTACAGTTTATCCGATATCAGACTGGTCTGATCGCTTTCATATTGTCTCATTGTTTCTTTTTGAACTTCATGGAAACTATAGTAACACCTAAATTTGTCTCATAACATGGCCAAAAAGGTTTCGTATTCCTTTAGAGCGCATAAAAATGATCAAAGAAAAAATAACCAACCCTGACACACTTTATCAGAGTCATGCTCGCTGTGCTTACATTCAAATCTGAGTACAAATGTTGTTTTGATTTGACTGTCAGATGGTCAGCTGGCTAAACAAAACAGCTCTGGGAAAAAGGGACACGCTCCTTATTTTTCTGTCAAAAAAAAATATTTACCCTTGTGAAAATGAAGTACACTTTAGCATACTTTTAAAAAGAGTACTTATTACAGTAATAATATACTTTAAATAAATATTTTTATGACATGACAAATCAAATTTGCCTTAATCTTTTGACATATAAGAGGTCTTTGTACCATTAAAACATCCTGCAAGTTTCAGAGCTTAAAACATTCTCCTCATTATAAACAAAGCATTTATTTAATCAAGCTCCAAAAACGGCTTGTTTTGATATTGCAGGATCTGTGATGTCACATGGCAAATATATTTGCATATGACTGCCTCCAGAGCAAGACATCGACGAATAGTTCTACATCATCGCAACATAGGCCCCGCCCACTGGCGTTCACTTAACAGCTGACATTTGCCTTCACTGGATGTGAGCGTCACAAAAAGAACCCATTATAATCACTGACACTGTCTACACTAGATACAGTATACAGATGTATGTTCAGTTTCTGACATACTTCATGCATTTGAGTTTGTCGACAACAGGACAAATGGAAGAGTAAAAGAACGTTTGTTTTGATGTGTCCCGTTTAAACAGCTTGTTTCTGGCTCTGTACAGACTTTAGAAGGATCCCAGCATCGGAAACAATATGGCATCCCGGATCACATCGGAGGATTATATGTTTGTTCGGAACATTTTGTTTTGTAAGCAAAACACAGTGTAATGGAGAGTTCGCAAAGAAACTTTGGTTACACTTATTTTTCGATGGTCCACTTTAGACATTCTACCCACTACCAACCGTACCTTAAAAAGGGATCATTTCGAACAGAGGCTCAGAATGAGGGGTGAAAATAATTGTTTTTCCGTATATATGCACTACCGGTCAAAAGTTTGGAAACATTACTATTTTTTATGTTTTTGAACGAAGTCTCTTATGCTCATTAAGGCTGCATTTATTTCATAATAAATACAGAAAAAACAATAATATTGTGAAATATTATTACAATTTAAAATTATTGTTTTCTATTTTAATATACTTTAAAATATAATTTATTTCTGTGATGCAAAGCTGAATTGTCAGCATCATTACTCCAGTCTTCAGTGTCACATGATCCTTCAGAAGTTATTGTAATATGCTGATTTATTATCAATGTTGGAAACAGTTGTGCTGCTTAATATTATTTTATAACCTGTGATACTTTTTCAGGATTCTTTGATGAATAAAAAGTTAAAAAATATCAGCATTTATTTAAAATAGAAATCTTTTGTAACAATATACACTACCGTTCAAAAGTTTCTTTTTTTTGAAAGAAATTAATACTTTTACTCAGCACGGATGTGTTAAATTGATAAAAAGTGATAGTAAAGATTTATATTGTTAGAAAAGATTTATATTTTGAATAAATGCTGTTCTTTTTAACCTTTTATTCATCAATGAATCCTGAAAAAGGTATCACAGGTTCCAAAAAAATATTAAGCAACACAACCGTTTTCAACATTGATAATAACTGAGTATCAAATCAGCATATTAAAATGACTGCTGAAGGATCATGTGACACTGAAGACTGGAGTAATGATGCTGAAAATTCAGCTTTGCATCACAGAAATAAATTATATTTTAAAGTATATTAAAATAGAAAATCATCATTTTAAATTGTAATAATATTTCACAATATTATTGTTTTTTCTGTATTTATTATGAAATAAATGCAGCCTTAATGAGCATAAGAGACTTCGTTCAAAAACATTAAAAATAGTAATGTTTCCAAACTTTTGACCGGTAGTGTATATATGGTACGGCATACAAACAGAGATAAATTAACTCCTGCCTCCCCTTTTTCCCACAGCTGAAGTGACCTCTTAAACCTCTTTGCTTCATACCAAAGACCCATTTTTATCAGGCACACCCATTAGAAGCGTAGGAGCACCTCTGAAAACATGGCAGACCTCACAACAGCATTACTTTAAAGACAGTACAAACACTAAGCAAACAGGGGGAGAATGAAAGGCATAAACATCTTTCAGTGCTCTTCACAGGCCAGTGGATGAGAACTGTAAAGCCATTACAGCTGAACTGACACTGACCAGTCCACTTTGCCAGAGTGTGGGAACCAAACAGCAGAGCGGAGACAAGTAAACCGCTGTCACGTGTCAAAGCCGCAATGGCCTCCCTGGGTTCTGTTATGATTGCCTTTCTGTAATTTGCTGAAGGCTTTTAGTCAGCCACTGAGAAAGTGTTGTTGCCTGAGTTGAAACATGATTTATTTGTGTGAATGTATGTTTATTTTTAGCTTTAATTGCGTTTCGGATTTTATTCAAGCCCTTGAAATGGCAGACAACAGCTTATCTCTTCATTTAGACAATATTGTTTTAATATGTGACCTGCTCCTTTAATTTAAGTCACCTTGACACAGAAACAGAATTTCAGTTGTATACACTAAAGGAAATAAGTCTCAGCCAAAACTAAATGATTATATTTCGGCAACGGTTTAGAGTACAAATATAATAATAATATCATTTAAAAAGATGAAATTTTGTGCACAAAACACTAAGCGTGTTTCTAGGTCAAAATGATTTAAAATGATGGAGCAGGTCACATATTGTTTTAAGCCAGATCAAGGATAAATCTTTGTCAATCTAACAAAAGGAGAAAAAGAAAAAAAAAACAGCATCAGAAAATAAAAGGAAAACTGTCATACTGCATACTAGCATTAGAAAGCCGAGACTTAATCCTTAATCCTTAAATCTTTAAATGTATTTCTGGGTCAAAGTGACTGAAAATGATGGAGTAGGTCACATACTGTTTTACATCTATTCAGCAATCAAAACTAACTAACTAACTAACTACGCAATACAGCCTTTGAGACTTGCAATATCTAAATTGCTATTCTAAAAATGGCTAATTTATAAATTGGCCTATTCTATTCTATTCTTAAGATATACTTAGATACAGAATAAATGATAAAGTAAGCAAAGTAAAATATCCATTTGGTTGTGCGATCTAACAGATTGAGGATACATTTACAATGATGTACTAAAAACAGAAAAGTTTTTCCTTTGCGTTTTTCTTGCGTACAAACAACAACGTTGTCAAAACGATCCCTTCACACAGATCCTTGAAAACGACTAAAAACACTGTATTATTCATGCCAGGCCAGTAGTTGGCGATGTTAATTTGTAAAGAAACACTATTCACCTATAGACTGAACAGTAATACGCATGCAAATGACGTCACCGTTTTTGTAGTTTACACGGAGACGATAACAGTATAGTTGGCGGGTCCCGAGGCAGGCGCACATAACGGTGGCAGGTCAAGCGGCAGCTCCCCCTGCCACGCAAAGATTTTATTCCTACTGAAAACTTGCTATTAGAAACCCGTCTTCAGGACCCAAAGCAACATTGTTATGTAAATGAATGGCCAAAACATAAAAAGTTTTAATAAAAAACTGTGTAAACGGCCCCTGAGTGTTCACTTGGTGGGTGCACTGCAGTTTATTTATAAAGAGTAATTGCGTAAATTTCCACACATGCAATTTGCAAATAGGTTGGATACAGCTGAAAGAGAACCTCCATTTAAACAAAGACACTGAAAAAATGAAATGGGTAGTCATAAATAGTATTCTAGTAGAAATAATTTCATATTACATTATTGCCCCATGTATTAACTGTATTAATGTGCCACCTACTCAAATGAAATCACCACTCTCACAAAATGCTATGAAGAGGCTAATTATTCGAACAAAATCAGTGTAGTACAGGCCGGGGTGGCATTGAGAGGGCAAAGAGAGCAACTCTTGCATCACCAAATTTTTCCACAGGAGCAAAAAAAAGAGGACTGTTATGTGGCAAGAAATTAACCACATCCTTGGGGATGACAGTGATTTGGGATATGGGTTGTGAGGAAATGCCAAAGACTTTAGAAACAGCACAGTTTATAGAGGGGAAAAGCACCTTGGTCAAAGGACACTTTATTCAAGAGCCCAAAAAACAAGATTGTAGGCTGATAAATGAACTGAAAGGAGCTATTTTCTTTCAGTGGCTTTTAAAATCTCTGATTGGTGAAATGTGACTAAACATATTTGAAGTAAGACAATCATACTTTAGGTACAGCTGGAATTTAGCAGTCAGTAGAAATTGTACAGCTAAGGCCCTGTTTACACCTCGTATTAAGAAGAGTTTTGGTTTATCAGATCACAAGTGGACGACGCTAAATACAGGTGTAAACAGGTTCTAAAATGTTTTTATCTTGTCCACTTTTGACCGCTTCCAGAGGTATATAAAAACACATTTAACCAGGTTGCTTTTGTAGTGGTCGGATGCATTTAAACAGCCACAAAAGACCGCCGGCTCTCCGTCTACCTAATGCGTAAACATTATGGGAAGTGCGCTAGCTTTGTCGGCTGAAGACCCAAATTTGGAAAGATGAAAAACGTACCAAGCATGATGTTCTCTCACCATTCCTGATTTCTAACACGCACTCACCGTGTTCGGCGTGGTCTTGCTGCTATCAGAGCAGAAACTAAAGCTGCTGCTCTCCGAATGTTTTTCTGTCTCCTTTCGCGTTCATATGTAGATTGTGCGAGCTTATTTCGTCCAGATTGAAAGATTTGAAAAAGTCTGTACATTTACCCACCCATAGACCTTCCCCTCAAAGAAATCAGGACAGAAGTAGTCGAAAGAGATGGATTAAAACACCAGGTGCAAACAGAAATGGGTCTCCCTCGTCTGCTTGTGATCTGATCAACCAAAACGCATCTTAATACCAGGTGTAAACAGGGCCTAAGACAGCGCTCAAATACATGACAGAGTATGCTAATTACGGGGTCCTAAATGGATTTGCAATTTCAATATCTACATTTTTTTGCTTCTCATTAAACAGAGAATTCTACATCTATGCACACACTCAGCTTTATTCCCTCGATATACTGTAAAATCTCAAAATAACTCATGCTGAATTATATATTTTGAACATTTCTTTAAAAACCCATAGTCTACATTTGAGAACAAAACCACTTGCCAATTTCCTTCATTATGATGATTAGCAAATGTCAAGTCATTCATTAATGTGGTCCCTCTTAACGTTTATGAACATGCAGTTCATCTTAAGGAAGATCAAAGCTAAAGTCACCACCACTATCTCTCCTGAGGCTGGTTTTTCAAAGCCTCATTGAAGGTCCATTGATCCCACCATATTAGTCATAGCCTAGCGTGGTCCCTTAAGGTTCAAAGTCAAAACTTCAATTTCTTGTCAACATCTGAAGACCCCAGCGCTGTCTAATACTTCACATGAGCACTAATGGATTCTTGGTGGAGAACAAACAAAAAGAAAACACCACAGATTAAAAGTTTTTTGGGGGGTTTTAGCCTGCTACCCGGCTGCTACTCATTTCCAATTAATTCTTTGCTAGTGTGGTATGTTTTGCAGTGGTAAACACATTAAAAATGCAACACAGTGTAAACTTATCCACATCTATGGAGGGAATTTGTGTGAATGTATAAAAACCTTATCAGTGAATGTTTGCTATCCTTTTCAACGTTTAAAAACAGCAGCAGGGGCATAAATACTATTACATTTAGCTTAAAAACAAAAAAATTAAGTCATGTGAAGTTGTGGAAATTTAAACAGGTATTGAGTGTCAACCTCAGACGGCCTCTCCGAACATGAAGCACTCAAACTCTCTGAACATCCTCCCAGGTTATCAAAACTCTTCAAACAAAGCACTGAGTCTCAAGGGAAACAAATTGGGCTAAAGAACTTGTAAATCTAATTAGGACTCACAGCAGCACTCTTATATTTATCCACTATATGTCTAGACTAAAACATGCCTGATATTTCTTAGCAAACTGTGGGTATACTGTTCAACATTCCTCCAGGAATGACCCATGGTGCTCCTACATCTAGCCTCAGATAGCCCATCTCTGGACGTTTGATCTTTGTGGAACAGAGGTCCTGAGATGAGAAAACATGTCATCTTGTCACACGGAGGATGTTCTCCGAAGCAGCTGGATGTTCCTGTAGGTCAGCAGTTTAAATCTCACACAGAGAGGGCAAATGATCTCAGCTCCCACTGCGGGTGAATGGTGCTATTGTTTCAGCTGAGGTGAAACCCAATATCAGACCACTACAAAATATGCAGGTCCCTTCCTCTCTTCCACCTCCACTGTTCTTCCTCCTCTATCCCTTTATTTCTTCTTTAAATGATGCTTCTATTAGGTAAATCCTTATAGGGTATTTTCATAATCTGTCAGTTGTCTGAATGACAAGTCAGTCTTCAAAGCTTAAAAGTATATTTTTTATAACTTTATAACTGTACTTGCAGATAATACAAGATTAATGAAATAAAAGACTACTTAAAAGTGAACTTTTATGACAATGTTTAACAACTTTAGTACACTTTTAAAAAGTGCTGTTTGTGAAGTCAAATTGAACATTTTAGTTTAAAGGAACACTCCACTTTTTTGAAAATAGGCTCATTTTCCAACTCCCCTAGAGTTAAACAGTTGAGTTTTACCGTTTTCTAATCCATTCAGCCGATCTCCGGGTCTGGCGGTACCACTTTTAGCATAGCTTAGCATAGTTCATTGAATCTGATTAGACCGTTAGCATCTCGCTCAAAAATGACCAAAGAGTTTTGATATTTTTCCTATTTAAAACTTGACTCTTCTGTAGTTAAATCGTGTAATAAGACCGATGGAAAAAGAAAAGTTGCGATTTTCTAGGCTGATATGGCTAGGAACTATACTCTCATCCGGCGTAATAAACAAGGAACTTTGCTGCCGTACCATGGGTGCAGCAGGCGCAATGATATTACGCAGCGCCTGTGACCCCCTGCTTGCACAGGGAGCGTGCCTTGCAACCATGGAAACATTTGTGAGAGACGCTGCGTAATATCATTGCGCCTGCTGCACCCATGGTACGGCAGCAAAGTTCCTTGATTATTACACCGGAATGAGAGTATAGTTCCTAACCATATCAGCCTAGAAAATCGCAACTTTTCATTTTCCGTCAGTCTTAGTACACGATGTAACTACAGAAGATTCAAGTTTTAAATAGTAAAAATATCGAAACTCTTTGGTCATTTTTGAGCGAGATGCTAACGGTCTAATCAGATTCAATGAACTATGCTAAGCTATGCTAAAAGTGGTACCGCCAGACCCGGAGATTGGCTGAATGGATTCGAAAACGGTAAAACTCAACTGTTTAACTCTATGGGAGTTGGAAAATGAGCCTATTTTCAAAAAAAGTGGAGTGTTCCTTTAAAGGGGTCCTATTATGTTATTTCACTTTTTCAACTTTAGTTAGTGTGTAATGTTGCTTTTTGGGCATAAAAAAAGGTTAAGGTCCACTCCAAAGGGAGATATTTTATTTAACGAAAACCCTTTTCAAGAAATGAAAGCTTTAGCGTAGGTTCTACCAGGAAGACTCTAATGCCACGTCATTCATTCATACTCATAGGTCTGGCCAATCACTGCTTTACACCTGGAGTATATAAGCACTGAACTCTCTGTTTCACGTTCGCAGTTGATGACCCTGACGTTCCCCTCCATCCTCCCCACCACCACCAGGTTGGCCCTGTCCATCCATCGGGGGTAGGCTCCGCCCCTGCCTTCATCTTCAGGCAGGATCAGCCGAATCTGCATTCCCCCAGGATTTGGAATAAGGACTGGGCCTACGCCAAAACACTTATACAACTAAACATGAATCATTGTCGCTCACTACCATCTGTTAATACATTATGGAATAAATACCAAGCAAACGTTCACCTGCCCTCTGAGTCTTTCTGGTAGAACTACAACAAACAGCTTGTTTGGACTACAACCAGTGTTGGGTGTAACGCGTTACTAAGTAACTGTAATTAAATTACTTATCCACTGAAAAAGTAAAGTAAGGGATTACTGTTCATTTTTAGGTAATTACAGTTACTTATAATGTACTTGCGTTACATACTGTAAATTAGTTCAACAGTTCTATTTAAATCAATATTGAATTTAAAATCTAAATCTGTCGTCTAAAGGTAAAAGTGAACGCTGCCTCTTTAAAATAGTTATGTAGTGCAGTTGTGCGTGAGTTCGCAACTTAGAACCAGTCGGCTGCGTAGTCGCTGTCTGAAGATGTAGGCAGAAGCGAGTGGCTGTTTTGCAGAATGGAAATATTCCAATTACTTTTTTGACAAAGGTAGGCAAGAACATTACGGTAAAATGTAAGCTATGTCCTAGGGAGAAAAAACTGCGCGCGCTCTCTGAGAGACGGTCTTCAGTCAGTGCGCTCTCAACCAAAGCGCACACACATAGCCGCCTCTCGCGAGTGTCAAATTTTCGCGGTTTATTACACATAAAATGCCCGTCTTGGCGTATATTCGCGTTGGTTATGTGAATGTGAACAGCATGTGCAACAGCATATTGTCTCCGTCCATTAGGTCTTAGTGCAGCAGCCTTTAAAACATGCTACTGTCTACTATTGGCTGTCTGTATTATAAATGATAATCAAACAACAAAAGAAAAACTTTAATAAGGATTAATCTATATTTAATCTATACAGTTATGACTATGCAGAGCTGTTTTATATTTGATTATTCAATTTCTGTGGTATTTTTATTTAAATTATTAAAAGAGTTTCCTTTCTATTGTCTATCTGGTCAAGGTTTATAGGGATTTTAAGAAGTAATTAGTAATGAGTTGAATTACTTATTGAGTAATTAAATTACTTTTCAGACAGAGTAATTAGAAAAATATTTTAAATACAACATTGATGATGTAATTAGTAATTAGTTATTAATTACTTTTTTGAAGTAACTTACCCAACACTGACTACAACGCACTTTTTCCGGGTCTTGTGAAGTCACAATAATTTAAATAATCCCCGCCCACAGAAAATGGGGGGTGAGGCCTGGTTGAGCTGCGCTAGAGAAGAGTGTTGTCGCTATGTCAAAGAGATGCTGTTTTTTCCAAAACCCCTTTGTTTGGCCTTTCTAAGGCGGACAAACTTAGACTGGTAAAAATTTATTTTTTAAAACTGTTCCTGAATTACAACCCCAACGTTTATCTGTGCACTGCACATTTTACGGAGGACAGCTTCCAGAACCTAAGAGAATACAGTGCCAGCTTCTCCTGAAAGAGCAGTTACCACTTTGTCGGGACCAGTGGCGGCGCTAGGCCGGGGCTTGCAGGGGCTATAGCCCCACCAGAAATGTGCTTAGCACCGGCGCAGCTCCCTCAAGGATTTTCTAATGACTTTCCTGTTTTTTATTCTGTCACTTTCATTAAAAATGTCATTAAAAAACAAAAAAAAAAACTAAATAAGGGTTAATAAATGTGCACATAAACAATGGTTTTACTGGGGGAGGAGTCATTGCACGTTCAGGTACGGCGCGTTAGGAATAGCGATCGAGCGCCTCGTCAACAGCCATCATATTGGAGAGCAATGAAATATAATGCAAAAGACCGCAGACTTTAGACACATCTTGGAATAGTTCAGAAGATAACAACAGAGATATTGTCCTCTTCTCTTGGTGAGTAGCTACCCTGATCTTTTGAATATTCACTCATGTTATAAACGTCAAATAATATAGATTTTAATATAAATTCTTGCGCTTTGTTCGCCCTAGCTAGCTTAGTGGTGATGATAAAATAAAGAGAAAATGTTATTTTCCATCTAAACATATAGATTAATGCATCCCTGGCCTTTGACCGCATCTCATCTGCTTTTTCAGTTTCTCGCGCCGTGTTTTAAAACGCCATGTCAAGTTCAACTTCTGAAAACACATCACCCGACACCCTGTGCTCTTTTCCATGTTGTTTGTGTTTTAAAATCACAAGCGCGTTCTTTGATTTAGCTCACTACAGTATACATAGACGTACGTACGCCTATATGTCTATGAGACTGTAGTCGACAAGTTTTAATAAACCGTTGTTGAAAGAGCTGATAAGGTAATAATAAAGGTGTTAAGCAAAACTGATAGGCTACTGTGCTTAGTAACTGTGTACACTTTTCAATGAGACCTTGTAAAGGTATAGTTTAAGGTAAAATGGAAAATTTAAAAAGGAAAATGCAATAAATGCAGGGTATTGAAGTTAAGTTATTGATTGACATTTTTTTTTCTTAGCAGCCCCTTTGAACTGTTAATTTTAAGCATGAAAACCTATTCGAGTACGCCCTAAAAAAAGACTTTGTAAAAGGGAATAATAGGACCCCTTTAAAGCATTATGTTTTAAAAATCTTTTGTTGTGCTTTAAAGTAGTACACTTTCTTGATGTATTGACTTAAATTTGTTACAAAAGAGATGGTAGTGAGCTTAAAATGGGATGAATTTAGAGACACCACATCTCAGAAAGTTTAAACACTATAGCAGACTAAAATACTCTCAGAAAACTTGTGGCTGCATAAATTTCTCCTCTTTAAAGCACTGTTAGGCAAAAAAATATTAAAGCTAAAACAAAAATTGGGGGGAAAATTTAGCAACCGTGTCAACCTCACTAATTGACTGGTCATTTGGTTACTAACCAGTTGACTGTCCTGAATTTTTATTAATTTTGTTCCTAAAACGAGGAGTGTAAAAATAACACCACTCCATTACGGTGTGCAAACCAACTAAAATCCCTCATTTTTCTACTAGCTTGAGGCTGAATGTGTTCCCTGTTGTTTTTTGATGTTTGTTTAACTGCCAGGAATGCTCTAGGAGTTGGGATCCTTGCTAAGCTAGCGACATCTCATCAATTGCTCCAGACCTCCTGCTCTGTGTGAATAACATCATCATCAAAACAGATCAACACTTTAATGAGATATGAAATACTGGACTACCCATCAACACTGTTGATTGATTATCCTATTGAACTGTACAAATCTTCAACGTGCAGTTTATCGATTGCGTTACACAAAAGGGAGGATGACAATTACATAGAAAGAATATGGGAAAACGTTCCCCTTGTTTTTTTGAATCTCTCCCATAGAGACAGAATGTTGCTTATAAAACAGTTGGTTCTTCTGTCTGTTCTTGTCATAATTAGAGTAAAACAGAAACTGAACAAAGCCAGAACAAGCATCCTGTCATCTTTTCTGAATCCTGATTCTGTTAGATCTTTAAGCACCGCCTGACACTGAAAACTGCAAATCAGCTTCTTCGCCCTCAGTGAAATAACACTGCAGCCAATACAATTACATCTTACCTGGACGAAGGACCATGATCTGAATCTAAACCTGTCAAAACCAGGACTTGTCATTTTAAAAGACATTTCAATCATCTTATCTACAAGTACATTGCAAGTCAAGAACCTTGGTCACTACTTGCACACCATGGGTTTAGATATGCATTGTAAAACAACAAGTCAGACCTTTTCTTGCCAGGGAAGCTACTCAGATTCTGGTTCTGCAACTCATTCCTGGCTGGTCTCCTAGAATATGCAATAAAACCTCTGCAGCTCTTCTAGAATGATGCAGTCCAGCTGATATTCAGCTCGCAAGTACTCTCAAGTCACAGCTGTGCTATATTTCCTATATTTTCCTAAACTGCTTCCCTATCCCTGTTAGACAGATATATAGTCTGTTGTTTAGAACAACAGACAGACAGACAGACAGATAGAACGACCAACAGACAGACAGACAGATATAACGAGACAGACAGATAGACAGACAGATAGAACGACAAACAGATATAACGAGATACACAGACAGACAGATAGATAGATAGATAGATATATCTAGATAGAACGACAGACAGATATAACGAGAGAGACAGGTAGATAGACAGATAGATAGACAGACATAACGAGAGACAGACAGACATAACGAGAGACAGACAGATAGATAGATAGATAGATAGATAGAACGACGGACAGATAGAACGAGAGACAAATAGGTAGATAGACAGACAGACAAGTAGATAGATAGATAGACAGATAGATAGATAGATAGATAGATAGATATAATGAGAGACAGACAGACAGACAGATAGACAGATAGATAGATAGATAGATAGATAGATAGATAGACAGACAGACAGACAGACAGATAGATAGATAGATAGATAGATAGATAGATAGATAGATAGATAGATAGATAGATAGATAGATAGAGACAGACAGGTAGACAGACAGACAGACAGACAGATAGATAGATAGATAGATAGATAGATAGATAGATAGATAGATAGATAGATATAATGAGAGACAGACAGACAGACAGATAGATAGATAGATAGATAGATAGATAGATATAATGAGAGACAGACAGGTAGACAGACAGACAGACAGATAGATAGATAGATAGATAGATAGATAGATAGATAGATAGATAGATAGATATAATGAGAGACAGACAGACAGACAGACAGACAGACAGATAGATAGATAGATAGATAGATATAATGAGAGACAGACAGACAGACAGACAGACAGATAGATAGATAGATAGATAGATAGATAGATAGATGTTTCCACATTTCTTCTAACAGTGTACAAGGTATTCATGTACCCAATGTAGTTGAAAGTAGTATTCATGTAAAACTTCTTTTAAGGGTAAAACATTTTTCAGTGCACCGTGCAGGTTAAAAATACATTGATCCATTAGTATTCAAAATGCATTCCAACCCACATGATATATTGTGTTTGCAGTACACATACATCACAATCAGTCTCCCTTCAAATGAAGTGTTGATGTCAGATATTCATTACATTGTGGAATACAAAGATAAGTGATCAAGGCATCGACACAGACAATGGAAACCCGTGTGTTGTATCCTTTCTTGTCAACAACTGTCCTCACAATTTGTCGCACTGCCAGGCAAACATGCACACCGTCCAAAAACATCAGATGATTCAGATAAAACAAAACCTCTTATCCAGCGGTCTCAGATGTTGTGAATAAAAGATCATGAACAAATGAGAGAGAGAGAGAGAGAGAGAGAGGTGCCTGAAAAGACCCACGTCACACACAGACGATGGTGACATACCATTAACATGATTAAAAGCCGAAGGATAAGTAGAAGAACGTTATTCAAGCTACAATATGAAGTTAAAGATAGATGTAATGCAAAGAGTTTGATGTATGAATGATGAGTTTCCACTCGATAGATGAGGAATTTCATTCTTGGCCTGGCTTGCATTGTATATAAACAAAAATAACATGCATATGCTGGTCTCTCAATAGCCAATAACAAACTTATGGTTCATCATTTTCCAAGCACAAATGTTTCTATCATTTTTGCATACAATAATCATTCAACTTAATTATCAAAAATAATTAAAGAACATTTTATCTATATGCAAGCCAGGTCTAGTATAAAACAATGACAAAAAACTTTGAGGTCCATCATATTTAATTTAAAGGGCACCTATTATGCCCATTTTTACAAGATGTAATTTAAGTCTCAGGTGTCCCCAAAATGTGTCTGTGAAGTTTCAGCTTAAAATACCTCACAGATCATTTATAAATCCATGTTGTGAATGCCCATTTCTGACTACAGTCAAGAACAGGCTGTTTTCGTGCATGTGCCTTTAAATGCAAATGAGCTGTTGTGCCCCGCCCCCTCTCTACGATCACAGTTCCCGCCTCAATCGGATTCTCTGCCAAATATTAACAAGACATCTGCTTGGTTTTGATTATCATCTATATCGCGAACACTCTCACGGATAGCACAGTTCTTCTTTCATCATTAAAGTTTATTATTTCCACGCATTTTAAAGCTATATCAGTTTAAACATCGAATGGATCGTTTTCTGAGCGCACTTATCTGAAGCGCACACACACAGACAGCTGGCTGTCAGACATCAAGTCTCGTGAGTAACTTCTCTTTCACATTTTTTGTTTTGTTTAAACTGTCAAATACACACAAGGTTCTGTCAAAAACACAAACAGTTCACAAAAACACAGTCAGTTATGTCTGTGAACGTAAATAGCAGGCAACGTTACAGAAATCGTATTTGTATATTAGATCTGTGGCGCATTCCCTTCAAAAATAAAACTAATCCACTGCCTTCAGCGGCTCAGATGTAGGTAAATGAAGACTGTTATGTTCACTCCTACATCCAACAACAAAACATTACTTACCAGACATTGTTGTCGCTACAGCTGCTCGAGCGTGGAGAAAATGGCGGACAGCGTACAGCTCGCTGAGGGCGGAAACTATGGTAATGCAGGCCTGTCAGTCAGCGGTCGTGGGCGGGGCCTGTGGCTAATGTGACGTCACATTAGCCCCATGGCTGAAAACAGGTTGTTGGGAGACACTGCTTATGATTTATGGGGATTAAAAAAAGAGGAGTGGGTGGATTTTTATCACTATAGGGTGGTTGTGTACACACACTGCCAACACACATTTATGTCCAAACACCATGCAAAAGTGAATTTTGCATAATAGGTCCCCTTTAAAAAGGAAACATATTGTTTATTACAGTTTTGTCGTCTGTAGATAGATGTCGTCTGTAGATCTATGCTCAAGCTCTTTAAAGCATGATGGTTTCTGATTGGCTATCAATGTTTTTATCGTTCATCAGCTGGAAAAAAAAATCATTCTGAAAGTGATTCCAACAATATTGTTTCTCTGAGCCGCTATCGTTATAGTTATGGACTCTGCTATTCTTTTATATTTAAAACTATATCTTTATCGTTATAGTTATCGTCCTTGGTGTGAATGGGTCTTAAAAGCTTTCTGAAATTTCCTGGAAATATGGTTTAGAAAGGGTCAGTCTGTTCTCACGGTTTAAAAAAGTTTATTTAGCTATCTAAATGGGGACATTCTATAGACTTCTATTACTTTTTATCTAGTTATGAATACTAGCCTATAACCTAATACTAACCCACAATCTAACACTTACAGAAAACTATGTTTTGCTTTTGTATACATTTACATTTTATAATACATATATACATTCTAGAGTTATTATTGCAAATATTAAAACCATAAATGTATAATTTTTGCCATGCTAGACCACTACTATTTGAAAAAGTATCTAGTTAAAGGCTAGAAAAGCTACACTATTTTGAAAACAGCTGAGAAATGTGATTAAGTTAAAGAGTGTTGCGTTGCATATTTACTTCCCAACATAGCTAATCCTAACCCCAGAGAGTAAACAGAAAGAATATAAATGTTATTCTCATTTGCATAACATTTTTCAGTCTCTTTAATATAGATTTACTTTGTAATGCTTTCTATAGACTTCAATATAACACAATAAACAATAATCCAGATAAATTACATGCATGCTTTCAGTACAGAATTGCTCACAAAAACTCCACTGTGAAATACAGCATGACTGATACCTGAGGCAATTTTAGTAATCAAACCCTTGAAGCAGTAATCTGAGAGCTTCATGATCTTCACCTCTCAGGTAATGTCTGCCTGAATCCTACACTCAAAAAACATTTCTTTGTCTGAACTTGATTCAAATGTGGGCAGTGTTTACACACATTGGAAATGGATTTTCATCAAACTAAACTGTAGTCTCAGCCTCAGACATCACACCCACAGACTGTTGGCTGAACATCTGATGCATTTGGCACACTTAACTGGAAACACTTCAGGATTTTCAAAGTCGTCATCTGGTTGGTTGAATTCTACAGGATGTCCGGGAGACGTGTGTGTCGTGTTCTTTAATGGTCCGTCTGGAAACAAATGTTGTGACGCCAAATCCCCTTGTGGAAGAAGAAAGCCATTGTGTTTACAACTGTGACAATGAGCACTTACCAGGATCAACTAAATGCAGGATTTTCAAAAGTATGTGAAATTCGTGGCTCCATTGTTGCAGTAAACTTGCACAACGTTCTTGAATTAATAATTTATTAGATGCACGCCAGTCTGTTATTGTAGGGACATCTTTACATTTTCACGCCCCTAAACATGACACGGAACAAACGAACTGTGATTGGTTGTGTTACATGTCAGTCAAACGTCCTCTTTGGCAGTCCTTGGCAGCTGCGATACAGTCCAGACCTTCTGCCCTCAGTCTAAAGGTATGGCTACGCGAGACTAACTTAACTGTAAATTTTACTCAAATACACCTAGTGTAGTGGAAACATGCTGGAATTGAGTAAACCCAACAAAATTAGAGTTGTCTATCTAAACTAAATCTCTTCCAGGACATGAGGAGGTCAGGCTGCCTTGCCTCACTTACTCACCGCAGCTCCAGTGTGCATCCAAGACGCTGGTCTCCCATGAAGAGGCGTGATCTTCATTTAACTGACCACTTGGAATCCTTCACAGACCACCAGTGGTCTGCGGACCACAGTTAGAAGGCCACTGATGTAGTGCAAAAATAAATAGATTAAGCAATTCTACTTTTAAATGCGAAATTAATCAAACAAATGCATTAGCTCATCTAAACTAAGCACACCGAGGAAGCAGCAAAAGACTATTTTTTGAACTGCATTACTAAACTGAGTACAATGCTGAACCACAGCCAAAAACTCAAGGCTACATGGGAGGTCTGCTACATACGGAGAGAGAGAGAAACACGCACTCCGATCACCCTCTAGTTACAAATCGAGTTTCTCGGTCTCTATTCCACACTGCAGGAAGTGTTTACAGACATTCAAGCTCTTTTTTTAGCTTTAAATTCATGCAATGTGCAGGAAAACACCAGGCTGGCTTGTTAGTTTGTTTGGTTGCCAGTGGGACACTGCTTATTGCGAAGAGAATGAGCCAGTGTTGTATTCTCATTTCTTTTTCAGGGTTTTGCACCTCTAGGGCTTAAAAACAACCAACCTCTCAATGTTATGAGGGGAAAAAGACTCCTTAATGAAATACAGAAAGAACCTGGATGCTGTTAAAGTGTGGAGTTAAACTATCCTGCTAGTGCTACATTTGTTAACATTTCTTAGCCTATATTAAAGCGGACCTATAATGCCCCTTTTCACAAGATGTAATAGTCTCTGGTGTCCCCAGAATGTGTCTGTGAAGTTTCAGCTCAAAATACCCCACAGATCATTTATTATAGCTTGTCAAATTTGCCCTTATTTGGTTGTGAGCAAAAACATGCCGTTTTTGTGTGTGTCCCTTTAAATGCAAATGAGCTGCTGCTCCCTGCCTCCTTTCCAGAAGAGGGCGGAGCTTTAACAGCTCATGCTTCAGTTGCTCAACAACAACAAAGCTGGAGAATCTCACGCAGCCAAAATGACGATTGTCAGTAACGGTGTTCAGTCTTACATTGTTCAAACCGGAGTCAGACACTGATGGAGAGACTCAGGAAGAAGTTAAAACTTTTAGAATGGAAGTTACATGTCAGTCAGATGTTTCTGAATGATCAGTGGATAAATTTATGTAGTTGCTGTGGAGTTGATTCAGCTCATCGACTAGCATCGACTAGTGCCGTCATGTTGATCTTTTGTGCAAATCCAGCGTTGACTTGACCCTTGTTTGTGAAGCAGTCTGGCGTAAAATGATGGCATGGCAACAACACTCTACTACAACAACACTTCCTCTTCTCTAAAGCAGCCCAACATGGCCTCACCCCCTTTGTTGCGTGTTCTCTGGGGCGGGGTTTATGTACATTTTAGGGTTAGTGATGTCACCAACCCGGGAAGAAGCTCGTTGTAGTCCCTACCAGCCATTTGTTGTCCTTAAAAAGCAATTTCTGTAAAAGAAAATGTCTCCCTTTGCATTGAACTTTGAACGTCATAACTTTGCGGATGTTGTTTATGTTCAAACAGCAACATTACACACTAACTGAAGTTAAAAAAGAATCATAATCAAGGACCCCTTTAAATACAACAACATTTTAAATTTACTGACAATGAAACCAGACAAAAAAACAACACAAAAAAAAAAAACGAAAAACTGGGCAGTAAAGAGATGATGATGTGATTGGCTGTACCATATGACTTGCTCCAATAATTTTTAATAATGTGGAAATTTCATGGACAGAATTTGAGTTTGCTATATGGACAGTTTGGGGCGTTTATAACCCGAGGAGCACGTTGCCAGATATCCAGTGAACATTTTGATTGTGGTGAAACCACACTATGTTTCAGAGATGCAAGTATGTGAACAAGTCCAGGAAGAAAAATAAATAAAACAGTGCAAGAAATCTCACAGATTTCAGCATTAAGTCGAGGCAACAGCACAGCAGGCGAGATGCTTGCAGGATTGAGTAACAAGATCGTCAGTAGGATTAATGAGATTCTAATAAGGACACGCGTATGTGCGTCGACGGGTCCGTGAGGAGTCTGGGTGGAGCTCTTGAGGGTCTGAGCTATGACTCATCCGCCGGTCTCTGTTAACGGACACTCACAATGTCATTGGTTCCACAGATACCAATGTGTAACATAACCGGAGATAAGCTGAGGTACAATTAATTAGATCAAATTGTGTGCTCACTGGCTAGAAGGGGTCAATTCACGACGCAGAGGAAGCCAGTGAGGAAAGCAAACAAGACACTTTAGCCAGATGAGAGAATGCAGAGATAACTGAACACAGACATCTGTACATTACTAGTCAATGTGTATTAGTGTTTGGACACAGATACTTACTTTATTGGTACTATTACAATGTGGAGAGTACACAAATGGAATATGGGAATTGTGTGCCGACCAAAAATGTTAAACAATTCCAAATTATTTTACATTTGATCTTCTTCAGAGTAGCCATGCTTTGTCTACTTAGGACTTCTCTCAACCAGCTACACATGTTGCCTGCTTTTCCATCACAAACTGGTCCAGACCATCCATTAAAATTAAACAAACAAACAAAAAACATATGATAAACATCATGATTAACATTATATCATTACAAATATAAACATTTTAAATGTAATCATATATCTAACCCAGCTCAATCCATTTCCTGTCCTCTCTCCAGCACTGTATAAATAAAGCCTAAACATAAATAAAAAATTAAGGGGGGACTGAACAGTTATTTGCTCATAAAAGACAACTGTAAAATTTGGATGTGTGCTGTACATTCCCTTATACTTACATTCACTTTTTTGGTTGAATAACACTCCTTTTAATGCCGTATGTAGGTATATTAAAGTTAGTTTTCAAGTAAGAAAGCAACTTTTTTTGTCATCATATTCAAAATGTCGTGCACCAGACAGACGGACCAATAGACGGATAGACGAATAGACGGATAGATAGATAGATAAATAAAGTGGACTTTTGTTGTGTACTACTTGGTGCTGTATCAAATACATAAATCGGTCTGTAGTCCACATGTATTGATGCTTATGTGTGTTCGTGTAATGACCAACTGTTCTTTCTTAAAGCGAACTAAAAACATGAGGCCTGTAATGATGTCCAGCTATTGAGCAACATCAACAGGGTTTTGAATTTCAAGATCATTGCAACCTGCACTCAATTCAAGCACATTATGATTGACATTAAAAGTCCTTGTTTTTGTGACCGTAATTAACCAATAAGTGCCTATTTGCACTAGTGGTGAAAGTAGTGATGGTATGGAATGAAAAGGATAGATGGATGGATGGGTGAATACAAAATACTGATGATTAGGTTACAATGAGAATTTTTTTCGAAGAACAACAATTATTTCTACTGGGATTCAGTCCTACTGTGCTATTCAAATTGAGCTTCAGTGATGCATTATGCATCTGCAATTATGCTTCATTTTCCTAGCAGACTTCAGTTATCAGTAGTAATTTGGACTGTATCCGGGCATCACACTGCTCTTCATGCACACGTTGAGACTATGCAATGTTCAGTTGTCATGAAATCGCTGTTGCTCTTGAATGTGTCTGTTATAAGAGACAGGGGCATAGAAACAATCTAAAAAGGCCTTAAATACCTTATCAGCATGGTTCATGAAAATCATTTGGGTTACACAACATTCATCCAGCAGTACTTGCTGAAAGCCAGGCAAGTGGATGCTAATGTGTTCTGCTCAGTCTGAAATTCAGCATTTGCGTGTAAAATAAAATAAAATAAAATAAAATGAAAAAATAATGGGCACTTGTATCTTCTGATTGGTCTGAAATTCAGTATTTGCATGTAAAATATAATATTAAACAATGCAATACAATACAATATAAATCATCAGCATAACATGTGATGGTTATAATAAATATAATAAGCTGGTATGCCTCTGATAAGAAAGATCACATCATATTCAATACAAGAATTCACCATGAACGACTATGCCAACAAGTTTGATTTTTAAAAATTACGCTAAAAAAGAATTTGTTTTTACTTTTCTCCAGCAATGCCCATTACATGCAGTATCACCACTATACAGTATATACACTGTATTCACTTTTATAATAGTGCAGTGCTGTCATTACAATCACATGGCCTTGAACAAAAGTTTTATGGTTGGACTCCTATCACTGAGACACAATGAGGAGTCTATATCATAGCCGACCTTAATATACACATACAAACACTGAAATGTATCAATATTTCCATGCATCAAATATTCATATCCTGAAATCTAAAATATATCTCTCATCCTGTACTTCAAATGTGAAAAATGTGACCATGCCAAGTATATATCCATTTTTGTGAAATTAACTTAATGAAATGAAAATGGCATTGATCTTGCATCATTAAAGCCATCATTAAAGCAATGGCAGCAGCAGTAATGGCCTGTGATCTTGTGGTGTTTTTGGCTACACTGAATGACTTGGAAATACCACATCTAACATGAGAGTGTGTGGCAGAACCACAAATTGCAGTGATGACAGTGCAGTTCAACCATTTCCTCCCACTGCTGAGCCTTTATCCCTCCAACCACCACCAATCCATTACACTACTTATACTCAGGGGAGATGTTGTGGGACAGTCTTTGAAGTTGTATGCGGTCATATAATTTTCACACACATATATCGCGTGAAAAGATGTCGGCTTTACTTTTAGGAATTGTAATTGTAATTCTATCACATATAACTTAGTTATTAATAAAAGTAATCATACTTCACAGTGAGTAATATTATATCTAATAATACTATTATCCAAATTCTACATAAGCATAAAAACCAGATACAATGTTTTAGTATTAAATATACTAATATAGTTTTTTTTTTTTTTTTTTAGTATTTTGAATTAGCTCATTTAAGTTTTAGTGGCTTTGTTATGTGCTTTTGTAATTTTCATTATTTTTTTAAAAAAAATGTTTCTTTTTAGCTTATAATTGATATTTATTTCAGTTTTAGTAATTTTAGTACTTCAACTTAAACTGGTTTGTTTAGTTGCTGAGGCATAATTTTTTTTTTTAATATTTCAAAATATTTATATTCTAAAATATAAAAAATAAAGATACACTGTAACTTTAGGCCCTCTTAAAAAACAAAACTGCATTTGGTTGTGCTTCGGCTGTGCATGACTGTGCGAATGAATATGGTTATTCTTCTGCTCATAAAACATTCACTACTAGGCTTAAGAGATATAACCAGTTTAGATGGAAAGGATCTCAAACTGACTAGCTGAAGATGTTACTGTAGCTATACCCATTAAAGGTATAGGGTAGTCAATTTCGGACAGGCTAGCAATAGCAAGCTTTGAAAGCATAAGATCCCACCCTGCCTTCAGAGCGTCTCCAAAGCCACGCCTCCTTCAAAACACATTAACACAATGCACACAGCAGCGTCTCGTCACATAACATTACAATAATAACGAATGTAAACAACTTACAGAGCTCTAGTTGTACCACCTGAAAACTGTAATCTCGTAATTACAGTTACGACATGGCATGACCGGAGCTTAAGCTCATTGTTTTGGTTCAGGAGGAACTGTAAAAGCGGCTGCTGTTTGTTTGCGGCACACGGTGACTGTCTACAACTCTGCATAGCCTTATGGAAAGCTCTGACGACATGTGATGTCTGCACGAACAAGATGCGCGAGGTATGGAAATACATATGTTGACAGGGGGTAGGACATCATATCATTGCATTTGGACCGAGTGCAATGATTGGACGAAAATTTTTTGGTCCTGAGACTTCCACAGAGGAATATACATGTACATGTTTTAATATTTAGACCACTTCTATTATTGATTGCTATCAGGATGTGAAGAGAGTTTCAACCAGTATAACAACAAGTGTTTATAAAATAAATTGCCTACCCTACCTTTAATAGACACAGTACTTTCTTGAAAATAAATTCCATATAATTCCATATAATGTTCCAATAATGCTTTACAATGAACTCTGTTAGAGAGCTACATATGGCAATTTATCTGTTCAATAAAACACCTTACTCACCTGTTGAGTAATAAAAACACCATCTCTGCATCGCTTTTACATTTCAAATCACTCAGTTCTCAGCATCTCCGAAAAGCCAAGCCAATGTTGATTCTCATTTTATTACAAACTCTGTCGCTTTCTCTTTTTGCCAGTAGACTCTCCTCTGTTTGGATTTTTTATTATTATTATTAAACGGTAGGTTTTCTCCCCTGAGGTTGGAGATTTAGCTGCTCCATGTCAACCTTTCTCTCTTACTTTGACAACTAACCTATGCCACTCCCACACCAGTCAAAGGCTGCATCTGAAATCACATACTTCCCTACATTATAGTAGGTGAAAAACAGTATGTGACAAAATACTGTATGTCTGAATTCACAGTACTCATAAAATAGTAGGCAAAAAGTACCTGGATGACCTACTAAGATTCTGAAGTGTACATACGACTGACACTTTACTATACCATGAGGCCACAGGAGAGGATTTGTGAATCATAGTGAAGTGACGCAACTGAAACTGGTAGGTCACGTGATAATGACAGCATGGCAAATGTAGTATGTCCGGATTACATTCATACTACACACATTCATACTGTATAGAACATACATTTTTAGCGGATGCAAAGTAATTACTTATACAAAATAAGTACCTACGGATGCAGCCAAAGAAACTTTTCTCTATTTACAGATATGACGAGACACGGAATAGCGAGTGACATATGTATAAATGATTTCCCACAAAAACTCCTGCGTCAGCATCACACGCATACGTCGTGCTGCTCACGTGAACAGCGTCGGCCAATACCGAGCCAGCGTTCTGACGTAGAACAGGGAAGCACTGCACTGTGTCTACAATGTCAACAGCATAGGAGACAGACAGGGAAGAGAAGAAATTGTTGAATAAAGTCGTTATTTTTGTTTGTTTTTTGCACACAAAAAGTATTCTCGTCGCTTTATAAAATGAAGGTTGAACCATGTAGTCACGTGGACTATTTTAACAATGTCTTTAGTACCTTTCTGGGCCTTGAAAGTGGTAATTGAATTGCTGTCTATGGAGGGGTCAGAGAGCTCTCGGATTTTATCAAAAATATCTTAATTTGTGTTCCGAAGATGAACGAAGGTCTTACGGGAGTGGAACGACGTACAGTAATTTTTGGGTGAACTAACCCTTTAAGCCTTGTCTGTGGGTTTTTTATACTTTAATGGGCCTACTTAGGGTTTGGGGTTTGGTAAAATCCTTAACCCTATGATTTGCAATACTGATGCTTGTCTTAACAAGAACCACAAAAAAACACAAAAGAAGCAGACAGATACACAACTACATATATATAAAGAATTATTTCCTAAAAAAGGCAAGAGCAGTGGTCCCTTAACTAAATATTCTTTATCATAATGTCTGGTGTCTTTGTTCTGGTGGGGTAACTCATGAGTGGGCTGCACTACAGGGGTTCTGGGAGAAAAGCCAGCCTTGATTTTGGTGTCCAGATTGGGACTGTTTACCATGCAGTCCCCATGAGGAGGCTGGTTGACTGGTTCCTCTCATCCCCTCTAGCCATTCTCTTCTCAGTAATGCTTACAATCTGGAAAGCCACCACCACCATCATTTGATTTCTCCGCTCTTTTGTGTGGGAGAGTGTTGTTCCCACACTGCACGATACGTTTGTGGAGACAGGCCATATTGGTTGGAGCCATGTTGCCTACATGATAAGGGTCACTCTGGGGGACTTCCTGTTTAAGGTCTGACTGTTTGCAGAGCGTTACTATATTTTCAAACACGTACATATGGAAACTGTTAGCCAAAAATAACAAGGGAAAGTAAGTGGTAAGAATAAGAATGGCCCTTGTGCGCTCAAACCGTCATCCAAAATAATCTCATTAACACATTTTATTTATAGTTCAAACTAATGTGAGATTTCAGAAATGTCTGGGCAGATACTCAAACTTCTGTGGATCAAAATAAGAGGCTGGCAGGGGGTGGGAATATCTTAGTGTGAATAAACAAAATATATATCAACTTTGAATAATTTAAAATATGTGAAGTAGTGCTTGCCATGTGCAAAATTCACCACTACAGTGCTATGGTGTTTTGGGTCTTGTTATGCAGTTACTAAGGTGTTCTGAGTAGCTGATAATAAGTTGCTAAATGCTGTTGCGATGGCATTAGTACTGTAGGTGGCTGCTTACTGGCAAAAGAGATAAAAATTCTGTGAAATTTATGTGAAATTCTGGTCTCTGAATTTGGTTTGGGTTCCTCATTAAATGTAAATCAATAGGATTCTAGTCACACAACTTGAGGTATTTTTTATGTTTGGTGCAAACAGTGCAAGTTGCATGTCAACTTTTAATACTTTGGTTATAAAGTTTTTCAAATATGAGCGAGAGCAAAAATTCAGCACTGATGAATCATAAAAGCAAATAAGAGACGTCCTCTACAATATTTGGAGCTCAATGACGCAGTAATGAGTTCTAGAGATAAAATTAAATAATTCCTGAGGAAGATGATACTAAACTGAAAAGAAATCACACCACTCTGAGTTAAACTTAATGAAACAGAGAATGATGAAAATACACTTTTAACTGAATTTGTCTTTGAATTCAATTTTTTTTAAAAAAATTAAAGGTCTCAATGTGTTCCTTACCAACATTTTCTCACATACGTTTGAGAGCACAGATCCTTATTTAACCAAAAAATATAAATTAATATAAATATAAATGCTTGCAGTGCAAGGGGTCCAAAAATTGAGACCAGATTAAAAATTAATTCAGAATCTTATTTAAATCATAACACACACATACATATATATATGTGTGTGTGTGTGTGTGTGTGTGTGAGACCCTGGACCACAAAACCAGTCATAAGGGTCATTTTTTTTTAAATTGACTTTATACATCATCTGATTTATACATCATCTGAAAGCTCAATAAATAAGCTTTTTGGTTTGTTAGGATAGGACAATATTTGGCCGAGACACAACTATTTGAAAATCTGGAATCTGAGGGTGCAAAAAAATCAAAATATTGAGAAAATCGCCTTTGAAGTTGTCCAAATGAAGTCTTTAGCAATGCATATCCACTCACAAAAATAAATTTTTGATATATTTACAGTAGGAAATTTACAAAATATCTTCATGGAACATAAGTTTGACCTATACAATGTATTGTTGGCTATTGCTACAAATATACCCGTGCAACTTATGACTAGTTTTGTGGTCAATATATAAATATATATAGATATAGACAGATAGATAGATATATAGATAGATAGATAGATAGAGAGAGAGAGAGAGAGACAAAAATAAAATTAATTTTCAAAATATTTAAAAATAGTCTCTAAAAACTTTTCACAAATAGTTATGATGATACAATTCATTATATAAGCTAAACTAGTGTTGGGTGTAACATTACTAAGTAATTAATTACTTTAATTTAATTACCTTTCCCTTGAAAAAGTAAAGTAAGGGATTATGCTTAATTTTTCTGTAATATAATATTATTTATTTGAAAGAATAAAAGAGCAGTTTTACGTCTATCCTTGTATTGTTCAACTGGTCGAGGTTGATAGTGGATTTAGAAAGTAATTAGTAAGTAAAGCAATACTTTTTAGAGAGTAATTAGTAAAATAATCCAATTACACTGTTGAAGATGTGGTAAGTAGCTAGTAATTAATTACTTTTTTAGAGTAACTTACTCAACACTGGGCTAAACTACCACTGAAAAGTTTGGGTTCAGTAAGATTAATACATTTATTCAGCAAGGACACATTAAATGTGACAGGAATTACATGGTTAAAAAACACATGGTTAAAAAACAATTATATTTCAAATTCATGGTCTCCAAGAAAATATTGAGCAGCGCAACTGTTTTCAACAGTCATAATAATAAGAAATGTTTCTTAAGCATCAAATCAGCATATTAGAATGATTTCTGAAGGATCATGTGACTCTGAAGACTGGAGTAATGATGCTGAAAATTCAGCTTTGACATCACATTAGAAATCAGTTGTTTTAAACTGCAATAATATTTCACAATATTACTGTTTTACTGTATTTTTGATCAAATAAATGCAGCCTTGGTGAGCAAAACTTTTGAATGGTAGTGTATAAACATTTATACCAGTGGACTTGAGTGGACTTTTGACCCCACTGTACACCATTTCATATTCATATATACAAATAAATCGACACCATAACCTCAAAGTTATATATTTCCAGAAGAACCAGGAGAACGACATCACATGCACGTATAAGAATGAGTCATGGGTAATGAGAACTGAAGATGTTCCTGGTCAGAGCGTCCCGCACAATCTCTTCTCACGCTCTCCTCAGCCTCCCAAAAATACTGCAGGAAGCAGAGGGGTCACACTGGAGGTCAGGGGAGGAGGGCGGTGAGGGCAACACTGTGTATGCTTACAGATGCATGTGTGTGTGTTTAATATGTGTGTGAGAGGGCTTCATTTTCTCACTGTGTATTATTTTTAGTGCTTCCGCTTACAGACTGAGAATCAAAAACAACAACACTCTTCTACCTTCCATACGATGACAGATCAAACTACTTATATGAACAACCAGATCAATAGATCACATTCACATTTAAAATTATACTGTAAAAAAAATTTTACGGTATTTTTCTGTAATTTTAAATGATGTTTAAAACAATGTAAAATTACAAACAATATCTGTAAATTAACAACTTGACTGTTATTTTAAGGATTATATCATTAATGACAAATTACAGTAATTCTCATTTTTTATACGTGAAAATTACCGTATTATTTATACAGTATTTTTCTGTTTTCTTAAATTACATACAAATACATGTAAAATTACAAACATTATCTGTAAATTTACAACTTGACTGTTATTTTAAGGATTATTTAATTAATGACAAATTACAGTAATTCTCATTTTTTAATACAGGAAAATTACTGTATTATTTATACAGTATTTTTCTGTTTTCTTAAATTACATACAAATTCATGTAAAATTACAAACAATATCTGTAAATTAACAACTTGACTATTATTTTAAGGATTATTTCAGTAATGAAAAATTACAGTAATTCTCCTTTTTTAACAGGAAAATTACTGTATTATTTTTATAGTATTTTTTTCTGTTATCTTAAATTACATACAAATTCATGTAAAATTACATGAATAACCATAATCTGTAATTAAACATGTAGCTCATTATATGAAAGGGTGATGTCCATACTAACAATTTAACATTCTTCTTTGTCATTTTAAAGTAAATCTTACTGGTTTTATATTTAGCTGTATTTTTAAACTCTGTAATTCTGGATACAAAGCAAATATAGCAAAGTAAATATCAAACAATGCATAGTCTGTTTTTAAAGTGTACAAAGCTGCTCTGCTCTCCAGGTTTAAACTGTCAGGCCTTTGTCCACACACCAGTTGATCTAAATTTTGAATAGAGGTGAGAAAAACATGCATATTCTTTACAAGCTCAAAATCCCACAAAACCACCCATCAACTTTCACAAACACACTCATGGCATACTGCCATTTTAAAGTATTGGTTAATACATTATCTGATCAGAATTTGTTATTTGGAGTATGTGAGAGAAACCCTATACTGAGACATTTAAAACTAGAAAAAGCAGAACATGGAGAAAATGGTCAGAAAGAACTGGAATGCATCCCAGCATGCAATGTGTGGAAAACACACATACAATGGAAAATTTATAATCCTCAGTTTGTCAGATGTGCATATCTGTATTAAGGAAACACTTTGCTGTGAGGTGACAGTATTAACCACTGACTCATCATGCTGCTGCACGCATACAGTGTTGAAATGAATGACAATACGTTCATTATCGAAGTTCTCAATTATTGTTGAATTAGTTAGACAGCATTTCAACATTTTCAGTTTACATGGTCCCATACCACAATGGAATAACCCTGGACCAACAGGTTGTGTAGCACTGTGCAATAAAGGGGCAAATAGTCTACAGAAAATGTCATAGTTGTGCACAGCTGCATTTAGGAATAAGGTTCTAAAGCAGGGATTTGTTAAAATGCAAAAGGGTCATTATTGGTCATGTGAATGTAACTGTAAGTCACAAATATAGACAAACATGAACACACACTCTTCCCCTAACCCTAACCCTAAATTCATAAATGATAGGTGAATAGTGAATAGCACAGAAGCACCTAATTCTGGTTGTAAGGATATGTGAAAACACCATTTGACCAATTACTTAAATGTACCAGCCTACAAATAAAAAATAAATATACACCTTTGCATTTAATACTGTAAATGATACTGTGCCCTTATGTGTGACAGTGTGAGGAAATGTGTTTGAACGTAGGCAAACTCTGCACCAAGGCACTACTCTGGTTCAAACTTGCCTTCTTGAGTTTAAAGGGATAGTTCACCCAAAAATGAAAATTCTGTCATTAATTACTCACCCTCATGTCGTTCCACACCCGTAAGACCTTCGTTCATCTTCGGAACACAAATTAAGATATTTTTGATGAAATCCGAGGGTATCTGATCCACACATAGGCAGCAACATTATTGCACCTTTTGACGTCCAGAAAGGTAGTTAAAAACATGGTTAAAAAAGTCAAAATAGTCGTGACTACAGTGGTTCAACCTTAATGTTATGAACCGATGAGAATACTTATGTGCGCAAAAACCAAACTGTTACATACAGAAGGGAGCGGAGACACAGGTAAGTGCAAAGCAGGGTTTTATTTAGGTCAACAGAGCGTGCTGGAGTGATGCAGGTGAGTGTAGACAAGATGATACGTGGCTTGGTGATCGTGCTGGCTTCTGATGCTGGTTGTTGTTGTTGCAGGTTACGTGGATGCAGACGAACGTGGAGCAGACGAGGCACACTGAACTCACAGGGAACACGGAGACACAAGGAGTCACGGAGAACACAGGAGACAGGTAAGTAGATCGCAGTTGGAGTCCTGAAGGTAAGCATAGCATGTAGGTATGCGTTAACGAGACCGGACGATGTGAGTGTGTTCAGTGTGCTCTTTTATGTGGCAGTGGTGATGAGTGTTGATGCGTGACAGGTGTGGCTGATCAGTACTCAGGAGAGGGAGTGCGCTGTGATTGGGTGACTGTGGAGCCTGGCGTGTCTGTGACATTACCCCCCCCTCCACGGTCCGCTCCTGAGGACCGTGGACCCCGACGTCGTGGTGGTCGCCCCCTGCCACGAGGAGCTGGTCTGCTTGGATGACTGGAATGGAATTCGTCGAGAAGGTTAGGGTCAAGGATATCATTTCTGGGTACCCATGAGCGTTCTTCGGGGCCATATCCTTCCCAGTCCACGAGATATTCTAGGAAACCACCACGGCGCCGGGAGTCCAAGATGTCTTTGACCCGGTATGCCACTCCGTCTTCCACGATGAGTGGAGGAGGGGGTTCCTCGAGATCGCCAGGCTCTGTGGAGGGAAGAACAGAGGGGTGATGAGGCTTTAGAAGTGAGACATGGAAAACTGGGTGAATGCGGTACTCAGGGGGGAGTTGCAGGTGATAGGTGACTGGGTTGATTTGCCGGAGGATGGTGAAGGGGCCAACGAAGCGGGGACTCAATTTCTTACACGGCAGGTGCATCTTGATGTCCCGGGTTGACAGCCAAACCTTCTGTCCTGGTTGGTACTGGGGTGCGTGGGAACGTCGAAGGTCAGCTGTCAACCTGCGCCTGCGTAGGGCCCGTTGGAGCTGTAGATGGGCTGAGTCCCAGACCCTCTCGCTCTCCCGGAACCAGTAATCCACCGCCGGGACATCTGATGGTTCCCCATCCCAGGGGAACAGTGGGGGCTGATAGCCGAGTACGCATTGGAAAGGTGTCAGACCAGTGGTAGGTTGCCGGAGAGAGTTCTGGGCGTACTCGGCCCAGCCCAGGAACTGGTTCCAGGAGTCCTGGTGGCCGTGACAGAAGGTACGGAGGAAACGGCCTATCTCCTGAATCTTCCTCTCCGTCTGCCCGTTCGTCTGCGGATGGTATCCAGAAGACAGGCTGATGGCCACACCTAGGAGTTTAAAGAAGGCCTTCCAGACCCGGGACGTGAACTGGGATCCACGGTCGGACACTATGTCTTCGGGCAATCCATAGTAGCGGAATACATGGTTGAATAACAGTTCGGCGGTTTCCATGGCTGTGGGGAGTCCAGGTAGGGGAAGTAACCGACAGGACTTGGAGAAATGATCGACTATCACGAGCACACAGGTGCATCCTTCGGAGACTGGGAGGTCGGTTATGAAGTCGACTCCTAGGTGTGACCACGGACGTGTTGGAACGGGCAGAGGTTGTAGTTTGCCGGAGGGAAGATGGCGTGGGCTCTTGGAGATGGCACATTCCCTGCACCCCTGCACGTACCTCCTGACGTCAGATCTCATGTTGGGCCACCAGAAACGCTGTTTCAACAGCGAGAGGGTCTCGTTGACCCCTGGGTGGCCAGTGCCCAGTGAAGTATGTGAGGAGTGGATTAGGGGGAGTGCGTCGTGCTCGTGGGACATACTTCAATCCGGTGGGGCAACCCGGCGGGGTGTTGGTGGAGGCACTGGGCTCGGGGAGCGTTTCCTCTGACCAGGAGATGGGATTAACAAAGAGCTTCTCGGGGAGTATGGGCTCTGGATCTTCAGTTCCTTCTTCAAGGTTATATAGACGAGACAGTGCGTCTGCTTTCACGTTCTTGGGACCAGGGAGATAAGAGATCTTGAAGTCAAAGCGGGTGAAAAACAGAGCCCATCTCGCTTGGCGGGGGTTCAACCTCTTGGCATCCCGTAGATACCCCAGGTTCTTATGGTCGGTTAGAACCAGGAATGGATGTTTTGCTCCCTCAAGCCAATGCCTCCACTCCTCCAAGGCGAGCTTGATGGCAAGAAGCTCACGGTTGCCGATGTCATAGTTGACCTCCGCCGGGTTGAGTTTCCGGGAGAAGAAAGCACATGGGTGAAGTTTCTTTGGATTCCCCTGCTGCTGGGACAGTACCGCTCCCACTCCGGTGGTGGAGGCGTCTACCTCCACGACGAAGGGGAGATCAGGATCGGGGTGCGCCAGGAGGGGAGCGGTAGTGAATGCTGTCTTCAGGTGTTCAAAGGCTTGCGTGGCTGCTGGCGTCCAGGACAGAGACTTGGGCTTATGGCGGAGGAGGTTGGTGAGTGGACTGGTGATGGAACTGTAGTTCAGGATGAATCGACGATAGAAATTAGCAAATCCTAGGAAACGTTGGAGTTCTTTTACGGAGGTGGGAGTGGGCCAGTCTTTGACAGCAGTGACCTTCCTCTCGTCCATGCGGACGCCACTGCGGTCGATGTTATAACCCAGAAACTGCACTGAGGGTTGATGGAAAGTGCATTTCTCGGCTTTCAGATAGAGCTGGTGTTCCCTCAGGCGTTGGAGGACCTCCGCAACGTGTTGGCGATGTTCGGCCAGGCTCCGGGAGTAAATCAGGATATCGTCAATGTAGACCAGGACGGATCTGTGCAGGAACTCCCGGAGCACCTCATGCATGAAATCTTGAAATACGGAGGGGGCGTTGACCAGTCCATACGGCATAACGAGATATTCGTAGTGGCCTGTAGGTGTTACGAACGCGGTCTTCCACTCGTCCCCCTCACGTATTCTGATGAGGTTATACGCGCTGCAGAGGTCCAACTTGGTGAACACAGTGGCGCCGCGCAGATGTTCCAGGGCTGATGGGACGAGAGGAAGGGGATAACGGAACTTTACCGTGATTTGGTTGAGTGCTCTGTAATCGATGCAGGGCCGCAAGCCTCCGTCCTTCTTAGCCACGAAGAAAAAGCTGGAAGCAGCAGGGGAAGTGGACGGTCGGATGTAGCCTTGGTCACCCCACTTCAGGATCTCTCCTGTCCTCCAGGAGATGGTGGGGTTGTGCTGCTCTAGCCACGGGCGCCCCAGAATCACGTCAGCCGTTGAGTTCTCCAGAACCAGCAATTGAATTTCCTCTTTATGGAGAATTCCGACTTGGAGATGGAGGGGTCCCACGCTGTAGCGTACTTGCCGTAGAGGTTTTCCAGTTACCGCGTGGATCTGGTAAATCTTCGGCGTTGGGGCGGTTTTGAGTTTGAGCTGGCGGCAGAGGGATCCGGAGATGAAGTTGCCAGCTGACCCAGAATCGAGGAGCGCACTGACTGGAAGACAGAATTCGGCAGCAGTAAGTGTTACAACAATTGTGAGTGGTTTCATTTTGTTTAGCGTAGGCAAAATAACACTCACCATGGGCCGAACTGGACGGGTGGGGCATTCAGCGATGTAATGCCCAGCACGGCCGCAGTAGAGACACAGATTCTGGGTCAGCCTCCTCTGCCGCTCAGTAGACGTGAGGCGAGAATTTTCGAGCTGCATAGGATCATTGGCTGGTTCTGGGAGGCTGACGGATTCGGGCTGGCGGAGGTTCGTGGGAAATAACGGCTGGTTCTGGTGCTCTTCGAGGCACAGCTGCATACGAGTGGCGAATCTGATGGAGAGTTGAATGAATTTTTCGAGCCCGATGGAATCCTCGTATGCAGCGAGATGCAACCGCACACGGGGCTCGAGACCCTGACGATACAGGGTGAGGAGGGCTCGTTCATTCCAGCCACTTGCAGCAGCGAGGGTACGAAACTGGAGGGCATAATCAGACACAGTTAGTGATCCTTGTTTTAAATTACATAATCTCTCACCAATGGTTGAATCTCCCGCGGGCGTTCCGAAAACTTCCTTGAAGTGTGTAATAAAGCTGGACAGGGAAAGAACGACAGGGTTTTCTTGATTCCAGAGAGGTTCAGCCCAGCGCAGTGCTTTACCATGCAGTTGAGAGATTATGAAAGCCACTTTCGCTTTATCGTCTGGATACAAGTGCGGTTGCATCTCCAGAACCAGCGTACACTGCAAAAGGAATCCGTTGCAGTCCTCCGCCAGGCCAGAGAAGGGCGCCGGTTTAGCCATGGGACTGGCGACGGCTGGTGGTGAAGGAGATGCCGCAGTGAGCGTGCGGTGAAGTGCATCAACCAGGTCTTGAATGGGGTCCGAGGTGCTCATGTTGACGTGACGGTTGTGGTCCGGTCTTCTGTTACATACAGAAGGGAGCGGAGACACAGGTAAGTGCAAAGCAGGGTTTTATTTAGGTCAACAGAGCGTGCTGGAGTGATGCAGGTGAGTGTAGACAAGATGATACGTGGCTTGGTGATCGTGCTGGCTTCTGATGCTGGTTGTTGTTGTTGCAGGTTACGTGGATGCAGACGAACGTGGAGCAGACGAGGCACACTGAACTCACAGGGAACACGGAGACACAAGGAGTCACGGAGAACACAGGAGACAGGTAAGTAGATCGCAGTTGGAGTCCTGAAGGTAAGCATAGCATGTAGGTATGCGTTAACGAGACCGGACGATGTGAGTGTGTTCAGTGTGCTCTTTTATGTGGCAGTGGTGATGAGTGTTGATGCGTGACAGGTGTGGCTGATCAGTACTCAGGAGAGGGAGTGCGCTGTGATTGGGTGACTGTGGAGCCTGGCGTGTCTGTGACACAAACAAAAATAACGACTTTATTCAACAATTTGAACCGTTGTCAAACCTAGTGAACTCAGTGCAGGCTTCTTTCTTAACGTCAAAATTCCAGCCAATACTGAGTTGGTGTTAAGGTTGAAACACTGTAGTCACGTTGACTTTTTTAACCATGTTTTCAACTACCTTTCTGGACGTCAAAAGGTGCAATGACGTTGTTGCCTATGTGTGGATCAGATACCCTCAGATTTCATCAGAAATATCTTAATTTGTGTTCCAAAGATGAACGAAGGTACATTTCCTGAAGAAAATGTGAATGGTGCTTGCAGTGGCAAAACTCGGCACTCGGTTGCTAGGGTGTTTCTAGGCAATTGCTAAGGTGTTCTGGGTGGTTGCTAGGCGGTTGCTAAGGTACTTGGGGTGGTTGCTAAGGTGTTGCTAGGTGGTTCTGGGTGGTTGCTAGGCGGTTGCTAATTAATGACAGAAATTTCATTTTTGGGTGAACTAACCCTTTATTTACTCACGCTCATGTTGTTCCAAACCCGTAAGGTTTTCATTCATTTTGGAACTGAAGATCTTTTTGATGAAATCTGAGAGATTTCTGTCCCTCCATAAAAAGCAATGCAACTGATACTTTATTTGATGAACAGACTGAATTTAGGCTTTTATTCACATTTAATCATTCACCAACTCACACATCAGTTGTGGTAAACAGAAGCTCAAGCATGTTCGCTATCAGTTTCGGTTGAGCATCTGTTCGATGATCAGTGTTTATATGTGAGTAAAGGCCTGAATTAAAGGGTTAGTTCACCCAAAAATGAAAATTCTATCATTAATTACTCACCCTCATGTCGTTCCACTCCCGTAAGACCTTCATTCATCTTCGGAACACAAATGAAGATCTCTTTGATGAAATCCGAGAGCTCTCTTAACCATCCATAAGCAGCAACAGAATTGCAACTTTCAAGGTCCAGAAAGGAACTAAAGATATCGTTAAAATAGTCAACGTGACTACAGTGGTTCAACCTTGATGTTATGAAGTGATGAGAATAATTTTTGTGCGCAAAAATGAACAAAAATAATGACTTTATTCAACATTCTTTTCTCTTCCATGCTGGCTCACTACTGGCCGGCTCCAGCATCACACGCATGTGTCGTGAAGCTCACGTGAACAGAGTCGGCCAATATTGAGCCAACAGTCTGATGTAGAACTCAGAAGTGCTGCTTGTGTTTACAACGTGAATAGTGTAGTAGAATGATGTGGAAGAGAAGAGATGGTTGAATAAGGTCTTTATTTTTGTTTGTTTTTGCACACAAAAAGTATTCTCGTCGCTTCATAATATTAAGGTTGAACCACTGTAGTCACGTTGACTATTTTAATGATGTGTTTAGTTCCTTTCTGGGCTTTGAAAGTGGTCGTTGTGTTGCTGTCTATGGAGGGATCAGAAATCTCTCGGATTTCATCAAAAAAATCTTAATTTGTGTTCTGAAGATGACTGAAGGTCTTATGGGTTAGGAATGACATGAGGGTAAGTAATTAATGACAGAACTTTCTTTTTTGGGTGAAATAACCCTTTAAATCTGTTCATCATATAAAGCGATCGGCTCTCTTTTCAGAAAACTAAACGGCTCAATTCATATTAGTTTTACAATCTCTTTATGCACTTTTTAAGCATCAAGGTTTCAGTTGCGTAGCTGTTTATGGAGGGACAGAAATCTCTAGGATTTCATCAAAAATATCTTCATTTGTGTTCTGATGAACGAAGGCCTTACGGATTTGGAATGACATGAGGGTGAGAAATAAATGACAGAATTTTCATTTTTGGGTGAACTATCCCTTTTAAAGCATAGCTCACACAAAATGAAAACTCCTTCATTTTCTGACCCTCATGTCTTTTCAAACTTGTATGACTTACTTTCTTCTGTGAAAGAATGTTGGTAACCAAACAACATTGGACCAAAATTTATGGACAAAAATCACCAAGACATTTCTCAAAATATCTTTTGTGTTCCACAGAAGAAAGTCACTTACAGGTTGGAAAAGACATGAGTAAATAATGACAGAATTTTCATCGTATGGAAAAATGTATCCATTGAAAAACTGATATATGTACCTGGAAAAATGTATCCATTTTTGTGAATCCTCATAGCTGTTCATATAGCCACAATGTCTTATAATGTCAAATGTTGTTTAAAGGAAAGGTACAAATATTGAGTCCTTTTTAAGGATTTTTCAGTGAATCAATTTCTTCTTTCTTTCTTTTTTTAAGGATCCAGCTGACTACTGGAGATTTGGAGGAGGAGCTCTTTATCTGTCTGTCACTTCTGGTGCAGTCATGGACCTTTTGTTGTATGTTTTTGATTTTACTTATTACACTTATATAGCTATAGAATTCTGAATTAAACGACAATGTAATGTTTGACCACATGTATTATCAGAGCTAAATGGAGGCCACAGGGGTCAGTCAAATATTGAGGAAAACAATATAAAACTGATTTGGAAAACACTAGCTAAAATACAAAGCTAACAGTAAACAGCACAATTTGATCTTTCTCCATCTGTTTCATAAGTAATCATGATCTCATCATGATAGTAACCCTTACTTATAAGATAGAAATGCATTTTTTATTTTTTCAATTCCTCCTGGTGGCTCTAATTTACATCTGAATAATGAAACCGTTTTAGAATCAATAGAGGTGTGCAACAATGACAGTCTTGTAGATGTATCAGTTTTGTATTTCTTCAGTTTGTTTATTTGAATATTTAATTTAACATTTTATTAAATTTTGATTAAACTGTTCTACTGTTAACTAGTACAGTATTTTAAATGTTAAATGTATTTAAAATTTATACTGTATTTCTTCAAAAACTGAATTATTAAATTTTCTGTTTATACAGTATTAGTACAGAAGTTGTATTTTGTCTTCCAAAATAAAACTGTTAATTTAGAATCTTGAGCATGCTTTAACACTTTATTGAAGGATTTTTTTATAATAATCTGTAAAATATTTTACAGAACTTTTAGTACTGTCACTTTTTTGAAGGTGTTTGATCATAATAATATAGGAAAAATCTGTAAAATAACAGTTTTACACTGTAGAAAAAACCTTGTAAAAAACGGTAAATGACTGGCAGCTATGGCGGCCAAACAAAAACCCTAAAATTAAAGTAAAATATCTTAATTTAAACAAGGAAAATCCGTAAAATAACATTGTTTTTCACTAAAACTTTTCTGTAAAATTATTGTTTTTGCACTTTATTTGAATTAAGATATTTTACTTTAATTTTACGGTTTTTGTTTGGCAGCCGTAGCTGCCAGTCAATTACCATTTTTTTACGAGTTTCTTTTTTACAGTGTACTAAAATACCAAATAATTAATATGGTGCCAGTATATCAAGCCACGCAGATATGATAAAGCATGCACTGTTTACATATAATGTAAAATTAGCTTTATTAATAGTGTAATACATTACACAAGAGGACAGAGGGCTCCCAGAATATACACATGCAGTCATATGGAAGAAGTGTTTGAGATAATACCGATGTTGGTAACTCCATTAAGGCTTGAATTATAGTTTCCTGTTTTATCGAAGGGCCCCAGTATCTACTGAGAAGAGAAATATTGTTGCCTTTGTACAAAATGCTCATGGATTTCTTAGGTTTCTAGCTTAGTTAATTCTCCTTAAAGGGATAGTCCACCCAAAAATGAAAATTCTGTCATCATTTACTCACCATATTGTCGTTCCAAAATGGTATGCATTTCTTTCTTCTGCGGAACACAAAAGCAACATGGTATGAAGAATGTTGGCAACCAAACAGTTTTGGTTCCCATTGATCCATAGTAGTTTTTTTGTCCAATTGAAATCAAAGGGAAACTGTTTGTTTATCAACATTTTTCAATATATCTTCTTCTTGTGTTCCTCAAAAGAAAGAAAGTCATACAGGTTTGGAACGACATGAGAGTGAGCAACTCATTTCTGGGTGGATTATCACTTTAAGATTTCTCATGAGCATCTCATACAAGATAGAATTGACATTTGTGATCCCTGTGGAAAAATATTTGTCTTGCTTATTAGTGAGTGTTTTTTTTAGCATCAGAAGTCTGAGAAAGAAACGCCTTGCCTCTATATTTGGACATGTTATTCTTGACATAGCACAATCACGACTGTGTCTGAAATATATCTACTGATATAGAAACATAAAACACCTCGGGAACCCAAGCTAGAATCAAGCATGAGCTGTAAGTTTAGGCAAGAGGTTATATCCAATGTATCCTTATAAGGGAAAGCTACAGCCCCCTTCCGAAAAGACTTTCCACATGGGTCGCATGTTGTAGGGACATTGCGATGTTCTGACACTAGCATGGAATTCGAGGAATTGTTTGTTTATAAAAGAATGGTGGAGCTGGGGAGAAATAAATAAGAAGATATGGCATTAATACCCTGGAGAAAAACCTGTGTGTGTGTGTGCGTGTGTTTGTGTGGACAAAGTGGAAAGGAGGGAAGACTGCCCTGACTTTATCCCTTGTGATTGTGTGACATTTTTAGGATTTGCTGATTCTGCTTGCTTTTCACACTAGTCCGACTAACTGGAAGTAAAGCGATCTCCTCAATACAAAGGGCAGCGGAAACACAGTTCAGGTGCATTAGACACACAATATTGATATGGGTTGCGTCCAATATTTGGGATTTAAATATCCAAGAACCACTAGAACAATGTTATATATTTTGTTGCCTTGTGTACTTCCAACAATTTTTAAATCCAGAGAAATCAGCAATTTTAAGCCTGTGTCATTGCGTCACCAGTCAATGACGTCATATCCGTGTTACCCCCGATTTCCGGTTTTACTTCCGTAGAAACCATAAAAACACCAAAAACGCTTTAATATATTATGTTTTATTAGACAGGTGAGCAACTGTTTGGATACCTTTATCGACAGAACACTAATCATTGTTATATAGCTCAACACAGTTAGTCTTATTGTTTGAATCTCGTTTTCTTGATTTACCGCGAGTAACATGTTTGTACCACACCTCAGAGACAACGCTATTCTGTCAAGTGGCTTACACAGCATAATCGGAAAGAGCTTTATTTGTAGTAACAGTAATACAGCATTTTCTTCACCATACAATATATTTTTAGCAACATTTAGCAACACAAGTCATCCAGCTTTTCTTAATATGATATTCTAATATCGATCTAGCTTACTGCAGTGTGCAACAAGTGTCTAATATCAGCCACTGAGCGAACGCACAGCAACTTTCAACAAAAACATTTTTTTAGTATGATTGTTTTGACCCCAAAAAACAGCACTTCGTTGCCCAATTTAAATTCGTCAAATAAAGTGGCCTGTATGAGTATTAATGCAGCATTTGTGGCCATTTCATTAGAATGAAATAAAATTATGTGAATTTAAGTGATGAAATGTAATTGTAACAAAGTTCAAGTTCAGGGAAGAAGGAGGCGAACATTAAACCTAAATTTAATCTGTTCATCATAAAGCGTTTTTGTGTTTTCAGAAAATTTGGACTAAATCGCTCAATTCATATGGATTAGTTTTACGATTTCTTTATGAACGTTTTGAAGCGGTAGTTGCGTGGACAGTCAATGGAGGGACAGAAATCTCTCATATTTCATTAAAAATATCTTCATTTGTGTTCCAAAGATGAACAAAAGTCTTATGGGTTTGGAACGACATGAGGGTGAGTAAATGATGACAGAATTTTCATTTTTGAGTGAACTATCCCTTTAAACTATTTTGTTTTGCTCCAAATGCTGCTTTGAGTTACGATTTGTGGAAGGAAATATGATCTGACATGAACTCTTTTAAAACTGATATTTGCTTTGATAGGCCATCACTGCGTCTAAAGCTTATATGAGTTAATAAAGGTCAAATGAACCTGGCCGTGACCAGAGAAACCCCTGATAGTCAGATTTAATTTGTGGAGAATGGACGTGATTAACCTCACGAAACTAAAACCTTGAGATATTTTCATTACCTGTCTGTTCTCCGATAATAAATGTATTGTGGTGGTAATAGAAACCACACAATCCTTGAAAAGGATTTTTCAGGTCAATTAAAGGAGAATAAAGTTTTGCTTTTCAGACTTGGGATGCTAACATGCTTTCCATTCCTCTGTAAAACATATATTCTATGCCTTTAACAAACTATGCATATACATTCATCCTCAAGTCACAAAGCTTTAATGAATGTTGTAAACCACTGATGCAAAAACAAGCCTATAATGGCAATCCACTCTGATTATTACCCACTTGTAATGGCTTAAATACCTTCACTTGAGTAATTAAGCTGCTGTGAAAGAGGCCATGGAGCAAAATAAGTCTAAGAGAGTGCCTGTGAGAGCTTCCTAATAAATGCAGATGTGCCCGCTGATGTGGGTTTAATGGTTTGTGACGAAACACACAGCTGCAAAGGCTACAACTGACCTCCCCCTTTGATGGTGTACAGATAATCACACAAAAGTCACACAAAAGGTGAGTTTTCTCATGGATTATGCAGTGAGGATTGACAGACTAGACAGAATTGATTATTTATAGGTGCAATGCTGCCTGAATTATTCATATGCATGTCAATATGCTTGAACTGTTAAGATCTCCAAGACTAAATGAAATAGAGTGGGTTCAACGCGAGGACAATCATCTTATGAATGTAACTTCTATCAAACAGATGGGGCTTAAATTGCACAACAGCTGAAAATACAACAACAACAACAACATTGAAGTATCACTGCTTCAATGGCATCCTAGAAGTGTTCACTCTTAAAGTCATTGCAAGATTAGAAGCTATGTTTTGACTCAGGGAAAACTAAGAACTTCCTTCCTTCAAATAAATAAATTCAAAAATAAACTTCTCCTGAACTCCTTAATACATTTTTAAAGAACAAATATATGGCCATTATTATCATAAAATGTATTACATATAATCTAAATGATGTGACAGCAGAACCATCCCTGAAAAAAAAAAAAAAAAATCTATAGCATCCAATAGCATGAAATACCCAGTATGCACAAAATTGTGACTGCAGATCAGCTGAATTATATACTAATGTTATATATTAATTATATATGACTTTTCAGCAATGTTTTGTATAAAAACTGAACAGATTTAAACTTTTTTCTTTTATGAAGTTCATATTAAAACAGTCTCAAATGCCTTGCCTACCCTAAAACCTATACCAAAATCTATATAAAATACATTTATTTCATACTTCAAATCCATTAACATATTTATTGACATATCACATAAGATTTACTGATATAAAATTATAAATAAACTTTATTTGGAGTATTTCTTTATTGCACAATGCACATTTCTTAATATTATGCGTAAAAAGTGTTTTAATATCACTATTAATAAGGATTTTAAGATCTTTGTATAATATCAGTCTTAAAATGCAAGATATTTAAAGTGTACCTACAGTATACTTGCAATAGTTCCACTTTAGTACAATCACATACACTTATGTATATCTTTAGTTGGAGCTCAGCACTACTTCCGCACATTTAAAGTGCATTAAGTACAAAATTAGTTGATCCAATTTAGCAGACTTTAAGTATGCCAGTTTAGTATACAAAAACAAAAGTACAATTGCAGGGTATTTTTATTTAGCACATAAATATGTAAATGTATTTGTAGTCTACTTAGCACAAAATAAATGTATTTCAAATCAATTTTAGTATATTTTTACTGGGGTCCACCTATTCAAATAGATTTCTAGTGAAGCTGTAATTTTGTCAAATTATGAAGAATAAAAAAGAAATCCCACACTTATTTTCTAATTTTTCACAGTCAGACAAGCCCATAGTTACAGTATAATGTACAGTTATGATAATAAGTAACTGGAATAAGTAGACATCAGTATCACTATTGCTCACACACATACACATAACTGTTCAAAATTTTGGGGTCAGTTTTTTTTTTTTTTTTTTTTTTTTTTGAAAGAAATTGAAGCAATAAATTGATGTGATATTGACTGCAAGTGACACTTAAAGGGGACCTATTATGCCCCTTTTCACAAGATGTAATATAAGTTTCTGGTGTCCCCAGAATGTGTCTGTGAAGTTTCAGTTCAAAATACCCCACAGATCATTTATTATAGCTTGTCAAATTTGCCCCTATTTGGGTGTGAGCAAAAACACACCGTTTTTGTGTGTTCCTTTAAATGCAAATGAGCTGCTGATCCTGGCATGCTTTCCAAAAGAGGGCGGAGCTTTAACAGATCGCACTTTGGTTGCTCAACAACAACAAAGCTGGAGAATCTCACGCAGCCAAAATGAGGATTGTCAGTAACGGTGTTCAGCCTTACATTGTTCAAACCGGAGTCAGACACTGATGGAGAGACTCAGGAAGAAGTTACAACTTTTAGAATGAAACTGGACATTTCTGAACAGTTAGTGGATAAATTTATGTAGTTGCTGTGGAGTTAATTCAACTCATCAACTAGCATGTGCCGTCATGTTAATCTTTTGTGCAAAACCCATATGGACGCCCACTATACACATAGCGTACCTGTTTGCCAAACAGAGCCATACACACCAGGATAACGTTTATGATTGCTATCAAATGCTGTGAATGTTCTAATATTTTTTCCAAAATATCACTCGGACAGAAGCGCTCCTTTTTTAGCAATCGAGCTTGCCAGGGTCAACTTGCAGGCTATCAAAGCTAACGAACCTCTAAACAGTGTTCTGTGCTCGTCTGTGCAGCCAACGACAGAACGGTTAGCATGCTTTGCTCAAACTTTTGCCATGGTGTTAGAACTGGTACACCGTTTTCGCTTGCAAAAACAAAATGGCGGCGCCTTGGGTGGAAATGCGCAGATTAAGGGGCGGTAATAATATAATAAGATCCCCTTCCTACGTTACTAGGGGAGCGAAATCTGAGCGGCTCATTTTTTACCACATGCTTGCAGAGAAAGACTTGCCAAAACAAAGTTACTGGGTTGTCCTTTTTCACATTTTCTGGATTGGTAGATGCACCGGGGACCCGATTATAGCACTTAAACACATAAAAAGTCAGATTTTTCATGATATGTCCCTTTTAAGACATTTATAATGCTACAAAGGATTTTTTATTTCAAATAAATGCTGTTCTTATAACTTTCAAATAATCCTGAAAAAAAAAAGCTTTCACACATTCCACACTTCATTAGGCAGTGCAACAATTACTTTCAACTAATAATAATAGGACAAAGAAATGTTTCCTGAGCATCAAATCAGCATATTAGAATGATTTCTGAAGGATCATGTGACACTGAAGACTGGAGTAATGATGCAGAAAATTAATTACATTCTAAAATATATTAAAATATAAAACAGTTTTATTAATATTTCTCAATATTAGTGTTTTACTGTATTTTTGATCCAATAAATGCACCCTTGGAGAACATAAGAGACTTCTTTCAAAATTAAAAAATCTTACTGACCCCAAACTTTTAAATGATAGTGTACTTACGTACCCTCATTGCCCTTTTGTGCATTCTTTTGTGAGACCATAAGCATGTTAAACTTCAGCAATGTGAAAGGTTGCTTTATTTGGATTGAAAGCATTGGGAAAAGAGTATCCCAAAGGCCATTAAAACACTTATTAAGAATTATACTGTAAGACAAACAAGCAAGCAAAGCAACAACAATTCGACGATGTCAGTGAACTCCTCTAGAATGGGCAAACACAATAAATCCTGGCCTTGGGGGAGGGAGGTTGGGGTGAATTAGGAAACTTGCAGAGAATAAGAGTTCAGGAATGAAGCACAGGAGCAACATCAGTCAAGGCATTCCAGAATCCCCATGTGACCCCGGCCGGTCCGATGGGCAGATGAGTAATGAGGTTACTTCTCTGCATATGTGGGAATCAAATTCAAAAGCTACTTAAACAAACAGCGGCTTTAATGAGTGCACTAATGGAGGCAGGGTATGAAGCAGTGTCAGCGGAGCTATCGGATCTTACACAAATATACACAAACCTTTGGCTATACAGACCTGAGGGGTTCCTATGGATAAGAGGTGCATGCTGGGAAGACCAACTGTGTATCTGTCGAGCTCAGGGGACAGAGGTCATCACCAGATTTGTAAGCTTCTAGCATCAAACAGGGACAGTACATGAATACAAAGGCCAACAAAATTAACACTGACCAGAGGGCAACTTCTGAACGACAATGAATAAAACATCTAAAATAAAATACACTTCTATTTTCTTTCCACTTGACTAATAATAATCTGACCATGGACACTACTAAAACAATAATCTGAATAGAAATATTTATGCACTACTGCAGCTGATATTTAACATATCAAGTTGTAAATGTTATGTAAAAGATACATAAATATACCTTATTGTATTAAAAATCGCAGCCTATTAAAATGACCCATGGTCCCTTTTCACATTTCTGTGGTTCTCAGAAGCGGAAGTCCACATAGTTGGATAGTGAATGGGAGACGACATCAAATATAATTTTTGTATTCCCATTTGGCCCAAAAGAAAAAAATCTGTTTCCACCACTTTCCAAAAGATGGAAAAAAATATTGAAAGATTGATTACAGCAGTCAGAAGAGAGAATGATGTCAAATCTGCCGTCTCTCCCTCAGCTGTTGTAGAAACGCTCACGTGTCGGTGTTTATTCGTTTTTTGTAATTTACTGCCAAGGTAATATAACTGTTTCATATTTCAAAAAAGGAAGAAGCCAGAGCCCCACAAATCAATACAATGTTCATTATTAATTCAAACAATATAAAAATCTGTGCACTAAATTCAACCTAAGAAATCTTTTGGTGAAGCTCTGTTTAAATAACTAAACACCGGCTATAGACAGTAAAATAACACCTCTGAAATCACTTAATAGGAGAACAAACACTGCGTTTCAAAGATCTCACTCCAAATAAAACAGTCAGTGTAATACCGAGATCCAATGAAGATGTTAAAATACATCTGTTTCTTGGTTTAAGTACCTTATAAATAAAAGCTACACAATTAAAAACAGTGAAATGAATCTGATCTTCTTGGGAAACCATCTCAAGGACTCATCTCACTTGCAATGTGATTGATTCTCATCTTTATGTGGTTTGTTTCGGTGCTTGGTAAGATACCGGAGACTTTGCTTTGCTGTTGATCCACGGAATACTTTGCGGTTTAAAGCCCATTTTGATTTCATAAAAAGGCATTTGTTTAAAAGATCTAGAGGATTTATAGTATCATGATGACTAATCTCATTCTGTACAGTTCTAGTAAACAGCATTTTATTTCAGTTAAGAGTTTGTTGACTGATGAATGTTCATTTAATGTTTCTAAAGTAGTAGCTACAAGTTAGCAAATATAGATGGAAACTAACATCAACTAACAAGTCTGGACACTCATCCATAATTAGTGCTAGTTTCATAGTAATGCCATCAAAACTATAAATAACACAAAATTATGGCTGCTGTTCCTTCACTATTTGCTCCTTTCACTATTTTTGTCAAATAAATGCATCCTTGGTGAGCATAAAAGACTTCTTTTAAAAACATTTAACATCTTACTGACCCCAAACTTTTGAATGGTAGTACCCACACACAGTTTAAGATAGTTTACTAACATATTTCCTAAGATTGTTACACACACAAAAAAATGTCTCTTGTGACTAGTGAATTGCCCTTTTGAGTATAGAATATCCATGGTTTCAAGAGGTGTCGTTCTGGAACTAACCCACTGAGAGCAAGTCAAAGTAAAATATGGCAGTTCAAAGAATCCTGTGTAAATCAAATAAATTACAGTGGGCCTTGAGTGCTGGGAGTGGCTGGGATGTCTATATCACACTCTCAGCCTCTGCGTTTGAGTGTGCTATGCTATCAAGAGAGCAAGAAAGACAGGACGATGAATATGTGAGGAAGAAAGTGAGAGTGCAAGAGATAAAGCAGGAGTATAAGAGTGACTGTTGATGAGGGACAGGTTCCCACTTCCCAGCAACCCTCTCCAGCAGAGCTCCAATCAGAAGCATTGCTATGATAATGTGCTCCAGATGTTGACCTGTGGAGACCTTGCTGCAGGCATCTCGAGCTGCTGTCATAGACTACCAGCACATTTTCACTCACCAGGGGTCATTTTCAGCAAGTAAAGAAATACTGTGATTTAGAGCGACAAGTCAAAGGGGAAAGTGAAATGACAGATAGGGTTTTATTAACTTTCCTGATGTTATTAAAGCATGTGGTAGCAAATCTGTAATAACTCTATATGGTAAAAAGTAAGTATCATATCAGAAAACTGACAAATATCTTATTTGAAACTACAGCTTAAAACTGTAACTTCTGCACCACTATAGCAAACGGTTTCCCTCCATCTTCCACTGGTTAAAAAATCTCTCTGAATGAGACAATTAGTTGCATATACTTGTTTCTGCACATTAAAAAAGTTCATATCATACATTTTTATTGTTGTTTTTCCCCTTGAGGCCCACTAACAATAGTAGTAAAGTTACCTCACTGTGACTAGAAAAGTCATTTCTGAGTTTTCTGAAAGTTAGAGCATGTTTTCACAGTACATCAAGCTCTTTTATCACAAAAGATTAAGGGTAATTTGATTCTGCATGATTTGACCTCTTTAAGATGAGATTGAAAGCATTTTAACGTTTAAACAATTATCCAAAGTCTATAAACGTTTTATCTTGAAAATAATGTCCAAGCTTGATGACAGTAACTTCTTATCATGGCCTACATCTAGCATCTAGTTTTAACTAGATAATTGACTAGATAACAAAAAATTACTCACATAGAACCAATGTGACACCATAAGAAATGTGCACAAACACACTCAAAACCAGTGTTGGGGAAAGTTACTTTTTTAAAAGTAATGCGTTACAATGCGCTCCGAACCACTGATTCAAAACAAAAGATTTGTAAAGCTTCGAAGCTTCATGAAGCAGTGTTTTGAAATCGCCCATCACTAGATATTGTGGAATAAAGTCGTTTTTTTTTTTTTTTTTGGCGCACAAAAAGTATTCTCGTCGCTTCATAACATTAAGGTTTTAAATATGTTTTTAGTACCTTTCTGGGCGTTTGAAAGTCTAAATTAACTTGCTTTCAATGCAGCCATTGGATTTTATCAAAAATATCTTAATTTGTGTTCCAAAAATGAACGAATGTCTTACGGGTGTGGAACGACATGAGAGTGAGTAATTAAAGACAGAATTTTCATTTGTGGGTGAACTAACCCTTTAAACCAATGAACCTAAAATAATTAGCTTAGAGGTTGGACCGAACATTTTCGTACTGCGAGCTGCGTTACTGAAGTGAGATGACAGAAACACTTAAATATCATAGGAAAGTAAAAGTTTTTACAATTAGGAAATTCACTGATTAATGTTGGTTAATCAGTCAATTCATTTAATGTCAATTATAATTATTTTGCTTTCATTTTAATCAGCCAATAAAGGCACTGACCAATTAGAATCCTAAATCAGCATGGTTTATCTGGCAAAATACAAAAAAGGGGACAATATCATAGGAGTAATGTTTCGGCAGAAGCACAGGCTGTTCCTTCTATGTTTCAAGGATTAATTTATACCATGTCTTCAGGGCATATGCAGTACAAAAAATAGTACACAATATTTTAGTTTTGACTCACTATAATCACTATGATATATCAATGACAGCATTATTATCCAATATTGCCTCACCCACTCTTGTGTGTCCTCTTGAACATGATCTAAATCTTAAAGATGTGACGTACACGTTTATAATAACAATGCAAATGTTGTGCGAGATATGATTCCTTGTCATATTTTATTTGTGTTGTTATTGAGGACAGATGCCTCCTTGATCTTTAGGATATTGCATTTAATATATCAGACTCACACACTATCCTTTCTCAGGGCAATTTAAAATGCCAGCCAACACTTGTTTCCAGATTTCTATACTAGGCATAGCAGTCATTATGACTTGAGGGGACACACTACCTCACCCTCCACCCCTCTGTCTGGGAGATAATGTATTTGAGGGGTTGTTTTGGTTGGCTTTGTTGCAAAGAACAAGAAATTGTAGCCAGCTGTGTAAACTGACAAGTTTAAGACTAAAGACTGGCACTGGAAGAATACAAGTGTTTATCGGTGTTTAAGATTGCAAAAGAAAATGTTGCAGATGCTCATTGTTTTTAAAGCCTTCAATAAATCACTTACATCTTTTTTGCCTTTGTTTTTAACTTTATTTCACTGTATCCTGACAAGCTGCTCTGCAAATTACAATAGCTGTAGCTAATGTCTAAACACTATTCAGTTTTTCACTTTTAGCACATTTCTATGACAAGAGCATTACCATTCATCTCAATGGCAGCTGCTGGATGTACGCAATCTGGTGGCTGCTATCATTGATTTATGACATGCAAAATCATATAATAAGTGAAGCTGGTAATGCTGTTTGTGGAGTATTTTAATTAGATCTTGAGAGATTTAATGTCTTATATCTTCAGTTGATTTCATCTAAGGCTGTGGCTGAAGTCAGTTGTTGTTAATGTGTTTCTCTTTTCTTCAGTGATTCTTGTTAACAGCAGGTGTTCATCACTAATGCCCGATCATCACTTAATTAATCGCTTAATTATGTCATTTAACTTTAATTCTGCTACAGTGTTACTTTAACACTATTTAGAGAGGGACCATATGTACTCTGAGCAGAGTTGATTTAACTCTAGGGATTTTGCTGTGTAAGTAACTCATGTCAGCTTACATGTCAACTTAGTCTACTAACCCAAACCCTAACCTAACAGTCTACTCACACTCAAGTGTTAGTTGACATGTAGTTGCAAAGTTACTAAAAGTTAGTAGAATGCCTGAAGTAGACCATCAAAATAAAGTGTAACCAAATTGAATTCTGTTTGCATCATTGAATCATTATTTTGTGTGTAGGTGGCAGATTATTTTCAAACACAATAGCCCTATAGCCTATAACCTGACATTTCATGTGTGAAACGGTGAGATATACGTACAACAACAAAGGTATACATTCATCTCTTTCTGAGAAAACTGTAATTGCTTTCAGCACCACTCACTTATTTTACTTTGATAGTGTCGCAAGAAATGTCACAAGAAGCAACAAAATATCATTTGGCAGAAATGTCACCACAGGAATGTCGTTCTAAAAAGCTTCAGCGCACAAATGCTTATGACCACAACAAATGAGAAGGGGAATAAGATCATTAAAATACTGGACAGGCGTTTCTTCCAGTCTGAAAAGATTACAGCAGGAGACCTTACTGGAAAGGATGACAAGAACTATGAGGTACAAAAACTGCCATATTTTCAAGAGCAAAGATAATGACAGAGACATAGAGAGGAAAACCTTTCTGTCTCTGCTTTATCATTCATTACAAATGGCACTGGGGTATCTTTACCCGAGTGAAAGAAATAGAAATAGAAATGGACAAGAAATAAAGTATAGGAGAGAGGTGGGGGAGGACAAAATGCTCTTTTGGTGACTGAAGTGGTGTCAGTTTGTTCCTGCTGTGTGTACATTTCAAAAGTTGCTTGAATGCTGAATTTGGCACAAGTTCTTGACCCAGTTTCCACAGGCTAATTATTTGAAAGTAGACTGACAAACAAAAGAAGAGCACAATTTATGCATCCTTTCAAAAACAGTGTCATGGTAGACTAATAACTGAATTTGCTAACACTTTACATTATACTATTCATGTTATACTATTATTCATTACTGCAGTGGTTCCCAACCTTTTTTACGCCAAGGCCACAAAAACATTTTACATCCACAAAAACATTTTTATTGTAGTGTTATTACTTTTCAACCCCATGTTATTATTTCTTTAAAGAAGAAACTCAAGATAGATTTAAACCTTCAGAGTTCTTTTTGGCAAACATACTCTGCAGACATTCTTTACAACTTAAAAGTACTTACTCTGCTCAGTAATACAGTAACTTATACAAATAAGCACAAGTCAACCTGCCATACCAAACAAGACCACAGGGAGATACCAAAGGTATGCGGATCCATTCAAAATTATTAAACATATAACAACACTGATCCTCTCAAACTTCTCCAAAACACGCTTGTTCGGCGAGCATCCGTTATAAAACACTCACAGTACATTAATTTTGACAACTACGCGAATATATTGAACTGTGTTCATGCAGAAATACGATGTTATAGCGATGAGTGAGTCGAGAGCGCAAATGTGCGGTTTGTTTGCGCATAATAACGGACTCGCGCATGCCTTGTGTACGTATGTCACTGTAATCGTCTTTACCTTCATTACAATCATCATCCATCAAAACCTTTTTAGCGACACTGGTTTTCTTTTTCCAACTGAGAGTTAATTTGCGTATCCTATGTTCATGAAGCAGTTGGGCGTTTTGAGCCACCGTTCAGCCTGTATTTCAAAGCAGCACGAGAAACAGCCTGGACTGATCCGAAACAATCTGATCCGAAATTGTTTTAAATGTATTTTTTAATTAAATTAATTTAATTTATCTTTATTTTAAATGTAACGTATTAATAATAAGTTTAATGAATTATATTAATATATTTAAATTAATTTTAAGTTATCTCGCGGCCCCCCTGGAGGATCACTGAGGCCCTCTAGTGGGCCGCGGCCCACAGGGTGAAAACCATTACTGTAATAATAACATCTACTTTTATAAATATTTGGATAAATATGTGAATCGTGCATACAAAACTTGGCACGTGGTTGGTATGTGTTCCTGTAGCTCAAAGAGTGCCAAAGCCAAGGGTTCAATTCCCATCAATTCGAATAAGGTAAATGCATCTGCCAAATGCATAAAATTAGATAAATAATAATAATAATAATAATAATAAAAACTGAAATAAAGTAATAGTTGCCTCAGAAAAGCTTAAAGACTGTTCTACAGTTTTATGTGCTTATAATTAATCAGTATTTCTTACGAGAACAAATGTAAAGTGTGACCTTAATTTTTTAGTTCATTCATTTCTTAAGAACTTAGGAAACCACATTACCACTCTATTGTTTTGGAAAACAGTTATCCCTGGTAGAACACTGTGACTAATGAAAATACATTTTCACTGTGAGCATTGTTATTTAGGACACTACTCCAGCTATTGATTATATATGTGCATCATATGGAAAAACAGTCATAGGGGAAAAAAAGTACTTTCGTTGTATCTTGGTAGAGTGATGTTACCAGATTATAATACTAAGTTCTTTTATAGTTGTACAATGGTCCTAAATGATTAACATTGACAAGATAGCCATCCAAAAAACTGAGAGTGGGAGAGAGAGAGAGAGAGAGAGAGAGAGAGAGAACAGCGCTTTTCCGGCAGGGACATGGAGTGAGGCAGGGATGCAGTCTGAGTCTGACTGTTTTCAACATCTACATAAATGATCTGGCATCAGTGCTGGAGCACTCTACTGTCCCCGGCCTCACTCTACAGGTCAGATGTCTGCTGTACGCAGATGATCTGGTCCTGCTGTCCTGCACGGCTGAGGGTCTCCAGCAAAGCCTGTCCCTCCTGGAACAGTACTATCATGAGTGGGCCCTGACAGTCAATCTGGACAAAACCAGAGTCATGTGTTCCAGAAGAAAGGCCAGATCTCAGGGAAATAAACACCAGTTCACTTATAAAGGTCAGGTCCTACAGCACAGCACTAGCTACAGTTATCTGGGCATCGACATCAGCGCTTCAGGAAGCTTCGGTCTGGCTGTCAAAACACTGAGCGAAAAGGCTCTGAGGGCTTTTTATGCTATACAGTCACGATGCGGTCACTTAAAATTACCCACTAAAACTTGGATAAAACTATATAAATCAATAATAAAACCAGTTATTTTATATGGATGTGAAATCTGGGGACCAGTACTAAATTTTAAAAATTGGGATAAAACTACAGTAGAAAAACTACAATTGGAAATTGGCAAAAACATTTTAGGGGTTCATAGAAGCACGTCCAACGATGCCTGCAGGGCTGAATTAGGCATGGACCCGCTGAACATTGAGATCCAGAAGAGATGTGTTCAGTTCTGGCATCACCTCCATCAGTCTGATCCTGATTCAGTCCAATATAAAGCCCTCCTCTCCAGTGAAACCTCCGCACAATCCCATCCTCTAAACACACTTGCTCTTCAACTTGTCCATGAAACTCAATTCCCAATTGACTATAGCTACAACCCCAAAACTATTATTAAAGAAATTGACAAAAATACTCATGATAAATCACTAAAAGCACATTTTGACCTCCAAAATAAACTCCAATGTTACTCGGCCCTAAATAGAACCACTAAATTGGCAAATTATCTATTAAACAATTTAAAGAAAGACAAATCCTCTCCAAATACAGATTAAGTGACCATGATCTAGAAATAGAGAAAGGAAGACGTAGACAAACATGGACAGTGAGAGAGCAGAGGATCTGTAGACACTGTGATCTACAGCAAATAGAGGATGAGACACACTTTCTACTCATCTGTACTAAATATCACAATGTAAGAGAAACGTTTCTCTCCATATTTGAAACACTGATTCCATCATTCATTGAACTGAGTGTTACTGAGAAAATGCCCTTCATACTTGGAGAAGACGACGGCACAGCTGCACTAGCTGCAAAATATGTCTTAGCCATTCACAATATTAGAGACGGATAACTCTCTAGAGAGACCCGCTTTATTTATTCGTTTATTTAGATGGATCTATCTATTTACTATGCTACATATGACATGATCTATACATATATGTTTTGTTTGTTTGTATGTTTTATTATTTATATATAATATGTTAATGTTTTGGTATCTCGATAGATAGATAGATAGAAGTAAGATAGACAAACAGATAGACAGACAGATGACTGACAGTGACACAAGCTCTGTGAAAACAGAGGAGACTTGTTGGTACAACTGCACAATGAGCATCATCCCCCATAAGAACAGTATAGCACCTCATGACTAAGTAGTTGTGTGTGCGCATGAGTTAATGGAGACAAAAAGACAGCATATATGGTAAACTTATTACCTGTCCTTTCACAGGAAGTGTCACACGTTAGGGCCATAGCTCGTGACTGCTCTCATAAGGAGGGTGACGGTCCCTATTGAGCTGTTATGTGCATAAACTTCTGCTCTTTAGACCAACGGCCAAACCTTGACCCCATAGTTCAAACAAACAGAGCAATGTTTTTAGGAGAAAGTATTGTAACAGACAAAGATCAGCTGTAACAGCCATTGATGTTTTATTTGACTGTTTTCTGGCCATAACCTAGATTATTTTCTAGCTAACAGGTTTCTAAAATAGCAGTAGTGCACAGTGATTCATCAATAATAAGTCTCCTTGTGGCTGCATGTAAGTGTCACACCAATCCAGCTTCATTTGCATCCACTTTTCGCACCTGATTACTGATTGGACGATGAGAGGCAGCTGTAATGTGCAATTCAGTCTCAGGAGCATTTGAATGCAAACACATCTAGGAGTCTTTCTCCAGTTGGACTTCACTAGTTCATTGTGAAACGTTACACGTCAACTTTCCTCAGCTCTAATCAGTGTTTTTTGAACATCACACTCATACATCACACATACACATACTGTGTGTAGACTGCAAGACGCACAATCAGGCAGGCCATGAGTAGCCATGGCAATTATGTTGATAACAATTACTCTGTGTGTCTGGGGTACTTCATGCCCTGAAACGTGCACAAGTGGTTCATTTGTGTGAGCATATCAGGGCACAGACTAACAGTGGCCACAGTGTTTGCTGATCAACAAAAATAAGCACAAATACACTTACATTCTGGAGCCCAATGGCAAATTTAAAACAAGATGAATTGTGATTACGGTCACAGCTTTTTGGATTTGAGGACTGAAGTCACGCATCTCAAGGTTAATTGAGTTAACTGATATCCCTAAAATATTTTTTTTATTAGACAATTAATTCTTGAATTATTTGAGGCATGCAAATAGATCTAGGCAGCTTGAAAGAAGGAGAGAGGCCTTTGCAAAGGAATGATTTTTTAAATGTTTTTGAAAAAAATCTCTTATGCTCACCAAGATAAAAATAAATAAATAAATAAATAAATAAAGTATTGTGAAATATTATTTCAATTTAAATGTTTTCTAATTGAATATATTTTAAAATGTAATTTATTCCTGTGATGCAAAACTGAATTTTCAGCATCATTACTCCAGTCTTCAGTGTCACATGATCCTTCAGAAATCATTCTAATATGCTGATTTGCTGCTCAAGAAACATTTATTATTATCAATGTTGAAAACAGTTGTGCTGGTTCATATTTTAGTGGAATCAATGATACATTTTTTTCAGTATTTTTTGATTAACAGAGAGTTCAAAAGAACAGCATTTAACATTATTAATACCTTAACTGACACTTTTAATTAAATTGTGTGTCCTTGATGAATAAAAGTAATAATTTGAGTCACACTTTAGATTAGGGTCCGATGTTCACTATTAACTATTAACTACAACTTTTGCCTCAAACTCCTAATTACTAATTATTAATAGTTAGTAAGGTAGTTGTTATGTTTAGGTATTGGGTAGGATTAAAGGGTTAGTTCACCCAAAAATGAAAATAATGTCATTTATTACTCACCCTCATGTCGTTCCACACCCGTAAGACCTTCGTTCATCTTCAGAACACAAATTAAGATATTTCTGATGAAATCTGATGGCTCAGTGAGGCCTCTATTGCCAGCAAGACAATTAACACTTTCAGATGCCCAGAAAGGTACTAAAAACATATTTAAAACAGTTCATGTGACTACAGTGGTTCTACCTTAATATTATAAATTGAATAGAATAATTTTTGTGCACCAAAAAAACAAAATAATGACTTTTCAACAATATCTAGTGACGGCCGATTTCACAACACTGCTTCAAAGCTTTATGAATCTTTTGTTTCGAATCAGTGGTTTACTGAAATCACGTGACTTTGGCGCTCCGAACCACTGATTCAAAACAAAAGATTCGTAAAGCTTCATGAAGCAGTGTTTTGAAATCGCCCATCACTAGATATTGTTGAAAAGTCGTTATTTTGTTTTTTTGGCGCACAAAAAGTATTCTAGGTGCTTTATAATATTAAGGTTGAACCACTGAACTCACATGAACTGTTTTAAATATGTCTTTAGTACCTTTCTGGATCTTGAGAGGTTCAGTGACATTGCAGGCCTCTCTGAGCCATCGGATTTTATCAAAAATATCTTAATTTGTGTTCCAAAGATGAACAAAGGTCTTACGGGTGTAGAACGACATGAGGGTGAGTAATTAATGACAGAATTTTCATTTTTGGGTGAACTAACCCTTTAAGGGATGTAGAATATGATCATGCAGAATAAGGCATTAATATCTGCTTTATAAGTACTAATAAAAAGCCAATATCCTAGTAATATGCATACTATGCATACTAGTTAATAGTGAGAATTGGACCCTAAACTAAAGTGTAACCATAATTTTTTCAATAATAATAATAATAATAATAATTAATATTATTATACATTTATAGTATTTCTATCTCTACAACTCTCTATTTTTTAATGCAAATAACTATTTATATTTGCAAAATGAAGACTACAGATTTGCATGACTACTAAACCTTTTTCAGCAGTTTTTCAAACAAACATTTAAATTGTAAATTAGAATTGTAATTGTAAATTGTCTTGAAAATATCACAATGCAGTGTACCTAAATGGTACTAAAATTAGATTTCATTTATGCAAATTGAGGACATAGGAACAATCTAAAAACTAACACACATTATAAACCTTATTAGCTTGTCTTATGAATATTAATTAGGTGATTATTGGTTGAAAGGAAGGTAAGTGGTCTCTATAGCCACAATAGATTACGTACCGCATTGAACATTGATTCAGTCTCATGCCGAAGTGACAGTGGACTGTGTAATAAAGGTTGCTGTGCCCCTGATTCAAAATATCATTTTGTCAGCATTTTGATTTTGGGCTAAAATATGCATAATCCATATGGCCTAAAAAATGCCAAATAATCAGATATTTACTCTGATTGAAGAGTTACACTTTTTGCCTGTTGCACGTTCCTTCTATGAGTTCCCAGCTTAGGGGGTACTGTGTTACTGTCTTGCGAGGAGAATTTTGTCAGTATAACTTCTGCGTTTGTGTGCTCAGTGTCTCTGGAGGATGATGGAATTAGACCTTCCACATTCAGCCTTCCTGATTTACCCTTCACCTCACAGTGTCCGCAGTCCCAAACAGCAATAATGTTCCAAGTGACATGGGATCGAAGAAGGCCAAGGTTCTGTACTGCACCACTGGTACTACAACTCTTTAAATTGAATTAGAGAAAACATATGGGTTGATTTCAAAACGCAGCTCTTAGGAATTCAAAGCAAAGCATGTTGCTTACTCTATCTGTTTCCTGTATGTTCATTCTGTTCACTTTTGAGTGCTAGGATAATAGCTCAGGTTTCACATCGAGAAGCATTTCATCTCATTGGCTTATTTCCGGAGCACCCAACAGCGAGTTTCTTTGCATTTTATTTAATTTAGGTGACGCATCCATGCTGCTTCAGGGTATGAAAAGTGCAGAGAATATGACAGTTTTAAGGAGATAGTATGATACATTTTAAGCGAGCATATAGCCTGAATTGAATATCTGTATTCTCAATTCACTGGATTTTTAAAGGCACGCTCATCACCTTTTCTTCTGAAAGAGAAACGTTCTCAGCCGAATACTGACATTCTACATACAAATTTGTCAGACAACAAAGCTAGCTGTAAGTTTTTTAACAGCAAGGTCATGCAAACGCACAAAACGTGCTGCCCTTAGTAACATTAGCTTAAACTCAAAGACTGACATTGAAAAGCAAGTTTCTAGAAACACCACACAGAGTCACGACCAAGACCATAACCTCACGACACCACAATTGAATAATACACAAGAGCGAGGGATTGGGTGTGTGCTTAAGCATCTTCTGCTATCAAGGGCCTGACTGAATCTGCAGAATTTAATGCATTTTCTTCACTGATATTACATGCCAAATGTGTCAAAAGCAGCTAATTGGCTCAACTTTATTGGCTCTGTACCCGTGCCAGTCACCGTGATTTTGCCAAGACAGACATTTTGCCAAGACAAGCATAATTTGTTGATCCTGGAACAACTAAACCCTACCCATAACTTAACTCTAAAATCAGAGGGAAATGATTGGTAAATAACACTGATATAGAAGCATCTAACCCTGGCTGTAAGCCTAAACTTGACATAAACTGTAAACAAAGATGTACTTGGTTAAATCACACTCATAATGACAATAAAATACTAAATACTAAATTAAATATTATATTAGCCTTTTATATTATCTAACCAGAAGTTTAAATAAATTTAAATAATATTGCTAGAGGAAACAGCATCACGCATAGATGAGGACAAGAAAACAGTGAAATATCATTTAGTGCTCAATACACATATCAATCAAACATGACTTAATCTTGAAAAGCTGGGATTCTAATTCAATTCAATTTAAAGTTGCAACTTTTTTTGGTTAAAAATTATCCAAAATCAATTTTTGAGCAAGTATATAACCAGCCAGTGTTCAATACTATCTCCTTACCTTAGCCTGATTCACAACGGTAAGCTTGTAATAATGTGTTCTAATAAAATCGGTACTGGTGGGTTTCCGCGGGAAATTTAAGCACGCAGCAGTTCGTCTTTGCGTCATTATGTCACGTCTATTTAAATAAAGAAGGAGTCCCAGCAAGTAGGCTATATCATGTGAGGATGCTGCAGGTGACGGATAATTTATAGCCTTTTCTTACAGCAGCTGCAATAATTAAACTTATTTTGATGGCGGATTGTAATCCAGAAAGGTCCAAATGACAATCATCAGTGACAACTGGAGATTCACCCGTGACTTCAGACTGCGGAGTGGCTACAGAAATTGAAATTACATTAACAATTAACAATTTGAGAACAAAGTATAACAATTATAATAATTTGCATGGTTTAACATGATCCAAGCTAAGCGATCGTTAGATTTAATCACCATTGTCAGCGTGATTTATTGTAATACTTTTTTTCTCAGTTGGTCAGAACAAGTGTTACTTGTGACGTTACTTGTTCAGATGACATTTTCCGGTGAAAATTCTTATTTTGGTCATACTTCCAAGATGTAGAATCTGTGATTTCAAAGTACAGTATCCACACCAGTGCGGTGACTGACAGCAAACATTAGATGCATCTGTGCTGAGGAGTCGTGCCGAGGCACAACCCACGTAAAGATGATAATTCCACAAATAACTGCAATTGCAGGTTTCAAACAGAGATGGCGACAAAGAGGCAAAAATCTGTAGCTTTAATTAGCATGGACATTTTTTTAAAAAAAATTTAAAGGGGTCATGACATGGATTTTTTATTATTTTAATATGTTCCTTGAGGTTCACTTATAATGTTAATAAAGTTTTTTGCACAAAAAATCAAAACAAATACATTTTCAAACTTCATTCTGACATTCTGAAATGATACATTTTTCAGGGGCGGCTCCTTTAAGACTTGTCAGTAAACGGCTGTTGTTATGATTGGCTAACATCATTGCACAGGAAACATCAACGCCCAATCGCTATCGCATGCGAGTAAGTTCTTTGAAAACATTATCCATATAAAACTGTAATTTACAGACAAAACATTATGAAATCATTTACTTTGTGTTTAGTTTGTGATGCAGCTGCTGTCAGATTCGATACTGCTGACTGCTTCATCTTTCAAAAAAAAAAAATTACTCTTCATTACACTGTGACTCATTGACAAAACAAAATGCTTCGAACAAACAGAATCCTCCGAAGCGATCCGGGAGGGCATTGAAAAACAAAAGATCCACTTGTTTCCAATGCTGGGATCTTTCTGAAGTCTGTACAGAGACGCAAACAAGCGGTTTAAACTGAACACGTCAAAGTGAATGTTCTTTCACTCTTTACTTTTTTTGGTAAATATTGGTTAAAAAAAAGCTGCTTTGGCTCTTAGGGCCCAAGATTTTCATTTTTGATGACTATTTTGAGTTTTTAGGATTTTTAGGAAGTACTACAGCTGCCCTGGTGGAAATTCATAACTGTTCCAAAAAAGCACTGTCCGGACCTCCGCTGGGAAAGAACTATAGAGACCGGACCTCTTGGAACTGCAATAAGTTCTCATTTGCTGACACTAATTAACTATACATTAGATAACATGAACTAACAATGAACAATACATCTACAGTATATCTTTAACATTATACTAATAATTAATAATACAAATTTTAATGAATGCTGTAAAAACTAATGTTAAAAAGTGTTAATGTTAAAGTTTAAAGTGTTATCAATTCATTTTTTCAGTTCAATTTTTCACTCACATTGTTATGCTGATAATTTGTACTGAAAAAAGGGTATCAAATTAATGCAAAATATAAGCATTTTAACAAGTGGGCTCAGGCATTTTAGCTGAAGGCATAATTAAATAAGCGAAAATATTTAATAAACAAACAGACAGGGTCAGGAGGTGTAGTAGTTTGTGAATAATGGGTAATCCATTTCAGCATGTGGGATGGTTTACCTCAATACCTCAACTGGCAGTTGATGTACAAAAATATGTACGAAATACAGACATGACTTCATGAGAGCTAGTATGCGGCAAAGACATAACAGAGAGCGATGGCGGGCATGGTGCTGCTGTCATTATTTTTCTCTGTGGGAAAGAACACTGCCTAGAGATAATGTCTCTTATGCCACTATAACTGCAAAGCATAAAACAACAATGGCTGGAAACTCTTCCATCATCGTGTCCCTCATTGCACTGTCATCAGACAGGCGGCAAATACCGTGAAATGCAGTGCTTCAGTTCCTAGAGATAAACTGTCTTTGCAGACTGTGAATCTATTAAGATCTTGGAAATGCGCACTCAGCAAGAGCACCTTCATTACCGACAGTGCTGTCTCTTCCACCCCTTCAATATCATGACCATCTGTTTTCATACAAGACCAGAAAGAGCACAAGAGGTATATTGCTTCTTTTTTTTGTGGAAAAAATAAAGTGTGAATCAACACCACCACACAATAGGAGGCAATATTTCAAACTTAATGGGAAAGATAGAGGACAACTGAAAAGAAACAAAGTCACACTTAAAAACATCTGAATGCCATGGCATTAGATACAACATTTCAAAGTGGCTTCTGCAAAAAAATTATTATGACTTTTTATCAGAATTAACTTCACTTTTCTGAGCCATTTTACAATGACTTTTAAACTACTGGTCTCAATGTGATGCTCAATTTGAACAGAGTATCTATCCATTTCGATTTCAATTTTCCAATTAAAAGTACACAATGTAACTTTTTTTTAGTCAACAGGTGAGTAAGGTATTTTATTGAACAGATAAATTGTCATATGTAGCTCTCTAACAGAGTTCATTGTAAAGCATTATCTATTATAAGGGTCATTTAATTATGGTTGTTGTAGCGCTGTGCTGGAATTTATTTTCAAGGAAGTACTGTCTCTATTAATGGGTAAAGCTACAGTAACGTCTTCAGCTAGTCAGCTTCAGATCCTTTTCATCTAAACTGGTTATATCTCTTTAAAGGTAGGGTAGGTCATATTCGGAGAGGCTAGCAATAGCGATAGCTTTGAAAGCATCAGATCTTGCCCTCCCTTCAAAGCGTCTCCAAAGCCACGCCTCCTCCAAAACACATTAAGCGTACAGCAGGGAGCAAACAAAGCATCACGAGAGACGCTGTTAAATTACCTCATGTCTCAAAGCACATAACATTACAACAATAATAAATGTAAACAACTAAAAGAGCACTGACCTGTACCACCTGACTGCTGCAGATTCATTTCGGTGTTGATAGTGTTGCCACTGAAATGCAGAAATTCGAGTCATGAACCGATCCGAGTATAACATCACGGGTTTCCATCTCTTCCAAATTACGTTATGGTAGGGCTGGACGATTAATCGAAAAGTAATCGAAACCGAAATTCAGAACCTATAACCGACGTAATTTTCCAATGTCGGTTATTTCGGTTTTTTAATTCTGTTAATACTTTCCCCTTAAAAACATACTACCGCGTGTGTAGTCACGTGACTCCGCCCCGTCCAGTCAGTGCCATGGAATCAGAAGCGAACTGAAACGCTGAGTGAATAGTCAGACAACGCGAGCCTTCAGTGAGATCACTTTCGTTTTGGTCTTCACTAAACTTTGTCAGTTGTATGTGTTTTAAGGCTTGCCAGTTCGGAGGCTGCTTGGATATTATAACTAAAACTGCTGCACTATTTTGAAACATTATACTTTGGACGCGGGCTCATTTGTTTGTGAGAGTCCAATGTATACAATCGTATACAGTTTTACAACATAAACGCTGCTCAGATTGCATAATTTCTTGAAGAACAATGATGGAGAGCAGATCGTTTAGAATGGATTTAACATTTTTGTGGACAAAAAGTGCTGTTGGATGTTTTTCAATGGACGCTCATGGACATTTTACCCAAGTGCGATGAACTGGATTCATCTCACGATCGCCATTTCATTACAAAGGTATGAAGTCCCGTTTTGATTTTGCGCGTTGTCATTTGCACACCCGACCAAATTACAATATTACTGTTGCTGGAGCATCTGCAGTATATCGTAAAACAGACACTGTAGATTGACAGTAAACCTTTAGAACTTTCAAATGATATAACTTATCTTTATTAATATTTTAGATAATATCTAAGATAGATATATAGCTCCTTAGCCTAAGCTAACTTGGTCACGTCGATCTAGGCGGGCGTGGTTTCAGCAACCAGGCACCTCAGTTCGACTCTTTGCCCATTTTCAGTTATCCGGGAGTGACGCGCTGCCAAGATGGCGACGGCCCACTTTAGGCTTCAAAAATGCTCTTCAGAAACCTATGGGTGACGTCACGAACACTACGTCCATATTTTTTTACAGTCTATGCTTTCAACCAGCATAACAAAAATGTTTTTGGCTGGCAATTGTCATGATAACTTTTGTAATGCATTAATTTTAAAATATCAGTGTTTCCAATGGTCAGAACAACAGCATGAAATATTGCACTTACATGCTCAGATGAAAGTTTTGGATTTCCATGTGTTCACAGGTGCCACGAACCATATTCAAGCACAACCAAAACAATGTTCTTCTGCAAAATGCATGTTTTTTTGTTTGTTTGTTTGTTTTTAAACTGTTAGAGGGCCAAAAGTTACATTGTGTACCTTTTAATAAAACCAAAAATATAAAATAAAATAAAAATATATAAAATAAAATAATAAATGAACTTAAAATATAAACTGAAAACAAAAGTTATCCTTTGCCATTATTCATTGTGACATCATTGTCCAAGTAGTTTTTCGGGCCCACTGTACGCTGGGGCTAAAATGTGGCGTTTCAAACAACACTTATGTTTTCTTCCACTGTACAATAATCACTTATATTCACAAACCTATTACTACAGACTTTTACATTACTGTAATTTCATGCACAGGCGTTCTTCTGCAAAGTGCATTTAAAAAAACTCTTGAGGTTGATATAGCAGACACACCTGTGAATTTAGCAATAGTAATGTTCTTTACAGCTGAGTGGGATCCTCTCTGAAGTCAGAACTTCACCCTAGAGTCCTGTCTGCTGGAAGGTCACCGCAGGACAATGCTTCAGCCGTCACTGATTCCTTCTACAGCCACTGCACAAACCATTTATAGTCAATAAGGTCCTTTCTTAAAAAGAGGTAAGAGAAAGTTACCTGAAATGTACTTCTCCCAAAAACACAGAAACTCAATATCGAGTCACATTGGCAATTCTACAACTCTCTCAGGACTGTTACTGTGGTAGAATAAATAGAGTTTCAATGTCACTTTGCATGAAACCTTGCATTTTAGCCTCAGCTTCCCTTGGTAGTTTATTATGCTTAAATGAATGAGTACAAACAAGAGACTGACAGATAGAGAAAGCAAGAAAATAAAAAATTTAAACAGGTGGTGTGCAGCCTCTTCCAGGTGTATAAACCTGGTGAAAGACTTTTTAAGCTGCATTCCTGGTGGAATAGTTGTACTGTTAAAGTGATCAAGGGGTGTCAAAGAGGGCTACAAGGCACTTCTGGTTTTCCCTCTGCTTCATTTTATGAAAAATCAATGTCCTCCCTATTTTTTTTTTTTTTTATTAATTGTCAAATATAATGAAAGAACTGGAAGAATGTGACAAGTAATCCTGTCATATGCCCTGCTTTTCTTATAATATAGAACCAGGTGTGATATTTAAATACATGAATTTACATGCATTTTCTTGTGTGATGAACAGCATCACACACAAGAATATGAATATGCCAAATGTTCATTTCTGTGCATTTATTTGCAACATATTCATTGCTGCCAATTGTTGAATGATCCAGCTGACAATTTCTATTCATTTTGCAGAATAAGCCTTTTGCATATCCCAAACACAGGTAGTTTTGTTTAGGCTTGCAGTTTATAATCAATTAAATGTTGTTTGTAATGAATGAATGCTTCTATAATTTATGTTTGTAAACAATTTGTTGTGGAGTGCTGTGGGAACTACATTTCATTTTATTTACTGGTATTTTACATTATTTCTGAATGTATATACTTGTATACTGATTCAACTTCTTTGCTGTTGTTTTCTTTTTCTCTCAACAATGCAATTTCGACCTGGTGGGATTTCCAGTCAAGTGCAACTAATACCTTAATGCGGCTTTTTGAGAAAAGCTGTGCTATTACTTTTCTAAGCAAACAGACTTTTTGTGTAGCGGACAAAAAAAGGCCAAATACCCCTAAAATTCGACTGAAAATGGTCCAACACATATGGGACTGAGCTGTATTACAGAAACTTCCTATCTTAATTCTTGACTTAAAAGTCAGCACGAAACGCAAGTTGCAATAGTCTTTTATTCCCTGTTGTAAGTTAACGTTTATCCCAGTGAAATGGCTTTTCAAACAAGAAAAGAAAGAAAAACAAGTAGGGCAGGACTTGATTTTGTCCATCAGGAATTAATTGGTTCGTTGGATGTTGTGGTTTGCTATTGGTCGATCTCATTGTGAGGAGGTTGTCCCGCCCCAGTCATCAGAGAAGAGAAAAGAGGGAGGGGGATGTCATTTTGATTAAAGATTACCAGGGCACATGATTTAAAAAAAAATAAATAAATAAAATGATGCGCATGGATAAATCATTTATAATAAATTCTGCAATACTGAAAAAAGAATGGTTAATTTTGATTTCATGGTGACTTTAAGATTTCACACTTTGGTGACGTAAATATCTACATTTACAAATAATAGCCATATCTGTTGTGAAGGCTGCATCAGAGCAGCCTCGGCAAAAGTGCACAGAGAGCACTCATAAGCACCCTTCTGAAACCTACAATGACAAATGGGACACTCTATGGTATTTTGGACTTCACAGTCAAGTACACCATTTAGGACAGTCCCATACTTAGGAATGGATTATTTTGACTTAAGTCAGTAATCAACCACCAACAAAACCAACGTCCAATCACTACTCTTATTATGCCCCAAAAATCTGCCTGAATAAAGGTGAAAAATTAAATGAAAATTTACAACAAATCTATCAGAGCCAAAAAATAAATAAAAAAAACATGATGTTTATGTTCATCTATCCAAAATCAATCATTACCAGTTCCTTCCCTAAAGGGCACCTGCAGAGTTTTCTTCACCCAACAGGTCGACATTAATAACAAACATTGGATTCTTCGGTTCATTTGCTTGCACTGATACTTCATGTCAACAATGCACTCTCACCAGGTTAAATCAAGCATGACAAAAGCAAAACAGCTTTACTAATCAAGATAAGCACTCACATTCATTTGGATTTAATTATGATTTGACTGAGAGAAGCTTTTACGAGAATTCATGCAATGGATGGAGTTTTGCTAGTTAATGCAGTTTTCAAAGCTCTCCATTCAAAAGCTTTGGCCAAGCTTTTGAACAAGACAGATGTTCAAAAGAGATAGAAAACAGACTGACAAAAAGAAAGCAAAGCATAGAACAGTGCTTTGAAATACATAGCTGTAAAGCAAAAGAAAAGACCTCTCCGTATCTTTTTAATGTCATTTTTTAATAGAACTTTTATTCAGCAACATGCATTAAATTGATCAAATTTGTAATGTTACATAAGTTCTATTATTCTATTTTTATTATAAAAGTTCTATACAAGTAATGCTCTTTTTCAAATAAATGCTGTTCTTTAGAACTTTCTATTCACAAAAAGAATCTAGACAAAATGTATTGCAGTTTCCACAAAAGTATTCAGCAGCACAACTGTTTCTTGAGCAGCAGATGCACATATCAGAATGATTTCTGAAGGATCATGTGACACTGAAGACTGGAGTAATGATGCTGAAAATTCAGCTTTGATCACAGGAATACATTAAATTTTAAAATATAAAAAAAAAAATTAGAAAAAAGTTATTTTAAATTCTTATAATATTACTGTTTTTAGTCAAATAATTGCAGAAAACTCTTACAGAGCCTATTTTCCGATGTGGAGTACACCTGTATGAAGCAAATGAATCATCACAGATGAGATAACATGTAATTCAGTGTTCTGGTCACAGTTATCTGTACACCTTAAGAATTCCAAGCCTGCAAAGAATGATTCTATGGATACAACCTCTGAAACATCACACATTCACACAATCTAAAAGAGAGTGGGAGAACAGATAGACGTCGTGACATCTCTCCTGTGGCTGAACAAGAGACCACAATGGTACTGTCAATCTCCATGTGTTCTTGGCCCAGTTTTGTCAATGCTCAGAAACTTCAAAAGATGAGATGTCAGCTTATTTTTACTAAAAATGAATAAATGGTAGGGTGGAACAGGAAATTTTAATACAAACATATCTTAATATGCCTAAATGTAAAATCTTTATCATAGCACCTCTCCCTGGTGGTCAAACACTGGTAACACAATTTAGAACAAAAAAAAAAAAAAAACTTCTTAGTGACCCATTATGCTTTTTTAGATATTACCTTTCATGTTATGTGTAATATAGCTGTTTGTGAATGTAAAAGGTCTGAAAAGTTCTAAAGATCAAAGTGCACAACAAAAAGTTGTCTTCTAAAAGATTCTGAACTGCTGAAACGAGTCGACAATAATTCGTAGTAACAACGTAACAAATTTGCATAATGACAGCACTACATTGTATAAACAATTTCAGTTTCTACATTCTGCAGAAACAAATTTCCACATTAAAGTAAAAAAACAAAACAAAACGGTTAATTGTGAGAAAGTTATAAAAAAAAAAAGGTCACATTGTAAGATATAAAATCACAATTGCGAAATTATTAAAGTTGCAACTGCAAAAAAATAAAAGCTGCAATTACAAGAAATAAAGCCACCTTTTTTAAAACTGTGGTGGAAATGGGCTTCAATAATTCCAGCATCACTTAAAGTGTTTAACTTTTCCAATATCATAAAAAAATGTTCTTGCATTCTAGTTTAACATACAAAAAGACAAATATATTTCAGAGGTTGATTTCTCTGAAAAGTGTGAACACTGTGGAGCTTTAAAAACATTGTATTTATCCGAGCATGTGTTTAAAGGGTTAGTTCACCCAAAAATGAAAATAATGTCATTTATTACTCACCCTCATGTCGTTCCACACCCGTAAGACCTTCATTCATCTTCGGAACACAAATTAAGATATTTTTGATGAAATCCGATGGCTCAGTGAGGCCTCCATAGACAGCAATGCCACTGAACTTCTCAAGATCCAGAAAGGTACTCAAAACATATTCAAATAAATTTTTAATAATAAATAAGTCGTTATTTTGTTTTTTTGTGCGCCAACGACTTTTCAACAATATCTAGTGACGGCCGATTTCAAAACACTGCTTTGAATCTTTTGTTTTGATTCAGTGATTCGGATCGCGTGTCAAACTGCTGAAATCACGTGACTTTGGCACTCCGAATCACTGAATCAAACGACATGAGGGTGAGTAATAAATGTAATTTTCATTTTTGGGTGAACTAACCCTTTAAGGCAGGATTACCTGTTTGTCCAAACAATGGCAGGAGTGTCTGGAAAAGAAATTACACACTTCACCTTTGAAGAGATAAAGAATGAGAATAAAAAGAAAACCCAACTCCAAGTGAGGTGTTTAAAAAAATCATTCATTTATTTACAAACGGCAGAGTTTTGCAGAGTGGATTGAAAGACCTCCAGAAAGATTGTCATAAAACATTTGTCCATCAGTGAATTGCATCGGCACATTAATCAAAAACAACTAGCATGCACATTATTCTCTGAGTCACCAAAATAGATTTGATTATAAAATATATCTCTCAGTATAAACATCAGACATGTTTGTAATCACAAACCAGTCTATTCAATTCATCTGTGTAGCGATTCTCATATACTTTACAGGTGATGTTTCAATGAGCTAAAACAGCGCTCAGCTACGTTTCACATTTGCAAAAATAGATTTGAACATCTATTGCTGTAAAAAAGACGTTCAAAGCATCTAAACGCAAGTCCGCCCCGGGTGCGAATGTTTTGCTTGCAACTAACCAGATTAAAAAAAGAACACTGTGAACTCGAAAAGAGGATGAAAGAAAAAAGGAAAGAGAAAAAAAAAAAAACTCTCTAGTAAAATTAATGAATGCAGAAACTTCACCAAAGAAAGAAAGTGAGGAAAAACATATTGGACAGCAATGAGTGACAACTAACAAGCTTCTGACACATATTGACTACAAACATTCTTCATCTGAAAGTTACACCAGTAATCAATCACAGCGCTGACAGCAATCCTGTCCTCGCCAGAGCACCCGTGTTCAGCTTTCCTTAAATTACAATCCGAACATCCCACAGTGCAGTTTAACCACTCAGCATCTCATCTGCATCTCATGATTCAATTATCTAACAAATCTGGAACAATGAGTGAATCTCCACAGATGCAAAAAAAAAAAAAAATGTTTACCTTCTTCAATTTTTTCAGTATCAGGGCATAATTTTATCATAGTTTAATTAAATTATCTAATAACAGGATTACAAATGCAAAGCAAAACACTTAAAGAGATTAATTAATAAAAACACAAGGAAAACGAAAAAACACAAATACACAACAATGGCGCCCTCTGTTGACCGTGACCACAACGCGCACAAGCAACTAAACTAAAGCAGCATTCAGTGTAGCCAGTCACAGGCAAACAGTGATTACATACAGCATCCTCCTTGTGTAAACACATTGATACAGTCATATTCACTATGGCACACTTAAAAACACACTTCTTTCAATGCTAGAGACTGTAGTAACTGCTAGATCACTGTAGTAACTTGGACAAGTTGTGATAAATTCCTACCATGACTTTGGCTGTTCAAGTGAACTTAAATGTTTTCATTGTAGAGAGCCAAATAAGAAATTATTTTGGGAATGAATTAAAGAAACACCCAAAAAAAACCTCTTACTTGGCACTAGATGGAAATCCCTGATTTGATCCTGTTTGTGAGACTATTGCTTAAAATGTTTGCATGGTCTCTCACAACACAGAAAAGTCTATGATCGACTCTATGAACTACACATAATGAATGTCAGGGCTAGCCATGCCAATATATTAAGTACATGATAGTTCTATATACTCTCTCTCTTTAGTACTAGTTCTATATAGTTCTATATACTCTGCTTTCACATTTAATGAGAACTGAAACCAAAAACAACTACGTAACATTAAATGTTCTGCACAAAGCAGCCTCTATTCTGAGTAGCAAGCCGCATTTGCCAACTTAAAGGGATAGTTCACGCAAAAGTGAACATTTACTCACCCTCATTTTGTTTTTTCTTTCTTCCATGGAACACAAAAGATGTTATGCAAATTTCCTGATGAGGTTAATTTGAATATGTGCATATTCAAATCACACAAATGAGTGGAATATAGCACATAAGTCATATGGACTTTAAATTTTTCACTTATATGGAAAAAGCAGCATGAACAATCTGACTAACATCTCCTTTTGTGCTCTACAGAAGAAACAATATGAGGGTGACTAAATATTAATAATGTCAGAATTTCATTTTTGGGCGAACTATACCTATAAGCAGTTATGCGAGTCTTATTTGGTGTTTCTATATCAGTCATCATCCGAACATCCGTATGTCAGCAGTGTAGCAGCATGCAGTTCAGTGGTATGAGTTTTAATTTCAGTTCATGACTATGTAATGTATAAAAGATTTATAAAAAAGCTTAGCATTTAGATTTAGAACGTAAAACACATCGGTCAAAGACCTCAAGGTGTAATTCTCTGATTTAGGTAGTTTCAGTGTTGTTGCAGGTGGTTTATGACTACACAGTAATGTCATAAATAGAAAGTGTTCCACCATTTCTAAAGCAGAAGCGTTGAATCTACCACTATATCCTCCAGTGCTACCAAACTAAATTAACAAGAAATTAAATTCCTATGTTGATGTAAAAAGAATATCTTTAGCTCTTCATTAAATATGAACGAAATACCATTGGTCAAAATCTATCACTAAATATATCCTGAAATTGTACAAATTATCTCTATACGTTAATTGGTATTAGCTGTTTTTTTTTTTTTTTAAACACACGGCCAAGGCAGGACCTATCAATGCGCTAAAAAGACCTCATAATTTGAAATGTTGTGCTTGAGGTCACAATTCTTTCTAGACCTACACATAAAGCTGTGTGCTCATGGCAATTCAACTTCTGATACACACTCACTAAATTTTGTTATTCTAATTAGGTCTAGGTCTATTGCTCCAATAGCGTACCTAAAGGCATTTATCTAGATTTAAAGGGATAGTTCACCCAAAAATTGTCATCATTTACTCACCCTCATGTTGTTCCAAACTTGAACGAGACAGTTGATGGCACCCATTGACTTCCATAGTTTTTTTCCCCTACTATGGAAGTCAATGGGTGCCATCGACTGTCTGGTTCCCAACATTCTTTAAAATATCTTCTTTTGTGTTCAACAGAAGAAAGAAACTCATACAGATTTGGAACCACTTGAGGATGAGCAAGTAGACAAAATTTTTATTTTTGGGTGAACTATCCCTTTAAGCCTACTGAATTGAGTGACGTGATTTCTAGACAATAAAAAACAAGAGTAAAACAAACAAAAAAAGTCTGTAACGTCTGGAAAACCAAATGTTGTCTTCAAGTAAGGGCACCAGACCAAACGGGTAAGGTGTATGTGAGCAAGATTGTACTGTCAGAACAGAAAAATAGGGAGTCTTGCATTTGAGAAATGCACATTTCAGCGTACAAATCTTCCTAGAAAACCCGTAATTGTGTCTGATCTTTATCCCCAGCACCAATCTCATGATAAACACACTGAAATATGTCATAAAAACATGCAGACGCATATAATCAACTTGTCGTCATCAAACGTAGGCCTGAAGTCACTTGATAACGCAACATCGGCTGAATGGTAAAAAGAACTTCCAGTGAAACCTGAGGATGTTTTGGATCCACCGAGTTCTTCCAAGCACCTCACGGAGGCTGTGAGTTTTCATACCTGTTCTCCAGCAGTCCCTCACTCTCCTGGTGAAACCAGCAACAAAACAGCTATTCCTTTTCAAATGGCTGGAGAGAAGGAATGGATGAAACGCAGGATGAAGGTATGGATGGATCAGGAGCAGATGGATCCAGGTGTGGAGGTCAGGGTGCAGACAGGTGTGGGCAAACCGTAGAAGAGCGGGTCAGTCATGGGGAAGATGAGGAGGAGGAAGAGAACGACCCCCAGCACATAGAAAGAGAGAATCGTGAGGCGGTACGGGTGGTCGAGGGCCGTGCTCAGAGCCGGAAAACCCATGTAGTTGCAGAAGGAATGGCACAGCACAGGACCCACCAAATGACCTAGAGACACACCAATAGGCCAGAGGTATTAATTTGTAGGCTGTTACAATTTGTCTGTCTGTAATACAAACTAAAAGTTATTCTTATTAATTGTAATTCTCAATTTACAGTAAGAATCATCATGTCTGGACATCATGTCATGTAAGAATCATCATATCATGATGTATAATTATTAAATACAAATACAATTTAAAACTTTTTTTATGCATTACAGTTTTGAGAGAGATTTTTGTGCATTACGGACTTTTTAACACAAAACTTTTTTATTTTATACTTTTAATCCTCTTGTGAAGTAGTATAAGCATCAGTAGTATTAAAGATAAATCACAGATTCACCTGTCCTGATGAATATAAAGGCTGTATAAGCTCCAAATACTGCAGTGTAGGAGAACTGGAACACTGAAAAGGACACACAAACAAACACAGACATGAGTAATTATGTCTCGCGGGCGGCACTACTCGCACTGAGGATGATGGTAAACTAATGACTCGGTTACCTGCAGAGAGGAAAATCCCTGAGACAGTGCCTTGTCTGAACCGCAGGAGCTCAATTACATGGTGAAAATGAGCTGCAGTCACACGCAAAGAGAAAGAGAGAGAGAGAAACAGACAGATGGAGGAAGAAAACAAGGTTACTATTACAATAACAGTCTACAAAGCAACGCAAATTAAACAATTCTCATTTTTCTTGAACAAGTCATACAAACATATTATTACAAGAGTGATTCTTACTGTAATAAATAAGACTTGAGTGGGTTTCCACCATTTCCTAGAACCGTATGGAATTCTCAGGGTTCTAATTACCAGGTATCGAGTACAGAGTCTCTACAATAATTTCCCTGGAGACCACACTTTTTTTTCAAATCTACTTTTAGTATTTGCTTTTATTGCAGCAACCTTTATTACATTAAAATTGGCATGAAATGAAAATTTACACCGTCTAAACTACCGGTCAACAGTTTGGAATAATTAAGATTGTTGATTGTTGTATAATGTTTTTGAAAGAAGTCTCTTATGCTAACTATTTTACTACAATTTAAAATAACTTTTTAATTTTAATGTATTTTAAAATGTAATTTATTCCTTTGATGGTAAAGCTAAATTTTCAGCAGCCATTACCCCTGAACAATTTCTGAAGGATCATGTGACACTAAAGAATGAAATAATGGCTGCTGAAAATTGTTTAAATTAATGATCAATTAATTGATTAATCGTTAACCTTAACCTCTTAAATCCGAAGCGGGGGGCACTACTTAACTTGCTCAACCAACACAAAATAGGTGTCTTTTTAAAGCTTTACATGAAAATGTTATCTATAAAATCATTGTATTTCACAGATAGACTTGAGACCTTTTCAACGATATATGACAACTAGCAGAATACAAGCAGCATATTTGTTTCACTAAGAGACCAAACTATACCAAGTATTTGTATGAAAAAGTGCCGCCGACGCACATGTAAACAATACACATGTGATGCTTTTGCACCATGTTTTTGTTTGTAACTTCGCGAAACATTAGTAAACCATAGTAGATCACATATATTTATTTAGAGCAAGTGGTCTCAAGCGAGCCCAAACACAACATAAGACAATGATCACAGAGTGACATGACATGCTGCTTGGCTAAACTATAGGACTTCCGGAATCAGATCATGTCGAGATTATGACGCAATGTTTTCCAATGTCATTTGAAAGTTCAACCAATGGAAACTGGATCTCAGGTGAGGTGTGAGGGTATAGTGGGTATGGTCGATGTGTAGAAACCAATCGGACACTGCTGGATGTACTTTTATTGTGGCATTTACACAAATACACATTTTGTACCTTTGGTTAATTATGTTTTGAAATAATGGCTAGCCTTCCTAATCCATTTCACAGACAAGGCTTAAGCCTAGTCCCAGACTAAAATGCATGTTTGAGCTGTTTTAACTAAAAGCAACTTGCACTGACATATCTTAAAATGTGTCAGTGCCATTGTTTTGTTTCAAGATGCACACCAATAATGTTTTTTTCTAAGAAACGTCAATATAAGCTATTTAAATGCCCTTATTAGCCATTTTCACACTTCCGGGTTTTTGGCTTCCGGAATAGCCCACGCCGGGTCAAAGTTTTTCCGGTAACAGTGATAGATAGCCGAGCCTAAGAACTAGTTCGGGAATCAAAGTCTTTTTACAAATTAAAAGTCATGAAAATGTTTGAACGGTCTGTATTGGTGAGACTACAGAGCTCTCCTTAAAAGCTAATTTTAAGAACTAATCCGAAGTGATGGCGGTTAAATTGGTTATATTCTTCGTGTCTCTTTGGTGCGGCTGTGCATTATCGCACTCCATGTGCTGTAAACACAGTGACTGTGTCTCAATGTGCATACTATCCATCCTAAATAGTATGTGACATTAGTAATATTCACTACTTTTTATGGCGGATAGGGTGGATAGTATGCACATTGGGATGCAGGGAGTGCTTTTCGCGAAGTGCTGGGGAAAAGATCGGTTGGCAGCTCCCTTATCACACAGACCTGATCCTCTGATTCATAATGAGAAGCAGGACCGCGCGCACCCTGGATGTTTCTGGATATAAACACTTCTGTCATCTCTCATTGATACTCATTCACTTATATTTTCCTGTCGTCATCATCTTAAAGTCTGTAATATGCACAGTATTACAAACCCATTAGTAGTATTGTCGCTGCTGCAACATTAATGCAAAGACTGATAGTTGTGTATAGTGTGGTCTTGGAAATTAGTTTAATCATTTTAATCGATCAGGATTAGTTATAACATATGCTTGAATGTGGGATGTAATGCCATGAGATTACATCTATATATTTTTAAAACGTATTAAACTCACGACAATATTATGCATCTCTCACGACTTTATATCCGGCATTGAAGCATATATTGGGAGTTTAGTTTTTTTTTTTTTTTTTTATGAACACATTTTATAAATAATGTTCGTCGTATGGTGATACGAGCAGGGGAATTGCTGAATGAGTAGCTGCGTAGTCTATACTGTATGACAGCTGGTGAATTTGAGCAACGGTGGCCGTATAAGTTACAAACAAGTAGAAAATAGATTCTTTGTAGATTATACAACAGCAACTTGGAAAACAGACAAAACAGAAAAGGTAAGAAGCGATTTTTGAGGAAAAAGCATATAAGCATATAAATCTAATAGCCGCAGACCCATAGTGGAACTAACTTTACCCCGCATCACGTGATTTCCGATTTTTGTAAAAAAAAGGCTAATTGAATTTAGGCCTAATCCTGGCTTAATCTAAGCCCTGTCTGTGAAACCGGGCCTTAGAATACGTAACTATGGTGCGCTCGCGTCATTTTTCCTTGTGTGTCTGTAGCACGTATTTTGTGCACTTGCCGCACACAACTCAAAATTACGCATTGCTTACTCAACCATCAATAGGTTTTATCGATTAAATTATTATTAACAATTAATCAGTCATCGATTAATCGTTAGCATCCCTAGTCACCACTCACCAACACCAAAGAAGAGCGGGCATGTGAAGATTGCGGTGGAGGGTCCAGCACAGGGTACCAGCATGGGAAGCATGCATGCCCGAAAAACCAGCTCCTCTGTCAATGGCGCCACAACCTGGTTCCTCAGCCAGCGCATGTCGCTCAGACACAGCGTCCAGAAGCAAGGGTCTGCAAAAACATAACAGATCATTCACATTTATAACAACAACCACACTAAAGCCTTTCTGATTCTTTTACAGCAACAATGATCAATCTAGTTTATTGATAATTGACCACCTATTACACTTCACCAAAAGAGATATGAGAATTCAAGGACACAGATTCAACTCCCCAGAAGATTTGGCTGACAGTTATCATTTACAATAGTCTAGCATCATGACAGCTCACTAACAGATTATTAAAATCACAAAATAGCTTTATAAATAGAGAGATTCACAGGGAAATTACTGGAAGAGGAAAAGGCTGCTTACCGACTACAACTTTCATCCCATCAATGAACCCCCAGGGGCAATCCATGGCTAGCTGGATCAGAGGGCCCAGAAAAAGCACCTAACAGAGAGGAAGGTAATAAAATGATCAAATACAACACAAAAAATCCAATGTAAAGACTCTTCTGCAATTTGAAGATTAGTCAAAACCTTCTTTGTCATTTATTTACCATGGTCAGTAGGAGCGGTAGAACGATAGCAGGAATGAGCCCCTCCAACCGGATCCCCATAAGGGCCAGCAACGAGGGACCAGGCTATAGGAGAAATCAAACACATCTGATGTTTCACCATCAAATAAGATTAAACACAATGCCAAAAAACAAAATGCTTCATGACACAATGATTAAAATAAAAGGTTTATTTTATTATAACTATAAACAGGATTGTATGATGCAGCGAGATCTAGAACCACATATCAAATAATAAGCAAACTTAATCTCAGAAATGTACAATTAAGGATTTTACTCATCTGATGAATTTGGTTAGACTTTCAAACCTTTAAAACCATTCTCTTTACAAAATCCCTCTAAACCAAACACCTTTTAACATATTAAGGCCCGGTTTCACAGACAGCGCTTAGCCTAAGCCAGGATTAGGCCTTAGTTCAATTAGGGAATTTAAGTAGCTTTTATAAACATACACTAGAAAAAAACATTACTGGTGTGCATATTGAGACAAAACAATGACACTGGCATATTTTAAGATCTGTCAGTGCAAGTTACTTTCAGTTAAAACAGCTCAAACATGCATTTTAGTCTAGGACTAGCTTAAACCTTGTCTGTGAAACTGGGGGTAAAGTTCCCATATACTGAAACATTTAAAGTCTGCATGAAACAGAAGTCTTTTCTTCCCCACTGTGATGTATAACAGCTTCTATGTTATTTTCTATATATTTCTGTATAACAAGAAAAAATGAGGGGCAGATCTTGATTTTATTATTTGTTCATCTGGAATTGATTGGATTGTTGTGGTTTGCTATTGCTGAGATGTCAGGTGTGAGTGACAGGTTCTTCCACCCTCGCACCAGTAAACAGGGATGTAGTTGCAAGCGAGAGGGGAAGTTATTTTGATTAAAGATTAGGAAGGCACATGAATTTTAATAAAATAATGATGTGTACGAATAAATTTTTTATAATAAATACTACAATATTCAATAAAAAAAAAATGTAATTGCCCATTTTGATTTCATGGTGACTAGGAGAACACAGTAAACACATACAGCAACTGTAAAGATTAAATGTGTTGCAGTAAACTAACCTGGATGCCTGTAAAATCTTTCCATGCCCACACAAACACTGGAGACACAGCAGACACAATGAGTACACTAGTGAAGCGCCTCTTTATCACTGCAGGATGATCCCTGTTGGTACAACCAACCATACAAACAAACAGTGTTGTTTAAATGCATTCCACAGTAATATGTTTGTATCATCTTACCATCTGTTTATATTACATGATACAAGACAAACATAAACAGTGGAAAAAATCAGACTGGCTTCAAATACGGCTCTGCCACAGCAAATTATCGACCAAATAAATAAATAATAAATAACTATATCAAGTGTTGATAGATAGATAGATAGATAGATAGATAGATGAAATGCACAATGAAACGATATATAGCAAAATAGTTTCGAACGCTCCTATCGTCAAGTATTTTTAACATTTGACTCGAACAGCAATACTGAACATTCGATTCAAACAATATGTTTAAACATACTTTTGAAACAACATATTTTTTAAACATTCGATTCAAACTATATTTTTGAGCATTTGATTTAAATAATATGATTTAAGCGTCGAATCGAACGTTATGATTGTCAAAAATGCTGTCTAGGTAGGGAGTTCAGTAGGTTTTGTGACACAGCCAAAGTCCACGAGCTATACCTTGGTAAATCGCTTTTCCAAACGTATAAACTTCCAACATAGGAGCACGCAAGCAGTAGACAGGAGAGAATTGACACCCAGCAAAGTCCATCAGGAACAGACGCCACATTAGCATGGAGTTGATCTGAACGAAAATCTGCCGTCAAATCATCTTCGTCTTTCATGGCGAGACCGACAGGGGCTGAAAACCACTAGACGCGCTGAAAAACTGCAGGTTTGGGTGACACATTAAACACTACACACGTGATTTTGTTTTTATCCTAGATAAGTGTGTGTGTGTGTCTCCACAATGGAGGTACTCTGGAAAGAAGCTGAGAGGAGACTGTTTTGGCGCCACAGAATGACGCCATCAACGCGAGACGGTCCTGCTGGCCCATATTTCCATTCACAACTTATGACAGGTGATGATGATGTTGATACACAGTATGTTGAATGGGGAGAAAGGAAACGATGGACAGTTTATAAAACTCATAACGGCCCACTGGGATGCTGCAATTACAATATGGTTGCAACCTAATAAGTTTTAAATAAATAAATTTCCCACCGTGCAGTTGACAGTGATAACTAGCACGCGGGACAAAAATATGGCATATCAAAATAGATACGCGCAATGTAAATGCAGACTAATATCGCACCAATATATATTTTTATAAGTTCCATTCCAATTATTTGTAAAAGTAATGACTTGCAAATAATCTCACAGTGCATTGCTATTCTTGTTATGGTGGAGCCGTTGCTTACAAATTACATCTGCACTTTACCAGAGAACCCTGCTAATTTCAGAAGCACCCTCAGTGGTTTGATTCTTAATTGTCAATCACACAGTAAAATTAAAATGTGAATTTTTTAATAAACTTGAATCTAAAGTTCAGTTAAATGTTTAATTGTCCATCTGACTAGTAAAATTAAAATGTGTGACTCTGCAAATCCATTAAAATAATTTACAACAACTGAACAACTAATGAATTATGATTTTTATCGCAATATGCCTGTTATGATGTATAAATCTCCATTTTTACAAAGAAAAATTATATAGGCTACAGACAATGATGCATGTGTAACAACAATACTGTGCATATAGTAATTTATAGTAAATACAATAATGTTTCTGGACCATAATATAGTAAATTGTAGTATACTGTATATATTATAGTATTTACAACACTTTGTTAATGAATGCAACAGCATACTGTAGTATTAACTATAGTGAACTGATAAACTGTAATAAATACTGTAGTATACTTTAGTTTTTACTACTACTTTATATACACTATAGTAGTAGAAAACTTAGTACAGTATTGGGTAAAGTAATTTGTTTACTATAGTTTTTATATTACCACAGCAACTATAGAATTACCACAACAAATTAATTCAATTACTTCACTATAGTATGGTTCAAAAACACTATATATTTACTATAAATTACTATAGTATTTTTCCATGTTCTAATCTACTGTCCTAACATATAACTATCATAATAATATCGAAGGCGCTTAATATGTAGCTCTGTTTGATACATTTTAACTGTCGCCTACGGGGTCCTTGCCCTGAAAAACGCTGACCCCTGTCCTACGCCATTCCTTGCATAATTGTATCTGGCTATATAGATTATTTGGTACATATATATTTTGACTAGCCTACATTGTCTCTGTCTGTTGTCAAGTGGTATCCCCAAAACAATTTTGGATTTCCATAACTCTGGTTAACAAGTTGCATTAGCTCTGTTTTAGTCTGAAAATTACATTACATTATTATATTATATATTATTTATTTTTATCATAAAATGAATTATAGTTATGGAGGTTTTGCTTGAATAACATGCGCATCATCGCGCAGATGGTCGTCTTAATTAAGAGGTGTCAGTAAGAGTGACACAGCACAATCACTGTATATATTACAGGTGTATATATAACAGGACTGTTCCACAGGTGTATCCCTAAATGTGGAGAATGCGGAGGATTCCACGAGCTGTCAGATCCCTCGCTCGAGCGTCACTGTGCGCGTATGTACCAGCAGTGCTGTGGTGCCAACCCCACGAACGCCATCCTGAGGTGAAATCACGAAGCCTACGCTTAGTTCATGAATATTAATTAGATCGAGTAATCTTCTAATGGCGAAGCCTGATTTTCGAATATGAATTAGCTTCTGCTAACGTTGCGCTTTAACAGTCCAATGGCGAAGGTTTAGCTCGTGAATATTAATAAGCCTCCTACCATACTAGGATTCGTAAATTCGCATCCGGAGGCGGGGCCTAAGCGTGTCGTGGCACCCTGACCAACCGCAGAGGCGCATGATGTGGGCGAGGGCAAAACCCTTCCTCGGATTTCTTTAACGGCAGAGTACTGCGAGGGAGAGATGAGATGGGCGTGACAACGGAGTGTCTGGACTAGTAGACTGAAAACACTCTTCTCCTGGATTAAGATCCGCGCTGTCTTCCGCGTTACTGATGACAACGGAGTGTGGCAATGCAAACCACACGACGTGATGCGCGTGCCATCCAGTTTAACACCGCGAGTGATGAATTAACAGCACGACGCCCAATTTTCAGGCCACACGGGGATTGACAAGCCAAGGATATTCAAGTCAGGGGTCTATAACATCATCAGGTGAGTATTCGGATAGTTTTTTGCTTGACATGCTTGTTCTGGCGGCCTGCCACCGAAATATTTTCCTCGTTTTATTATTTATCACTTAAACAGTCTTCTCGTTATGTCAGTGCGGAGTGCCATGTCTAGATGCGTGCGTTCTTCTGTAGTTGGTTATTTATTTTCTAAGCCGCAAATCAACAATGAATGTAATAAATTATTTTATTTAAAGTGTTTTATTTAAATTATACTAATTATAATTAAATTATACTATTTATAATTCATTAAATTAATAATGCATTTATTTTCCTTGTGTACTTCCCAGGCCTGTGAAATGGCTCAGGATAAATAAAAGCATCTCAGTTCTAGTGGGAAACAATTGCAGTGATGATTCTGATGAATACCAAATAGATCTAGTTTTGGTATAATAACGTTATGTAATATGTCCATATGTAACATGCATGTTTTTTTTAAAAGTCTTTACCGACGGATTAAAAGAAATGGGAATAATGCGAGTGTGACACATCATGGTGACACCTCATAAATTAATTATTATTAAAAAGTGTTGCCTGACTTTTCATATTTCATTTATAGTAAACGTCTCACGTGTTTCCCGGGGGAATCAGTATGATTACGTCGTAAAATTCGAATTAGACATCGAATTATAATTCGGATCTTAGACTTCGAATCTTTGGATTCAGATGCTCTGCTCTTACTGAGACGCAATCCGCTGCAATCTGTCGTCTGAGAGCACGGGCTGGTCCACGGATCATGCTGTCTCGAGTAAACGAGCAGAATATGAGCAATATCATTACATAATCCTGTTTATATTTGTTTCTCAGGTCTACAATAACATTTATAGAACAGATAATGTGGGGGGAAAGACTTTAACGGGTCCTGTTGTAAATCTAAATTGGACAACTATGTGGTGAAGTTACATCGCAGAATGTTGAGTATACATTAAAAATGAATATAATTTATTAATTTATTATTGTTATAATTAATTAATTGGGTGGTTTGTTAATTTTACATAATAAATTGCTGAGCTTGTGTTTACAACTTATAGTGAGACATCCAATAAGCACAGAATATGATTTTTTTTCAAATAACACAATCTATGTTTGTCTCATAAACCTTCAGGTAAGCTACAGTATTTGTTCATGTTCAGATAAAAATACATGGTTTTCTGGTGACTAATCAATCTGATCTCATAAATCTTCCCCATTTACTTGTTGTCTGGCATATTCAACATATTCAACATTAATTTAAAAAGATGCTTTGTTTTAGATGTCTCCATTCTTTAAAGTGTATAGATGGGAGTAGCCACATGCAACACCAAAAATAAGTCTTAATAATAATTTTGATTTCCAGTAAACATCTTTAAAACAATATACTTCACATTTACTGGAGAAGGATAATGACATAAGTGTTTTCGGTGAAATCTAGACATAATATCTTGTTATTTTGCATGTCAAGTAGCCCTGTAACAAGACAAACATAATGATTAAGAAAATTATTTTGTTTCTCCCATTTTGAACCATGTCTGAGAGGAGAAATTTCTCAGTTATCATTAGATTGAGAGGGATGAGTGCTCATTTAGCCGAACATAACATCATTTTAAAATCTTTTATTTCTTAGGACTGATTTCACAGACAGGGTTTAGATTAAGCCAGGATTAGGCTTTAGTTCAATTAGGAACGTGCCTTAGAAAAAAAACATTACTGGTGTGCATCTTGAGACAAAACAATGGCAATGATATATTTTAAGGTACAGTATGTCAGTACATGTTGCTTTCAGTTAAAACAGCTCAAACATGCATTTTAGTCTGGGACTAGACTTTATCCTTGTCTGTGAAGCCGGGGTTAATGTATTAAAATCCCCCCAAAAAATATTTAAGTGGCAGAATGTGATGTTATTATGAGGTTGTGAAAGTGCAATGAGCTCACATGATCAAAGTTTGCTTGTGTTGAGGTGTGGGATAATTATGTTTGAAGTTTACACTTTTTTAAAATATTCCCGTTCATTCATCTGTAGCGATTGCTTATTTCTTCACAGATTGTCTTTATGCGATGCATAGTAATGCCCCTTGAAATTGGGGTTCCTTTTGTTCTGCGGTTGAAAAACCTTTTGAATTATAAACAAACGTCTTTGCAATGTCACATAGGTGACCCATATACGATTTTGCTGACATGCATCTGTGAATCCTGATGTGCTGTTAGAACAGGAAGAGTGTAAATGATAGAGCTTCTGCGGAGGTTTCTGCTCTGAAGGTCACTATCATGTTTCACAATCACGATACCTCTAACGGGGTGACGATGTCAACGTGTTCTCGCTCTTTCTCTCGTTCCCTCCCTCCCTTTGGTGGCTGCAGCTCTTTCCACCGCTCGTCCAGACAGGAGCAGCGGGGTCAGACGGCACTGTAAGACACTCACTCCATCATGAGTTGCACACACACACCTGCTGCAGACCACAGCTTCACAGCACACTGCAACAGACAACAGCCATGACATCCATTCAACAAGCTGCTGCTGACTACAGAGATAATGACATTATATAGTACAATGAGCAGCACTGTTATAGATGGCGTTTGCGCATTAATTATGCAATATGCACCACTGTTGAACTGGTGCAGACCGCAGTCTATTCAGCTCACCAGAACAAATGAATGGTGTTATTCTGTTAAAAGACAACATGTAGAACATAGTGTACTGTGTGTGTATACAAGAGATTTCCGTCATCACAACATTATTGTATATATTAATTTAGCCTAATGATTTACAAGAAAAGCACTCAAAGATACAAAATACAGAAAGTTTTTGTTTGATTTGTTTACCTTGAAAAATGCAAATGTGAGGTACAAGAGAGAGAATATCGCATGACACAAATATTAAAATGAAACATACACTATCATGCAAAAGTTTGGGGTTAGTAACTTTCAGAAATGAATATTTTTATTCAGCAAGGACACTTTAAATTGATTAAAAGTGACAGTAAAAATGCTTATAATGCTACTAAAGATTTCTATTCACATAAATGCTGATCTTTTGAACTTTCTATTCATCAAAGATACTTACAGAAAAAGTGAATTGCTCTTTTCACAAAAATATTAAGCAACACAACTGTTTTCACCATTAAGAAATGTTAATTGAGCACCAAATTAATGTAGTTAGGCAAGGAAGAGGAGATTTAGATCTTAAGCGTCGTTCAGACTGTCAGACCAAATCCGATTTTTGTGCATATCCAATTGAAATCCGATCAGATTTAGCAAATGTGAACAGCAAAAAAATCACATGAAATGGGATTTTTACAAATCCGTTTCGAGCTAAATTCATGTGGTTTGAAATCCTATTCAAACTGCATTTCTGAAAATCCGTTTCAGTCTGACTGCTCTGATCGGATTTCACATGGTTTATGTGACTTTCTCACGCCATGTAAAACGTGCTGAAAGTCACACTGTGCCGAAAGTACAGTGCTGGACGAGCAGAAAATTACAATATTAACAGAGACGTGTATTGAGACTGACAGAGATGACAGCGTGGAATCATATATCCTCCTATGTTTCTGCTGCTGCCTCAGAAGACGCAGTAGTCCAGTGCGGCGGCTACACATTGTCATGATGTAAATAAGACATCTGTATTGCAAACCCCTCCATGTTGTGGTTGTTGTTTTTGGCGTATACCTACCAACTCAATGTCATTGCCATAGAAGCCAATGCAGGTATTCCGGAAAACGAAAGAGCGGCATGGGAAACACAAATTAGATCTGAACAGTTGCAATACACAGTGTGGACAGTCAATAATTTAGATTCCAATCAGATACACAAATATTCGGTTTTGGAATGACAGTGTGAATGTAGCCTAAATGCAGCAAAATGACTTAAATAACAAAACAAAGAAGATAATCCACAGGTACGTATAAACTAAACAAGGGACAGGGGAGCGTAATCACGGATCAGAAACCATGGAAACAAAATAGCAGAGGAAACAAAGGACACAGGAACTATACACAAGAACAGAAGCCTAGAACTAAACCTGACAATCAGCATATTAGAATGATTTCTGAAGGATCATATGACACTGAAGACTAAATGATGCTGAAAATTCAGCTTTGTCATAATAGGAATAAATGTATTTTTTAAAGTATATTAAAATAAAAACAGTTGTTTTAAATTGTAATAATAATTCATAATATTGTCGTTCATAATATTTTTTATATAATAAATGAGCATAAAGGCTGATACTTCTGCGTCAGACCTACGCTGGAGCCACCGCGCCGTAGGCTATGCATCGATTTTCATTTATACTTCTGCGTCGCTGTCCGCGTGCAACATGCAGACTATTAGTAGTCAGTGTCATGTTGAGTATCAAGGCAAAAGCTGAAGAAGAAGCAGCTTGTCATGTACGTTGTCAGAGAAGCTTCAGCAGTGATGGCAGCAAATAGGCAATGACTTTTGTTGCAGTTTGACGGTGTGTTTCCTCTGAAACAGAGCACCGCTCCGCTTGCTCCGTGCCAGTTTTTTGACCTGAGGGAGGGGTTCTAGCGGACCAATCACAGCGCTTGCTGTCTGCATAGAATTGGCGCGTTGTTACATTTTTTAAGAGGTACACGTCAGGCTACGCGTGCTACACACATCCCACGCAGTAGCTACGGTGTACACTTAACAAAGAAAGTGTAAATCAGCCTTAAGAGACTTAAGGTACATTTACACGACAATGATGTACTAAAAACATTTTGCTTTTTGCGTACAGATGACTACGTTATCAAAACAATCCCCATTCACACAGATCTGCGTAAACAAATAAAAATGCTGTATTGTTCATGCCAGGCCAGTAGTTGTAAAGACTTTGTAAAGAAACACTATATACTGAACACATAACACGCATGCGCATATCATCCCCGTTTTCACAAATTTGTTTTTTTGTAGTTTACACAGAGACTATAACGGTATCATTTTCAAAATATAACGGTATCATTTTACTTTTATTATGTGAGAACAAAGAGACCACTGAGAGACCTCAAACCATCTGTGTAGGAAATTGCTTGTTATACAAATATATTTAAACCACAAATTGCTGCCACTGACCAATCAGAAGCAAGTACTCCAGAGAGCTGTGCAATCATATACAATAACAGACCATTGTAGACACAATGAATACACAATTGTATAACATTGCATTTATGAGATGCCATCACTTCAGCTGACTCCTGCAATTCACTTTACAACAGCATCTCATATGTGTTAAAGCATAACAGAAATACTATTGTTTGCAGTCAGAACAACAATGCAGACAGAAATTTTGCAGCCCTACAAGCATTCAAGATGTGTACTACTACACAAAAAATGCAGCTCCAACAAAGCTGCGAAATAGCTAACGATCTGCTGAAAAGCAGATATAGATTTTGAAGAATTAAGTTTGGCAAGCCTGGACTCGAGTAAGGCTCATAAGTTATTCGTGAGATCATTTCCTTGTGCGTGTATATTTAGAACCCACTTCATCTGGCTCCTGATAGAGATGGATGAGGCAGACTCGCTCTCTTGTCTACCCCGCTCACACTCATACGCACGGTCTCACACGCCGCACTTGCTCACCCCGCTGCAGAGGCAGTATAGAGGATTGTGAGAATGAGGAGAGAAGGTGACAGGAGATGATACAGTAAGCAAGGAGGACATAAAATCAGACCGGAGGGAGGATGTGGTGATCTGAGAAGGGGAGATTGAAGGGAATCAAGAAGGAGAAAGATATTAGAAGTACCTGCACTGTGGGACTTGTGCCTTTTAATAAAGGCACCAGATGAAAATGAATTATTAATAAGCTGCCCATTAATGTGTGGAGAACAGTTAGAGCTCAGAGACGGTGCTCGTCATTTTATTACAGCCATGCACTATACACAAAGGTTGTTGTGTCTGGAAAGATCTCATTCCATAATGGTGCATCTTGTTCTCACCACCCCTCCCTGCATTCCTGTTGATCTTCCTTCCCATATCTCTCTCATTCCCTCTTTCCTCCCCCAGGTTGTGGGCTGATTAGAAAGTGCGTGGCACGAAACAGGCAATCCATCACCCTGCCAAACCTAAGTGCGCGCACACACACACAATCTCTTCGTAACAGTGCTTGTTCATCCCTAGTAATCTTCTGTTATCTACAATCTGCTGTTTTGTAAGCACTCTATATGTATTACACCTCTACATACCCTTCTCCATCCCGCTGGCCCTCCCTGCTCCTCTCCCTTCCATCACCTGCACCACCATGCTATTTCTATTTTTGTCCTCTCTCAATTTCCCTCCCTCTCCTTACTCACCCCCTCATCCTCCAGTCCACCTCTCACCATTGCACACCCACAGTCATGCAGTGCCATAATAGCGCAGAGATTGGCTCATCCGTGCTGTCCGTCATTTCTAAACCAGTGAGCTTCCTGTGAAGGCGAGGGTTTGCACTCGGTTCTGATTAATTTGCTGCATAAGGGAGCCTGGAAGAATGAAATGGACATATAACCAGTTGCTGTTAATGTTTTTTTTTATATTGTTAATTTAGTTAAACATTACACACAAAAAACTGCACTGCAAGATGCTTATAATTAAAAAAAATAAGTGTGATCATAAAATTGCATTGCAGTGAGGAAGCTTTATAATAGATTCTTATCTTGCCCTGTGTAACTCTTCCCTTAAAGGGATAGTTCCCCAAAAAATGAAAACTCTGTCATCATTTACTCACCCTCATGTTGTTCCAAACCTGTATGAGTTTCTTTCTTCTGTTGAACACAAAAGACGATATTTTAAAGAATGTTGGTAATCAAACAGTTGACGGTAGACATTGACTTCCATACATTCTTTAAAATATCGTCTTTTGTGTTCAACAGAAGAAAGAAACTCGTACAAGTTTGGAACAACATGAGGGTGAGTAAGTGATGACAGAATTTTCATTTTTGTTTGAACTATCCCTTTAAGCTGAGCTTTGATTGGTACAGTCTTTTTATTTTCCTCTGTGTCAGTGAAGAAAGTAAACAGTGTCGAATGATATTTATATGTTTTATGAATCATTTTCTTAATTTACTGACGGCTAACAGGAAAGCTAGGTTTATTCATTCACAATACATTCATATTCATAATTAATCATATGCTTAATATGATGATAATTGAAAACGACTTCATTAATGTTTCATCCTGTTACATTGACAGTTACGAATTACATTACGTGAATCACGTAAATTATATTTTTTTCAATTCAAAACGGCAATATTAGACCAACGTTAATTCGTTTGTATCCCTGATTATTTCTGTCGGTTGTTTAACATTTCTATCATAAAACAAGCTGTCAAAATATCAAATGTTTAGAGTTTAGCTTTATCTTATCTTGCACTTTATGACCATTAACTGAAGTGTTGTGCTGGAATTCACACTCAGCAGCTTCTGTGAACATAAAGCCTGCCTACTTTGATTTGATTGGTCATCTCAAACATTTTGACATTGGCGAGTGTTGTTAGACCTCTGAGGCCATAGATAGTGTCCGCCCACTTTTTCAGTGATGTTGGTTCCGGAAGTATTTTTCCCAGTCATTTTTTTCCCATGGGGTTTTTTAAAAAGTATTCATTAAAGTGCTATAAGCCATGAACCAAGCCAACAAGCTATGAGGTGAATCACAACATTACAAACTTTTATTTGAAGCAAAAAGTATATGAAAATCGGACAAAACACAAAGGTACAAGGCTGTGTACCTTTGGTGAGGGAAAAAACTACAATCCCATGAAGCATTGTGAATGACATAAATTAAAAACGATAGAGAAATATAAAACTATTCAAGTTGTTTATTGTATCTATAAAAACAACATATTTTAAAATATGCATATATATACAAATATTTAAGTGTTTTGAGAGCGTGGGGAGACTGATTCGATTACGTCATTTGCGGTGCTTCATGGGAGTGGGTGCAGCTAAAGATCTTATTTGGCGCTCTTTGCTCCCTGCAACTCTCTGATTGGTGGAACTTTCAGTACAGCATCATGGGTAATGTAGTTTTTTTTTTTTTTTTTTTTACCAAGAATTCTGCTATTAAACATGAATATTTTAAAAATAAGTTGAATTAACGCAGATAGTAATTAACAACCTCGGAGCTCACAACAGGTCTGTCTATGAATCTATATCTATGGCTGAGGCATCTCAGATGTGAAGGTCGTTATTTGTCAAAAATGGCAAAAGCATGTAACAAAATTATATCTAAAATTAAAAATGAAAACTGAAAAAATAAAAATAAAAGCTAATTCAAAATACTAATACATACTATAATTGCATACAAATAATACTAAAATAACACTTTAATACAAAACACATCACCTCAATGTAAAGTGTTCTAGGGTGTTGCCAGGGCATTGCTATGTGGTTGCTAAGATGTTTTGAACTTTGAGTGGTTGGTAGCACAGGTAGATGCTGGTGATTACTGGCCACCAAAGAGCCTACTGCACAAGTCTCTATTCTGGTTCATAGACATGGCACAGGTCTCTCCTTCAATGAAAGTCTGTTTGGATGGATGGAAGGATGGACAGATAGACTGACAAACAGACAATGAATGGACAGATAGACAGATAGATAAATAGATATATATCAATATTTTCCCCCAAATAACACACATTAAGCACTTGAAGTAATGACCACACCAATTTATCTGACAGAAGTACCACTGCTGTGACTGTGCTTCCATTAAGTCTGTATGAAAAACAACAATGAAGTCATTTGCACTGGAGCACTTGACTGTGTTTGCAGAGAGGTTGTTACTCTCTTGGGATTGGTTAAATCTCCTGTTCCCGACAGGTTGTCAATTGATGGTTGGCTGCTTGTTGACTTCAAAACACTGCAGAGACAGCCACACTATCTCAGGCTGTTCTCACAGGATCAGCTGTTACATAAATACATAACAGCTGATCCACGATACGCCTGTTATTGTTTGTTACAGGTGAAGTAACTGGTGGTGGGGAGGGTTGGGATGCAGATAAGAATCATACTGTTTTTCCATTTCCTCTCCCTATAGCACTTATTAGATAAAGCTGTCATTTCACTGTGAGAAAACAAGCAAATGTGCTGAACAACAATATCAGTCTCACATGCTTCCCTTCGCTCTCTCTCTCATAGCTGCGAGTCGTTCTTGTGGATATGGTTTTGGAAGGGAGCTCCGAAGCTCTTTGCCCTCCTCCGTCCCTGGAGCTGCGTCCATCATGCAACAAGAACCAGCCGTCTCCTCCTCTGGGCTCAGGATCTCAGTCCCATGATGCTCTCTGCCCTGAGGACAAGGAGCCCATCAAGTATGGGGAGCTGATTGTACTGGGGTAAGAGAAAGTCCACAGCATCCCCTGAGGGGATAACAGTAATATTGAAAGGATGAAATCTCTCTCTCTCTCTCTCTCCCTCTTTATCTATCTATCTATCTATCCTACTGTAAAAATATATATATATATTTTTTAAAGAAGTCTCTTATATTCACCAAGGCTGCATGTATTTGATCAAAAATACAGTAAAAACTGTATTATGAAATATTAGTATAATTTATAATAATTATTTACTAATGATGCTGAAAATTCAACTATCACAGGAATAAATTACATTTTAAAATATATTAAAATTTATTTTAAAATGTAATTTATTCCTGTGATAGTTGAATTTTCAGAAGCATTACTCTAGTTTTTAGTGTCACATGATCCTTCAGAAATCATTCTAATATGCGAAGTTGCGCCTTAAGAAACATTTCTTATTATTATCAGTGTTGAAAATGGCTGCTTAATATTTTTGTGGAAACAGTGATATATTGTTTTCAGGATTCAGGATCAATTCCTTTTTTTAATACAGTTACTTTCATTTTTAATGAAAGTAAATGGGGTCCAATGTACCAAAGTATCTTCACAAAAAAAGAAAGTCATACAGACATGATGTCAGTTACCACAGAAAATAATTTCTACTCATTTCAACTTGTCGTTTTTTTAAGCAAACGTAGTATACAGTAATGAAGGAAGTAAAGAAGACATGACCAAAACATCATGCATGTTAACATGAGACTTGAGTGATATAATTGATTACTAACCTCGTAAGTTGTATCCATTATTATCCATTTGATGATATGCAGAAGGATAAGAGTAAACGAATAGTTGGTGATGAGGTTAAATCACCTAAAACAAATATGATGGTTTAGACAAGTCAAATAATACACATTTTTTTCAATTCATTCATTCATTGCTTAAACAACAACAACAACAAAAACATTACATTTGTGCTTTAAAACTTTCTGTACTCTCTTGCCTTAGACTTCCTTTTTAAGTGCATTAAAATGGTAATTAATCAAAATGTTTAATATTATGCGACAGTTTGTTGAGCCCAGAACATGCATTGCTGCAAAGTAAGGAAATCATAAAATTATTCCAAAGAGATGTTGCAGATTATTAAGTATTTAATGGATTGTGTCTGAACATAATTAGTTGTGATTAAATTCAATCGTTGACGTCAGCAACACTGAGTTTATTATCATTCAGGTTTAACTGTACCCACACACCTTAGAACTGTAAGATACTGTCTCAGATTCCTGAAATCCATTTATCTAAATTACAGCTCCTCCACTCAGCCAGCGTTTTGCTGAATGCAGGAGTTCAGTGGGAGTTCAAGGGTAAAATTACCCTCAAATAAATATGACTTCAATTAACATCTTTTCTCACAGATGAATGAATGCCACGTCACCCGGGCCAATTGGTTCCCCTGGTGTACCTGCGGTTGGTTTTCCTGACTTATCTTTAGATTTCAGCTGCAGATGCAAAACACTTCATTTGACTGCCAACAAAGATGTCATTCAAAGCACACAGCCATGGATCAGACCAGAGCAATGAATGTTTCCAGTGCCAGGAGGGGGAAGAGAGTTTAACCCTTGAGCTACAAGAAGTGGGAAAGAGAAAGCACATAGTGGTGCTTGTATTCCTCACAAAAGTGTTCATCTCTTCTTTCTAAATTTTTTTCTATTTTGCACATCTATATTCAGATATATTAAAATGTGTCAGGAAGATGATATCTTCAGTAAAATTTGACAAAAATGTTTGCTGACAGAACAGCTGTCTTTAGCCGCTTTTCTACCACAGGAACTTCCCCCAGGAACAAGAGACTTTGGGGTGGTACTCGGTGTGTTTTGACCGCAGGGACCAGGGTCTAAATGAAGTTCCAGGTAAAAATCCCCCCCTCAGAAAGTCCCTGCTCACGAGGTAGTACTTTTTCAAAGTTCAGGAACTTTTGGGGGTGGGAATTGGGTGCTGAACATGCTGATTGGTTAAGTTCACGCAGCATTTTGATTGGTTGACTCCATGCTGCATTTTATTTCAACCACCATTTTTAAAAGTCTGTTGTGGTGCGTGCAGTAAGAGTTGTTTGCTATTTGAATCAACAATGGAGTTTAAAAACTATGACTGATGGACCGACGACGAGGTTCAGGCTTTTTAAAGCTTATATGCGGAGGATGAAATCCAGCAGGAACTGGAAAGTCGCGCGCAGTCCTGCGTCACTTGTCTAATCTTCACGGTACTTTAGACCGCGATGGAAACGCAGACAGCAACAGGTCTGGGGGAAAAAAGTTCCTGGGACAAAATGTTCCAGGTAATTTCGGTGGAGAAGCGGCTTTTAACTGTGATAAAATCAGTATATTAGAATGATTTCTGAAGGATCATGTTACACTGAAGACTGGAGTAATGATGCTGAAATTCAGCTTTTCCCCACAGGAATAAATGACTACTTAGCACAGACAATGAAGTGAATGGACAGGTAAATCAAAGTAAGATTAGTCTGTCACAGCTTGACATGTTTTTGTTATTTTGCACATTATCAACAATTTTAAAATGATGTTTTTGCAGACTAAATATTAAAGGGGTGGTTTAATAAGATTTCACTTTTTTAACTTTAGTTAGTGTGTAATGTTGCTGTTAGAGCACAAACAACATCTGCAAAGTTACGACGCTCAAAGTTCAGCAAAGAGAGATATTTTCTTTTAAAGAATTCTCTGTTTAAGGACTACAACAAACGGCTGGTAGGGACTACAACGAGCTTCTTCCCGGGTTGGTGACATCACTAACCCTAAAATTTACATAAACCCCGCCCCCGAGAACACGCAACAAAGGGGGTGAGGCCATGTTATTGCAATACAGTACGTATCACACATACAATAGCATGTCATAAAAGCAAGATAACAACATGACAAGTTATAACCGTAATTCAACTAAACTATACCTGTTCTATCTTCATGCAGCATATATTCTCTGGCTCTGTAGGCATCTTACAACAGTTCCCACACGAGCGATTTATAGATTATCATGACATAATATGCTAATCAATGACTTTAAGATAGTTAACTCCACATCAGCTACATAAATTCATCAACTAACCATTCAGAAACGACTCCGTTTTGAACATAAAAGGCTGAACGGTTTCTGACATTTTCAGTGAGTCTGCGTGAGGTAATCGGAGCTGCTAACACAAGCTCTTGAAACTCTGCCCTCTTCTTGGGAGCAGCAGCTCATTTGCATTTAAAGGGACACAAAAAAACGAGCTAAAACTTCACACTCTGGGGACATCAGAGACTTATTTTACATCTTGTAAAAGTGGCATTATATAACCCCTTTAAAGTCCAGTATAGGTTGAATAGACAAAAAATACCTAAAAAGGACATTTTCATCACAAGATACTACAACTGAAACAAAAAACTGAAAAAATTAACACTGCCTCCCAGTCATATGAAAGAGAGCTCATTAAAGTGTCTGGACTATTGATCGTTGTCTAGAGGAATTATAAGATGGCTTCGCCTCCTCATTGACAGACTCTCAGAGGCCTGCATCAGCCATTTTGTGGATGGCTCATGACTCCTGTCATAGTATCGACGGAGAGATAGATAATGCCATTTAATTATTTTTAAGTACACACAAATGCCATTAAGTGAAAACAAGTCATCCATGCCTAGTTTTCGTCATCCCAAGACAATAGTCTGTCCTCAATCTGTCAGCTCTATCAAAATCAGTCAGCGGGTGTGGTGCTGCTTCTAAATTAAGCATCAAATGTGTTTTGATTAATTCATTCTTTATTGTTCAAAGCATTTGCAAAGCTTAGATTGTACTATTGTGGTTTTGCTACACGCAGGCATAATGGTTCACTAGCTAGCGGGGACAAGGGCCGCAGGAGGAGTCGGCTGGCCCTTTACAAACGGCCCAAAGCCAACGGCGTCAAACCCGATGTCATCCACAATGTCTCCACACCTCTGGTGTCCAAGGTAAAAGCTTTAGCGTAAATTCCTATTTCTGTGACTAGTTATAAAAATATAAAAGTGTTTAAATTTAAAGTGCACCTATTATGCTATTTTAAAGGATCCTAATTTTGTTTTGAAGGTCTTCTAAAATGGATGTACATGCATCAAAGGTCAAAAAACACTTCAATTTTCTCATAATATACATTGCAGCATCACCTTTTTTCTCACAGTGTCTGAAACAGTTCATTCAAGGATTCAGTCTCTCTAAGCTCCTCCTTTCCGAGAGCCTACTCTGCTCTGATTGGTCAGAATGCCCAGTCTGTTGTGATTGGTCTACTGCTTACAGAGTGTGTCGGAACCCAAACGCCTATTACCATATCTGAAATTCAGCTCAGAGGGCTTCTTTAGCACTTGCTACACAGTGATACAAACAGTAACAATGGCGTCAGTTTTACCGGATCAATTCGAGACCGACTCCTCATCCTTTGAAGGTGCATGCAAAGAGTATTTTCTTTCACACCGCAGAAAACATTGCCTTCTCGACATGTCGGCAACACGAACCAAACTCAAGCTACAACTACAGTGTTTGAGAGTCAAAGTAGATGTTGTACACAGCCAATGAAGACCATAGGCTGGCATTATGCACATTTGTTACAAACCTACGTAGGTTTGTGCAGGAATTAAGACTGGAGTTACTGACGACTCGTTTCAGGCAGTTCAGAATCTGTTATTCCTTTTGGGAGACAATAACTCCATCTATCCTTTGATATTTGAAACTTTGTAGACCTTTTACATTCACAAACAGCTATATTACACACACTACATGAAAGATAATATCTGAAAAAGCATAATAGGGGCACTTTAATATCTTAACATTTGATAGGACAAAATACTATATCTCAAACATTTTTTATGGCTTCCAAAAGATGTGAAATCTGTTCCAGCATAAGTGTCCTCTTGACCCACCCACTAAATTCTGTAAGAGTCATTGCATAACATTGCAACCAATGTGTGTTTTGCCAATCTATTGCATAAGGTTAGGGAACCTGAAAGTACCTTATGTTCCTCTGACTTGTTAAGGGATGCATAATGCAACAAAAGCCATTTGTCAAAGAATTGTGTGTGTTTGTTTGCAGGCCCTAAGCAACAAAAGCCAGCACAGCATCTCCTACACACTGTCCCGGAGTCATTCTGTTATAGTGGAATATACACATGACCCCAACACCGACATGTTTCAGGTGAGCAAAGCATCATACCAGGACAGGAGAAAGAGAGAATTCTTTCATTTCACATCAACTGTCTGCTCACATCTAATTATTGAGTTCATTAAACACATCCACAAATAAATTTAAACTAATTTAATACTGTCTTAGTGGTGAATGTCTTTGCCTTCCTATATTTCTGGCCTCGGTGATGTAAAATGTGTTTGTTTTTTCAACAAATGTTCACCCAAAAATGAACATTTTGTCATCATTTATTCACCCTCATGTCATTCCAAATCCTTGAGACATAGAAAAGAGAATTTTTTTTAAAATATTGTACTGGTTAGTGATGCATCAGTATTAAAAGTCAGGCTGATAATAATAAGCTAGTAATTAAATAAATAAGAAATAAAATCAATATTCATTTAGGCATTATAGCCTTGCAGTATGTACAGTATGAAAGATGGATGTTCATTTGAAATTTGCTGAAGATTATTTAACAGTGTTATTAAATTATTAGCAGTAATTTAAGTAAGCATTATGATGGCTAAGGTGTCAGAAATCAAAGTGTAAAAATTGGTGGAAATGAGTCTGCACAATTAATATTCAATATTGATTGATTCCAATAAATAAAATAAGCCTGGTAACACTTGACAGTAAGGTCCTATTAGTTAACACTGGTTAATGCATTAACTAACAATGAGAAACACATTTGTAACAGTATTATTAATGTTAGTTAATAAAAATACAATTTTTCATTGTTAGTTCATGTTAGCTCAGGTCCATTACATAATATTAACAACTTTTGATTTAAATAATACATTAGTAAATAATTAACATTAACTAAGATACTCACCAAGGCTGCATTTATTTGATCAAAAATGCAGTAGAAACAGTAATATTGTGAAATGTTATATATTTAAATATGTTAAGATGTACTTTATTACTTTGATGGCAACAAAAATGTTTCTGAATAAAAGTTATTAATAATATCATTTAAAGCAAAAAATCTTACTGACCCCCAAGCTTGTAGTGTATTTACTTTGCATCCCTAGTGCACATTGTTTTTTTTTCTATGACGTTACAGTGAATAGGGAGTTATGCTTTCAAGCTTCAAAAAGAACACAGATGCACAAAAAACACATAATAAAAGTAGTTATTGGAATTGCATGGAAAAGAGCAACCAGAACATTATGAATCATTTTTTTGTTTGTGTTCCACAAAGGAAAGAAACATGAGGGTGAGTAAATAATGAGACGAATCCTTTAATATCTCACTTACTCTTGTTGTTAATGTGTCTTTAGATCGGCCGTTCCACAGAGAGCATGATAGACTTTGTGGTGACAGACACAGCAGGCAGTGGCACTGGAGGACAAGGGCAGGGGGGCGCAAATGGAGAGGGAGGACAGTCGGCCCAGAGCACGATCTCCCGCTACGCTTGCCGCATCATGTGTGAGCGTAGTGCTCCGTACACAGCACGAATATATGCAGCGGGCTTTGACTCTTCCAAAAACATCTTCCTTGGGGTGAGTCATAACACAGCCTACTGAGTCATAACCGCGATTTCTTATGCAGAATCTTTGCCAAAGTACAGAAGAAGACAACTCGGCTCAATAGGATTATTTACACTGATATCAAAGAAAGCGACACAGATGAAGAGGATACATTATTTTCCTACTGTTTTGCCTGTTAAAGTCTGTTAGTGTTGTCTTAAAGGGGTAGTTTACCCAAAAATTAAACTTTTGTCATCATTTACTCACCCTCATGTCGTTCCAAACCCATAAGACTTTAGTTCAACTTCAGAAATGATGAGTAAAAGATGACAGAATTTTCATTTTGGGGTGAACTATCCCTTTAACAGGCAATGAGAATTAGGGTGTGTTCACACTTGGCAGGTTTGGTTTGATTAAAAGAACTCTAGTGCGATTTCTCTGTTAGTGCAGTTCATTTGAATAAGTGTGAATGCTGCCATCCAAACCATGGTGTCCACTAAACAAGCGGACCAAGTCGAGACCCACATTCCACAACACGGAACCAAAGACATCTAAATGAACCAAAAACAGCATGTGATGTCACAAGATGTGACCCTAAAAAGGACAGAATGCTCAAGCATACATAGGCTGTGTCCGAAATTGTCCCATATACCCTTAAATATGGCACTATTAGAGGGGACAGCCATTTGTAGTGGTGTCCGAAACCATAGTGGATGTAATTGAGTGCACTCATTCAATCCCATAATGCACCGCAATAACAAGTGTACAACATAATGCACTGTGACGGTTGCGGCGAATGAATTCCCGCATCTCGCCAGAAGATGGCACCCGCAGGTGAATCATTCACCCATCCATTTTTCAAACCGCTGGTCCAATGTGGGTACGAAGTAATATCATATAGTTATAATTTCTTTTTAATTGATTATTAAATTGTTTAATTAAGGTTTATACATGCTAGTTTCCATGACAGAGTTCAAGATAAATCTTTTCATTACTACTGGATCTGCCAGTTTGCTAAGTTTCATATGATTATTAAAAAGCAAGCACAAACTATGTAAAACTGACAGCCCTTCCGGCGCATTTAGTGTCCGAATTCGCTCACTTGTTTTCATTCATTCCTTCAAGTGGACTGTATAAGTGTAGTAATGTAGGGAATAGTGAATGAGCGTATAGGGGGCGATTTCGAACACAGCTCTGGTATTTCTCGGCATAGTCACGATGTTGCCCATTACAGATCAGTACAGAGCGCAGTTAGCCCAGCACACAACATTGTTTTGGATGTTTGGTAACAAAATATACATCATAAAAGCTGTCTAATCGGGTTGTGACTTTATCCTTATCCTTACAGTGTGAACGCTAAGCGAACCAAGACTAAATGTATAATTTTTTTCTGTTGGTTGAGAGTCTTGCAGCAAAAACTGCAAGTCTTGTTGCTTAGAAAAATATAGCAAGCCTTTCATCTACAAGCACAAGTATCATTGCTGTCCATAGTACAAACAGTGTTTGATGAGATACTTAATGTAAAGGGTTTGTTTAAACAGGTTTGTTGTCTTAGCAAACACTGCTAATTACATACAGTAGATCTATATTTACAACATTAATGGATACATTTACATCACAGACTGAAATTAACATCAGTGTAAACATTCTCAGTGTAGTTTGAGCTATGTAAAATCATTTCGGGGGACAAAGGTTTTGCTTGTTCATTGAAAAGCAACCAGTGAAAGCAGATAAAACCATCCATCATTCATGTCCTCACAACCACCAGGCAATGAAACAGGAGAACATGCAGATACAAAAAAAATGTGCTGAATTCTGAGAACAAATCATTCATAAACAGCAGGCACATTACCGAGGTTTACACTTACTGCTGTCACATACTGAGATGTTTAAGATCAAAATAACTTTATGACTCATTTCCCACCATGTCACATTGCTACTCACATTTGATGCGCATGATTAAATGATCAGCTGTTTAAAACCCTTTCATGCATAGAGGTCACTACAGTGGACAGCTATTCAAAAAGCATTTTCTTTCATATGCATGGGTTTTGATGGCATAGTTGCACATCAACCTCTACAGTGGACCCCAGTGCATCATCCTATACATTGCCACCAAGTGGCAAGCCGTTGTATGTCGTTTTTTTTCCCTCCAAACCAAGATGGCCGATGGCCAGTCAGAAATGCCAAGTTGCTCCGGACTGTCCATCCATTCCTTCTATTCTAGGAGACTCTTGCGGGTAAAAAGTGTTGTAGTATCAAGCAATATCTAATGAGTCATATCACATTTCAATTTTCCAAGTATTGATTTTAGATTGGGAGAAAATTCTGATTAATCATCTGTCTACTATAGTGGACATCTTGCACCAATAACTATATTTCAGCTACAATTCATACTATGTTGTTTTTTAAAATACTTCATCTGCAGTAACTTTTTTTTGACTGTAAATAAATGTGTTTGTGTTATTAGAGTGTAATTTGCATTAAAGGATAAGGGTTAGTTCACCCAAAAATGAAAATTCTGTCATTGATTACTCACCCTCATGTTCCAAACCCATAAGACCTTCGTTCATCTTAGGAACACAAATTAAGATATTTTTGATGAAATCTGAGAGCTCTCTGATTCCTCCATAGACAGCAATTTAACCACCACTGTCAAGGTCAGAAAGGTACTAAAGACATTGTTAAAACAGTCAACGTGACTACAGTGGTTAAACCTTAATTTTATGAAGCGACCAGAATACTTTTTGTGCGCAAAAACAAAACAAAAATAACGACTTTATTCAACAATCTCTCTCTTCCATGTCATTCTCCTACGCAGTTGACGCAGTACAGGCAGTGCAGGCTTCTGTTTTTTCTTCGTCAGAGCGCCGACTCCTTATTGGCGGACACCGACTCATTATTATTATCTTCAGAACACAAAACGAGATTTTGAAGAATGTTTCAACTGTTGTTGTTGATACAATTAAGGTAGCGGCTATTTGCAATATATTCTATTTACACTAAGTGACAATAGCAGCATTTTCTTAGCAATATGCTATTTACACTAATTGAAAATAGCGATATATTCTATCATGTAAAAGTATTAGTTCTTTGCAATAAGAGTAAATATTAATTAAATGCTATCTATACTTTATATTGGCAGATAGTATTTGCACCTCAATATTTTTGTACTTTAACAGGATGCAATAATATCATAGAGTGTAAATGATTATATTTATTAAAATTATTAAATGGATGTTGCCTTATTGGGAGAATAAACTCTCCCTACACCTTCCCCTAATCCTACCCAATAAACACTTTTAATATTATTAAACACTCGTTCGCAGTTTATTTCCACTTTTAGAACATCATTTTTTTGATTTTTATTGAAAATAAATGCGAGCTTGGCAAAAGGCAGATTTGAATCGCGTCGATCGCGTTAAAAGCCAGGTCTGCGAGCCTTACTCACTACTGCTGCACCACTGAAGACGTTAAATTCTGGGCGTCTTTTTTAAAACTTGAGTGGCCCAACCAGACATTGGTGGGCGGAGCTAGTGTAAATAGCGTTTGCCAACAAGGGACGCTATTTACACTTAGTGTAAATAGACACTCCGTACAAGGCAAGTCAATGGGGTAAATAACATTGACCTTTATCGTATAAACAAAAAATGACATGAGGGTAGAGCAGCACAATTAATTGTTAAAAAAAAAAAAAAAAACGCAAAACACACCCACATGATCTCAATCCTAAATTACAACAATTCGGCCATGTCTATTAAACCTTTGACAAAATCACACCAGAACATTCAAATCTGTGTTTCCGCTGCCTCTGACCCACTGAAAGTAGTTAGGCTATCTAGGTATGAAACAGCTTTACAAACAGTCTTTTCAACCACACAGAATCGTTATTTCCATGTTAAATAGTCAACTTATCACAGAAGTACTGGGATAAAAGTTTATAGTTCAGTTATAAACACTGATGTCTACGGAAGCAATCAAAATAAAGCAAATCACTTTTTTGAAAGTAACTTAGCGCTTCAAATAACGATTATATAGATTACATTGTTACACCACCAAGTGGCAACAAATGACTATTAATAAATGTATTTGTCATCCAGTAATGAAACAAATCATTGAATCATTCATTCAAACCGATTTTTTTAAATAATTCATTCAAATTAATTAAACATTTTAAATAGCTCCAGCAATTAACATTTTGTCAGAACTACTAGTAAATTACATGTTATTTTGTTTAGTCAGAGAGTCATGATCTCTATTTGAAACAAAAAAAAATTTGATTCTCAATTTATCCAGAATCGTGCAGCTCTACATGAGGGTGTAGGAATATCACGCATTTGACTCAATGGAACACTGCTTTAATCCATTAGTATTTGTATGCTTTCATTCCAGGCCTTTTCAAATTGTGGCCTTAATATTTCCTTTGACCTCGATAGTAGCTAACACATTAGTGGAGATACGCTTCGCTTTTACTCTGAAAAATACACAGACACCTCGAGGACGGTAATGGTCCGGTTGCCTGCAGTGATGCATGACATATCAACACATGGCTACGGCCTCATACAAATGTCCTTGACAGGCTCTCTGCCCACTGCTGTTCTGTGGAGGTGGAAAGAGAACGAGAGAGAAAGAATGGATACTGTATTCCAGTCGGGTATAAATATTTCAGACTCCCACTGTATAATGCAGCTCCAAGTAGTAGGTGTGTTGTGTAATAGCTAGTAGCTATAAACGGAAAGCATACAGTGTCTGTCTGTGCATTATAATCCTCTAAGCTTGGTTAGTCAGTGATTTATTATATAACACAACGTATATTACAAACAAAATAATCTGACAATAAGCCACGACACGTTTTGATGTCATCTACATTAGAGATTAGTAAAATCCTCTTGATATGCTTTATTTCCAGGAGCGAGCAGCTAAATGGAGGACCTCAGATGGTTTGATGGACGGACTAACAACCAATGGGGTGCTGGTAATGCACCCAGCAGGGGAGTTTGTATCTGAGCCCGCTCCAGGGGTGTGGAGGGAGATCTCAGTATGTGGGAATGTTTTTGCCCTTCGAGAGACACGGTCCGCCCAGCAGAGAGGAAAACTGGTGAGAATTTGCTTTTATCTCAGTAATGAATCGGCAGTAAAAATGTTTAAAAGGTACACTGCGGAATTCTGGCCTCGCTATGGACATCTGTGGTTGACATACTATAAACTACCGTTCAAAAGTTTGGGGTCAGTAAGATTTCTTTTAAAAGAAATGGATGCATTAAATTGATCAAAAGTGACAGTAAAGTCTTGTACACTGTACACACAAAAAAATTCAATATCAAATAAATGCTGTTCTTTTGAACTTTGTATTAATTAAAGAATCCTGAAAAAAAAATGTATCAAGGTTTCCACAAAAATATTAAGCAACAACTGTTTTTTAATATTGATAATAATAACATAGATGCAAACTCCTCACCTTTCAGTGACAACTCACCTTTTTGAGATCAAAACCTATGGGATTTGCGTAGATCCAATGAGAAAGTGTTTTATGGGGGGTGGGGGGGGGTCTTACAAGTGTACTTGTGAACTTACAAGGGTAGATAAAGAACTGGTTGTTTCAATAAGTACTGTACAATGCTTCCTTTACTCTTTACTTTAAAAACTATGCCTATAAAGGGTAATATTTTATGTATTTAAGGTCTGAGATGTGGGAACGGTGAAGAGAGAGAGGGCAAACAGTTTGCAGTTTAGCGCATCTTTTATAACATGAACCAATATTGATTTTGGTAAAATGTTGCAACAATATGTTATTTATTTATTTATTTTTTTGTGAAAAATTACAGTTTTGGACATATAAAGTAATAAAAAATAAATTAAAAAAACCTTAAAATAACTACAAATGAGCATGTAAAGCACATCGAAATGTAAAAAGCAAAGTGAATGTAAAAAAAATCAGTGCGAAGCATGCCCCCTGCCCCACGCAATGTTCTCACCTTTTTCCCCCCCTTACCTGTTTGCATCCCTGTAATAAGACATGTTTCCTGAGCAGCAAATCAGCATATTAGAATGATTTCTGTAAGGATCATGTGACACTGAAGACTGGATTAATGATGCTGAAAATTCAGCTTTGTTTTAAATTTTAAAATATATTAAAACAGAAAACATTGTAATTGTAAATAAATTGTAATTATATTTCACAATATTAGTGTTTATACTGTATTTTGATCGAATAAATGCAGCCTTGGTGAGATAAGAGACTTTTGAAAACAGTAAAAAATCTTACAGACCCCAAACCTTTTAACTGTAGTGTATATAAACCAACTACAAAATTCTTAAGGTGGCATTTCAAACATCAAACAAACTATCTGTCTGTAAGGCCTATAAACGTTCAGATCTGAAGGCTTTTTAAACATTGTTCAAAACTTTAATCCAAGTTAAAAGAGGCCAAAAAAGGATATTCTTGACAAAATTTGTTTTTCTACATTTAAAAGTTAAAGTCATTTTAATTCTAATTTTACATACACATTTGAATGGCACTTCAGCATCCTGTTTGCTACATCACACTCAGGAATTCAATTTGAATTGAATTCTCAGTTTCTATGATTTCTGTATGTTCTGTATCTAGAAAGACTACAATTTAACACCAAATCAAACATGACAACTCTGAATAAGAACAGAGTTTTGAGCACAGATTTATTAATTTCTAACACAAATTGAACCAAAAAAATTTCATAGTGTATCTTTACGTTTACATAAATCGAACATTTGTTAACATTAAAGGTATACTACGTAACTCAAAAACAAAACTGCATGCATTTTGTGGAAGAACATTGTTTTCGTTGTGCTTCGGCTCTGTGACTGCGGATGAATATGATTATTTCTCATAACTAAAAAGATAGATATTAAGAGATAGGTTTAAGATATTAAGATAGGTTTAAGAGATATAACCAGTTTAGTTGGAAAGGATCTCAAGCTGACTGGCTGAAGACGTTACTGTAGCTTTACCCATTAATAGACTCGGTACTTCCTTGAAAATAAACTCCAGCACAGCGCTACAACCATAATGAAATGACTCTTCACAGTGGATAATGGTTTACATTGAACTCTGTTAGAGAGCTACATATGGCAATTTATCTGTTCAATAAAATATATTACTCACCTGTTAAGTAACAAACTATAAAATGAGTTGGATATTATGGCACATTATGTGCCAGTTTCAGGCTTAAAAGGTCAGTTCACCCAAATATGTACATTCTGTCATAATTAACTCAACTTAATGTCATTCCAAACCATAATGACTTTCTTTTTTCTGTGGAACACAAAGCATGTCCTGAGTGAATATATGTGTGTGTTTTTACCTCACAGGTAGAGAACGAGTCAAACATGCTGCAGGATGGTTCTCTCATCGATCTCTGCGGGGCCACTCTGCTTTGGCGGACCCCAAGCGGTCTTCGTCACACCCCGACTCTCAAACAGCTCGAGTCTCTACGTCAGGAACTAAACGCCGCCCGTCCCCAGTGCCCCGTGGGCTTTAACACACTCGCCTTCCCCAGCCTGGCACAGCGCGCCACCATTGACAAGAAACAGCCCTGGGTCTATATGAACTGCGGCCACGTGCATGGCTACCACAACTGGGGGTTTCGGAAGGAGAAAGCGGGATCCTCTGCAGTGGCGTTAACCGGGGGTGGAGGCACAGCTCCGGCCACGACCGGAGAGCGTGAGTGTCCCATGTGCAGAGGGGTAGGCCCCTATGTGCCCCTCTGGCTTGGGTGCGAAGGGGGCCTATACCTGGATGCAGGGCCTCCAACACATGCGTTCTGCCCCTGCGGTCACGTGTGCTCGGAAAAGACGGTGCAAGGCTGGAGTCAGATCCCACTGCCGCACGGAACGCATGCCTTCCACGCTGCTTGTCCTTTCTGTGGAACGTGGCTGACTGGGGAACAAGGCCACATCAAACTCATCTTCCAAGGGCCGGTCGACTGAGAGGCACAGCTGCTGCGCGGAAAGTGAGATGTTGAGACTGAATAACAGAAACTGAGAGTTTGGACTATGGAGGATGGACACAAAATGAACAGCTTGTGAATAAGGCAAGGATGACAAAAAGGGAATATACTTTGTTATGTCATGCAGAATGTGTAAATAAAAGTGATGAAATAAAAGTTGAAAACATGAAATCATTGTGTGCAAGAAGAAGTGAATGGAAATGGCATATATTTGCATATGTAATATCTTCATGCAAGGCCTTCATTTACATAATGTGTAATGTTGACAAAGCAACTACAGTCAGCTACTGGGTTAAACATATCTGGGACACATTTCACCCCTAATAAATTATAGGCAGTGGCGTAACTTTGTTTTAAAAAGTGGGTGGGACAGGAGTGTGAGTGTGTGTGTGTGTGTGTGTGTGTGTGGGGGGGGGGTCATCAATAATAAATGAACAACATTTATTGACATAGAACTCGTGTTTAATGTGATAGTTTCATCCTTACATCTACAATAGTACACTATATTGTTAAGTCTTGAGAGTATTTACATTAGTGAATAAATACATAGATCCACTTTAAAAATGCATATGGTCCGGTGGTAGAATTTTTGTCAAGCGTGCCAGAGGTTCTGGGTTCAAATCCCCACTCGTATAGTTTATTTTATTTTTTCCTCATTAAAACCAAAGATGTTCATCAGTGATTGTATATCAAGAGTAGGGACACGTTTGTGTGCATTTTGTTTTGGTGATTTCACCGGAACGGATAGAGTCTCCGCAACAGCGTTAAGCAATAGATTGAAGCGCTCGTCCGTGTGAAGACTGCGCAGTGTGCACGAGCATTAAAAGAATTACTGCGCCACTTATAACAGCAGCAAGCGCTCAGCATGATTTCAAAAACAACACATCCTAGCGCCAGATTGCCTCTTATTTAACACAAACGTACGACTTGCTAATCAACTAGAGATGTTTCTTTTGTATTAGATACATCCGTGCCGCGAGATGTTTCAAAAAGTGGTGGGGACATGTCCCACCCGCAAATTACGCCTATGATTACAGGACCATTAAGACTTTTTACATTGTGGCATTTAAGAAATTAACAATTGGAAAAGCTCATTTTCCCCCCAATTTCTCATTACCATAATGAGTCCAGTAATTTTAATTAAAGTTTTTTTATACCTATCATTCTCAATGAGGATTCTCATTTATTCTCAGACCATAATAGTCCTTTTAACATTACTATAATAAAAAAAGAATGCAATACAATGATTTTATTTAAATCAGGTAAAAATTAGGGAAATGCAGCAAATAATACCATGATGTGCATATACTTGAGAATTAATGAAATTAAGAATTTATGAAATCTATGTTTGTTTTATTTTTGTTTTACATAAAAGAATGGGGGAAACTGTCTTGAAAATAATGTTGTGATGCAAAAACCCTTAAAGGGTAGTTCACCCAAAAATAAAAATTCTGTCATTTACTCACCCTCATGTCACTCCAAACCCATAAGACTTTGATTAAACTTTGAAAGACAAATTAAGCTATTTTTAATGAAATCTTATATGTTGAAAGTTCAGTAACCAAAATTAGAAGATCCAAAAAGTCATAAAGCAAATCCATATGAATTGAGCAGTTTAATCGAAGTCTTGTGAAGAGATACGATTTCTTTATAGGATGAACAGATTTATTTTAGGCTTTTATTTACATATAAACAACAACAACAAAAAACACTTCTCATTTAAAATATATTAATTCGTTTCAAAGATTAGCCAAAGTCAAATGGCTTTACGGTGAGTAAATTATGAAGAACTTTCATTTTTGGGTGAACTATCCCTTTAAGAGCACTAAAAATAGCTTATGCTTATTTCTTTCTTTTGATTATGGGGTGAAATCTGACCCAGACATGCTTTTGATAGTGAAATTCACCTAATCAGCAATGCAAAATTTTGTGCTAGAAGGAAAGGGAGAGAACAATAAAGAGGTAAAACACAAAGGCAAAGCTATCAACCAGCTCTCAGACAGAAAAAAACCCAACAGTTTAAATTTAGCATTCGTGTGTGCGTGTGTGTAATTGTGCATGAGCTATATAGAAATGCTCAGATCTCTTTACATTTTCAGGGTCTCACTTTCGGGATTCTGATGAGCTAGCACACTGAGAAATTAGAGGAGAGGGATGCTGCATCCGCCCTTACCTCCTCCCCTCTCTCTCTCTCCCTCTCTCACTCACTCTCTCAGGGGAGTCTGAGCAGAACGGTACAATCCTGCATACTGACTGCAGCTACTCTAACTGGCTATAAATAACTCAAGGTCATTGGCTCACCCCTACTACACATGCACACGCCTCCCTCCAAATGTGTGCAGAAACAAAAACAAGCACGCAAAACATAGTAAATCCATCAACAAATCAAATACGACATCAAATGGTTTCTATATATGGAGTTCAATCATACTGTAGGCCTGTCTGGAACAGTGTTGTTATTGTTAACTATTAAAAATTCATCTATCCATTCCCCATATACCATTTATCCTCTGTAGGGTTGCAGGAGGGCTGCCGCATTCACACATTCACTCACACCTACAGTATGGGCAATTTTGTATCTCCAGTTCACCTACAGTTTATTGCATGTCTTTGGATTGTGAGAGAAACTGAAGCATCCGGAGGAAACCCACACTGGCACAGGGAAACATGTAAACTTACTAGTAAAATTGTTGGATCCACTTTATTTTAACGTGTCCTTGTTACAGTGTAACTATACATTTAAGTACCAAGTAATATTAATTAACAACATACTTATATATAATATATAATTAGGATTTGGTTTAGGGTTAGTTGCATGTAATTATGCATAATTCACTGTTATTAATACAGTACATGTAACATATGTAACAAGGACACTGTAAAATAAAGTTACCCAATTGTTTTTGGCAATTGAAATTAATCTGAAATACAATAATAGATGAAAAACCTAGACTTAAAAAAAACTAACTGAAAAAAGTTTAGGTTGAAGTACAAAATGACAACTGAAATAAAAATTAAAACTATATAGAAACATTAAAAAAACTAATAAAAATTAAAAATCACATTTTTATATACCAATATATATCTCAACATGGGGACAGGAGAGGTGTCAGTCAATAAATGGGAAAAAGTAACTTGCGTTACTCATTTGAAAAAGTAACTCCGATAATTAGTTGTAAATTTAAAAGTAATGTGGTACTTTGCTAGTTAATGGGAAAAGTAATCGGATTATGTAACTCACGTTACTTGTAATACGTTACCCCCAACACTACAATGGGTAAATCTCAGATAGCTAGCTAGCTAGCAAGATAGATTCTGACATTATTTTCATGACAACTATGCACATTTCCTCGCCCAATTCTCATTATTATAATGCGTCCAGATGTTTTACTGTCGAGTTTGTCTCATTATTCTACATAATGTTCCTCATTACATTCTAAATTATACTGTAATTCAGTAATGAGAATCATCCAATCCAGACAAAATGATTTTTATCATTAAAATCGACATGAATATTTTGTGATTCTGGAGTGAAACGAGTCACGTTCATGTTCTTGACAGGTTTTATGAGATTCAACTTTCAAAATGATCAGTCATCACATTTCCAACTAGCACAGGAAGTGATACTTACCGCACCACCCACACAATATTACACTCGACACAACAGAAAAGCAAGCAGGAAAAGTCATCTTGAAGTCTCATGTTGATCATTTTATTATATATATTTATAATATGTACAGAGAAGAGAAAACGAGATCAAACCCAGCTATGAAACAGCACCGGGGTGAGCAAGCAAAGGGGGATAGAGAAAGAGCGTGTATTATTAGACAGGGAAACTACTAAAGAGGTGCTTGCCATTTTACCATCGCCGTGTCTTAATCCAAAAAAATTAGATGTGCAAATGACATGGGTAAAAAGTAAAACAGAAAAGACGAAAAGCATAAGAATGCTCCATCACATTCATAAGCATCGACCCCCCCAACCCCAAACCCTTCATCTTTCCACTAACCCAAAACATTACCACAAAACTCTAAATTCATAGATCAAAAGACAGCAATCCTTCTGAGAAAACAGACTCTTCCAAATGCATCCAAAAAAGCACTTGTTTAGTGTGTGAATGAGTGCAGGGTTTAAATGAGACTTTCATATACTGTTTATTTTCACACAGACGTAACGCGGGATCCACAAAGGACCTGTTTTAAAATCAAAAGGAATGTTCCCAAACACAGGTTATGCAGTTGCCCCTTGCCCGTCCCTCCTTCCCAGCCATTGCACTCGCACCCATATCCCTGCTACTGCTCCCTCCAACCCGACGCTACCAGTTCACTTACAAAATAGTACAAGTAAATCCACCACACAACATTAGTGATGAGATTGTGCGGTTATGTTAGCATTGGCAGATTAGTGGTGTAAAAACTAGATTACACTGATCTAATGTCACGATGGTTAGACTATCCTAATTAAGACCGAGTGATGCACTAATACTAGTGAAGTTCACAAACTCTTATCTACATTTTCTAGATCCACATTGTACATAATAAAACAGCCAGGTCAAAAACACTGTCATCAGGCCAATCAATTGCAGTTTGTGTTAGAAATTTGCTTAATGAGATAGAACCGTGTGGAGGGGCTTTAGGTTGCCATGTAGGATCGGTATGAACCTCTTCGATCACCAAAGGCAACATCTGAATGAGACCCTTATTTTAAGAAAGGTCCATCAATTAGTAGGTAGATTTGAAAGCTAGAATCTACATGTATGAATATTTTTTTTCATTAAAGAACATGGGAGGTCATATCCGGTCTCCTACACTGGACCAGTCAATCCCAATATTCCTAGATGTAATACACTATATTCCCACACAAACACAGCACACTGAACCAGATCCATGGAACTAGCACACTTTCATTGGTGGCGAAATTAAGGCCCTTTACAAATATGCAAATATATTTACCGTATTTAAATAAATACAAAGCACACACAATGCATGATGGACCGTTTTTGGCAGCAGCGAGGTCTACGGGTTGGCTTTAGTGGAAGTCTGGCTCAACAAGATTGTAAAATTACACCAAAATATAGATCCGAGGTTTCAAACCAAAGCCAAAAACATGCTGACCACAGGAGGAGACAACCTGAACACGAGTCAAGATGGTGTTCGTGCATTTGTTTTGAACCTGTGATGGCCGAACACTCGAAAGTAGCAGAGGTCATTGAGGTAATAGAGGGAACAGTAGCTTTCATCGACCAACCTAAAGCCTAGACCCCCGTAATCCAGATTATGAACAAAAAATCCCAACCCTATCCGTTCCCCTTCCCAACCAGACTACGTCATTGACAGCAGTAAGCCTTTGTACAAGCCTTCATTAGAAAATCAAAAACCTACAGAAAAAAAAAACAAAAAAAAACAAACAAATCAGTCTTAAAAATCACCATAATAACAATAATATACTAGTAGGATGAGAAGAAGTATAGAATATTGCCGACTTTGTATGCAGTTGACTTCCTGTCAATTCAGCCTCAGAAGCCATGCTTTCGCCCACAAAACCTCATTCAAGTGACAATGTGTGAGAGAGAATTAGAAATACTAGAGAGATAGGTTAACTTTCTTAACACAGCCTCGCTAGTTGTTTAAAAGGAGGATTTGAGAATCACCCCCACATCTGCTCTCATTACAGACATCTCTACATAAACATATGACTGTACCAAAGCTCCACTTTAAGTACAGGGGGTGGGGCTATGGGAGTGGGCGGGGTTATTAATGTGCACAGGGAGGAAAAAGGGGTGAGGTTTCTTACAAAAAGGGAAAGGATAATTAAAACAAGAAGACTATGATGTCATAAATGAAGCCGTAAGGCTGTTAGACGTTGGCTCTTAATGCAGTGGTTCCTCCCGTGAGAATGCTGTTTTTTTGGTGTGTGTGAGAAAATGTGTTTGAGGGGGAAAGGGATGGTTGTGTGTGTGTGTGTGTGTGTGTGTGTGTGTGTGTGTATATGTGTGTGCACGCTCAGGCTCTTCAACAGCAGCCGCCGCCAGACTGCCGCACAGGAGTGCTCTCGATCTTCAAGTTGGGCTTGTCTCCTCCAGTTGTTGCTCCAGGGCCCATGCGCTTTTTGATCTCGGCAGCCATAGTCATGAAGGCCTGCTCCACATTCGTGGCATTCTTAGCGCTCGTCTCAAGGAAGGGGATTGCTAAAGAGTCGGCAAATTCCTGGAAGCCGAAAAGAACCAGAGTGAGACACTTCAGAACGCTTTTTTATTTTGCCCAATCTCATGCTTGGCACTTCTGTAAAAAGGCCCATTCACACCAAGGATGACAATTATGACGATAAAGATACAGTTTTAAAAATAGTTCTAAATGTAAACGAAGAGTAGAGTCCAAACCACAGCTATAATGATAACGAGACAGAGAAATATTATATTATATTGGTGTGAACAGGCCTTAACTCTTTCCCTGCCAGCTTTATTTAAAAGAAGTTGCCAGCAAGCGCTAGCATTTTTGATCATTTTCACAAAACTTTTGTGGGCCCCAGAATATTTTGCTGTATGAATATCAGAATATATGATATACCAAAAGTAAGAACAGAGCCTCTGCTTTTAAACAAAAAATATATACTTTTTTTTTGCTGTTGAATGTTTGATGATTGCGTCAGCTTATATGTGCATAAGCAATGCTTCTATCACTTGTTTCTGCTTCTTCGCTTGTTTTTGGATCCGGAGATTCTGCACTCTTTCAGAAGATGTGTAACAGCGCCCCCTACCATATAACAGTGAAGGCCCTGATATACTTACGGCGAAGGTCTAAGATAGAATGCTCAAAATCAAGCAGCTTTACCATATTAAACATGAAAAACAGTGTCAGTGTTTTGTTTCATCAGAAGTGGGTTTCATTCATTTTCTACTATAAAGCAGCTCTCCTATGTGTTCATGTTTTCACTGGCGGACGTCTGGCCTCGACTAACTGAACAGGAGAAATTAACTGGAAAGGATTTCCACGTGAAAGAAGGCGGAGCTTCTGCACACACCTACCTATTGTGCAATCGCCATGGACCAATGATAGTATAAAGGTGTTTACCAGCCATAGCGAACTTTTCTAGAAAGTTTGCTTTGGCATTTTGGCAAGCTGTTTCGAACTCCCAAAATGAATTAAGAATTAAAATTTCCTGATAATTTACTCACCCCCATGTCATCCAAGATGTTTATGTCTTTCTTTCTTTTGTCGAAAAGAAATTGAGGTTTTTGAGGAAAACATTCCAGGATTTTTCTCCATATAGTGGATTTCAGTGGGGTACAATGGGTTGAAGGTCCAAATTGCAGTTTCAGTGCAGCTTCAAAGGGCTCTACGCGATCCCAGACGAGGAATAAGGGTCTTGTCTAGCGAAACGATCGGTCATTTTCGTAAAAAAAATAAAAATAAAAATGTATATACTTTTTAATCACAAATGCTTGTCTTGCACTGCTCTGCCATGCGCCACACATTACGTAATCATGTTGGAAAGGTCACGCGTGAAAAATCCTGGAATGTTTTCCTCAAAAACCTTAATTTCTTTTCGACTGAAGAAAGAAATAAACATCTTGGATGACATGGGGGTGAGTAAATTATCAGGAAATTTTAATTCTGAAGTGAACTAATGCTTTTAATTATCAAAAAGCTTTATCGACTGTTCAAGATCAAGATCAAGACTGTTGATAACTAAAAGTTTTTGTTCTGAAGAAAATTTATGCCTGTGCAGAATTTCCCACCATAAAGTGTTATAAGTAATTGTGAGGGTGTTGCTATGCTGTTGCTGAAATGTGGTTGTTCATGCATTGCCATGCAGTTGCTAGGGTGTTCTGGTTGGTTGCAAGGTAGTTACTTGATGGCCAAAGCCAAAATGGGCTCACTGCCAAGTCTTCATGACATTCAGGTCTCTAGCTAAGTCTGGTTCCCTCCTACAGCGCAAAGGCTATGGGATTATTTTGGCCTGTTTTATCATCTACCAGGTGAAAGCGTAAATCAGAACGCTTAGTAGCCCCACAATTTGACATAACATTCATGTCCATAAAAGAAATAGTGCAAGACGGGTTAAATATTAGGTTGGGGGTTTATTCAAATCTCCAACCCTTAGCATAAGCAGCAGTAATAGCGAGGGAAAGTATTATGCTACCTATGTCACAAAAATAGGAAGCAATTGGGCTTGTAAAGTCCACTGTTTTGATTAAAAAAAAGGGAACAGAGATTTAAACTCAGACTAATACAGATTAGATGTGTCTATTTTGACGCATTAGTACCTTGGCTGTTGTGTAGTCCACTACTTTCTTGGTGGTGAGATCACATTTGTTCCCCACCAGCAGCTTGTTGACATTCTCGCTTGCATAGCGGTCTATTTCCTGTAGCCACTGTTTCACATTGTTATACGATTCCTTTAGAGAGAGCAGGACAGAGAAAATAACTCTCAATTTCAACAGTTCATGTGATAATAAAAGCAACGTTATCTAGTGTTGTTATTGTAATCTACAACTGAAACCATTACATTTCATTTTCAGTAACTGAAATAAAGCTGAAATAGAATATTAGATGGAAACTAATGGCAAACTAAAAATGGCAAAAGCACATAAAAAATTACTAAAACTTTAAGACTAAAATAAAAACTGAAAACAAAAATAAAAGCTAATTCAAAATATTAACAAGTACTTCAATAATACATAAATGATAAACTAACACTGGTGTTATAACACAAATATGACAAGCGGGTCATCAAGTAAAAGAGGTTTTCTGAGGATGACATCCGCACAGTTTACACAGCATCAGAACTGTGGTAAACATATGTTATAGACAGCAATTCATTATTGATTGTTGCAAAGTGTGCTTTGTTAAATTTGGGCCAGATAAGGAAGGAGAACTTCTGATGATGTCTCACCTGATCCGTGACATCATAAACCACAATGATACCGTGAGCCCCTCGGTAGTAACTGGAGGTGATGGTTCGAAATCTTTCTTGCCCTGCAGTGTCCCACTATGAGATAGAAAGAAAGCAAGAAAGAAAGAAAAAAAAGGAAGATAATTTATAGTAATGTCAAACCATGCATGTTTCTATAACAGGTTTGGCCCCATTTTCACATGTACAAAGTAATGAGTTACTAGATTTGTCTATTGACCCAAGAAATCAGGTCATCATAATGTACTGGTGTGCATACCAGTGACTGTCATACTGTCCCAGAACTTGTGAGGGAGGATGTATGGACTTACAATCTGTAGCTTAATGGTTTTTCCATCAAGTTCAATAGTGCGGATCTTGAAGTCCACGCCTATGGTGCTGATGTAGCTCTCAGTGTATGTGTCATCCTGCAGGACCACAATCCAAACAGAAAGGTGAATGAAAACAGACTATTTACATTTGTGGATATAAATAATCTACTATGAAATACATTTAGTCAATTCTATATCATTTGCAGACTGGCTGCATGACTTCAATTGATCTTTAATTGATGTTTGGCAGCAAAAGCTGACAAAACAAGCCATCTGTGCATGTACTCACAGCAAATCTCAACAGAAGACATGACTTTCCAACTCCAGAGTCACCGATGAGGAGCAGTTTAAACAGGTAGTCGCTAAAATGGAGAAACACAATATCAACACATTAAATACATCAACAAGAATATTTACAATTTTTAGTTTCAGAACAAATTTAACCTACTTATGACATGTACCAGTCAAATGAGTTTTTAAATCACATTATAAAGCTTATTCACAGCAGTGTCATCTTTGATTTTTAACGGGAATGAAAGCGAGGCTGTGAGGGATAGGCATACATCCCTTCAGTGTGTTGTACTGTTATTTAATGTGTTTTTTGATTGTTCTGCTGACGAAATGCTGCAAATATATTTACAAGAAATTTCAGTACAGAAACTCTAGACAACATGAGCTGTGGAAAATTATGAGTGATCTAGGAGCTTTATACAGCTTTTTACAGTGGATGTCTTTGAAAACACAGTAAGTCTGTCTCACACAGCCTCGCTTTCATACGTCATGGCGCTGCTCTGAATAAGGTCTATTAATACTTCATGTTTTATTGCATCACTACAGTCCAGTGTTAGATTAGCATTATTTCAGGATTATTTTACTATTATAATATTTATTAATACTTTGAATTAGGTTTTATTTTTTATTTTCAGTTAAGTTTTTGTAATTTTGTTATGCTTTTTTGTGTTTTAATACATCTATTTAATTTCAATTTATTTTCATCTCAGTTTTAGTTCCTGTAGTACTTCAACTTATTTCAGCATATTCGGTTTCAATTCTAATTTTCGTTTATGTTGTTTAAATTTAAGTTTTTCATCTAATATTTATATTTTTTATTTCAGCTTCATTTCATTTGTAGAAAACAATTCATACCGGTAATACTTTTACTTTTCATTATCAATGAGAACAATGCTATAGTAGTTACTTTAGTGATGATAATGTATACATACAGATCTAACAGGTTGTTTGTCTCATCACGTAAACATAAAACTAATTCTCTCCTCGTACTCAGTAAACTGACCTTTAGGAATGGCGTTATCAACATATCAACGACACTACATCTCACTGAAATAATCATATATCACACCACATCTGGCTCTAAGAGGTTAAACTGATATAGTAAATGTGCCATTAGTCTTGCTTAAATGTTGACTGGTTTGAAAAGACGACTACATCAGATTACAAGTTGCAAAATCAACTGCCATTTCCAGGAACCGACGTTCAAGAACTGATGGTGAAGAAGGTTCAAAACAAAATCAGCATAAACAAAGTATCCCCTGCCACCAGCTCAAAATACAGCTGAGAGAATCTAATTCCAACTTGGACACTGTCGCAATGGTTACTGAATTCAAGTACTAACATTAGACAAGCTGAGAAACGTTGCATCACATGAAGCAATAGTGACTGAGCATGCTGATGATGATCTACATAGTGCTTGAATGTGTCAAGAGGAAAACAAGCGGTGTTATACAAAAACTTCATCTCAGACAAGCAAAGCATTTCATTTTATTGTTTTAATAACTAAATTTGAATCAATTAAAAGAGCACAAACTGGATAGTAGGGGGTTTGTCAAATGTCAATAGCCAGTGATGATCCAGATATATTTTGATATAGACTAATACAAATTAAATAAGGCCACTAGAATGTACTTAACGAGGCAGACAACCAACAAATGCCTTCAAGCACGCCTTACTTTATACTCAGGTTCAAAAATACATACATCATCACATGAGCATTGTATTAACATTGTAAAATGCATAACTTCGCCATTCACAATACAGAAAGGAAGTTTGAGAATCCTGACAGGGCCTGACACAACATTGGTTCAACCAATGGCACGAGTTTGGGGCGGGACTATCTATTTAAATGACCAATGGCAAACAGAAGAGTGTTTGAAACATGTTTGTGTTCTTTGTTGCCAGTGAATTAGCATGTGAAATACTGCTGATGGATATGGCGAACAAGTAATCCATTTCTGTTAATCGGCATGTGTTAATCTATCACTATTCATGGAATATTCATATTTATTCAACCAAAGACTTGTATACTGAGTCAGACCAATAAGCTGACCGCATGCTACTGAAAAATCACGAAAAATACGAAGCTTCTCCTTTTCATGACCTCTTCCAGCTGTGACGCTGACTTTCAATTCGCAGGCCTAATAAAAAACACATGACACTTGAATGCCTCACAATGACAAGCTGGAGTCGTATATGGTTCAAAACACCGTGTGCATGCGCGCAAAGGACATATTCGCTCATATGCCAGATCCATTTTGACAGCTGGATTCAGCCTCACTTCAGTAAACTAATGACGTCACTCCGTCGCAACGCAACACACCAAAAATTACGTCACGCAGTACGGCAAATGCTGAAATTACGTGCGATAAACACCAAATAGCGACGGTTTTGAAGTTTAAACGTTTAATAACGAATAATGCTGTCATTTAGAGCAAGAAACTTTCTGAATAGAGGCTTTGAATAAGCAAATATCCTTTGAATTCGCCGTTAGTTCCGGACGCTGTTAGCCGTTTAGGCTAGACAAAGCTACTGGCACTGACGCTTCATGATTATACAAACACTGACATCCGCAACAAAAGCCTGGGCGTTAAATACTCACTATTCTGGATTCATGGTGTGTTTGTATCGTTGTCGTTGTGTTCAGCAGGAGATTGGACTCTTTTCTCTGCGAGCAGACGCGATAATGATGAAGAGGATGACTTGTACGTCTGGAATCCCGAGGCACTGGGGCAGCTTTCTCTGATTTACCCCCTCCGATCACACCTCAACACTGTCTTCTCGTTGGATTCAGTCACTTGACGGACATTACTGACCATATAACGCAAAACACCGTTATTTTGTTCTGCTTTTCTTCCTTCCTTCCGATCTACCCCTCGCTCGAAGTACAAGATGGCTGCGCAGGTGCGGCAGTGACATCAGATGACGTGGCATTACGAACTGATCTCAAAGATACAACCCAGAGATGCGAGATATTCGACGGATAATATTTAAACTTAGATATTTTTAAAAAAAAATTTTTTAACTACATATGAATACATTACTAAATACCCCACATCATTAGGCACATAACAAACCTCCAACAAATCATATTTTGCCACCTCAGGCATTAAAGCCCTTTTATTAAGCTTTTTCATATTTGGACTCCTTTTATTGGTTTAAAAAGGAATTTACACAAAAATTGTAATAAAACAAACATCTACCTACTGTCCCTCAGAACAATTTGACTACAAATGTAACATTTATGATAATTTTCACATTTCTATGGGACTGAAGTTACAAATATACAAATTGTGTCTGTTGTTGTCTTTATTTTTGTTTTCAATTTAGTTGTTTAACTACAACCACAGTTTTATTGTGTTAGTCCTTAACCTGTCAGGTGATCATTTTTAAAAAATTATTGATAAATCAAGTTAATAACTCAACCCTGTTGTATAATGAAATATACATATATGTCATGGGGTTGAGTTTTTTTTTTTGTTTTTTTTTTCAAAATGGTGTAGGAGTGTAGAAAAGTAGACCATATATGGCAGCAATGAAATATGCAAATTGTATTGACTTACTCTGTTTGGAAACTCTGTTTCCAAAACATTGGAAATCTTTTCTTTGTGCTTTTGTCAGTTAAATAAATGTTCAAGATTATGAATAAATCACAGATTCTTGATTTTATTGCATTTTACAAAATGTCCCAATTTTTCTGGAAATGGGGTTGTATTTACTTGAAGTAAGCCCTTAGATTTTAAGTTAATAAGTTAGGTCAATAATAAAATTATGTTGGTTAATGGTCACATGACATGTAAACAAATATATTTGTAAATCTTTTTTAGTAAATGTTTTATCTTGATTATTTATTTAAATTAAATTGTTTTATGATTTAATTACTTAATAGCTTTTCATTAAACTCAAAAACCCCTGCAGTTCCATCAGGAACCCCAGTCTGGGAAACCCTGATGTACCTAATGTAATATTTAATGCACTTCATGTTGTAAATAACAAAGAATGGAATATATTTTCTTTCTTTTCGTATTTTTATATCAGTATGGTACAACATTATTATATTCAAATCAATGTGATAAACAAGTTAGGTCAAAAGTAATCAAAAAGTAGTTGGAATACAGTATACTTAAAATGAGTAATCTAGATTGCATTACTACAATTTTTGTCATGTAATTTGGAATCAGTTACTGACTACAATTTGTAAGTAATTTACCCAGCACTCCACAAGGGGTCCCTCAGCTCCAGGACCAAAACAACAGTTAGTTCCCAGTGGCTCTGGGGATCCTTTCCATGCATCAAGACTTCTCCCAACAATGCATTGTGCTTCAGAGTGGAAATAGATCACAAAGTCTCTAAAGAACTTTGCATCATGGTTGTACTGAAGCTTTGATTCTTGTACGTCATCTTTTTTGCAATGAAATATGTACACGAATGTTTATTCTCGTAATACAAACTATATTTCTAATACAAACTAATGAGGCTTGTGCTGCAGGACTTTGCTAAACTATAATCCATAGTTGTTTAAGGGTTTTCAATCTTTAGATGCCACAGACCCCCAAATATGATCAAGGGAACCCCATCTTAAAATTTAGGAATTTTATATGTATAAAGACCCAACCTATACAGTGAAAATTAATATTATAAATATGTTAAAATATTATTTGGAAAATATTTAGTTTTTCTTACTCTGTGGAATATACACAATACATTTTTTTTTCTCATAAAACAAAATGTTTTATAATATTTTTATTGTACTTTTAATGGGGAATTTTACTGTATGGAAAACTCCTGATTAAATGTTTAGAGGCTGTTTCAGAGTCTAGTAACTTTACTGAGAAGCGAACACAGTGACAGTGATTACTTGTGGGTGGAGAAATAGATGTAATTGAAATCAAGTGTTTTTAATTAGAATGAATTATGTTATGTATGTGATGATTTAGAGATTAAAAAACAGTCTATTTCATCATTGACAGGTCCATAATACCAAGATATCCCATTGTGAGGTTCAGAACGTCACATGTCTTGTTTGGTGAAGGGACACGTGAAGCATATCTGCCATTCAGTGAAGAATATCAGTAATGCAGACGTCTCTCAACTGCTTTAAAATCAGGATAAAACCGAAGTAGTCTTTTCTTACATATTGTGAAGTATATACGAGTGAAACGCCACTTTAGAACTAGTGGCAATGACGGCTTGGAGGGCTTCAATAAAGTAATTAGTGTATTAGTACAATAGAGTAGAGTATTATGAGAGAGAGAGAAATAGAGTGTGATTACCTGCATCTGTTAGAGCTTTATTTCTCTAGGTCAAGTCAATGTAACCTGTACTGAAGTTGCTGAAAAATCCCCACCATTAACACACAGACCGTTTCTCAATACCAGGTATGCCAATATTATTTATATAAAATAATATTTATTAAACAATAATATTTAATGAACAATAACATCCTTTGGAGTGGGCCATAGAAGGAGCAGCTTTCACAACTTTCACAACTTCTGGGGCAGCTGAGAGGAATTCTGACCATGGAGGCATGGAGGGAGGGATGCCACTTGTATTAGGCCACGAAATGATATGTTGACGCCTACAATTAGAAGACATTTCTTTTCACAATACAAAAACAACCATGCACAAAAATACATAGGCAACATTCTTAAAGAATATAAATTGTTAGGGGGGAAAAATAGGAAAACATTTTTAAAATCTTTAAAAATGAAAAGCGAATATATATTCAAAATCATTTGTAGCTGATCTTAGGCTCAATACCATAAACCATTCATGGAAAATTATTTTCTTCAAATCAATCCGCCGGCTTGGGTTTTTCTGCAGGAGGGATTGAATCAGCTGGCAGCATTCTGTGCAGAACGATGGAAGAAAGTCAGATTATTACTTTAAACTTTACACCTGCTGTCTTTGTATTAAGCTATATGATCGTTGTATGATTTAAATTATAATTGGTCTTCTTTGTTATGATGAATGCGATCTTACCGTTTGACAAGCCAGGCTCAGACCAGATGTCGTCAGCAATCAACTGCATGTCTCTGGGTTTTGGAAAGCGTCCACACACCAGCAAGAATAAGAGCACTCCCAGAGACCACACAGTAGCTGGTTTACCGTGGTACTTGCCCTCTGTGAAGTGCTCGGGTGGACAGTACTCATCGGTGCCTGAAGGAAAGAGATTATGTTTGATGGGTAAGCTTGAAATCCCACAGCATGTTTTCTTTGTAAAAAAATCTGGTGTTATTTAACTTAAAAAATACTACTTCAAAAGTGAGATATGGTTTACCAATTTAACTTGTCACTAGAACTTCTAAAACTAGAAGTCTAAAAACTACAGGTTTGATGCATAATACATACCACAGAATCTTTCATATTTAGATTCCTGGAGGAAATCCCCGCACCCAAAGTCGATCAGTTTGACCTCAAGTGTGTCTGTGTTTATTAGCAGGTTCTCCAACTTAATGTCTCGGTGGAAAACTCCACGGGAACAGCACATGTGAGCGGCCATTGTTGCCTGCGTCATTATATACCGTGCTGTGTCCTCATTGAGGATGCCTCCGTGACTGTTCAAAAAATCACACAGATCTTGGCAGGGTGAGGGACGCTCCAAGATCATGATGTATTGGTCAGGTTGGTCCTGCCAGTCCAGCAGCTCAATGATCTCTGGAACTTTGGGGCCCCTGTTAGCAAGGATCAACAGGCCGACCTCTAATGGAAGGGGTGCGGGATGACCAGGCTAGAAGAAACATCATGAAGAAAGAAGGTGCTGTCAGTGTGTTTACACATTTTAATTTGAAAACAGTGGAAGAACAGTTTAGCGAGTGTGGCCTACTTACAATGGAGATGTATTTCATGTTCTGTGGCTTTCTGGCGATTTTCACTGCCACCTGATCAACCAAAAACAATTGTTACATTTCCAACATATCAAGTGCACTAAATAGTGAAAATAATAAACACTAAAAGGACTTGAAATGGATATAGTGAGACAAAACAATTTGTTAGCTAAATATTGTAAGAAAATGACGATACCTCAAGGTCATCCTCCAATCGTTTCCCTTCATAGACAGATCCGAATCCTCCCTCACCAAGCTTTCTGCCAATTTCATAATGGCTCAGAATGTCGTCTGTTAAAAGATGAATCATTTTAGTTGACATGAAATGTCAAGCTTGGACAGCAGTGAGTGAAATGTTTGAGGTTATCGCTGTAAACTCACCCTCAGTTGTCACGTCCACTCTGTTGTGATCTGGTTCTGGACTGACTGGACTGAGGTGGACTGGAGCTGGAGGGGTTTGATCCTGTCGATCTGCAGGAGGAAGGACTTCACGTCCACTGGAAAGAGGTTCCTGAAGACCATGATCCTCTAGAGCACATGCGCTGTACCGTAGAGAATTCTGATCTAAAGCAGGGAATGTTAAACATTAAAGTTCCCATTAATGGATACTTAAATACGCCTGAACATTATGTTGACTTTATGATGTACAGAGCTCTAGTAAACGGAAAACAGTTACACATTTTCAAATGGTCATTTGATTTACCCTCAGCACTTCTCTCTTGATCTGAGCTGCCGCTCCAGTCACAGAAATGACGAGACGGCAGCTTCTCAAAACTATCCGTCCTCCTCCTCTTTCTCACTGGCATCTCAGTGTCCTCACCAACACTAACGGGCTGATGGTTTTCAGCCGCATCGGTGCTGGATGTTGTACTCTGATGGGAGTCGTACACCTGAGCGCTGTGAGAACTTCGTTTTCTCTTTCGGCCATTGTTAAAAGATGTCCGCTTGGGTTCATCTGTGTTTAAAGATATATGAAATGTGCTGGAATAAACATCTAATCATGGCTTTGATCTAACTTCAACTGATTTTTGATAAAATGTGTGATGATTTTTAACATATGTAATGAATGACACTTCATCCTAAAGAACAGAAAAATTCACCCTAATTTATGAATTTCCATTAATGGACACTCATATCTAGCAGAAAATTATGCAGACTTTATGATGTACAGATTCTCAAATGGTCACTGGATTTACCCTCAGCGTGTCTCTCACTAACGGCTGCAGTGGTCTGATCCTCCACTTTCTGACCCTGACCTGAACTGCAGCTCCAGTGAAGAGTGAGCAGCTCGCCAAAACTACTCTTCCTCCTCTGGCTCTCCTCACTATCACTTCCCTCACTAACAGGCTGATGATACGCAATAAACAAAAACAGCAATCAGGGTAGGTGCCTACATACATTACACGTAGAAGAGCTTTGACCTCAAATTATCACAAAGAACATAAAACAAATGCACAAAAAAGGTGTAAAAATCTTCCGAATATAATAATATATATTCAGAGTCATTTGTAGCTTATTAGACTCAATACCTCAAACCAATGGTGGACTGGAGCTGGAGAGGTTTGAACCTGTTGATCTGCAGGAGGAAGGACATCAAGACCACTGGAAAGAGGTTCCTGAAGACCATGATCCTCTAGAGCACAGGCGCTGTACCGTAGAGAAATCTGGTCTAAAGCAGGGAATATTGAACAAAAGCATGTTTCAATCAATAATAATTATTAAACACTGCATACTCATATTATGGTGATTCTTCAGTTAAAATGTTTTATTTTTTAACATAATATAGCCTAGTTTTTTTTTAAAGAAGCCTTGTTTAAATATTATTATGATTATGTCTTGGGAAAAAATCTGCTCATTGCTTTATCAAACTTTAGTTGTATTTTGATATAGGTCTAATGTGTGATGGTGTGGATTTGTAACACAATGCAACTTAATTATTGGCACTTCAATGACATTCTCAAATGTTCATCTGATTTACCATCAGTACTTCTCTCATTCGCAGCGGTATGATCTGAGCTGCCGCTCCAGTCACAGAAATGAAGAGACGGCAGCTTCTCAAAACTGTCCGTCCTCCTTCTCTTTCTCACTGGCATCTCATTTTCCTCAACAACACTAACGGGCTGATGGATTTTAGCCGCATCGGTGCTGAAAGTTGAGGATGTGCCGCTGTAAGAGTCGCACACCTGAGCGCAAAAACTACGTTTTCGCTTCAACATTGCCATGATAACAAATGTTGACTCGGGTAAACTCAATACGAACAGCAGAAGAGACAGCAACGAGAAGACTGAGAAAACTGAGGATATGTTTCACAAATCAGCAACGTTCTGTTTCATTATGACGTGATTGAGGAATGTGATCCTGAGTGAAGCTTTCGAACGCGCGTGAGACTGAACTCTTCTCACAGCTGAGAAATGGCTTGTTTCCTATTCTTGCTAAAATTATGTTATATAGGTATATTTAGGAAAATATTTCTAATTAAAACATCTCACCCCAAGGGTCTCACTTTAACCTTTCACTTCACAATAAAAACAATATTTTACCCTATTTAAATGAATTCGTGTCCGTTTAACAAATATAAAAACTTACAATATACAAAATAAATTCACAGACCACTATTATCCATTGATAAAATTGAGATCATTTAAGCTCAAAATAATGTAGGTTTAATTTAAAAAAAAAAAAGACATATAGTGACATCTCTGGTCAAGTGGAAATTTAATTTAAATCCTACACTATGTATACAATATAATTGCTTAAAACCTACAAATTTTAATAAAAAGTATAGCTTAGTTAAGCATTGTACATCCAAAGTGGTGCATAACATAGCTTTGTTATAAATTTTAGGAAGTTAAATGAAATACTTGACTTCTCTTTTTAGATGTTTTTGAGTTAATTTTTTTATATATTTCAATTATGTTGTTGAGTTCACAAACTTCCAAAAGATCTATAGTAATATAAAGATTAATAGATGTGTTTGGAAATTGCAGAGATGTTCACATAAACATATTTCATGTTTCCTCCAAATAATGTTTTCTTGAGTATCAAGACAGGCACGAAGAGTCAATGAACAACATTTATGAATTGTGTGTGGCACAAACATGTTCACTCCCAGAATCTCTGCTTGAAGATAATTACTTGTTTAATTTTGGACAAATTAAACATACATTGTGTAGGAATCTGTATATGCAGTGCATGCTGAATTTAACAGGGCACACAACCTTTTAAAAACATTTGTCCTCAGGTTAAATAAAACTGTAGAATGTTTTGGATGGCTGCCTCTCTGTTATTGTGTTTTGAAAACCAACATTAAACATGTTTAAATGTGAATCCAGTTTTAAGAGAAAGGGAAGCTAATGTGCATGCTAAAAATCAAAACAATTTGGATAATAATGTATCTGATACTGACTCATACCTTTTCTTAAACAATAGTTAAAAGGGTTGAAATGTGATGTTTATCCTTTTATAAAACTCACACTTTTCTGGAAATTGAGAATCACATTTTTTAAAATAGAGATCACAATTCTCCCACGATTCTGAATAGACAATTAAACAAAATAACATGTAATTTACTAGAGGTTCTGACAAAATGTTAACTGCTGCAATCTATATAATCTATATAAAAAGTATTTAATTAGGCTACTTTTAATGCATTTTTTTTATCGTTATGCATGATTCAATGACTCACACATAAAGACTTCACTTGTTTCAATACTGGATGAATCGGCAATTTTGAACGAATCTCTTGATAAATTATTCAATGACAAATACATTTTTAAAACATTCACTTGTCGCCACCTACTGGTCTAACGATGTAATTGATTTGATACAATTTTTATTTGAAGCTTCAAGTTACTTTCAAAAGGTGATTTTGATCACTACCATAGACATCAGTTTCAGTTTTTATATCCGAATATATAATATAATCTTTTATCTCAGCATTTCTGTGGAAATTTGAATTATTGTAAGATAGAAGTAATGACTATGCTGTTGAAAAGACTGTTTGTGAAGCTTTTTCATATATATGACAACTGCTCTCTCTGGGTCAGCAGCAGCGCCAACACAGATCTGAATGTTCAGTGTGATTGTACTTGTCAAAAAAAAAAAAAAAATCACATTCTTTGAAGTCACTTAAAATGTCTTGAGCTGTTTAATTTGTGATGTCTGGCATTTTCCAAACCTCCCACCATTTGGTATCTTTGATATACAAAGTACAAAAATACAACATTGACAGTGAAGTAAAAAAATAAAATAAAAATATGAATCACAAAGAATTAAAAACAGGTTTTCTTATTTCCTTCTAGCAATGGAACTTTTATATGCAAAGTGTTATGTCATTTGAAGAACTGAAATCTCATCATAATACTGAAATATATACTAATAAAGGCCTAGTGTGATCACACAAACGTTTATTGCACAGCAGTGCAATGTGTTGTTTATTATAACATCCCCTCCACCTCAAGCTCCAGTGCCTCTGCGCTGTCCTGGTGATCGCTGGCTGCCTCCAGGCCCAGGCTGATGTAGTGGGCCTTCTTGCTGGCCTCCAGTGGTGGAAGCTCAGACAGAAGTGCTTTGAGGCTCTGGCCCAGCTCTCCAAAATCTGGCCTCTGAGAGGGATCTCTGTGCCAGCAGCTCAGCATAACCTCATATCTGACAGAGAAAGAGTCAAAGGAAAATGTAGAAGTAGAGTAGCAGAAAAAATAAATCACAAAAACACTACAAGACTGAATCATCTCTTGCCATTTATGTTTGTAGACCATGCACAAAACATTATTATATGTCATGATTCATCTTCATAGGCACATTACGTTACTGCTTTGACTCATAAGGATTCCTAGAACAGACCTAAACTATTCTTACTAAGCCTGATTTCATATTGTCTGTCTTGCAACAGCCAATTCTGTTTAAAGTGCCTCAATTATGCCTTTTTTTAAGGTTCCTAATATTGTTTTGTGAGTCTCCTACAACAGGTTTATATGCATGCAAGGTCAAAAAACACTTTCGTTTTCTCATAATATACATTTAATTTTACCTGAGTTTTCAATCTTTTGTAAACGATTCGTTTGAAGCAGTTCAGAGAATCAGTCTCTCTAAACCCCTCCTTTCTGTGAGCCTACACTGCTCTGATTGGTCAGATGGCCCAATCCTTTGTGATTGGTCTACTGCGCGCAACTGAATGCTATAACTGAATGACAGCTATCAATTCGCAAGACATTGTATACAATGTATGGACGGAAAAGATAGCATCGATTTTGATATCATTGTTTGACATTACTACTAACTAGTTAGGATGTTAAGATGCTAGTCCGCGCTATTACAATACAGACAGAGCTCCACTCTACTGTAATAATAAAAACGCAGAGGAAAAAAACAGTTTGTTTTGTATGTTGTAAACTCCCACGTTAGTCGAGCACAAACGTGAATAGCTGATAATGCATTACACTTTGTAAACAAAAGTCGTGCTCCATCCTTGATCATTACTCCAAGTAATAAGACAGACACGCTGCATTAATCGACACATTTTTAGACAATATTGGACCCACATCTGAATAGCAGAACTACAGAAACGTGAGTTAGCCGGTTAGCAGGAGACAGACTAGGGTGTAAGTTACACAACATAACATACACAACTACGAATTTTGAACGATCGCTAGAAAATATAAACATCAATTATTAATCATACTTACAGGTTGAGATCCAGAGAAGCAAGCTGGTCCAAATATTTTAAGACCAAGCGTTTTGTGAATCCTGCGTTAAACTCCCCGAGGTTTGAGAAGCAGTCGTCAGTAAAATGACGGGAACACAACAAAAGATTGTACTGCAAATCTGCGCGAGCAATAAGTGGGCGGGCAATATGCTAATGTTCCGTTGTGAACGTCACAACGAAACGGCTTGGGATTCGTTTTACAAACGACTTGTTTAATTGACTCTGAGTCGACTCTTACTTTTGAGAGACAATAACTTTATATACAGTGCACTTTCAGATTTAAAACTTTTCAGGATGTTTTCATTCACTTAGAGCTATGTTACACACTACATGAAAAGTAATTTTCAAAAATCCATAATAGGGGCACTTTAACAGTCCTTCCTGTTAAACAGAATAGTCTAATAGTTTATATATTTATATATTTTGTGATGATTTGATGAAAAATAAGCAAAGTGCTTACAATTTGCTATCATTGTCCCCTTGTCTGAGACGGTGTCCTTTTTCCAGGAGGTCCAAGAGCTCATGATTGGAGACACCTGGATAAGGTAGCTTCCCCCTGGATGTGATCTCCCACATGGTTATTCCAAAAGACCACTGTGAGACACAAGGAACATCACAGCTGATAAAATTGCTTGAAGGTTGTTGGTGAGTGAATCTCACAAAAACATGCCCGGGTCATATTTTTCCCAAAAAATAAAAAATATATTTTATATATAAAGATTTAAAAAGTAATCCTCTTTATAGGACCATTTCCACCCAAATAGTTTGTGTAGTTGTGTAGTGTAAAAATTGTTTATTTTTGCATTAAGGTAATGGGAATAGAGAAATTTGTTGTGTTTAATATTCAAAATATAATTTTGAATATAATTGGGTGATGTACACCATGTTCTCGACAGATTTTGTGAGATTCACCAGTGGTAAATTTGTAATAACATACATTACCTATTTCACTCATTTCTACAATAAAGAAAGAAAGACAGAAAGAAAGAAAGACAGAAAGAAAGAAAGGACATAATCAGTAGTTATACACAAACTATAAGTATCAGTGTTGCAAAGTACTGTATTATAGGGGCTATATCTATATGTAAGAATTTTCATGTATTAATTGCTTTTTTTACTGCTAATGTGTGAACAGCTTGCAACGAAACTTAAAAAAATGAGAGGCTGTCTATGAAAGCCTGTTTATGTGAAGGACTCGGGATGTTTTTGCCAGGGAAATCAGATGTGACGTTTGATGACACATGCACTATATTAGGCTTACAATGTTAAGGTTAATGCCGAAAGAGCTATTCTGTACTGTAATGTCAATTTGTCATGCAAAAAAGGGATTAATTCAAAATATAGTCTCACATAGCCAAATCTATATAGTCTATAGTCTCAGATATACTTTATAATCAAACTATCATAGTAGTGTAATTTTAATTAGGCTACTTCATCTGTTGACATGGTGAATTGCAGAGCTTGTGCAAACATATCCACATTGCTATGATCAGATGCTTTCTTAACTGCTGTTTTCACACCGTTGTCATTTTTGTTGTGTTTATTTTATTATTGAGAGGAAAGTGTGCAGCACAATTACATATTCATCTAAACATCGCTCTCAGCAGGATGGCGTTGGGATGTTTGTTAAGTATATCACTGCAAAGGTATTTCCAACTTATTTAATTTTATTTATAAGCTAAGAATGAAAACTTAATTGTGAGTATATCAGGGCCCCGAATCACGTTCAGTCTCTTGTACGTACATGAGTTCACGTTCACTTAACAGCCACCGGTGTCACTAATAACAAGGATTTCTGAATTCTACAGTATAGCCCCTTTAATCCTGTATTGGAAGCATAAATGGGACTGACCACATCACTCTTGGTGGTGAATATGTTGTCAGACACACTCTCTATTGCCATCCACCTTACAGGCAATTTAATAGTCCCGTTCTTATGCCTATAGTAGTTAATGTAATAGATCTTCTTAGACAGGCCAAAGTCAGCCACACACACGCGCAGGTCATCCCCCAACCTGTGAAAGTGATTCCAGCATTGGGTGAGTGTGGGGAGAAAAAAAAAAAAGAGATTTGGTTCATTAGGAGTGGCTTCTCAAAGACGATGGAAGTATTAACAGGATGTTGTTGTAAAATGTGCTCTGTGTTGCCCTCCTGTGGACTCACATGCAATTGCGGGCAGCCAGGTCTCTGTGTATAAAACCCCGAAGGCTGAGATACTCCATTCCTGCAGCAATGTCAATCATAAAATGCAGAAGTCTCTGATAAGGCAAACACTGAAGAGAAGAAGTCAGTTTAAATGATAGGTACATGATCAGATTTGTGGTCATTTTACTGTTAAGACTTAAGAAGGACAAGTCAACTAGAAGGTGTTGCAAGTTTGTTTGTTTTTCTTGGTATGCAAGACTCACCATGGGAACATCACCAAGGCGGGTTGCTTTGAGGAAGCTGTGTAGGTCTCTATGTTTCATGTATGGGAGAATAATAAGTGGTACAACGATGGAGGACTCCGGATTCCGCTCTAGTACAACACCTGGTGTCAAGCAAGTATAAAATAAGCTCAGAAAATCTGTTAATCTCTAGAGAAAATCCATGATGGACAACTTAACGATAATACTGTCTTATCCACCTCATTTTACAACATGGATGTAAGCTATTTTCTGTGAATGTGCGAGACTTATTCCGATTCATTAGCCGCTAAATGGGCTGTGTTCAAAATCGCCCCTATACCCTCATTCACTATTCCCTAAATTACTCCACTAATACAGTTCACTTAAAAGAGTGAATGAAAACGAGTGAGTGAATTCAGACACTGAGTGTGCCAGAAGGACTGCCGATTTTACATAGTTTGCGCTTGCTGTTTAATAATTATTTGAAACTTAGCAAACTGGCAGCTCCAGTAGTTATGAAAAGATTTATCTTGAACTCTGTCATGGAAACTTTGTATAAACCTTAATTAAACAATTTAATAATCAGTTAAAATGGAATTTATACCTGTATGATATTACGCTGTAGCCACGTTGGACCAGCGGTTTGGAAAATGGATGGATGATTCAGCTGTGGGGACCAGGAATTAATTTGCCGCGACCATCACAGTGCATTATGGGTATTCTCTAGCCGTTGAGCGCATAGATATATACACCGATCAGGCATAACATTATGACCACTGACAGGTGAAGTGAATAACACTGATTATCTCTTCATCACGGCACTGGTTAGTGGGTGGGATATATTAGGCAGCAAGTGAACATTTTGTCCTCAAATTTGATGTGTTAGAAGCAGGAAAAATGGGCAAGCGTAAGGATTTGAGCGAGTTTGACAAGGGCCAAATTGTGATGGCTAGACGACGGGGTCAGAGCAACTCCAAAACTGCAGCTCTTGTGGGGTGTTCCCGGTCTGCAGTGGTCAGTATCTATCAAAAGTGGTCCAAGGAAGGAACAGTGGTGAACCGGTGACAGGGTCATGGGCAGCCAAGGCTCATTGATGCACGTGGGGAGCGAAGGCTGGCCTGTGTGGTCCGATCCAACAGACGAGCTACTGTAGCTCAAATTGCTCAAGAAGTTAATGCTGGTTCTGATAGAAAGGTGTCAGAATACACAGTGCATCGCAGTTTGTTGCGTATGGGGCTGCATAGCCGCAGACCAGTCAGGGTGCCCATGCTGACCCCTGTCCACCCCTGAAAGTGCCAAGAGTGGGAACATGAGCATCAGAACTGGACCATGGAGCAATGGAAGAAGGTGGCCTGGTCTGATGAATCACATTTTTTTTTTACATCACGTGGATGGGAAGCCTAAAAAGGCAAGCCGGTGGAGGCAGTGTGATGCTTTGGGCAATGTTCTGCTGGGAAACCTTGGGTCCTACCATCCATGTGGATGTTACTTTGACACGTACCACCTACCTAGGCATTGTTGCAGACCATGTACACCCTTTCATGGAAACAGTATTCCCTGGTGGCTGTGGCCTCTTTCAGCAGGATAATGCGCCCTGCCACAAAGCAAAAATGGTTCAGGAATGGTTTGAGGAGCACAACAACGAGTTTGAGGTGTTGACTTGGCCTCCAAATTCCCCAGATCTCAGCCCAATCGAGCATCTGTGGGATGTGCTGAACAAACAAGTCCAATCCATGGAGGCCCCACCTCGCAACTTACAGATACCACAGCACACCTTCAGGGTCTAGTGGAGTCCATGCCTCGACGGGTCAGGGCTGTTTTGGCAGCAAAAGGGGGACCAACACAATATTAGGAAGCTGCACAATGTTGTGGCATCATTGATTCTTACTCTGAGTGATGACACACTGACCGTTCCAAGATGGCGGGCGCGAGCTTTTTGAAGCATCAAAGTGTCAGTTGCATAGATGTCAATGGAGGGACAGAAAGTGCTCAGATTTGTGTTCGAGATGAACAATGAACAAAAGTCTTGCGGGTTTGGAACGACATGAGGGTGAGTAATTAATGACAGAATTTTCATTTTTGGGTGTACTACCCCTTTAATGATAAATTAAATGCTGTGAAAATCATCTGCTAATGTCTATTGCAGATATAGATATTTATACTTGTGAATAACTAGGTTGCAGATGCACAATCAACTTGCTCTTAAGTGTTCACGGCCCGGATTTGACTGTTCCAATATGATGGACGGCTTGCGTATCACGGCCCATAGAAACAGACACTAATGAGGCATCTCTCTCTCTCACCTATTATATATATATATATATATATATATATATATATATAATTAATAGATCTAATGTAAATGGTAAAACAATATGTTACAAGCCAGTGTGCTTATAATTACCACAATACATTAAAATAATACCGGTTTGCAATATCCAGCAGCATGTTCAGTAGAGCTAAACATAACTGCAAACGAATGGCACCGGAAGCCAGACACATTCAATTTACAAAAGGTCACGCCCACGTGAAAAATAAGGTGGATAAATGTACAGTAAATCTAGCTCACCCAAAATAAATAAATAAAATAAAAATTGCTAATATTATTAATTCAGTCAAACGAAAGCAATGAAACTGCAACTGCTCCTTTAAAGTGATCACTGCATTCTGCTTGACCTTGACTGGCTGCTGATTATCACAGTATTGGAAAGATGCCAATTACATTATTACACAGAGTTGCCATGATCCATTTAATTCTTACAATGGTACAATCCCCCTATAAAACGTCAGGTCAAAGACAAGGAGGAGGTAAAAGTCAACCAAATCACACTGTTACTGTGCAGCTACAGGCATCACCAGGGGAACTTGTGGAAGTTCACACTTTGCACTTGGACAGACCTACAAGCCACAGATGACCAGTTGCCATGGAAACATCTGTGCCATTTGAAATCAGGTTATCCAAAATGTTCCCCTCCAGGCTCCAGCTAGATATAAATTATACATTTTAGCCTAGATATCAAACATTAAATAATTTCATTCAAGAAAGACATACCAAGCAATTTAACTACATTCGGATGATTGAAATGCCTCATAATTTCTGCCTCCTTGAGGAAGGACTCCAGATCTTCTTTATTGTGGATTGCTTCTACAATTTAACAGGAAAGTTTCATTACATTACAGCGTGAACAACGTTGATTTAACTGTGTAAATTGCACTGTCTAAAGCTAGTACTTATTTCTAAATTAACATAATACTTTTTAATTTATTATCAGAAACTTTCACTGTCACTTGCTCTCTGCACTATATACACACACCTTTTGAGGTTTTCACAGCCACTCTGATATCTTGTCCTCTTTGTGGGGAAAATATGCCTTCATAAACAGCCCCAAACTCTCCTGCAAATGGAGAAATTCCAGTCTAAGAATCCAAAATTCATTTGCAGAATGAAAAATGACACTCTAAATAATGTTTTTAATTGAATTATTCAATTGAATATGAACTTAATGTAATTAATATAATTAACTAAGAATAGTTATTAATTCTTTCCCTGCCACTGACAGAATTTTCCAGCTTTCCTTGTTTTTACTGTTATACGGTAACAGAAGTAGAGAATCTCCGGATCAAAACACAGGTGAGAAAAAAGCAGAAACAAGTGATAAAAACATTGCTTATGCATGTTGTAGTCTTTGAAAAAAAAAGAAGCAAAAAAACCCCCCACGATTTTCTCAGCTTTTTGTTCAAAATGTTGCTTTATGAAACTTACCCACCTTCAAGTGTTGATAAAAAAAAAATGGATAAAGAAAAAAATAAAACGTTTTCTTTTGATATATATATATAGCATGTTCAGATATTTATACAACAAAATATTCTGGGAGCCATGAAAATTTTGTGAAAATGATCAGAAACGCTGATGGTGACAGACAACTTTTTTTTTAAAAAAAACGCTGGTGGGGAAAGAGTTAAAAAAAAATTATAATAAAAAAAATTCTACAATTTATATGAATGTATATGTGAAAGTGTACACTACCAATCAAACGTTTGGGATGGTATACGATTTTATAAAGTTTTTAAACACTGAAGTCTCGCAAAAAAGCTCTTAGGAAAAACACTGTGTACAACATAATGAGTTAATAATATTTCATTGGTTCTCTCGTTTTTTGCATGTGTTCATAATTTCTTTGTATATTTGCATTAATACAAATACAAAAATTGACTCCAAGCAGAACTACGCATTATGCTTTCAAAATCATAAACTTAAAAATCTTGAAAACTTAAAAACATTTTTAATCATTTGAATAAGGGTGCAGATGTCAATTTTCCTATGCCGGACATCACTTTTGGCCACTACTGTATGTGTAATACTGCTTACAAGAGACCTAGAGCAAATTTGCAAGACCCAGAAAAAAGAAAAAAAAATCAGTGTGAGAGTCAGTTTATACCTTTCCCAAGCATTCGGCACATTTTCAACGTTGTACGTTCAACCAGCACGTCTTTAAGGCCACACAGCATATCACTCATCCCTTCCAATGTCTGAACTGAGCCTGACACTGACAGACAAACAGAGACAGGGAAATTGGAGAGCTAAGGATGAGAATAATATCTGGGTTAGTTATAAATAAACCTATGAAGTAAAACATGACAGGTACTGTCTCAAACTGTGCTCAGACTTGCCAAGATACCAAAGTCTGCAATCAAAATTTAGAGATTTTAATATGAACATTTCCAACCAAATTATAGCCCTTGTGCGCCAGAGAAACAAGCGCGCCGCCATCTTTAGAATTTTGTCTTTGAACTTCCGTTTTTATGGTAGCTGTGAAGAGTAATTATCTGTTGAAGTGGATTTACTTATTGTAGAGCTGTTATCATGAGCATTGTAATGTTTGAAGCGGATGTAATAACAAATGTCAGTAGACTGGGAAGATTTTAAAAGGAGCGGTTCATTCATAAATCCATTTATGAAGATCTTTATGCTGTGGAAATACAAACCGGAAGACAGAACACGACGAGCGCAGCGCTGAAAAGGAGCGGGGCTGCATAAGATCTACCGTCTATAGGTATCCACATTAATTAATTGGTTTAATACTCTTAAGGCCTGTTCACACCAAGAATGATAACTATAAAGATAACTATGTTAGCGTTCACACCAGCAGTGCAGTTTTGTGGTCTGCCGCTGGATGGATTCTGATTGGCTGTCAATGTTTTATCGTTTATCAGCTAAAAAAAATCATTCTGAAAGTGATTCATTCCGACCATTTTGTTTCTCTGTGCCATTATCGATAGTTTTGGTGTAGACTCTGATATTCTTTCATATTTAAAACGATTTTTAAAACTATATTTTTATTGTTATCGTTATAGTTCGCGTCCTTAGTGTGAACATGCATTTACTGTATGAAAACTATGTAAACATTTCAACTATTTTAATAAACGTGAAATATATATAATAAGCAAAGATGTAATAATGTTAAAGTTCTTCTAAAGGTCCCTTGGTTAGACGTGTTTTCTAAATATACATAGTATAACAATATGTCAATGCATGTGCAACTGAGTATTTTCATTGCTGGTAATACAATTGGTATGAGTTGTGAGAGGTTATATGTCTAAATGAAAGTGCAGAAATGAATTGAAGCAGTGACTTATCACTCAGACGTACTTGTGCATTTCTGCTGAAGTGGGTCAAGATGCAGCCGTTCATATCCACAATCACGCTGAGACGCTCCCTTTCCATGTGTTGTACTTCTGGGATGACTATATTCTCCACTCTGATTTGCTTCATTATTGCTGCCCACTCTATAAGCTGCATGGAAATCATTATTTTCATTGTGCAAACTCAACTTGACAGCTGTAATCTTAAATACTTTATGAGTTTTTTAGGGATTTGTAAGACCCCAAATTATACTCGTACTGTATACCAAAATCTATTTTTTTTTAAATAGAATTGTTTCTATCGTTTCTATTTATATTTCTTAAGGATGTTTAGGAGAAACATAACTGAACAAACTGATGTTCTGAGTTATGAAAGAGCAACATTTATACATTTTATATAACATTTATCCCAAGTATTCACGTATTATTAGGAGGTAAAACAGAAGGAGACTCACTATTGACTAGCTCAGACTCAGCTTTGAGTTGTTTAGGACGTTGATATCGAGTCGCACCAGAGCTGGATATGAGCTCAGTTTCTTGACCCCCACTGAACACACACACTCTAATCAGTAACAAAACAGTCAATATATTCTATACAAACAATATATATATTTCTATAATCAACCGATCACATGCTTCCCAGGTCAAACTGGACATTTCTTCATTATACAGTGTATACAGTCTATACAGTATGATACACTGTACAATGTATACAGTGTCTCATTACATCTCTTACAGTGATAATATACTGCTTTTACAAATATTTAGTATAAAAGTAGGATGAAATTACTATTAACCCAGAGATTTTGAAGGATTGAGACTGTTGTAAATGCATAAACATCTGGATTTTCAAAGAATTTTACCTGAGCTTGTGACGCCTTACAAAGATGAATACAGCAGCTATGAGAATGAGAAGAACCAGGACGCCACACAAAAGTACAGTAGTTAGGACAGGAGAGAGTCCCTGTCTGGAATTTGCTATTGTGACAGGAAAGAAATCAGCTTTTGGAACAGGACTGGAATCAGCTGTTGGGTCAGGACTGGAATTGCCTTTTAGGCCAGGAGTGGCCATTGTAGTGAATGGAACTCTTCCTGAAACACACATATAAATATACATTGCCTTATAAATGAATAATGCAGAATGGTTGCATTTACAGTACTATTGCTGTTGTAACTTGAATTCTTAGAGATCAATTGTCATTTTAGTAAGAAGTCATATTTTGAATAAAAGTTCCTTATAGGAACAGTTTAGAGAGAATTGGGCTTAATGTCGCCATGAAACAGAAGTTGCTTTTCTTCCCTATTGTGACGTACATCAGAGTGAAACGCCTTCTTGAACAAGAAAAAAATGTAGCGCAGTACTTGATTTTGACCATGGGAAATTGATTGGATTGTTGGGGTTTGCTATTGGTCGATCTTATGAGTGACAGGTTGCCCCGCCCTTGTGCTAGTAAACACGTCATCAGAGAAGAGAAGAGATATCGCTGCAAGAGGGAGGGGAAGTTACTTTGATTAAAGAATATGAGGGCACATTGATTAAAAAAATAATTGTGTACTACGGATAAATCATTTATAATAAATACTGCAATATTCCATAAAAACTTGAATTCATTTTTACTTTAAAAAGGATAGTTCATCCAAAAAGATTGTCATCATTTACTGTAACCTTTACCTGCATGCTTCTTTTTTCATTGAAAAGCAAAATCACAATAAAAAATATTCCATACAATTTTTTCTTGCTTGAAAAGCCACTTGACTCTGATATAACTGTTTCATGACAACTTAATTTTTTTTGTATGAGTATTAGCTGGCAGAAGAATTCTAAACACAATTTATGCTTGTGTTTACACAAGATGCTTTACTAATCATTGTTTCACCTTTGCAACTGTTTCCGTCTGTCTGGTATCCTGCATCACAGACACATGACCCCTGCGGTGGACCCCACGTCCCATTTGACTGACACTCCATCTCCACAGAACCGTTCAAACACACTACTCTCCTTGACCCTCCTGCTGCCGTTTCCTCAAATTCCATTTGGTTCCATGCAAATGTTGGACATTTCATGAAGAACAACTGGATCGATGCAATGAAAGTACACTTACCGCTGTAAGAAAATCCCAAGTAAAAGCCATTCTCAGAGATGTTTCCCAAATAAAGGCCCTTAGCATGGCTCAGGTTCTCATCCCGAGGAACAGCATTGACAGGAAATGGATGCTCGACTGTTGTCCAGAGAACAGGTCTTTTTGGTCTTCTAAAGTACGGATTCTGAGTTTGGTTAGATTCTTGCACATAGATATAAAGAGGCTTCTGGTCCTCTTGGGCAAAATTTAGGTCCAGTAGAAGCTCTTGGGCATCTTGTTTGGGGATCCAGTTGGTCCATAATGTTTTGGTAATTTTATTGAAATTGGGGTTACAAGCTTGGTAGATAGAGTGTGCATAGTCCTTTCCAAGCTGCATTTGTGTTTCCTTCCACTTACATTGACCAAAAGAGAAGTGAATCATTATTTTGATTCATTATTAAACATTTACCTATATTAAATAATTCATCAGTTATGATGATACATGTTGTAATTTGTCTATTATCTGTACATACAGAATCACATACACTACTGTTCAAAGGTTTGGGGTCAATAAGATTATTTCTTTACTTTTTTGAAAGAAATGCATTAATTCAGCAAGGGTGCATTAAATTGATCAAAAAGACATTTATAATGTTACAAAACATTTATATTTAAAATGTACATTTTAAAAAATATTATGTGACACTGAAGACTGGAGTAATGATGCTGAAAATTCAGCTTTGCATCATAGGAAACAATTACAATTTACATTTATAATCAAAATATTTCACAATATTACTATTTTACTGTATTTTTTGGGAAAATAAATGCAGCCTTGGTGAGCATAAGAGACCCAAAACATTTGCATAGCCTATTATAAAACATTTAAAATTGACTAACCTTTCATCAAGTCATTGTTTATATTCATAAGGAACAAAAAAACACACCCTTTTTGTGGAATGACTCAAATATTACATAAAAAATATAAAATGTAAAATAAAGAAACTGCCACTTACAGCTTTTGGTGATGAAGATGTCCATTGTAGTCTGCTTTGTTTGCTTGAATCAAATATTTCTTCTAAAAATAAAATGCACTTTTTTTTAATAGTTATTTTATTTCCATAAAAAGCACACTGATGTGAAGCCTCGGTCTTACCTCTGATTGGTGTCAACTGTGCTGCGGTGATAATCCATAAAATGTAAAATAAAAAATAAAATATATTTAAAAGCAGGTTCATTTTACTCTTCTTCCTTTATACTGACATATATAGATGTGTGTCGTTTTTCACCATTACTTCCTAATAGAGTTCAAGCTTAAGTAGGCTAGTGCTTGCTTATCGACAGTTTCAGTTCAGTTAATGTGAGCGTATGTGTGAATGAATCAACTTTTTGGAACAGTTTTATTTAAAGGGTTAGTTCACCCAAAAATGAAAAGTATGTAATTTATTACTCACCCTCATGTCGTTCCACACCCGTAAGACCTTCGTTCATCTTCGGAACACAAATTAAGATATTTTTGATGAAATCCGATGGCTCAGTGAGGCCTCTATTGCCAGCAAGATAATTAACACTTTCAGATGTCCAAAAAGATACTAAAAACATTTAAAACAGTTCATGTGAGTACAGTGGTTCTACCTTAATAATATAAAGCGACGAGAATACTTTTTGTGCGTCAAAAAAAAAAAAAAAAAAAGAGTAATGGCCGATTTCAAAACACTGCTTCGAAGCTTTACGAATCTTTTGTTTCGAATCAGAGGTTCCGAGCACCAAAGTCACGTGATTTCAGTAAACGAGGCTTCGTTACGTCATAAGTGTTTCACAATTTCAATAGTTCACGTGACTTTGGCAGTTTGATACGCACTCCGAACCACTGATTTGAAACAAAAGATTCGTAAAGCTTCGAAGCTTCATGAAGCGGTGTTTTGAAATCGGCCATCACTAGATATTGTTGAATAAAGTTGTTATTTTGTCTTTTTGGCGCACAAAAAGTATTCGCGTCACTTTATAATATTAAGGTTGAACCACTGTACTCACATGAACTGTTTTAAATATGTTTTTAGTACCTTTTTGGGCATCTGAAAGTGTTAATTATCTTGCTGGCAATAGAGGCCTCACTGAGCTATCGGATTTCATCAAAAATATCTTAATTTGTGTTCTGAAGATGAACGAAGGTCTTACGGGTGTGGAATGACATGAGGGTGAGTAATTAATGACAGAATTTTCATTTTTGGGTGAACTAACCCTTTAAGGATTCAAACGAACCGATTCTCAAAGGATTTGAGAGTTAAAATAATCGCATGAAGGACCCTTATTTTAATTATCCATCCATAGAACTTATTAATAATAATTGTTTTATATTTCCTTCTTTGATTTTTGTTGCAACGGAACACTCAACAATTGCACCAACACAATCAATTTGCACCAATGAATCGATTTGCTAATGAGTTGTTAACTGTAGTCAGTAGGCTACACTCGTAAACCTGCGACTGTCCTTTAGTCTGGGCCAATTTCCCCCAAAAAAGCTCAAAATATTAAGGTAAAAAATAAAATGCATTAAACATATAACAACACATTATAAGACTTATTAAGATATTAGGCTAAAGGCTGTCATTATTTGACCCAATTACCTATTTTGACTCGTGACTCATTTAATCATAAAATTAAAAAAACATTTACTTTTGCTGTGATTTTGTTTTTAAAATAAATCCAGTTTCCTTTTTGATATTTTACAATCTTTTTAAATTTGATTTAACAATTCGAATTTATAAATTATTTATAGCCTATTTATAAATCAAAAGTTGTTTTAACTATATGATTCAGTGTGGCTGAAAAAAAAAAGGCTCATTAATGATTCAGTTCTTCTTCTCATTCCTGGTTAAGCTTTTTTGTATGTGTGTGTGTGTGTGTGTGTATAGATGTTTTGAATTTTGTGGCATATATATATTGAAAGAGTTTTAGGGAACTCGCCCTTTTTAACTTGATTGCGAAGTGAAGCTTCTGGTTAGAGTTCTCCTAAATCTGTACTTTCTTTTACTGGAGTGCAGAGACATTGGGACACTTTGCACATACTGAATCTGATGATTAAGGCATGCTTTCTTTAAAACTAAACCGCAAAATCTACTATTGTAGCCTACATACATAGATGTTTCTGTTCAATCACCACCGAGTCTGGATGTAGAATCTTAAAAACAATTTTATTTCCCAAAGACATGTCAACTGTAGTGTGTTAGCTGACATCAGGATGTTTCAAAAGCAATTCACTGTTCAACCAATACAAATAACATCAAGTAATAACATTTCAAACAAAGTGTAAACAGATAATATCAATGCAAAGAGCTGACAATCTCTAAAACAACCAGTCACTCAAAAATAACCATCACACACACACACTTTAAGGGAGAAATTATGCTTATTCACTGCTGAGAGTATCTGCTTCTGCATTCTGTACCATTCATGGATGAAAGATTATGTTATATAGGCCTAATTATAATCCCAAAATTTTTTTTTTTTTTTTATTCAGATATTTTAAAACAAAATGCTAAAACTCAAAGTGCATGCACATGCTCTCTTTGACCAATTCTATGCGTTTTATAAGTCATGTGATATTAAAGTAAGGTTCTTAAAATAGAACAGACAACCCCTTTAACAGTATTTGGAGAGGGGTCATAATATATGGAGAAATTTTGTGCAAAATGTTGTCTGTGTTGTTGACATTTATTTATTTAGGTTAGTTAAACATTTGAATTGCATAACAGAACAGAACGAAATCTCCATGTAACAGAGCATTGTCTTTTAAAATTGCCTGATTCTTCTTTCAAACTCTGCAAACTTATATTCTACGTAGCTTTGATATGAGATATCTTAAAGTCACTGTGCAGCAACTCACTTGTACACACAAGTTAAACAATGAAGTAAATAACACTGCAAAGGCCACATGTATATTATTTTTACTGAAAACATAAAACAAGAAGTGCTGACAGGACACTTTTGACCAACTGTCTATTTAAATTTTTCAAACAAAATATTCGGAGACTAAAATGTCTCTAAAAGTTAACAACTCTTAATTCACCCGAAATGAGCATTCATGCTGCTCGAACTTTTCAACATGAGGACTGAAGATTCATCTAGTCACAGTCTCCTTGTCATGTATTGTAATCTGGTCCACACACACCTCAATAGTCCATCAGCACAATGTTTAAAGGGACGGTCCTGTATAAAAGCAGGTGCACAGCATCCCTCACTGCAACACACACTTCTCTTTCCGACTTCCATACTTCCTGCGCCTCATTTCTAGACCTCTCTCCAACCTCTCGTCCTCTTCAAGAGCCCTTGAGGATGACAACAGAGAAAGAGTAAAAAAAAAAGGAGAGAAAAAGAAAGAATGAGTGGGTGGTTGCCCATGCAAAAGTAGTGTCACATTGCTAGGGTGTTGCTATGCTGCCGTTCAAAAGTTTAAGGTTGGTAAGATTTTTTAAAGGGGTCCTTGATTATGATTTCACTTTTTTAACTTTAGTTACTGTGTAATGTTGCTGTTTTCAGCATAAACAACATCTGCAAAGTTACAACGCTCAAAGTTCAAAGCCAAGGGAGATATTTTCTTTTACAGAAACCACTTTTAAGAACTACAACAAATGGCTGGTAGGGACTACAACGAGCTTCTTCCCGGGTTGGTGACATCAATAACCCTAAAATTAACAGAAACCCTGCCCCCGGAAACATGCAACAAAGGGGGTGAGGCCATGTTGGGCTGCTTTAGAGAAGAGGAAGTGTTGTTGTAGTAGATTGTTGTTGCCATGCCGTCATTTTACGCCGGACTGCTTCACAAACGAGGGTCAATTCAACGCTGGATTTGCACAAAAGATTAACATGACGGCACATGCTAGTAGTCGATGAGTTGAATCAACTCCACAGCAACTACATAAATTTATCCACTAACCATTCAGAAATGTCCAGTTGCATTCTAAAAGTTGTAACATCTTCCTGAGTCTCTCCATCAGTGTCCGACTCCGGTTTGAACAATGTAAGGCTGAACACCGTTACTGACAATCGTCATTTTGTCTGCGTGAGATTCTCCAGCTTTGTTGTTGTTGAGCAACTGAAGCATGAGCTGTTAAAGCTCCGCCCTCTTCTTGAAAGGGGGCAGGGAGCAGCAGCTCATTTGCATTTAAAGGGACACACACAAAAACTGTGTATTTGCTCATACCCAAATAGGGGCAAATTTGATAAGCTATAATAAATTATCTGTGGGGTATTTTGAGCTGAAATTTCACAGACACATTCTGGGGACACCAGAGACTTCTATTACATCTTATCAAAAATATCTAGCTTTCGTCAGACAGTCTTCCGTATTCAAGTTACGAAGAAAGTGTAAACTGGTGTGGCATCAGTTAAGCTTTTTTCCGTAAGTTGAACAGGGAAGGTGTAGGACGTAGCTTAAGATTAGAAGACTAGATATTTTACATCATAACTTGTTAAATATGGATATTTTTTTAGACAAATGCATCACTTCGCTTCAGAAGGCCTTTATTAACCCCCCAGACCACAAGTTTATGATGGATGGATGTGGATGGAGGCACATTCTTCAGCTCATACTCGTTGGTCCCGTTCACTGCCATTATAAAGCTTGGATGCATCAGGATATTTATTAATATCTCTGATTGTGTTCATCAGAAAGAAGAAAGTCATATACACCTAGGATGGCTTGAGGGTGAGTAAAGCTTGGGGTAATTTTCATTTGAAAGTGAACTAATCCTTTAAAACTCTGATATTCTGGCAGTTTTACATAGAACAGTCGTAGACCAGGAATCCACAAAAAGAACAGAGTATATCTTGTGAATGAACCTCACCCTCTCTCTTTGGCATCAATGTCATGCACAAGCTCATCCCTCTGGTTGACTAAAGACACCAGCTCCTGCAACAACAGCTGCTCTCTGGTTTTATGAGCCTGGGTTTTCTTCCATTCTTCAAAAGTAAGACAAAAAATATAATAGTATAATGAAGATGGCAAGATTTCATCATGCTACTGATAAAACTACTTGATAAGAGGCAAAACATCTTTAATATTTAAAAACACATGCAGATGCTCCTAAACATATGTGTATTGTGTACATTCTTAGAGATTTCGTAGAGATATAATTCTTAGAGATATAGTTCTCCATTTTATCACCAGTACCTAAATCTGCACTTTCTGTTACTGGAGTTCAGAGACGTTGGGACCCTTTGCACATACTGAATCAGATGATTACTGCATGCTTCCTTTAAAACTAAACTGCAAAATGTACTATTGTAGCCTACATACATAGATGTTTCGTACCTTCCACAGCCATTAGATCTTGCAGTTCTTTCTTCAGCAGCTCAAACCTCCTCTCCAAATCTTGCTCTTCTTGTCTGTCACACAGGTGGAATGATAATTAGCAATGTGTCTTAAATCAGCCACTGTTCAAATAAAGGCCATCATCTAAATGAGTATAGTGGAACACAAAAAGTAACTGAAAATAAGTGTGAAAAGACATACAGTAACTGTAGTTGGTCTTGTCTTCTGATCAAAGCATTCTTCTTGTTGACCAGGGTAAACCACTCCTGAATCAGTGTCTCTTCTTCTACACGATCACTACCTGTAAGTGCATGATAGTTCTTGAACTTCATCAAGCCTCACAAATCAACTGCATTGTCATTTTCATTTTTAGCACGCTGCATCATAATGTATGGCACAGCACAATTACTCTCTCTCACAATTACTATGTGTGTGTATATATATATATATAATTTATTGATCACTGAAGGATCAACTGTAGAAGTGGTCTGTGTGCAAAAACATTGGGAAATACAAGGTCTGCTGCTAGGAGCAATGTTTGGGAACAAGAATAAACAGTGGAAAGTACCAAAAATATTATTACGTAAAGATTTTTAAAAAACAGAATAGTTGGGGACTTTCCACCAATATTCCAATATTTATTCATAATGTATTTATTCATAATGTATGTATATTAATTCATAATGTATGCGGATTCAAAAAAAATGGTGGCAGAACGCCATGGTGGAGCTAAAAGAAAAGATAAGTGGGAGAATTCCTATTGGACCTATAGCGATAAGAAAAAGGTATAAGAAATGAAGTTTTGCATTGTGCAGATCAGATGATCAGCTGGCATCTCACTTTGTTGCATTGCAATAAAGATTATCTTCTGAGACCTGGAACTTCTGACTCTGAGAGCTTTCTTTGGGACCAAGCAACTTAGGGAACCGAGGAACAACTTATTGGCCACAACACCCTATACTCATGAAATATTACAAATTAAAAATTTAACTACTGTAATCAATGACTTACCAGATTCCATAAGTCTTCTGAGTTTCCTCTCCACAGTGTCTGCTCTGTGATCTATCTGCTTCTGTTCAGCCTCCAGCGCCTGTATCTCACTGAGCACATATTGACTGATATCCTGCAAATAAACATAAACTTCATAAAGACACATGCAAATACTTAAACCCATGTATATGCATTTGCAACCTTTTCAAATATTGTTTTGGAGCTATCATGTACAAACCAAACTATGAAAGAAATTTAAATTTAGGCAATATTTCAACTGATGTTAATAACAATTCACAAATAGAAAAACAATGAATGACCTGGTTTTCTCCTGCAGTTGCCGCTTCAACAATTTCTACGTTTCCAATACAAACAAGACAGAAGAACATACATGCAATAGTCAACAACATTTTACAATAGTTTACAACAAAAACAGACATTTTTTTTCATAATTTCTTATACTCTGCAGAAAAGCAGCATAGGTTATCAATTTAACAGTGTAAAAAAATCTTTGAATTTAAAGTCTTTGAAAGGTGTGTTTTGATTTAAATCTTACGTGACTCTGAACCTCCTCTCGCTGCCTCGGTTTCTGCTTGGACTGATGCAGTCTGGGTAAAAACATTATAATGTACAGCAGCTCAGTAATATTTTCTGTTTATACAGATTAACCAGTTATATGATAATTGAAAAATAATTACCCTCACAAAGAAGAGAAAAATATATATTATGCTATACATAATACAACCTAATTCCAAAAACAATATCTCTCTCATGACACAACACGAATCACAGATTCACAAACATCAGTTAAACAGAGAGCACACTGTAAACACGGACCCTCACAACACGCCTGCTGGGTCCTGAGCTTTATATAATGATCCTGAATACTGTACATGTTCTGTTGAAATGAATTAAAGGTACACTATGTAACTTTTGGCCCTCTAGCAGTTAAAAAAACAAACCGGCATGCATTTTGGTTGTGCTTCAGCTCTATGGGACTGTGCGGATGAATATGACCCTTCACAATAGATAATGCTTTTCAATGAACTCTGTTAGAGAGCTACATATGGCAATTTATCTGTTCAATATACCTTACTCAGCCGTTGAGTAATAAAAGCACCATCTCAGCGTCGCTTTTACAACATTTCAAATCCCACAGTTCTCATCATCTCTGAAAAGCCAAGCCAATGTTGATTTTCGTTTTATTATGAGCTCTGTCGCATCAACCTTTCTTGCTCGTTGGGTCAACTAACCTATGACACTCCCACACCATACACAAGTCAAAGGAGTCGGAGCAACTTTTCTCTATTTACAGATATGATGAGACACACACGGGCGAGTGACGTATGTACACAATTTCCTGCGAAAACCAACCCGACAGGTCTAAAATATAAATACTTATAATAGGATTACCATAGTGAATCAGCGTAAGAAAAAAAAAAAACATTTTGGAAAAAGGATTGATGATGTATTGACTCAATTAATTTTTGTTCATTTTGAACAAAAAAAAGGTTATATAGTGTACCTTTAAATACAGACTAACAATCAATATACACTAACAGTCAATAGTTTGGAATAATTAAGGTTTTATTGTTTTTTAAAGAAGTCTTTTATGCTCACCAAGGCTACATTAAATCAGTAAAAAACAGTAATATTGTGAAATATTATTACATTTTAAAAGAAATGTTTTCTATTGTAATATACAGTGCACAGCATAAATGAGTACACCCCCTCTGAAACTTCTGAAAGTCAGCAATTACTCAATTACTTAGAAGACATGTTCTTTAGAGATATAATGTTCCAGCAAGTCTGCTTAATCATTTACCAAAGAAGCATGTCAAAATTGTTCAGGAAAATAAGATTTTCTTATCAAGGTGATAAAATGTTGTGTAGCAAAAATGAGTACACCCTCCTAAAAGTTACGAAATAAAACGAAATAAAAAATTTCTGGTGTAAGTTTAAGGCAATGTTTGATCAACAGGTAAGTATGTTGAACCAAAACATTTAAAGAGAAGTAATTTCTTGACAAATAAAAGTGTTATATAGCCCACTGAATCATTCTCACACTTAATGCTGACAACAATGGAACCACTTGGGAGAGAACTGTCAGGAGACTTATTTCTTAGCACAAAAGAGGACAGTGGTACAAGAGGATTACCAAATCATTGTTTTAAGTGTGAAAATATAGCAAAAGTAACACAGAAATTCAAAAACAATGGACTTGTGACAAGGCCCCTGAAATAATCAGGCCTTCATTTTAAGCTTTCATTTAGTGATGAGGGATTTTTTTTGCTAGACAAAGAGCAGGAGAAATACCAAGCGAGTGTCTCAGAGCCAGCAAAAGCTATGAAAAGAGTGACAGTTTATCTCACAGAGTAAGATGCAGCCTGCAGAAATGACATGCATGGTTGTTGTTCTCACTGGAACTACCTACTGTAGCCAAAGCACAATAAAGTCAGTTAGCCATTTCCAAAGCCCATATTTACAAAATATAGATTCTGGGAATCAATACTCTGGTCTCATGAGACCAAATCAATCATTTTGGATCTAACAGCATCCAAAATGTTATGGTGTTGCTAGAGGAGGAGTACAGTGAGAAGTGCCTGGTTCCCACAGTAAAGTTCAGTGGTAGTAAAGCTCTTATATAGGGATGTATGAGTGCTGAAGGTGTGAGGGAGTTGTGCTTTATAAATGCTGTCATGAATTCCCACACCACTGTGTAATTTAATACACAAACTTGAAACAGAAGATGTTACCCTTTCCTCATTCCCTGCATTGTTGGGCATTTTTTCAATATGACAGTGAGGATATGCATTCTCCCAAGGTGAAAAACCTTCTGTGGACATGTATTGCACTCAATCTTAACACTCTTGAGCACCTGTGGGGGATTCTGTAGAGACGAGTTGAGCAACACTCCCCGTTAAAGATCAGGGCATTTAAGGAGCTCATCATCCAGGAGTTAAACAGGACAGATATGACAATTTGTCATGAACTTGTACACTTCGTGCCAAGAAGGGTCAGAGCAGTATATTCAAAATTATGGAGGGCATACTAAGTGCTAGAATATTATACATTTGTTAAATTAAATCTAGGATGTACTCATTTCTGCGATCCTTAATTTAGACAAAATTGGCTAATTTACTTATTTTATGGCTATTAATGACATATTTCTCAGTTTTTATTATGTATATGCTTAATACATTTTAGTTTTGCCATCTTTCCATGAATTGTATTAGTGATCATAAAGAAGATACATATTTGTATTTGTTCAGAGGGGGTGTACTCATTTATGCTGTGCACTTTATGTTCAAATGTAATTTATTCCAGTGAAATGTCAGCATCATTACTGTAGTCTTCAGTGTCACATGATCATTCAGAAATCATTCTGATATACTGATTTGATGATCTCTTATCATGTGATGTTGAAGACTGGAGTAATGGCTGCTAAAAATGTAGCTTTGCCATCACAGGATTTAATAACACTTTAAAACATATTCAAAAATATATTCAAAAAATATTTAAAACATTTCTTTTAAATTGTAATAATATTTCATAATATTAATGTTTTGTATTTTTGATCAAATAAATGCAGTCTTGGTGAGCATAAAAGCCTTAAAAAAATAATTAATTTAATTATTTTGAAATTAGTTTAATTATGTATTTCAAACTTTTGACCGGTAGAGTATGTTTTTAATGTTTTACCTCTGTACCGCTCTGCTGTTCGTGTGGTTCGGGCTCATCCAGTGACTTCCCCTGCAGCTTTGATCTGCGCTTTCTTACAAGATCTGCATCCTTGACATGAGAAAAAGCCTTTGTAGAGTGAGTTCTGGGTGGTGCCACCAGAGGCTGAGCAGCCCCTGAATCTCCAGCCTGGCTCTGGCCCTGTGTACGCTTCGTCCTTGGAGGTGGCACCAAAGCACCGGCAGCTGCCTTTCCCTCCCTTTCAGGGAAGCTTCCATTGGTCTCTAAAGTGATTCTGCTGCTCTGAAGCCTTTCGGCACAGTAGCGGGCAGCGGCTTCAGGATCAGCTTCCTCCCTCTTTTCACCAACAGCATAACTGGACTCGCTGCTGTTCTTCTCAATCTGAATGACACTGAGCTCCTGGCCCATGAAATAGGTGCGGATCTGGTTGAGATACGTCATCACGATGAGCCTGTCGGGCACTGCCAGCAGCACCATGTCAGAGGGCTCTATCAGCCTGGAGATGCCCAGTTCAGCAAAGCCATCAAATGCCTATGAATAGAAGAATCTTTATTTTTACAATTTCCTGATCACAGGGGGAAAAAAAGTAATTATCCAATATTAAAAGGAGTGGATCACCTTCTTGTTGTTGCGTTTAATGTCATACGGATCCAGCATTTCATAATTCCTAAAGACAAAATGACAAACAAATAAACAAAATGTTGAATAAGCCTAAGTTGATCAACTATACATAACCCATGTAACGTTTATGAAATAAGCTTAATGCCTTCTTCCACATAAAAAAACACCCACACTTTATCTGGATGGAAGTGATGCAGGATGGCACAGAAAGCAAGGCCGTTTCTCCAGGAGGTGCTGAAGTTTGTGATTCGCACACCCTTGTAACCTTGTGTGACCTTTTGGCACCATTCCAACAGAGACTGACTTGAATTCACCAAGGTCATAATCTGGATTTGAACACAGAAAAAATTAACCACCTGCTAATTAATATCACAATGGTAACAATCAACATAATAAAAAAAGTAGCAGATCCAATAACCTCTATTTCATTGGTTGGCGATGTGTGAGCTGTGGAACTTCCCTGAACTTCCATGGCATCTGCTGCAGCTCTTCGTTTATTACGAACAGGCACTGTGGGCTCAATATTGGCCTTTTCTGAAGCCTCCAGCTGATTGGCTGATGAGGAACTGGAAGTGGAGACATCTTCTGGGAAAGAGGCACTTAAACGTTTTTTCACACGAGGCACTGGAACAGGAAAACTTGAGGAATCTTCAGCTGCTTCTTGTCTAGATAGAAGAAACAAAAGAAATAAAATACTGCTGATTTCTACATTAAAATAAATCAATATTGCAAAAGCTATTCAACTCATGTAGATATCTCTTTCAAGCATAAAAAGAAATTCAGAATTAGTTACACAATGCATGACAACAAAATTAAACAAGCACCATTGTCTTCATCTTTATCATACAATCATTTATTTGTATTTACATTTTTTCATAAAAGACAAACAGTTTAACTTAAAGGTCGAACATTTAATGACTAAATTAACTATACATTGGCATTGTTTTTGAAAACCCAACATTATTGATGAAACGACAGAGCACCTCTAATGACCAGTTACAGCACTTATGCAAAATAAAAATGTCATGTGTAATGTCTACAAATGTGACAACAGTCAATCCTACGAAACTTACCTGGACACATCTAAGACAACACCTGTGTCATCTACAGTGTCCATGCTCAAATCAACCTCATCATCTCCAGAATGTACAGCATCCTTTTCTTCCTCCACACCTTTTTCAATTTGTTTCTCTTTCACAGGAGACTTCTCCCCATTGTCCTCACAATATTCATCAAGTGGAGCACCAGTCTTGTGTATTTCACTGTTAACTGCCACATCAGGAACTATCTGCCCAATGAGGTTTAAAACAGACTCCTTTCTGTTTAGCTCTAGTTCCTTTGCAATTATGGTGGTTGAATCCTCCAGGCTCTCCATCCCTGTTTCTGCCCCTGCCTGTATGGGCACTTCACTGAAACATTGTTTATTTTCTGAGAGAGGAAGGACTTCTACATCAAGTGAATCTACAGGAGGTGGTGGACAAGTCAAGGGATCAGTGAGATCATCTGGAAATGAGCCACTGAGACATTTCTTCACACGTGGCACTGGGACTGGCAGACTTGAATCTTGATGGTCTTCTGGTTGGGGAACAATGTTGTCTGAACCTGCTTGAGACGCAAGGGTGGATGAAGGGGCTGGAAGATCATCTGGAAATGAACCACTGAGACGTTTCTTCACACGTGGCACTGGGACTGGCAGACTTGAATCTTGATGGTCTTTTGTTTGGAGAACAATGTTGTCTGAATCTGCTTGAGACGCAAGGGTGGATGAAGGGGCTGGAAGATCATCTGGAAATGAACCACTGAGACGTTTCTTCACATGTGGCACTGGGATTGGCAGAACTGAATCTTCACGGTCTTCTGGTTGGAGAACAATGTTGTCTGAATCTGCTTGAGACACAAGGGAGGATGAAGGGGCTGGAAGATCATCTGGAAATGAACCACTGAGACGTTTCTTCACACGTGGCACTGGGACTGGCAGACTTGAATCTTGATTGTCTTTTGTTTGGAGAACAATGTTGTCTGCATCTGCTTGAGACACAAAGGTGGATGAAGGGGCTGGAAGATCATCTGGAAATGAACCACTGAGACGTTTCTTCACACGTGGCACTGGGATTGGCAGAATTGAATCTTCACGGACTTCTGGTTGGGGAACAATGTTGTCTGAATCTGCTTGAGACACAAGGGTGGATGAAGGGGCTGAAAGATCATCTGGAAAAGAACCACTGAAACGTTTCTTTGAACGTGGCATAGCCACTGGCAGACTGGAATCCTGATGGTCTTCTTTTTGAAAAGCAGGTTGGGTCTTTCTTGCCTCTTCAGACTGAGACATATTGTTGATGACAGAAGACAATGTGTTCTTTATTTCAAACTCTTCACTGGCTTCATCAACATTGCTGGTTTGAGCTTTACTCTTCCGCCTCTGAGGAGCACATAATTGTGTGACTTTTGGAGGCAATAGGGGAACATTTTCTCCATTGTTGCCATGACATGATGCTATAATTTCTTGGGGCTTCTCTTTTGGTGCTGGTGAACAAATCTCAATTTTGGAAAACTTTACCTCATTTTCTGCTGCTTCTATCACTGAGGTATCATCAGGAAAAGAAGCACTTTGGCGTTTTTTGGTCCGTGACGATGGGACAGGTACATCTGTTTCTAGAAATGTACCTTCATCTGCCATAGCTGAAGAACTTTGGATGGTGGTGAGTGCTGTACCTAGCTGTACATTGTGTGAAGTACTTTGAGAATAATGTTCAGTTTGTTTTATGACACAGGTGTTATCGCTCTGAGCATTTGGCTCAGCTGGATTGGAAACTGGTGTTGGTAACAGAACAGTCTCTTGAAGAATATCTTGCCTCTTGGTCCTTCTTGGTGGCAAAGGTTCTTTTGAAGCTGAAACAGCAGTCTGTTCTGCGACAGTCTTTGGGTTATTAGGATTTTTTAAAGACGCTAAAGACATAGGTGTTTTTTCTTCACACAGCAATTCGTCCTTAGTCCGTTGGATGAAAAGAGAGACTTCGTGCACAATACGATGTTGTGGCCTTGAGGATAAAAATACAGTATCACTACATTTATTTTTGTGTTGACATCTGTAACGAATACAACAGCTTTCTGTAGACACACTTATAAACCACAGTCAACTTATACATACTTTTTTTAGCAAGCAACATTACTGCATAAAGTACATCCAAGCAACATTACCACTGCATCCGTCAGAAACTGCATACCTTTGCAACATGCAACAAATAAATTAAAGTCACAACAGCTGCGGATTTTGTAATAACAGCATAGATCTCAGCTCACAATCTTAGCTGAACAAACAAATGTCTTGTGTAGGGTGCAGTGTGTAATTTTTTTTGTTTTAAAATTCTTTCTCATCCCAGTTTCTTGTGCAGATACAACAGTAAGTAAAAACTGTGGCAGTTTCAAAATAGTTTCTGTCTGTTTACGGCATGATTTGGAGGCTGACAACCAGTGGTGGAAAGAGTACTGAAAATTTGTACTCAAGTACAAGTACTGTTACATTGCTGAAATAATACTCAATTACAAGTAAAAGTACTGGTGTCAAAAAAGTACTCGAGTAAAAGTACAAATTACTCTTCTCAAAAACTACTCAAATTACAAATTACTAATTACTTTTTAGCCGGCGATATTTAATGAATTACCAAACAATATTCAATCAAATCATAGATCTAAGTAGAAAATAGCTACTTTTAACAAAGCACTTTCACCTTATTCATGAAGTGCATGAATTAGTGGTCACGATACTGGAATTTCTAACTTCAATACAATACCTTGAAAATGATCAATATTCAGTATCATTTTAAATACCATGGGGAAAACCACCACATACTGTATACTGCCATACATATATTTTAAAATCTAATTATGTCCATCTATTTTGTCAAGGCAATCATTATTTTTCAAGCTTCAAAAAGCACAAGACTCGTGACAGTAATCAATTTGAAAGGAGCGGTTTAATTCAAGCCTTCTGAAGAGACACGTCTGCTTTATACGATGAACAGATTTTAATTTAGGTTTTTGTTTACATATTTAAACATTGATCAATTACTATTACAATAATCTCACTTAAATATTTGCTCACTCTGTGTATTTGTGTCTTTACAATATCTTAAAGGGTTAGTTTCACCCAAAAATGAAAATTCTGTCATTAATTACTCACCCTCATGTTGTTCCACACTCGTAAGACCTTCATTCATCTTCAGAACACAAATGAAGATATTTTTGATGAAATCCGAGTGCTATCTGACCCTCCATAGACTGCAACGTTATTACCACTTTTTATGGCCCAGAAGGATAGTAAAGACATTGTTAAAACAGTCGACGTGACTACAGTGGTTCAACCTTACTGTTATGAAGAGACGAGAATACTTTTTGTGCATAAAAAAAAAAAAAACTTTATTCAACAATTTCTTCTCTACTGTGTCAGTCTCTGACACTGTTCACAAGTAAACATAGTGCAGCGCTTCCAGGTTCTACGTCAGAATGCCAGCTCATTATTGGCCGGCTTCTGCGTCAGCATCACATGCATGCGTCGTGGTGCTCACATGAACAGCGTCAGAGAGTGACACGGAAGAGAGGAAATTGTTGAATAAAGTCGTTATTTTTGTTTTTTGCACACAAAAAGTATTCTGGTTGCTTTATAACATTAAGCTTGAACCACTGCAGTCACATGGGCTATTTTAACAATGTCTTTACTATCTTTCTGGGCCTGCAAAAGTTGCAATTGCAGTCTGGGGTCAGAAAGCTCTCGGATTTCATCAAAAATATCTTCATTTGTGTTCTGCAGATGAACAAAGGTCTTACGGGTTTGGAATGACATGAGGGTGTGTAATTAATGACAGAATTTTCATTTTTGGGTGAACTAACCCTTTAAGAGCCATATAATATGTTGTTCATTTAGATAAAAAGAACATCAGAATGGTTTGACCTGTAATGTCTGTACAATGTAGTGATGCAGTTAGACAGACTAGGTTATTTATATGTACAAATCATACAAATGCCTCATTCTAAAAACATACATTTACATTATAAACTCATCTGAGTGAGAGGAGAGGCAGTTCACTTGTATATTTGAGAGCTCGCGTCGTTTTTTGCCATTACATGAATGTGCTCTCGCGTTACAATAATGCGCTCTAGACATTTGTGATTAAAATACGCCATTAAAACCTGCGGGAATGATTAAAATTATGCGCAATACCTGCAATCCTGTGCTGTAACTGAAAAAAGTGTGACAGGAGGAGGAGCGGGTGTGTGTCAAACTCACTGTCGGGGAGATGAGAGAATGAGAACGCGCCGCTGGTAAAATATCAGGGTTTTCATTGGTCCGTTTACGATCGGATAACTTTATTGGCTACCGATATGCTGGTCAAAGGTTTCAATATTAATTCAAATTGTAGTCGTACTCAGTAACGAAATGTGATTTTACAAGTAGCGAAGTAGATTACTTAGCTTAATTTGTACTTAAGTACAAGTAAAATTACAGATTTAAAAATGTAACGTACTTAAAAAAGTACAAAAACCCGAAAAAAATACTTAATTACAGTAACGTGAGTAGTTGTAATTCGTTACTTCCACCTCTGCTGACAACCCTTTTGGCCACAATCATTATTTCTGCAATTCCATTTGGTGCCACTAGGGGCATTGAAATAACACACTGCACCTTTATGGCAAAAAGCAAAATTAGACACATGGACATAAATATTTTTTTGGGAAAAAAAGCCATTTCAGTGCAAAATTTGTGCAAATATGAGGAGGGAAACGCTAAAAGAAAAGAAAAAGATTATAGCCATGCTGCCGTTTGCAGGACTCTGCCGTTGTTGGATTTGAATGCAACACTCTTGATGAACTCACCCCTCCTCTCGAAATAGTGTGGTTGACACCTCATCCTTCAGTGTCTCAAACATTTTACTTTCTGTCACAATCTCATCATTACCAGCTTCCTCTTGAACAGAAGTTGTACCCTCTTGCATCAAGGGGTCAACATGTGTGTTGTCCTCTTCTTTAGTTATCTCATGAAGGTCAGCCTCCGTCAAGGGGGGCCACTTCCTCATTAGGCAAAATTCTCCATCTTCAACAAACCAGCTTTCAGTCTCTTTTGATGACAGCGATGTTTCCGAACAACCACTAACCAAACGCCACATGTAGGGTTCAGCAGAATCGAACACCTCAGGCTCTGCTGCCTGCACGGGCCCCTCCAATGAATAATCACATCCACTGGCCATGCGAGACCCGCTGCCCTCGGGATCCACAGAAGATGAAAGGCTGCTGAGAGGATCTAAAGTGTCCGTGACCGACCCAGAGCTAGAGGGCTGCAATATTGCTGCAACTGTCTCATAACTAAAAGAAAGCAACACTTAAAATGTGAAAAGTAAAAAATAAAAATGTTTTCCAAACAATAAACTGCAAAATATGACATTAATAAAAATGAAAATAAATTACTGTAACAAAAGAACACATTTGAATATGGTTAGGAGTAATTTTATTGATTCCTAATTAACTAATCATTGACCTAGATAGATTTCAAGTGTTTTTCCAAGCCAACATGCTCAATGTTTTCACTCAATTATGTACCCTCTACTTACCCTCTTTGAAAGACATCAACTATACTCTTAACAAGACCAGAAGATTCTTCTTTTTCTGTGGAAGTATCATCTGCCTCCAAAACCTCCCATCCTAACATTATAGCAGTCTCTCCTGGCTCTGCGGTATCATGGATTTTACTAGTAGATTGCTCCCCGACATGTTGCTCTTCTGGAAGAAACTTCTCCTGATCGTTTTCAATACTGATACAGAATAGTTCACTAGTTAAAAGTGAAGTCTGCAGGGTCTGTGATGCAATTCACATGCACCATGCGTATCTCTCACGTACATGCACCGAAAATGTTTCAGGTACAACATCCAGTGAGATGATATAATAATGTTAGTGAAGAAAGTCATATATTAGTCAGGTAATTCAAATCATTTTGAGCCATGTTTTATTAGATAATTTTGAATGACACAATGGGTGTTGTTTTTACATGAACAAGCTTGCATAAAGCTCCCATAAAGCCAAATCAATGTCAAGAAATTATAATATAATATACATATATGTAAAATGACTAAACTAAAAGAAATGTGGTCTGCATTAACGTAAAGCAAATCAAACAATGTCAAAACAATCTATTGCAAATGCAGTGATAGAACACAAATAAAAACATGCTATGTAACTCACCCTTCAACCAAGGGCATCTCATGAAAACTTCCTATTTCTTTAAAAAAAAAAAAAAAAAAAAAAACATTTCTGAGTATACATATTGCTCAACGTTCAAGCCTCACTCTAATAATGGTTCTCTTACCAGTTCCTGTTATGTCCAGTGTTTGATTCCTTTCCGATTCTATGTATTGGGTAAATTTGACTTCAAATTCAATGTGTTCTTGGGTTGGACTTGATGGAAAAATTGCACATGTAGAAGCATGTGGGAAATCAGGAAGCCTTGCTTCAACTGGGGAACATGGTACTTCAGTGACCAGGTTATTAAAATCTGTTTCATCGGTTGCAGAGAATGGAGCCTCTGAAGGCGGCAAGACATCTGTCATCATACACTCTTCTTTTTTTAGCCTTTCCGAGCATGGAAATCCATAATTGCTGGCCTTATTGGGGCAGGTAGGAGTAAGTAAGAACATAGTTTTTGAATATTCTTCATAATCCTTTGTACAACTTAAAGAAAAAACTGGTCTTTCCTTAAGAGGTTTGACCCATATGGGCTTCTGAGCAGACCATATCCTTTTTTGAGACTCTTCTATGGGCATAGATTTTACTGTAGGAACACCTATGATAAAAGAAACCACTGGGCAAGAATGAAAAAGGCTGACTATGTCTGGTTCTTTACTGAGATAGAAGCCCTCTACTTTAACCTGAGGTAGAGAGGGGAAACCAGGTGTGCGTGCTTCTCTGGGGCAGGTAGGCACTAGTGTAAACATCCTCTGCAAAATATATTTGTCTATTTCCTCATATGGATTTGCTAAATTAAACTGGATAAGCAGTTCTGATCTTGTTCTCAATGGCCTCTCCAACAGGGGCATTTCATCTGCAAACCATACTCCTGTGTTTATTCTCTCACTTGATGAGAATCCCATAATTCTTGAAGTCTTCGGAACACACTGATTAAGACCAACCATATTAGGAGGAAGTGTAACTTTGCGCTTAGGTGCATATGGGAATCCTGGTATTCTTGCCTTTGATGGACAGGTTGGAGCCAATGCAAACATTATTTCAGTTAATTCACTGAGTGAATCTACTCTGTCAATAACAACAACAGGTTGCTTTTTAAAAGATACATTGCACAATGTTTCCTTGTCAACGGACCAATCTAAATGCTCTCTTTTAGAAGAAAATCCAATAACATTAGATTTCTCCGGGCAAGCTGGAAGCATGCGTAGCATTATTGGTTCGGGCACAGATGGAAAACCAGGAACACAGACCACTGATGGACATGTAGGTGCCAGAGCAAACATTCTATGACTGTTTTCTTTGCACATCTTGTCCATGTCCAAAACAACAGGGGGTTTCTTTAATTGACTTGACCACAAAATGACTGTACTCATAGGCCAATTGGACGTCTTCGGGATCTGGATGCTCGGACAACCAGCTATATGTGAAACCTTTGGGCAAGAGGGACAAATTTTTTGCATGTTCGGCTCCATCTGTGACTTAGGATGTGGTCTAGATGGAAAGCCAGGAATACATGATGCTTGTGGGCACGTTGGTGCCAGAGCTATAATCTGTGAGTCTTTTTCATCTTTACTGGGGTCAAAAATATCAGTCTGTCTATCTTTGATTAAATTGCTTAAGATTATTGATTGATCACTAATGCACTCCTTGCCTTCAAGGACTCTCAGAGATGGACATCCAGGGATTCTAGAAAGCACCGGGCAGGATGGAAGAAACTCCAACATATTTGGCTCGATTTGGGTTTCAGGGATAGAATCTGGAATTTGTGCAGTGTTTTCAGATATGATGTTTAATATCTCATTCACAGGCTTAGAATCGTCCCTTAGTTTAGATTCAGCAATTATAGACTCTTGAAGATCTAATTCTTCACATGATTGAGTAATTATTTCTTCGCTGTTTGCTGCAGATGGGAAATTAAGAGTTGAGGATGGCATTGTGACCATCACCATCTCTGAACACTCAACTGGGCTATCGATGTCTAAAACTGGCTTTGGCTCAGGAAGTTCTTGCAATAATGATGCTTCAATGCTCAGCCACTCCTGATGATGCTGTTCCTCTGGAACTAGGGTCTGTGAAGATGTGTCAACAACAATGGATGTTTCTGGGCAAGATGGACATGGGGCCTCTGTGAGTCTTTTAGCAGATGGAAAGCCAGGAATTCTTGCTTCATTTGGACATGTGCCTGCCAGGGACACCATATTTGCCTCATAGGGGGATTTGTCCAAGTATGGCATTAACAAAATATTTTTTGTTGATTTACATGGCGCATCCCAAATTATACTTAAATCAGTAGGCCAGTTGATTATGTCTGTTTTGCATATGCTTGAAAGCGCTGTAGATGGACATCCAAAAACTCTTGAGAACAGTGGACATGATGGAAGAAGATCTACCATGTTGGGTACACATTCTTGTTGCAGTCCTGTAGGCCAATCTTTTGTTGTAGAAGGGACCAGACTATTGTGATCTTCTGTAGTCTCTTCTTCTTTCTTTAAAGCATCAGCAAACTGTTCTGTTCTGTCTTGTGATGCCCATAATATACCTTCATCCACGTCTTCAGTCAGAGTGTCTCCGTAATTTTCAGAAGGTGGAATCTGAGCACTTATGCTTTGACAGCTGAGAAAAATAAGCATATGATCAGATGTCATATGTGAGGTTGTCTGACAATACAAGATGATTTGACTGCATGCATCATTCCATTTAGTGGCAGCCAATTCATTTTCAATTAATGTGTCCTCCTGAACACCTCATGAACCAACTGATGGGCTTGACAACTACAGCAGGGCCTAAATTGTCTCTGCTACACCTTATTTGTTGTGCCTAGTTTTCATACCATTATGCATTTATAATTTTAAAGGCATAGTTGACCCAAAAAGGAAAGGGTCAACTATGCAGGGTCCACTGACTTTCATTTTATGGGGGAAAAAACAGACATTTTCCAAATATTCTCTTTTTTTGTTCAACAGAATAAAGAATTGCATATGGGTTTGGAACAACATGAAGGTGCATAATGTAAATGATGACAGATTTTTCATTTTGGGGTGAACTATGCCTTTAGTGGATAAATGTTGTGCAGACAGAAAATGCAATTAAGGCAAGGCAAAGCAATAAATTAATACTCTATCTAATGTTTCCTTGCAAAACTCACCTCTCCTCAACAGTCAGTAATAGTGGCATGTCTGGTATGGAGTGCCACATTCTGAAATGCACTTTCCTAGAAACAAGTGTCAAAGTATTTCATGCACTATCCACTGATGTGCAATACAAAATGACTTTTTTGTGAAACAAACACTTGGGCAATTCTGAACTTACCCCCTCTCCAGAATTCCCTTTTGTCCTTCCTCACAACTTGCCCAAAAGTTCACATTCTCCTTGGTCTTCTCTAATGCAAAACTACTGTCAGACTTGTTTGTATTGAACAGGTCTATTTCGATGTCTGCTGAAGCAAGCACAGTTGAAGTTTCTTGTTTATGGCCAACATCTTCTGTAGATGCTCGACTATTATTTGTCTGATAAAGAATATGTGGAGATTCTGAATATGTGGATGGAAACCCAGGGACATTGGACTGCTTTGCACAGGATGGCATCATCATAGCCATGTCTTCTATGTGGAAATTCAGGTGATTGTCATTTGTTTGATTCAAGTTTGTTAAGGAAGAACATACCATATCAGACTCATCCTTTGAGGTTCTCCTGTACAGTTGCTTTGCATCCAGTGGCCATGCACTTGAATCCATTGCTTCATTTCCCAAATCAACAAATGGCATACCTAATACTTTTGTAAAACGCGGACAAGATGGCATGAGGGAAACCATATCTGGTGCCTTCTCAGCTTTTAGTCTTGGGGCAGATGGGAAGCCAGGTAATTTAGCACTGGTTGCACAAGTTGGGCGCAAAGCTACCATATCCCTAGTGATGGCTTTATTCATTTCTCCGTACTGAGGTGGAACGGTGTGCATGGACTGACACTTTCTGCTTAAATGTTTAACCCATAATGGCCTTTCATTTTCAGGCCACTGTAATTCCACTTCAGATATTACGCTTGATTGCATCCCAGGTACATTTGAGACTGTTGGGCAAGAAGGGACAAGATGAAGCATTAATTTGGGCTTTGGTGCAGATGGAAAGCCAGGAACATTTGCTTTCACTGGACAACTTGGCAAAATAGCATACATTTCTTTAAAACTCTCTTTGTCCTGATAAGCAATGTTTAACCTCTCAGATGTGTACACTGGCGAACACCTTCTCACAAAAAAAGCTTTCTCCTTTAAAGGCCAATTATTTACCAAAGCCTTATCAATTTTGCTTGGGACTAAAGAGGGGAAGCCTGGAGTTTTAGCTGTCTGTGGGCATGTTGACAGAGTACCAGATATTATTTGCGTTTTAGGCATGAGCCATGGTGCAGAAGGAAATCCAGGTGTACTTGCTTTTCTAGGGCAAGATGGTATCAATGACAGCATATTGTTAAAAACTGTAACTTCATATTGAGCTGGATATGGACAGATTAAATGACATGGCTGAGATTCTAGTGTCTTCACCCAAAATGGATTAATGTCCTTTGGCCACTCCTTAAGTGAATCTGATGTGCTTGCAAGAATAGGTATAGTTGTTATTCCAAGGACACAAGAGGCTGTTGGACATGAAGGTAGGAGTTTTGTCATACAGAATGTAATGTCTAGTTTTCGTTTTGGTGCAGATGGAAAACCAGGAGTCCTTGCTTTTCTTGGGCAAGATGGTACTAAGCTCACCATACCTGTTAACTGATCCTCTTTTAATATGTTTACAACTTGAGGCAAACTAGACCCGTTCTTTTGTGCTATTATCAGAGATGATTCATTGTTGGATGGCCATTGTTGGATAATATTTTGACTGGCAAGCTCTTTTGCCGATGGAAATCCAGCAATGCAGGAAACGTTTGGACAACATGATGAAATCCTGACCATACTTGGTGTAACTGGTTTTGGAGCAGATGGGAATCCTGAAATCTTGGGTGCTGCTGAACAAGACGACCTCAATGAAAGCATATTTCTTGAGGTTTCAAAATCCACCTTCATTGAAGACATTGGCAAAATTTGTTCCTTACTTTTCTTCAAATAAAATACTAAATTCTCTTTAGGCCAGATTTTATCTGTGCAAATGATTGGATATCTTGAAGGAAAACCTGGAACTACAGAGACATCTGGACATAATGGTAGAAGACTGACCATATTGAAAGGCAAAGATGGGAATCCAGGGATGCTGGCAGTTCTTGGGCAAGTTAAATGTTGTGATATCATATGTTCCACAGTGCTCCGATCATACAATGAGCAATCCATATCTTGAATAAGTTTTGCTGGTTTCTCTTTTTGAAGGTACTCTTTCAGTATCTTCACAGACCCATCCCAAGGCCACTTAGTGTCTTGAAAGGTTATAGATGGCATCCCAGGTACAAAAGCAGTTTTCGGACAGGCTGGGAGAAGATATATCATGCTGGGAACAGATGGAGATCTGTAGACATTAGCCTCTTCTCCTTCATTTGCTTTCTTGCAGATGGGTAGAACGCTGAGTTCCTGGTTCATTCTAGGTAGTCCATCTACAAACAAGTCTCCTTTTTGATTTTCAACTGTATCATCAGCCAATATGGATGGTGACCATGGAGAATGGGACACTTTTGGGCAAGAGGGCAGCAAAGCGGCCATGCTTTTGGCGCTGAGGGACAGGGACATTAGAACAGAGATCAGAGGGAGGATGTAAAATGGACTTATGAATAATAATAAGCGAATGGACCGCAACACATAATACAGTATATGCATTTTATATTAATATAGCATAATAAGCTTCAAATGTAACACAGTAACTATATGCTAGCAAATATTACGGTCGGATGCAGAACATACTTACCCTTCATCAGTGTGATCTGCTTGGGACATTTCTGGACTTGAGAGCAGCTGCGGCACAGATTCTGGGCTGACTTCTTGCTCTTGTATTTCTGCTGGTTGAAAGCTACTTTGAAACTTGTCTTTACAAGGAATCATCTTGTCTTCTGTCTGCTCATGTGCAGCTGAGTGTAAAACGGCCAGCTCAGCAGAGCTCTGTGAATTCTCTGACTGATTGATCTGGATCTCAGTTAATGGGGCAGCGAATGTAGGGGCTTCAGCAGGTTTTGGGACAGTTTCGAGGGCTGCAGGAGTGGATACTCTATCTGTATCAGACAGCTCTGATTTTGGCAGCTCAAAATGTGTGACTTCAGTGACATTGGGTGACGTATGGTCAGTGGGCAGCAGAGAGGTCATGCTCTCTGGTCTAAGAAGAAAACACATCAGAACTGATGAGATGTGCTGAGATGATACCATGAAGTTTCAATTATACTGCATGGCATCACCTTGAACCAATGTCAACCTTTCTCTGAAATTAATAGTGTTAATGAAACACCATGCTGAAATGCAGTCATTTTAAACAAATTTTAAACAACAACTGTTTCATGCCCTTGGAATGAACATAAAAATGCTCATACATTATTTTTTCCTCTGTTCACCACAGTGTGCCAACTTGTGTTTTAACATGCAAACTAATACAAAAAGAAAATTAAGTGACTTTAACCCTGAATTTACACCAAAGAAACCCAATGGCCTCAAAATGTCAATAACCATTTCTATGAAGTTCAAAATCTGTTTGTTGCTTTAGTCACCTTGTGGTCAGTGGCCTAATTTTACTAAATCTATATCATTTCAATGATACATTTTGGTTTTAATGCAGGGTTTAAGTCCTCACATTACAAATGTAAGTGAAGATTAAAATGTATGCAATACAGCAAAACACATTCAGGTTGATTCTACAAATAAAAAAAAAAGAAAAGAAAAATACAATGCAATACAATACAATAAAAAAATAAAAAATAAAATAAAATACAAAAAATACATTAGGTTGTTATTGTTGCATCCAGATTTAAAAACAAAAAAAACAAAAAGAAAGAGCCATGAGTGTTTGTGTTCACAAAGTCATTCATAGTAGTAAATGCAGCACTAAAGTATTTCAGGTATTGATACCAAATTGTCCGTGCATTTCTGGTGTCAACCAACAACTTCCCTCCATCAATGCACTTCCTATATTGACATCAACCAATCAGCAACATGTTACTTAGTTTTCCGCATATTACTCACCTTCTTGCAGGCCGTACAACTTCAAGTCCAAAAACAGGCTGTTGCTTGTCCATAGTGATCTTCGGTCTTTGGTTGGCTATACTGATGACTCCAGCTCTGCGAGGGTGAGGTTCATGGTTTTGAGGAACATCTGAAGGTTTTGTGTTTGCATCCTCATCAGCTGTAGAGATATTCACAGAGATCACAAAAGAATGAAAATACTCAAATTTATAAACAATGGAAGGTTAGCTATTAGAGCAGCTGTAGTGTATACTCACCAGTACACACATTATTGGGATATTCCTCCTCTGCTAATACACTTAACTGTCTGTGTTTCTCTGAAATATAATATAATATACAGTATTTGTTATATCTATTACAAAATATTAAGCACAAAATATGAAGCATCATTCAACAAGCATTCTACTGATGCATTGTTAAAGATCTCTGCTAAAGTTAACACAGCACACAATATAGAATTGAGAGAAAACTCAATCCTTGAAAAATCAGTATTTAATAAAATTCATTCAAATTATACAAGCTACAAGTATGTATCAATCTATCATGTAAACCATGCATCTGTTATGATATATCTCATATCATACACTACCATTCAAATGTTTGGGGTCAGTACGATAAAAAAAAACATTAATACTTTTATTCAGCAAGAATGCTGAATAAAGAAATTTATAATTTTACAAAACATTTCTATTTTAAATCAATGCTGTTCTTTTGAACTTTGTTCATCAAAGAATCCTTAAAAACATGATCAGTTTCCACAAAAATATTACAAAAAGTTTTCAACATTGATAATAAGAAATGTTTCTTGAGCAGCAAATCAGCATATTTGAATGATTTCTGAAGGATCATGTGACACTGAAGACTGGAATAATGATGCTGAAAATACAGCTTTGCCAGGAATAAATTACATTTTAATATATATATTCAAATAGAAAACAGATCATTTAAATTATATATATTTAAAAATATAACTGTTTTTACTGTATTTTTGATCAAATAAATGCAGCCCTGGTGAGCATAAGAGACTTAAAATCTTACCCCAAACTTTCAAACAGTAGTGTGTTACTGAGTAGTTTTGTTCATGTGTCCTCCAGGGGGCATAACATCATGTCATTTAAGACTTATTGCATATTATCTGACTGTTATTAATAACATGTTTCATTTCTTTTTACAGAAGATTGTACTATTAAAACTCCTTTATGTTAATGGAAAAATTCAAACAATTCAAAAAACATTAAAATAAAACTTAAAATAAATATTGTTTAACTGAATGTTACTAGTATGAAAAACATTGTAAGTTAGTCAGAAATACTGACTGATTTAACAGTTTTATAGTTATGATGAATGTATGCAATACACTGGAAAGAATGGAATGTTTGGCCTTTGGATGGTGTACTGCTATGCAAGCAATGTTGGAGTGTAATCTAAAACAGATCTCACTAGCTCAAGCCATGTTTAAATCCTGTTCTCTGTTGATCAATGTTCAACACACAACGACAGTACGAACACACAGAATGAGAATGAAACACAGATAAAGTTTCAGACCAACATATGTACCTGTGAGTGAGTCAGAGGAAGGGACTGAAATGGAGGCAATAACAGGGGCTACAGTGGTTGTTTGGGTATAAATGTGGGGGTCAGGGATCATGGAAGAGGGTGAAGGAAGAATGAAAGGAGTGGTATAGAAAGGAGAGTTAAGGGCATCTACAGGAGAAGGGGCTATTGGCCTGCGCACATTAGGTCTAATCACTGTGGGCACAACCTGATGTCTCCATTCGGACGTCTGGACCTCTGGGAGAGGCTCTGAGGTTGGCAATGACCAGATGAGAAAGGAAGATGATAGAAAAAGGACAGAATGATTACAAGGGAAGAATGGAGGAGGAGGAGATGAGTGCAGAGAGGAAACAAATTAAAGGGTTTGGTTTTATCCCAAGACTATCTTTTTACTTTTATTCAGGCTCATATGGAAGTAAAATAATGACAAATTTAAACAAAAAACAGTGTGAAATATCTCCATTCGAAATATATTCTCACATCCTGCTGAATGGCAGCCACCAAAAATGCAATTCTTGAAAATGCAATGCATTAAATTAAGGGTTATTATAGTTAACTCAAACTAAAACCATAAAAAAATTCTTACTTTAAAATAAACGTTAACTGAAATAAAATAATTTAATAAACAACTTAAACTTATTTTATTTCAGCTATTTGCCAAACAACATTTCTCACTTTCATTTAACTTGATGTAATAAAATAACTGAAACTGAAATAAAATTAATATAAACCAAATATACATTTTAAAAAAAAAAACCATAAAAATGACAAAACTAAATTAATAATACTTTAAATGATATTAAAATGAAAACAGAAAATACAAAAATAAAAAAACTAACTATAATAGTAACTCAATTATAATAAATTAACACTGATTAAAATGCAAGCAATGTTAATGCAATGTATTGTTTTTTTTTTTTTTATTTGTGTGATTCAACATACTTTTTTGTTTTAAAGGCATTTGTCATAATTTTACTTCCATAGGCTCATGTCATTCCTTTCTTTTCCAAAGCCAACAGGTTTGGAATATCATAAGGGTTAGTTAATGATGACAATTTTCATTTTTGAAAATATGCCTTTAAAAAATATGAACTTTGACAGTGAGTATTAGAGCTTTCACAATATTCATGCTCCATTGAAAAGGCATCCGAAACCCTTACACAATGCAGATGATTTTTTTCATCTTAAACTCAACAGATGAAAACTGATCATTTCATTAGTTTAACACATGCAAACGAGTTCAGAACAGTTGTCCTAGAGTGTTTGTTTGTTCTCTACCTGGCTCAGAGACAACAGATGCTGTGACCACAGGACCAACATCAGGAGAGGAACATAGAGGAGCATCAGAAACAGCGAGATGAGTAGAAACACAGGGATAAGGGGTGGATGGAGAACTAGATGAAGCAGCAGGAGCAATAGAGAGAGAAACCAATGATGCTGAAGGAAGAGGGAGGATGGAAGCTGACAGGGTTTGAGAGCAAGAAGTAGAGACACACTCGGTGCTGAGCATCTCAGAGGAAGGAGCTACACTTTGAGATGTTGCACCAGGATTGGGAGTAATAGTGGAAATATCCATTGGTTGAGGAAGCACATGGGATAAAGGCAATGTGGGAAGGGGGGCATTCATTAAGGGAGAAGTTTGTGCAGGCAGAGAGGGATTAATTGAGGCTGGATGACGCTGCTGGTTAATATGTTCTGCAGAGGTGAAGGGAGCAGGACACAGAGTGGGGTGCAGCTTGGGAGACCTCCACTCTTTTTGCCAAGATGCTGGTGTTGACCATGGTAAATAACAGAGGTTGGTGAATGACAGAGTGCATGTATGAACAGATGGGGAAACAAAGGGGGAAAAGAGGAAAGAAAAAGGTATGGTTAGCATTGATTTGAAAATGTTAACACAATAGTTGAACAAAATATGTAAAAGGAGAGAGAGAAGGGAAATTGTAATTGTTTAAGACTAACATTTAATCAAAGACCCCATTCATGTTTTTTTTTAATATCCAGTAGCTTTTAGTTTATGTCACAGCCATTGGCTACTTGCTTTTGTGGAAAGAGGTGGTATGTTTAAGCTCATATTATGGAAAGTCACCAAAATTTTTGGTCCATATTTCCATAAGAGATATACATAAATATCACAGCTTTACTGCATTTACTGCATAAATATCACATTTTACCAACCCCAAACATTTGAACGGTAATGTATCTGGAAATTTTGGTCCAAATCTTAGGAGTATACAAGTATATAAATGGCCTCAAAGCAGACATGGACTAAAAGCTATGAATCTCTAATTTTGATTTCATGAGGTCCTAACATTAAATATGCATCTTTTTAAATAATTTTCAGAATGTTAGGAACTGAACATGAAAAGTGTGGTTCAAAACGAACTTTAAAACCAAATGCCATCTAATCTGAAAATGTGTTAAATATGAACATCTGCCTCATGTACCTGTCTCAGTGGCAGAGGGCATGCTCGTAGGCTTTGTGAGGGCGGAGCCTGGCTCAGCCAATGAGGCGCGATATATTTTTGAGGGCCGTGGTGCAGATAGAGTCATTGAATCATGAGGGGAGGAGCCAAATTCAAAGGAGGAGGGGTCAAAAACAGAAGGGGAGGAGCGTGAAGAGGGGAAGCTGTGAGGTCTCCAGGTCTTGCTACGAGCAGCAGATAGAGTGGCTAAATTAGGGGAGAAAATGATGAGACAGAAAGGAGAAGAATGAAGAAAACAAGATCAAATGGAAGCAAGACGAAGCAACAACAGCACAGGTAAAGTTTTAAAAAATTAAAGACCAAGTGTAAATAAGCAAAAGTATGCCAGCTACAAAACAATTACAACCCGAAATTTGAATAAAATGAAAACTAAAAGACTTTCAAATCACATGAGCCAATATTTTATTCACAATAGAACAGATGACATAAATGTTTAAACTGAGAAATTTTACAATTTTATGTACAAAATGAGTTAATTTCAAATTTGATGCCTGCTACAGGTCTCAATAGTTGGGACGGGAGCATGTTTACCATGGTGTAGCATCTCCTCTTCTTTTCAAAACAGTTTGAAGATGTCTGGACATCGAGGTTATGAGTTTCTGGACTTTTGGTGTTGGAATTTGGTCCCATTCTTACCTGATATAGGTTTCCATCTGCTGAAGAGTTTGTGGTCGTCTTTGACGTATTTTTCGTTTAATGATGTGCCAAATGTTCTCTATAGGTGAAAGATCTGGACTGCAGGCAGGTCAATTGGGCACCCAGACTCTTCTACGACGAACCCATGCTGTTGTAATAGCTGCAATGGGTGGTTTTGGCCCACAGGACACAACAGCGCTTCTGGACCATGTTCACATATGGCTTCCTTTTTGCATGATAGAGCTTTAGTTAGCATCTGCAGATGGCACGGCGGATTGTGTTTACCGACAGTGGTCTCTGGAAGTATTCCTGGGCCCATTTAGTAATGTCATTGACACAATCATGCCGATGAGTGATGCAGTGTCGTCTGAGGGCCCAAAGACCACGGGCATCCAATAAAGGTCTTCGGCCTTGTCCCTTACGCAGAGATTTCTCCAGTTTCTCTGAATCTTTTGATGATGTTATGCACTGTAGATGATGAGATTTGCAAAGCCTTTGCAATTTGATGTTGAGGAACAAAGTTTTTAAAGTATTCCACAATCTTTTTACGCACTCTTTCACAGATTGGAGAGCCTCTGTCCATCTTTACTTCTGAAAGACTCTGCCTCTCTAAGACATCACTTTTATAGCTAATCATGTTACAGACCTGATATCAATTAACTTAATTATTTGCTAGGTGTTCTCCCAGCTGAATCTTTTCAAAATTTCTTGCTTTTTCAGCCATTTGTTGCCCCCATGCCAACTTTTTTGAGACCTGTAGTAGGCATCAAATTTGAAATTAGCTCATTTAGTGGATAAAAGTGTAAAATTTCTCCCTTTAAACATTTACGTTATCTATGTTCTATTGTGAATAAAATAAAACGTCCCAACATTTCCGGAATTCGGGTTGTATTTACAAGCTACAGCAACCATCTTTTCTGACTTGCAGGCAACACTCATTACCTGTCTGGGTTACATCAGGTAGAGGGGTCTGCTGAGGGGATGAGGAGGACTGAGCAGAAGAAGAGGAAAGAGAGAAGGGTGTGCTAATCCCGGGAAGAAAAGAAAGGGGCCGCTGGAGAGGGACTGCACTGCCCTCAGCAGAGCGACTGCTCTCCAGTAACTCAGAGTTAGCAAGACCTCCAGATGGCCTTTGAGTGACAGATACAGCAACTTAAAGGAAGAAGGAAAAATGACAGTATGATAAGAGATAGAGGGGGAAAATAACAACAACAAAAAAAAAAGTGAAAAAAAGAAAGTAAAGCTACAAATTTTGTAAATCTGTTGATCTGTGTGTTTTAATGAAGGCAAAAACACCCATTAGATTGAGGTAAATAAGGTTCATTAGATCAAGTTGTGACAGGGCAGGAATGGTAAAAGTCAGAAGCTGAATATATAACGAGTTTGATGAACAAATTCACAGGGTGCCTCAGCAGTTGCTATGGGGATCAGGCTGTTGCTTCCTTGAACAGCAGCCGTAAAATTCATTTGTTGTTTTTATGGGGCAGTTTTCAAAAAGTCAATTAAGACTCCTTTTAATGAACCTAGAAGTATGAAAAAAAAGTAATTCTATAAATGTTCCACGCTTGATACCTCTACAGAATAAGAAACAATTTCAGAAACAGTATTTTTTTCAATTTTTTGTTTGTATCTCTTGCGTTATTTAGAAATAGCTGTCTTTAGAATTTTATTCATGCAGGAATTTCATGTAGATATTCAGCATAAATTCAGTTAAAAATAAGAAGTAGTCAAAATGTAAGATATAAAGTCAAACTGTGAGATATAAAGTTGTAATTGCAAGATATAGAGACTTTATGAAATACACTATGGTTCCAAAGTTTTGAGTCAGTAAGATTTTTTTTTTAAGAAATAATTAATACAGTTTATTAATTAATACAATTAATGACACTAAAGACATGTATATTGTTACAAAATATTTCTATTTTAAATAAACACTGTTCTTTTGAACTTTATAGTCATACAATTCTGAAAAAACAATATTTTCAACACTTATAATAAAAAAAATGTTTCTTGAGCACAAAAGCAGCATACTAGAATGATTTCTGAAGGATCATGTGACACTGAAGACTGGACTGAAAATTTCAGCGTTGCCATCACTGGAATAAATGACATTTTATAATATTATATAACAGAAAAGTTATTTTAAATTGTAATATTTCTCAATATTACTGTTTTTACTGTATTTTTGATCAAACAAATGCAGCTTTGGTAAGCATAAGAGACTTCTTTCAAAAACAATAAAACAATCTTACTGACCCTAAACTTTTAAACCATGGTATATAAAGTTATTTTATTTTATTTACTCTATAAGGCAAAAATGTGCTTCCATGGTACTATTCGCTTCTTTAGGTCTAAAACCTTTTGTAATTACTTGCTTAATGCACCTTTAAAACAAGCCAAACTATCTAAAAATATTAATGATGAAAATAAGTAATAACAGTAGAGTTTGTGGGTGATCTATGAGGTATAGACATGTACACAGTGCAGCGATGGAGACCAGCACAGATGTGTGAGGGTCTGCTGGGTGGATGAGTGTTTGTACCTGAGCCAGTCGGCGGATGGAAGATTTTGGGCAGGGCAGGTGGATGAGCGCGTGTGAATGCAGGTATAGTGAAGGCGTACGGGGAGGGGCGTGTCTGTGGGAGACTGCTGGCAGCATGGAGGGGTTGAACACAGGAAGTGGAGAGGGGCGGGGCAGAAGGGTCAAGAGCGGTGACTGACAGGGGGCGGTACTGGAGAGGAACGTTAGGTGTAATGAAGGAACTGCTCATCCGATCCGGTTCAGAATGAGCTGAGAGAAATGATGATGATCATGGAGAGGAACAGACAAAAACAGAGGAAGTAAGAGTGGATGTGTAGTTATTTAAGTATAGTTAATAGGTTGCAAAAAAAAAAAAAAAAAAATCCACAAAGACAAAGAGGAACTCAAATGAGAATAATAATTCAGAAGAGAAGAAAATAAGAGAAACCAGGAAGAGATGCAGATCTCAGATAAACTCTCACATTCACAAACTTATGACCGCTGGTATGCTGAGGTCATGGGAATGTGTTATGCAATTTCACCCACTTTCTGACTCTGACAGATACAGAACAGGCCCAAGAATTCAGTCTGCCCAAATGCTGTATAGCAACACAAGTTAGAAAATGCATTGTTTCTCATAACTTATTTATAGTATCTGATAAAACATACAAACTTTTGAAAGATTTGAAATGGTTGGCGTGATATTCATGATCTCTTTAAATTTCTGGTTTTGGGTTATAGAAGTAGTAACAATATTGTGTTTAATTAATACACAACTAAACTAATATACAATTGAGTGCACTTAAGTGTAAAATTTGTATTTTGTATTTGTATTACTTACAGGGGTGAAATGGTTCTTGTACAAGCACAACATTTATACAAAAATACCCATGGTTTATCTATAAAATATTATAAATATAAAATATAAACAATAAGAAACATATACAATTATATTTTTTCTAAATGTTTATATTTTACAATTATAAAATTAGATAGACAGATATACAGATATACAGATATACAAATAGACAGATAGATAGATAGATAGATGATAGATAGAGATGATAAATGATAAACAACAAACAATAAGTATTATTTATAAATTGGTGCATTTTTCTACAGCATATAATTTAATAAAGGGGCTCATTGAAAAACAAAAAACAAATAATGCAAATGAATGGATATCAGCCAACTACAGTTTAAAATTAACAGTTATCACTACCATGCCTCAAATTTTTTAATCATTTACCAATCTGAAACCGTCATGATACAAATCGAGCAGTATAAAATTTGAATATTAACACCCCATAATACTTCAAGTGAATATTATCATCCCAAAACTAAAATTTTAATTCTAGTGTAAAGGAAATATTTCATGGAAATATTGGAATAGTTGGAAAAAGAAGCCAGAGCCGTTAGAAAGCTACCTGTGTCAGAGGGACCTGTGTCTACAGCAGGTCTCCAGGCCTTGTCATGTATTATCCTAGCAGGAGGAAGAGGAGCTGAGCACAGACCGAAAGAACAGAGCGACAGACAAAGAATGAAAAAGAAAGAGACCATTTGAGAAAAGAATGACAAAAAATGAGTCTGCAGTGTGAATGAGACAAAACATTTTGAGATTCTATGTTAGTCATTGCCAAAGCTATTTTTAAATCTGAAATACATCATTAAACTGAAGCAAACATTAAATTCAACTCAACACAGCCAAAAAAAACAGCAGTTCTGAAAACAGCAAACAACCACCAGGCTGTCTACCTCCTAGCCAATTCACCTAAAACCAGGAAACAATGCATAAAAACTTGCCTTTCAGAACAGGAAATGCCTGTTTCTAAACTTGTTTCCAAACTTCTGGTCTTAGCTTCAAGGTACATTAGTATGCGTACATAAGACTGTGAGTGTGTGTCAGTATTACCTATTACTGCTGTGGCCATTTTCACTGCTGCACTCAGTCTTTTGTCCTCCTCTTCATCACTGTCATTGAAGTCATCCAGGTTTCCAATATCAGACTGCTTCCAACTCATCAGACTCGCCAGACTTTGCATGTCTTCATCACTGAATACACAATACAGAATACAGCACTAATACTTAGTGGTTCTCAACCTTTTTTGACTCCAAGGCCCCCACTGTCCACAGCAATATTCAAATATAATATTGCAGTATTCATTATAAATGATTTATCCATGCACGTGATTATTTTTTTGTTCATGTGCCCTCGTAATCTTTAATTAAAGTGGTCGTGACATGAGAAATCAAATTTGCCTTGATATTTTGACATATAAGAGGACTTCTACCATTAAAACATCCTGCAAGTTTCAGAGCTTAAAAAGTCCTCCTCATTATAAACAAATCATTTATTTAATCAAGCTCCAAAAACAGCTTGTTTAGTATTGAGGAATCTGTGACACATTTGCATATGACTGCCTCCTGAGAAAGACATTGACGAATAGTTATACATCATCGCACCATAGGCCCCGCCCACTGGTATTCAGTTGGTTAACGGCTGACATTTGATTACACTGATTGTGAGCGTCAAGTCAAAAGCAAATAGAACCCATTATAATCACTGAAGCTGTCTACACTGGATATAGTATACAGATGCGTGTTCAGTTTCTGACATACTCCACGCACTTGAGTCTGTCAACAACAAGACAAATGGAAGAGTGAAAGAACGTTTGCTTTGAGGCGTTCAGTTTAAACAGGTCGTCTGCATCTCTGTACGGACTTCAGAGGGATCCCAGCGTTGGAAACAAGTGGATGGATCGCGTCTGAGGATTATATGTGTTTTTTTGTGCAGGAAACTTTTTTAATTTTATAAGTGAACCTCAAGAAACATATTAAAATAATAAAAAAAAATCCATGTCATGACCCCTTTAAAATAACTTTCCCTCCCTCTTTCAGTGACATCTCTTTTCTGATGATGTGTTTACTGCCACGAGAGCGGGACATCCTGTCACTCACGTGAGATCGACCAATAGCAAAACACAACCATCCAAAAAAAATTCCAGATGGATAAAATCATGTCCTGCCCTACATTTTTTCTTGTTCGAGAAGCTGTTTCACTCAAATATACTATGCTGGCTTACTAAAATAGACTATAGATAAGTAAAGTAAATAAAACTGTATTTGACACTATATATGTCTTGTGCTTGGACTGATGTTTCTGCATCATCACACAGATCTAGGATCAGAAACACACCTTCTTAGTGGAACAATGAAAACATCTGAACTCACGTAGCTTTGCCCTCCTTCAGGAAGACACAGGACAGGGTGAGTTTAAGATTGGCATCCAGCACTTTCACAGACAGAGGCTTTAACGTAAGCGCCAGGTCAAACTGAGCCGGGGTTGCACTCGCATACTTCTTCATGTTCACATCCACTGACGCTAAAACTTTTCGTTGGCCCTTTGTTTCCTGTGGATGTTAGGATGAGATGGTGTTAGACTACTTAAAAACAGTGTACTGCAAATTGAGGCTGTCTCTTGGTAGGACAAAAAGATTGCAAAAGAGCAATAAACATAAATGCGACAACCATAAGCTTATTAAACAGCAAAAAAAGAGTCAAAACAGAAATGTTAAAAGTGCTAACAGTACCTTTAATAAAAGGGGTGAGATTACAAAGTACACACACTCACATTCTCTATGATAAATGTCCAGTCTTTGTCCTCAAATTCATCTGCATTTGGATCCTATAGGGAAAGAAAAAATTGCTGACATTGGTTTCATTATTTCACCTCATGTTTTCAAATTTCAATAATGGACAACAGACATGAATCTGAATAATGTTTATATAACAATGACCAAATGCAGGTTTATTATTTGTATATTGAAGAATTGTCACAAATTTTACATAGCCCCTAAAGGGACATGCTGATTGAAAAAATATGAAATGGAAGGGGGGAAAAACATTTCAATGCATTTGCGTTATCTCACAAGTTTTGTGTTCCCCTGGGAAACCTTATGTTCACATGCAAAATACTTTGCGTTCCCTCACAAAAACTTTTGCATTCCCCTGAGAAATGTTGCATTCGCCTGGGGGAATGCAAAACATTTGCGAGAGAATGCAAAAGCATTGACAAAGTTTTCCTCCTATCTCATATTTCTTTCCTTCACTATGTCCCTTTGGGGGCTCCGTACCATTTCCAGTCACATACATTACCGTTCAAAAGTTCTGGGTTGGTAAGATTATTTAATGTTTTTGAAAGAACTCTTATGCTCATCAAGGCTGCATTTATTTGATCAAAAATACAGTTAAAACAGTAATATTGTGAAATATTATTACAATTTAAAATAACTGTTTACTGGTTTATTATATTTAAAAAATGCAATTTATTCCTGTGATGCAAAGCTAAATTTTTAGCATCATTACTTCTGTCACATGATCCTTTAGAAATCATTCTAATATGATGATTTGATCCTCAAGAAACATTTCTTATTATTATCAATGTTGTGCTGCTTAACATTTTTGTATTTCAGGATTTATTTGAAATAGGAATTTTTTTGTAACAATGTAAAAGTCTTTACTGTCTCAGTTTTGAATTGAATATGCTGAATAAAAGTAGTAATTTCTTTAAAAAATAAAAATCCTACTGGCCCCAAACTTTTGACTGGTAGTGTACATGGAATTATTTTTACATTTTAATGCTTACTATACCTTAAAAAGAGTGACTGTGATGTCCACACTTTCAGGAACCTGCCAAACCACAGTCCCCCGGTATGGGTTCTTGATACCTGGTTGCCAGCCATGAAGCTGATGATCACAATGAGAATACTGCTATTAACAAAGCTGGTGATACCCAAACATATTATAGTTACACAATGAAAAAACCCAAGTCTTAACATGCAAACTGTCTGCTGTTTGGACAATGATTATGCATGTTCTTTCATGAGCAAAATCATGAATAATAATGTATGAAAGGACTAGGCTTCTATATCAATGCAATGATTCCACTGTATTTGTGAAACAAGCAGAACTACGTGTGTTGAAAGTATTACTATATCCCATTGCCACCAATTGTTTTGTGTGTGCTAGGAGGGAGTGTTTCCTTCTGCTGTGCAAACAATTATCAAAAGTTTTCTGTGGGGTTACTAATGACACAAATATACTGAGAGTTATTTTCCTCTGTAAATTTCATAAAGATTTAAGGTTGCATTTTATTTTACAGTACTTGCACTTACATGTACATGGGGAACAGGACTGTAAAATAAAGCGCTACCAGATTCAATTTAGAGAACACATCCTGACTTTAACAGCAAAATACTATCTAATCTCACCTCAAACATGATTGAAAAACCGTTACGTGCTGTTCTGCACTTATAGCTGTGCTCTACCTTTACTTTTCGAGTAGCTACTAAAATATTAGCCATTTAAATTGGTTTGGTAGCACTTCCTTTGATAAATATATTACACTGGTTTCAGTCATATTTGTGTCACTTTGGATAAACCTGTCTTGTACACAAATAATTGTCAAGTAACCACAGTCATATCTTCATGTAGCACCTGAAAGCTATGAATGCGAAAACAGATACAGTAAAAACCCACATCCTTCTCTTACCTTGGTGCAGATGCGTCTGTTTCGCCTGGTCCAAACCACTCGCAGTTTGTCTGGCTGCCTGTGAATGACAAACAACACACACAAAAACACATTACAATGCAGAAACACAACAGCTCCTGTTCCACACTAAAAGTAAATGTAACACACTATCATTTAGCTTGATTAGTGCGCATGTAGCTTTGCTTGAAGCTATAATGCACTTCACAAAGAACTGAAATATGAAATGACACATGAAACAGTGAAAATGTAATTAGGATTTTTAGTCATACACTTAGAATTCTCCAATGAATTGCTGTAAGGAGGTTAAGCATGAAGAAGGGGACGACCATCATGTGCACTCAGTTTGGTTATTAGGTTACTCATCTGACCCACATACAGGAAAGCATTAGCCAGCTTCATTGCATGGAATGCTGAAGCTTCTTCAAGAGCAAGTAAAATGTTCTTGTTCCTGTTCTAACACGATAACATCATGTGTAATGTGAGAGAGTAATCACAGAAAAATAGATCTCTACTATTTAAAAAGGTAACTGAAAGACCAATCATGGGATGCAGACAAGACAGGCCAACATCCACAGCATGTGACACACGTTAATAAAAGGTTAGTTCATCATTTACTCACCCTCATGTTGTTCCAAACCCGTAAGACTTTCGTTCATCTTCAGAACACAAAAGAAGATATTTTAATGAAATCTGAGAGATTTTTGTCCCTCCATTGACAGATACGCAACTACCACTTTGTCGCTTCAAAAAGTTCATAAAGAGATTGTAAAACTAATCCATATGAATTGAACGGTTTAGTCCAAATTTTCTGAAGAGACTCGATCGCTTTATATGATGAACAGATTTAATTTAGGCTTTAATTCCCATATAAATGTTCATCAACAAACATATCAGTTATGGTAAATCGAAGCTCAAACATGTTTGCTTGATGTGTGAGAACCAATGAGGTTCATTCTCGTGTGTTACGCAGCACGTTTGAGCTTCTGCAAGAACCAATGAGGTTCATTCTCGTGTGTTACGCAGCACGTTTGAGCTTCAGCAAGAACCAGTGAGGTTCATTCTCATGTTACGCAGCACATTTGAGCTTCCGCAAGAACCAATGAGGTTCATTCTCATGTTACGCAGCACATTTGAGCTTCCGCAAGAACCAATGAGGTTCATTCTCATGTTACGCAGCACATTTGAGCTTCCGCAAGAACCAATAAGGTTTGTTCTCGCACGTCAAGCAGGTTCGGTTGATCTTCTGTTTATATGTTCGCTGATCAGTGTTTATTTGTGAATTGGTAGTTGCTTAGACTGTCAATGGAGGAACAGAATTCTCTCAGATTTCATTTAAAATATCTTCATTTTGTGTTCTGAAGATGAACAAAAGTCAAGGGTTTAGAAACGACATGAGAGTGAGTAATTGATGACAATTTTTTTCATTTTTGGGTGAATTAACCCTTTAAAATATGTCCATACCAACATTCTGGAGAAGCACAGCATATAACTGAATAAATTAGATTAAAATGGTCATATCTTGAGGAATCTTTTAGAACAAAAGAGTTCATTGTACTAAGAAAAAATGCTGTAATTTTCCTCTCAAAACTTTCTCTCCTAGTCCAAATAGACCATTTATTGAAACAATACTTCATTCTATTCTTCCACAACTTTCAGACATCAGACAAATGATTACTTGGCCGCCCATATTTAAATGTCAACAATACCTATTCTGTATGATTAAAATCAGAGATTGACATTACTTTTGCATAATTTCTGATGCATACTTTTTGCATGCAAAAAAACCTTACTACTAACATTACAAATGGACATCAGGTAAAATAGTAATAACAATAGATATTTTACCCTATATTAATAATAAAAAGATTACCTTTTAAAAGAGGAGTGCAAGTTAATTGTAAGCTACAATGACTGAGGTGTGAGGCAGGTTTCCTTTAAGCGTGGTTGTGGGAAGTATAACCTGAGACTTGCTCTACTTTTCCCCAGTGTGTGTTTACGTCAAACTGATCTCTCTCTCTTTCTCTTTCTCTCTGAATGGAGGGTGTGGTCTCTCCTTACACTAACACCATCAGATTAGCTGTTTATCTTACACAAAAACTATGCCATTTCCTCATGGAAGTGTTTTTGGTTCCAGTTGTCTAATTTTTAACCACTTTTTATGTTTTTTGCCAAATTACCTATAAGCTATTTCCCAACAGCCATGCTTGAAAACTTGTTTTGAACACATGACAAAAGGGAAAGTGTTTTGTCTGCATTATTGATATAATAACACAAGTACAAGCTATGACCAACCATACACTATTTATACCTGCAGATGAATATACGCAGTTATGCAACTCTCATATCATCCAGGCCGTTCCTATAATCTTGGGATATAAACCAACATGATTTGCCATAAAGAACCCTTTTCAGGCATCCCATGTAACCCACCTGTAACATCTATCACTCAATAGCACACCTGGAAAAGTGCTGATCAGTCAAATAAAAGGGACATAAAGTGCTTCTATAAAATAATTTCCTCAAACTGATGAAAACCAAATGACTGACATTAGACTATGTCTACGCATGTTAACGTGGTTTTTGAAGTCATAATAAAGGAAAGGAAAGGTGGAGAGAGAGAATCACAGGCCTCTGGGTCTCATATTGCAGGTCAGTGTCGGCAGCAGCTGTGTGAATGGATGCAAGAGGCCAAGCGACGTGGTGACAGAGTCATGGGGTTCACAGAAATAGACAGGGAAATGGCACATGTATTGATATAAAGCTGCTGAAGCACTTTGCTGCCTCTATACAACTGCATAAGAAGGGAATCAAATTTTATGCCCACAAACAACAATTTAAACTTGAGGCAGCCTACTAGATGGTGAAATGTTTAAACTTAAGTGCATAAATGTTAGACTACACATTCTTTTTTAATGTTATGTAAAATAATAACACGAAGACAGAACAATTTACAGAGATTAACTGTTTTATTTGAAGAGTCTTGTAACACTGACCACATTTAACATTTATAGCTGAGTCATTTAACTGATAGAATCAAACAGCTGTTCTGAGGTCAGTCATTGAGTCATTAAGTCATGTGACTACACAGGACCACAGAAGTCAGATGACATCATCACAGCATCTAGTCAAATCTATCCAGTCTCCAAATGTTGATGAATATACTGAAAAGTTGATAATACGATATTATTCAATGTTCCATAATAAAATACACTTCCGTCCAAAATGTTGAGGTCATTATGATTTTTTAAAAGAAACTAATACTTATTCAGCATGGATGCATTAAAATGATCAAAAGTGACAATAAAGACTTCTATTCCAAATAACTGCGGTTAATTTGAACTTTCTATTAATCAAAAAATCCTGAAAGAAGTATCACAGTTTCCACAAAAATATTAAGCAGCACAACTGTTTTCAACATTGATAATAATAATAATAAATGTTTCTTGAGCAGCAAATCAGCATATTAGAATGATTTCTGAAGGATCATGTGACACTGAAGACTGAATCTTACCAACCCAAAACTTTTTAGTGGTAGTGTATACAATACTGTATGTCTCAACTGTCAAAAAGACAACATTGTACAGTCTCAAAGTGAACTTTTTTTCTGCCAATAATAAAGGCAATTAATGTGATTTCTTTCCTACTGCCTCTAACACAATAAAAGACAATTTCTTTTTTTGTTGGAGGATCACATCAATACTGATTAGAAATATGATTATCCTTCAACAATGGCATATCAATTACTGAATAAATCTACCGTCACATGATGCTAATGCACATCAAGTTATATCTAATCTAAATTTGAAATAATCTCAATGCATTTACCATAAAGGACATGCATATGGAACAAATCTTCAACATATTAAGACACAAGCGTCACATGTAAGGTCATTTTGGATTTGTCACACTGCCAGTCAAAAGTCTGGCACACTTGACTGAATTTATCTTTCTAGTGATGGTAAAAATCTTTTAAGTGTTTCTATGCTTGAAAATAGTTTTGTACACAAAAATAAACTGTGGACTTAATGAATAAATTGGACTGGATATAAAGGAAAAGCCAACAAACGCTCAACTAGTACACTTTAAAACTATTTAAAAAACATCTCAAGATGCACTTTATGCAGTTGAGAAAATGCCTTGTGCAGTTGAGTGTGAAGAGCTGCAATCTAAACAAAAGCTGGCAAACTTGAAGAAGCTCAAACAGGCTATATGATATTTTTGAAATAGTGAAATACACATGAAAAACTACACCATGATTGTATGGAATATGCATAGCTGAGCTTCATTTATCAACATTTATAAAAGTAAGTCCCTCCTGCATCAGCATTAAAGAGTATCACATTAAAAGTGCCTATGAAGCTGTGCTGTAGCTGCTAATGACAATGTCCTTGAAGATGCGCTTCATGTGAAACCATCAAGATGACTGTGTGCAGGAGAACTGAAAGTAAAACGGAAGTAAGCGGGGGTACTAATAACAAAACTCACTACTATAAACATAAATGTGCTTGCCAGAGTAAACAAGCCCTCTGATACTGTTAATTCTTGAACTTTAAAGTACCACACCACACTGACAGCTAACTACACCATGCCTACACTGCACGAGCACGAGCTTCGTTGTTTATAATGGGAGCGTTGCGTTCTAATTTTATAGCGTCGTGTCGATTGCTCAACTGGTGTGACTGCAGCTACGTCAAACTTTATGTCAGCGTATGTTAAACATATATAATACTGTATTACGCTTTTATAACAACAATACATGACAATGAAAAGAAAAATCGCATTTCTTACCACTTCTTAGTGCACTCTACGGTGAGTTCTTGAAAGGACGCGGCAAACTGAAACTTCGACGCTCTTTTCCCAGCGCGCTGAAGTCTCTTCCAAACCGATGTCATGATTACTTCACTTGTATTAGACAATTCTCACAGAAGAGACTAGTGAATTAAAAACACATCGTGGGAATTGCTGTGTCACTTCGCCTACTCCCGATGTTTCAGGGATGGCAGGTCCGCGCGCCGCCGCCTCATTCACACATGCTCCAAATGTCAAAGTGAAGGCTGCAGAAGATAAGCGCAGACAGATCAGAGGAAACATAACCAACCACTTGGGTTGAACTGACATATCCTGCACTCCCATGGAAGTGGCTGGGAGAACAGAAACGCTGGGTCACCATTATTATATTCAGTCATTTATCCAATAGGCCTATTATCCAAATATATTATGAAAAATAGCCTTATTATTACATTTAAGTTATTATTGTAGCCATTTTGATATATTAATATATCATATTAATATAATAGGGCTGAGGTTTTGATTCAAAAGTCAAATGATTGTTTTCTTTATCACTGGTTTTGTAAATTACTTTCAGACACCTAGTTCAGGTCTGGGGAATTCAAACTACAATTCAGCTTTTAGGTAAACAGTAAATAATATATAAATTATAGCCTATATAGTAGTGGCCAAATCATCCGGCCAAGGAAAATTGACATCTTCACCCTTTATTGAATATAAAATTTGTAAAAAATTTTGTAAGCATATTGCATTGTTGTGCTTGGAGTCAATTGTTTTATTTGTGATAACGCAATGAAACCTGCTAAATTGTGCGGACATAATGTTTCTGTCACAAAGAAATTTTCTTTTGCTTTTTCCTATGAGCTTTTGTCAGATAAATTCCTTAACCAAGTTTGATTTGTTCTTCAAAAATTATATATAAGATATTTTCCTCATATTTTGCTGGTTTAATCAAACTTGTAGGGTCATTAAAAACAAATATCCCCTCCGGACATCATTTTTGGCCACTATTCATGAAAAAGTGGTTGTTTCATGAATTTTTTTGTACTTAATTGTTTTACTGTTTCACAGTCTGAAAATACAATAATGCTGTTTATTGACAGGTTCCAATGTAAGGCTTTCTTACCTTGCCGTGGGAAGCAGTTTGTCTTGTTGAAGAGAATGGAGGTTGGCAGGGCTATTCAAAACACTCTGTTGAAGGTTAAAGGTCACCATTACCTTATATATTTATGAGCAGTTTTTACTGTGCTTTAAACAATAGCATGAAACCGTTGACTGAAGTCAACAAGAGTGAAATATTATTTTGCATTACTTCTACATCTGATACAGTTGACTGTGAGTTCTTGTTCAGTCCAGCACAGTCATACTGTTTGAACAATGTTTAGGTGTGGCTAAAACAGCAGGTAGATTGTGCAGCAGGTAGCCTGATTCTATGTTATGAACTGAGATCAGTTTTGTAGACATCATGATCAATTTGCTCATGATCTGGGCTGATTCTAAATCAGTGTGAGGGGGCAGGCTGAAACTTGCCCTTGCCTCTGCTGATCAGAGTTTAGATTTGGCATGTGCGGCAAAAAACATGGGGATCTTTTGCATGCCAAGCAAGATAAAAATCTCTGACGCTCTGCTTTGTCGCAGTCATTTATGCCCTTATAAGTTTAGGATGAGATTCTCAATCCAAAATGCCCAATCATGCCAAAATAGGGTCCAAAATGGTTAAAAGGTCAAGTTGGTGCTATGTTGCTCCTGTCACTTATTACAAAAATTTATCTTTTTGGAATATGACAACAGATTAATTAATTCATTTTAATTTGTTCACCAAGCCAAGAATAACAGAGTGATGAAAGATGGATTGGGAAAGGGAAGAGTGAGACGTAATGAAAACTCATGGATCACGAATAAGGTTCCTGCTCACAGCTGTACACTTCCTGTTAATTGAGTGTGTCGTTCTATCAGTACTTCCTGTTTTCCTGTAGCATTGACCTCTCCATGCCCAAGTACTAACAGCAGGAAATGTTCTAAAAGAAGACAAACCTAAACAAACCTGAGTGCCATTGGTACATTTCTTAAAATACACCACATTTTCATCCATTACAGCCATGAAGATCACGATTTAAAGGGTTCACCTAAAAATGAAAATTCTGTCATTAATTACTCACCCTCATGTCGTTCCACACCCATAAGACCTTCGTTCATCTTCAGAACACAAATTAAGATATTTTTGATGAAATCCGATGGGTCAGTGAGGCCTCCATTGACAGCAAGTTAATTTACACTTTCAAACGCCCAGAAAGGTACTACAGACATATTTAGAACAGTTCATGTGACTACAGTGGTTCAACCTTAATGTTATGAAGTGATGAGAATACTTTTTGTGCACCAAAAAAACAAAATAATGACTTTATTTAACAATATCTAGTGATGGGCGATTTCAAAACACCGCTTCATGAAGCTTCGAAGCTATACAAATCTTTTGTTTCGAATCAGTGGTTTAGAGCATGTATCAAACTGCCAAAGTTAAATACAATAATTTTAAAACACATTAAATTCATTAAAAAATTCATTAAAATCTTACCAACCCCAAACTTTTAAACTGTAGTGTACAAATTATCAGCATAACAATTTGAGTGAAACATAAATTTCTTAATTTCTCTGCAGATTCTGACCATTTAATTAAATGACCTTAAATGAAAGCAGCACCCGAGCTGACATGAACTTCAAGTGTCTGTCAGACCTGATGATCATGTGATTCATGTTCTCCAGCATGATTTAAGAACGATCCAAAGAGCATCTTGTGCTTCAATGGAATCAAAAACATCTGACCTTCTGTACGAAATCCTCATGATGTCACAAATGTGCTTACATTTCACTATATTTCTGATTCACTTAACATTTCTTTATTCAACAATCAAAATCTTAAAACTTCAGTAAATTAGAATTTATTTTTAACATGGTTATTTATTTCTTAGCAATTCTTACAAATGTAAAGATTCAAAGTAACTGATTTGAACAATTAAGAAACTGATAAAACTCTTGGATCTGTACTATTACATACTGCTCTGCTGAATTTTTTTTAAAGGAAGGACATTTGAGATTTGCCACAAACCCACAGTCCTGATGTCTAATCTCTCATATGTAACATTCATTCTAAGAGAGAACAGTTTGATAATATAAACTTAATTTCACAGGAAGATAACATTTCATGATCTTTTGAAATACATCTCTCTCTAGGAGTGGAAAACTACATTGTGGTAATGTTACTTCATCTGTTCAAGATCAGAGATAACATTTAAACCACCATGATAAATATAGACATGCATGTAACACCTGCTGACTGTCAATCTGAATGAAAGAGCAGTTGACAGTGTAAAAGCATTAGGCCCTATGGTAACAAGGTCATAGGAACATACAGGCAAGCTACATCTGTGTAAAACATGTTATTTAATATGTTAAAGCCATTAGAATGTTAAAAGTTTGATTTAATGAGTGCTGTACCCTGTTCAAAGAACTGCTGAGGATTTAAAGAATTTGATGCCAGCAGGTTTAGGAAAAATGTTATTTATGCTTCATGGTCCTCACAGTAAACAAGTGGGGAAGCCCCTATAATTTCTGCAACTCATCTGGGAAGTTCACGTCACGCCTCTTTCGGTCAAGGACTCGTGTCCTGTGTTTGTTAACAGATGTCAGCAGTTCTGCCATTAGGATAATTTGAGGGGATGCATTCTTACTCATTTGCTATTTTTATCCTATGCATTTGCTATTTTTAATCTTTCTTGGATTTTAAAAATGACAGCTTATTAAGCTACTGTTTCATACAAGTGACTAAAAATGGGTTGAGGTTTCACTACCAAGCACTGCACCAGCTTTACTTCAGTCCTGACCTAGATATAACTCCTGTAACCCCATCAAGAGGACTTAGAAGCAGCCGTTTAAATTTTTGCCCAAAGGTGATGAAAAATAAATACTATGAATGTAATATTCTTATTTTATACTTATGGACAAAAGTGGGTTCTTGTCTTCTTTTAAAGGCCAAACATTATACATGTATAACATTTAGATTTTTCTATCATGGTATTTCAACTGAAGAGTGACATTTTATCACATACGAGCCTGTGCATAAGAAGCATTTTACTGAACTTAAATGCCCCCTGAGCTTCAGCACAAGTAGGCTACTGCAGAATTGGACAGTAAATGACCGAAGGCCATAAAAGGAGTATATGACCTCACTGCAGAGTAAGAGGCGGAGCTTGTGAAGTGTGTTTATGTCAGACTGGCAGAAGAGAGAGGCAGAGCCATCAGCGCTGGGCACAGAATCTGAGTCACCATCCCACACAAAGACACACCTGCTCCCTGTTGTAAATATGAAGAACATCATGTGAAACATGAACATCTCAGTTTGAATAGTTTTATTGTAGTCTACGTCTGGATCATTATTGCTGTGATTATTATGTTTCTAACATGTTATATGTTTGGGAACAGTTCTTCTAACCCTAATTGATGGAGTGTGTAGCTTTTCATTTCTTAAACAACCATGTAGTATGGCCATATTCCAGGACAACAATGTCAAGATTCATCAGGCTCAAATTGTGAAAGAATGGTTGGGACCAGACCTTAAATTCATTGAAAGTCTTTGGGACGTGCTGGAGGAGACTTTACAGAGTGCTCACCTCTTGCATTGTCAATACAGGATCTTGACCAAAAATTGATGCACTTCTTGATGGAAATGACATCACAACATTCATTATTTCCATCAAAAGGTGCATGAGAAGTGCTTTCACCCTTAAATCCATGTTTTGCCAATCATTATTACATATTCGGGTCTTTAGCAACCCGGATTATATCTAACACGGATGGCTCTCTAACTGCCGAAATAGTATAAAACTTGATATTTTAATAACATTTACAAAAGAATAAAATAAAGCATATTTTATTACATTTTGGAACATGGAAGGGTTCCATTTACCGTCATCACTGTCATCATCACATCGTCAGAGCTCATCTCCTCTGTACATTCAGCATCTGGCTCATATTTGCCATCTCAACCATATTCTCTATCTTCAAAATCTGCAAAATCAGTAGTTTGATCGCTGACAGCTTCAACAGATCCATCCAACCATCAAGTCACAATGATGCTAATGTCATTCTTTTATTTTATGTAGCAACAAAACCCGCCCAATTGCTGCTCAAAATCTGCATTTTTGGCGGGGTTTCCCTGGTAAAATTTGCACGCAGGGGCTAAATATCATGTTATTTGTGGTCGCTTCAACCTGCGGACATGAAAAACAACCCGCGGCAACAGTGAAAAAAAAAAAAAAACAGACATTCTTTTATAAAGTTTTTTTCTTGTTATATTGCTATAATGAATAGGAATACCAAGAGGTTTGATGTCATTTAAAAAATGAATGAGGAGGAGGATAGTAAATAACATACCGGGTCGCTAAAGACCTGAGGTATGCGTTTAAGTATTACTGTAATATAGTAGTACTGAACTGGATGCACTGATTTCAGGTGGTTGAGCCGTTATCAAGGCTACTTTGAAGAAGGTAAAATATAACATTATATGAGAAAGTATTCACTACAGTCCAAAAGTCTGGGGTCAACTATGCATTAAATTGATCAAAAGGCACAGTGAAGACCTTTACAATGCTACAAAAGATATCTATTTCATTTCTATTTTTTAAAAATTGTAATAATATTTCACAATATTACCACGTTTTTGATAAATAAATGCAGGCCTGATGAGCATATGAGACTTCTTTTTGAAATCATTTAAACATCTTACCATCCCCAAACTTTTCAACAGTAGATATACTTTATTGTTTTTCAAATATTTAAAATAAAACACATATTATAATAAAGAATTAATAAGTGTGCCCAAACTTTGACTAGTAATATGTTGGACAATATTGTTTTTCAAATATTTAATAATGAATAATATATTCATAATCTTTGAATATATATATATATTTTTTTATATTCATGTAATCTGTATTATAAATGTAACTTGTTTATAAAACAGATTATAAATATAAATGCATGTACCACTCAGAACAAGCCCAAGAGTAAGAAAATAAACAAATACCGCCACCTAGTGTTTGCCAGATTCTAGTTACTAAAGCTATTATTATGGAGGCCCACCATTGCTGGATATTGGTTATTCTTCTTACAATGTCCAGTTCCATTATGTAGTGGACGGGGATTGACACAGATCTGGTGTGGAGTTTGGTCTTAGTGAAGGGGGGACATTTTCTTTGGAGGTCGCCATGGGTGACATGTCAAAGATTGGTGGCAGCTCTATTGTTGGAGTGGCAGGTGAGTCTGAGAAAGCAGGGGAGATTGTGGATATAGGAAGAGTGTAATGAGGTTCCTCTTCTGGACCTGCCATGTCCCCACTGAGCACAAGCTCATCCAAACCCACCCCCTTCAGCTCACCCTGCCGCGGTCCAGCGAAAAAACGCAGAATGCCTTGAACCTGCTGCAGTTCCCAGAAGCTTTCCAGAACGACAAGCAGGACAATCAGCCCAAGCATCAGGTAACCTAAATGGTGTTTCAATAAATAAATAATTTTAAATATAAACTATAATTAGATCATGCATTGGTTTGTTGACTTGAAAAAATATGCTTAATCCAACTAAAAAATACTAAGAGGAATTGTTAGGACTTACAGGAAGTTGCAAACTCCAGCCCCTGACGTGCTGCTAGGCTTTGCGTCCTCCCAGGCAGGTAGTCAACCAGTCCAGTCGTGCTAAGTGAGATAAAACAAAAATACAGCGACTCCAGGTAACTCCAGTCGCTCTCCAGAAGACAGAGGGCACCAGCGGGTATTAGAAAGAACAATGTCGCTGTGCAAAAGGCAAGCACACTGCAGTGCAGCAACGCAGCATGGTTGTGAGACAGTCCCCAGAAGACTTGAAGGTTCTGAATAGGAGTGTGTGTTACCCGGGGCAGAAGGGCATGAGTGAGGCTTGACAGCAGCAGCATGGTGAATGGGATGCCCACAAGACAGTAAACAACACAGAACACACGGCCCTCATCTGAAAGGGGCACAGTGGTGCCATAACCTGCAAATAAATTATACAGCACAAACTGTATAAAGTGTAAATATATCAGGGACTTCGGAGATATCTTCCCTTTTTGACAATTATTAACAAATGTGGGGGCCAAATTAGCCTGCGCTGCATTGATGGTAGACCAAATCAATGTCAAACAAATCACATCAATTATCAGTCATTCCTTAGTAAAGATTGAATATAAAAAGATTTAAATATGAAAAAATAGATAAATAAAGCTTGTATTGAGTGTGTAGACTTAAATAAATAAAATACAAATAAATAATGCATTTTGTAAGTTGAGTGAACATTTAAATGAACAAAAAAAAAAAAAAGAATAATTCAAGTTCTAAAATATAAATAATTATATTTTGTATTGAGTGTGTAGACTTAAATATTAAATATTAAGATTAAAATAAAGAAATATGTTTAACTATAAACTATAAATAAATTTAGTTTGTTGACTATATACAAAATTAAAGAAACAATATATACTCAATTCAACAAGTTGTAAAAGATAAAAGAAAAAAAAAATTGTACTGAGTGTGTAGACTTTAAAATGATTTACTTTGATCTAAACTATACATACATCATGCATTGGTTGACTATACTCAATTGAAAGTTCTGGATAAATTGTTCGAAAGAAATAACGAAGGAAAAAGTTCAGACAGACAGACAGACCGACAGATAAATAGATAGATGAACTCCACTGTCCACCTTCCACATTCTGAGCTGTTTACCAGCTTATGACATTACGCAGCAGATATTAGACTGTAATTGCTCCACAAGTGAGATAATTATAATATTCAATAAGCAACTACAGCGATTATTTTTTAATATTTGTGTGATGTGTTCAATCAATTCATAGCCTACATCTTAATTCCTATCTGACTGCTCACCTGTGGTCGTGAGGAAGGTAATGACGAAAAACAGCGACGACGTAAAGTCGAAGTTGCATTCATCGCTGTCGGATTTCAGTACGGCCACGCCACGTTTACTCGCAGAAAGCACGTTCATTAACAAACTATCCAAACTTCTTTCCTCAACACAAGGGTTCTCTGCCAGAAAACGAGCTTTTAGTTCACGGATCTCTGTAACGAGCAAATTCTCCTCAGGTTGCTCCAATATCATCAAAACAACAGCACCGATGATAATCAAGAGGCCATAGGCCATCATCATGAAGGTGAACGCGTGAGCACGCAGAAAAGTCCGAGCTTTATCCGCAAAAATAGCCATTATTAAACTAGTTTTGTTTGTGTATTGCCTCAGTATGGTAGAATATGGGGTGCTGCATGTGTAACCAAACCTGGGCTCTGACATGGAGAGTTCAACACCATACTGAAAGTTTAATGCAACAGGTCAGCAGGCATCTGTGACACCATCGGCCTTCTCCTGTCTAGTACAACAGAACCCAAACCAATTATGAGGTTGCCACAAACCGGTTCAGTAGTGAGATTGTACTTTCCAGTTGTCATCAGAACAGAACTTTATATTTTAAAGGAATTGTTTAAAATTCTGACATTTACTCACCATTATGTTGCTCCAAACCCATATGGAACAAAAACTGAAACATTCTGAAAAATGTATAGAAAAGCGACAGAGTAACCAGGAACAATCAAGCTCAAAAAATGACAAAAAGTAAATTTACTATAAAAGTAGTCAGTATGACAAGAAGTGTTTTGTGTTCAAAGTCTTCTGGAGCCATACAATAGCTTTGTGATGAACACTGAAAATCTTTACCTACACCACCATTCTCTTCACATTAGTGCATAATCCAACTTTGTACATTGTAAAGGCATCACTAGCATGATTTTCTTTCATTGTAGGAAAAACAAAACATCCAGGACCTGGTTAACCTTTTTTTTTTTTTTTTGTCTCTAAGGCAGGGGGCCACAATATGACTTAAAATTATTTAAAATAAGACAAAGGAAACAACTAAAGCAACTAAAAAGTTATGCCAAGCTCTAAAATATTTTGTTGGGTAGAAATTGTGAGTGGATGGGGAGGCTTTCAAATATTGTTGTGGACAATGGGAGGGCCTTGAAGTCAAAAAGGCTGAGATTAGGGGACATAGTGATGGGAAAAATAAGAAATGGGAGAAAAAGTTATATTTATTTGCTTTTGCGTTCACTCACAATACCTTTGCATGTAGTATTGTGTTCCCTCAAGAAACTTTGCATTTGTTTGAAAAACTTTTCGCATTGTGATATAGTTTTTCCTCCCACCAAGACACAAGTTTGGAATAACATAAGAGTGATTAAATGACAAATTTAATTTCGGGGTGAACTGTCCTTTTTTAAAAAAGAATGCTTTATATCAATTAAAATGTATAATGATTTAAGAATTATTCTCCAGAACATCTCTTTTTTATACAATTTTTAATAACACATTTTAGGGTTATGCATTAAACACACTTTTTGTGCTAAATTAATTAAAAGGGATCATGGAAAATGACTGTTTATATTTGACATGCAGCTTATTACCAGGCCTAAAAATTGAAAATCTCTGCCATTATAAACAGCAGTTTAAATACAAAATAATAAAAATATCTTGCGAGTACATTACATAATTTATTTATTTTTATAGGCCTACATCATTACAAAAAATGTTCAACGTTCAAAAAATTGGAAAAAAGGACATTCACTCTCTAAATGCTCTAAACAAGGCAATTGTATAGCAGTTCCTGTAGATTCATCCTGCTTTAAGTACAGTAAATATGATCTTAAACTCTATTTGTTTTCAGGTTCCATTATACTATCTGCAGTAGATGCTGACATAACTATGAGAGAATTCAAAGTTGATGCTACTGATCAGAATTAGAAGAGTTAGAGTAAAAACACGGTTGTTATTCAAATAATACTTGCCTTATTTGCATAGAGCACATAGAATTTTTCACCTGTAATTACTAAGGTGCAGTCAGTAGATGAGATGTCACTGGGTTCACGTTTCTCTAAACGTCACAAACATCGTCCTTGGATTTTAAAGAGGCAGATGAAGTGAGTAATGTGAACACGTCCAGCGGCGCACAGGTTTGCTGACCCTCCCTATGACCGGTAGCTTGTGGGCGTAGGCACGAGGTGGGAGGGAAGTAAGAGGTGGAATTGGAGTAAAGCTCGTCTGGAAGCGTCGTCCCTGACAGCGTCGTCCCATCTGCCGCCCGCCAATGATGAAAGCGAATGCGGGAGGTCCAGCCTGAGGTGGCGGAAAACGGGCTTTAGGGAAAATATCTCGGGATTGGCTGGTTGAACGTCCTGGACGCGATGAAGATGACCTGGAACGTGAGACGGAAGATGAGGAAGAGCGGGCAAGAGATCTGCAGACACGGGACAAAAACAGACCACCGGTGAGAAAATGCACGATTTATTTGCAGAATCATGGGTAATGTAGTTTTCCACCAGGAATTCTACTGTTAAACACGGTTATTTTAAAAATAAGTTGAAATAATGCGGGCTGATAGTTTCAATAAAAGCATATACAGATTAACACAGCTCACAGTGGGTTCCCCTATAGAGTAAATTAATTAATTTTTACTTCCAGAACCTGACTGTTGCACTTGGTCATTTGACTCTTACCTCCCCGGGGCGGTGGCAGCCAGACTGGGTGGCTGTGGTTCCGTACGTGGGCTTCCATCTTGCCGTGGGCTTATGTTCATACTGGCAGTGAGTTGGGGCATTTTGCGTGTACTTTCAAGGTTAGGGGCAACGCTCGCTGGCTCTTTCCTGCCCTCTAGTGGTTGGCAGGGACCTGCAGGAGGGGCACCACCTAGTGGTGGGTCAGTGCTGAAGCGTACAGCCAGACTGTCTCCAAAAAAGGAGTAGAGTTCACAGTACATGGCAGGAAGAGATACAGGAGTCCACTCTTCCCATGGGCAGCCGGCTCCACCTGCTTGTAGATGGCTTGCAATGCCAAGAGGAGGTTCAGAAAGGGGTTCAGGAGGTGGGCTGAGGCCAGGCGAGTTTTCTCTGAACCCAACAGCCCCTGCGGCAGTGCCTGGTAGAGCGGCACTACCTCCTTCTGTTGCCAAGGTCAGACTGAGTGCTTTCATCTTCAACAAACGTTCTACTGCCACCTTCAGGGAGGAAATAAAGTGGTCACAAGGTTTGGATGCGAAACATTAGGGTTGGGATAATGGACTGTTGTATGGAATGTAAGTTTATTATTATATTATTTTACAGTAAAATTCTTGTGTTGATATATAATCACAATTTATGCCAATTTAATTTAGTAATAATAAAAATAATTGTAAATTTTTAATTGTTAATTTACAGTAAAATTCTTTATTATTATTTAGTCATACTTATTATAATTCTTTTTTTTCTTTAAATATCTTTTTTGGCTAAAATGTCCGTCCCTAATAAAAGATGTCAAAGAGACTTCATGTTGTAATCATTATTAGTATTATTTTATTTTATAGTATGATTCTTATTATTTTATGGTTATATTGATATATCAAATAAAATTAAAAAAAAAATAAAAAAAATTGTGGAACCCTAGTAATGCAATTAAATTTTTCCCCCAAATCATGTGGCCTTAAAAGGTTAGTTCACCCCAAAATGAAAATTCTGTCATTAATTACCCTCATGTCGTTCCAAACCTGTAAGACTTTCGTTCATCTTCATAACAAAAATGAAGATCTTTTTGATGACAGAATGCTGTCAGATTTCCTTTCATAGACTGGCTTTGCAACTTCCACTTTGACACTTCAAAAAGTTTATATAGAGCTTGGAATAACACACAAGAACAAACCTTTTCCGGAAGCTCAAACATGCTGCGTAACACATGAGAATGAACCTTATTGGTTACCCAAAAAGATCTCCATTTGTCTTCTGAAGATGAACGAAAGTCTTACAGGTGTGGAACAACATGAAGGTGAGAAATTAATGACAGAATGTTCATTTTGGGGTGAACTAACCCTTTAATGGAAGGTGTCATGGAGACTGCATACTGCGTTTCAAAATGTAACAATGTACTTGAAAAAAAAAAAAATCAATGAATTTACTGTATATCAACATCCTGAAAAGAAACGTATGCACCATTGTCAATGTATAAAGTACTATGCTTACCAGAATGGCTCCATAGACTTTGTGGCCATCTGCTTTCACCTGAGCGTTAGAGACAGAGTAATCATCTAACACAGCTTGTAAATTCGCCCAGTAGGCAGGGAGGTGAGGATACAGCACACGTTCAACAGCCTATGTCAAACACATACACACAAACAAACAGTGTGCATTTAGTAGTAAAAAGTGTATTTGTGTTTGCGGGTGTTGTGCTATCTGCGGTTTACCTTCCAGCCGAGAGCATGCAGACCCACTACAGCTCCATAGTGGGAACAGAGAGGTCGAACTGGATCAGAAAGAACTTTCTGCAGAGACAGAAGGATCTGATGGTACAGCCCACTCACAAGATCACCATGTGTCCTACAAGTCAACGTGGGAAAAACCACCAGTCAGACCAGTTTTATGAACTGGGTAAATTGATTAAATAAAGATTCAATGCAAAGTAACATTTTGTAGTATAAAAGGTTCTAAGTTTCATTTGACTGTAGGAAGCTCAAGAAATACCAGAAAATGTGGCTGAGCAGAAGGGCTGCGTAGTCTCTCAGGGTCCAGTGATCATTGAGGGGGTTGATGGAGGCAGCCAGAGGCTCCAGGATGCAGTACATGACACTAGACACAAGACTTCGCACATATGAGCCCAGATACAGGTACGGGTTCTGCACCAAACTCTTCACCATGTGTAGGAGCCTGTTTAACTGGTCTAGATCATGACTTACTGACTTTACCTAAGAAAAAGGAAAAAGAGAAAATCATAGATTATAGGGTCAATGACATGACATGCATATTTTTGTGTTTTAGTACATTTAAATACATATTATTTTGTTTTGTTATCTTAAACCCCCAAAATGTCAGGTGGTGCAACTGTCCAAACAAATGAACAGACGAGAGAACTATTTAAAATGGTGTCTTAATAATAAAAAAAATGTAAAACACTATGGCATCATTTTAGGTTTGAAAACTTTCATATAAACAAACTGTATAAATATCAATAGTTTTAAAGCTGTTGAGATAATTGAAAAACTTTTGTCCAGCAACTTGTATATTCTCAAATGTCAGGGTGGCACAACTGCAAATATGGCTCTTTTATTATGAATTGACAAGGTAATAACAGTAAACATGATAATGCATCATCCAGAGGACCCTAACTGATTCTTGTGGCATAACGAAAAGATCTGTAGATCTCTCTCAAATACTGGTAAAAACTAATGCTAATGCTAATTTCAAGTATGGGTAGGTTGGTACACTTTCCATGTCAGGTGGTACAACTACAGTATATACATACAACTATTTGGTTGTACTGCCTGACATAAAAACAGTCAAAAAATGAATTTAAACACTTTGAAATGTTATTTAACAACTGAAACTGGTTCATGACTCAAAAATATGCATTACATCAGTTTTGAATTTTTTTTTTTTTGAAGCTTTATTTGTCAATGACACTATAATATGGATTAAATTGCCCATGGTCATATAACAAGATTCACTATTTTTTTACAGCAGTTACAAAAAAGGCATTATTATATGAGGTAAAAATTGAATGCCGACATTTTTACTTCCTGGACAAAGCAAACTTACCCCACTGATGACGTAAACGAAGTAAGGCAGGAGGGCAGCGATCTTTGAATTGGACTGGAGGTCTAGCAAAGCCACCTGATGGACAAAGAAAAATATTATTATACTAGCAAAAGAAAACAAAACTGCTCAGTCTCAGCTGTGCTCTGGTGTATGTATATTTAAATGTTTAAAAATTGAAATTTGTGCACTACCATAAATGCACTACCGTAATGTACCGGGGTCTGTAGGTTTTTTTAATTAAATATTATTACAATTTAAAATAACTGTTTTCTATTTTAATAATTTTTGTTTCTGTGATGCAAAGCTGAATTTTCAGCATCATTACTCCAGTCTTCAGTGTCACATGATCCTTCAGAAATCATTCTAATATGCTGATTTGCTGCTCAAGAAACATTTCTACCAATTAAAAAAAAAAAAAATTACTGACCCCAAACCTTTGAAAGGTAGTGTAGGTACCTTCATGAGATGTGGGTCCTCTCCTAAAATGGCTCGTGTTATTTGTTGGTAATACTTCAGCAGATCCTCTGATAGAGACTGAACAGCAGTGGGCACTATCAAGAAACACGCTGTCAGTACCTTACAGTTGCATGTTATAAATAAACCAACACAGAATAGAGCTGAGAGATATATTGAATATTTACATTATATTATTTTGATGATGATAATTTTTTTTTTAAATAAATGAATAACACTGTGTAATGACTGTAAAGTTTTTTAATGTGCTTTTTGAGAATGCTTTAATATTATATTGTGTAGTATGTGATGTTTTTGTTTATAGTGGGGCATATAAATAAAATATAACTAATTAATTTTAATATATTAAAATAAAAGGAGTTTCACTATATTTAGTGAATATAGGCCCAGCCCTGATACAAATTTAACTGACAAATCATTTTAAATAAGAAGAAACTCAGATATTTGAGGTTTACCTGTGCCTTGAGGTTCAAGATTGCCTTTCCCATCAAGGTATGACACATTCACTGCCGAAGAGACAAAACAGATGACATAAATCTTTTTAAAAATTGCAAGATTTTAGTAAATTTCACTAATGATACCTGCCTTACCTCGAACCATCGTCTCTGCACAGCCTTTAGGGATGTTTGTAGCAAGTGCCAACTCCACCAGATTTATCTCCCGATCCTCCACAAAGAAAAGCTCTCCTTCCTTTAGTGGACGGAACGGTAAGGCATCTTGCGCACCGTAGCCGCAAACGGTCTGTAATATGTACTCTCCATATGTTAAAGTATATCAAAGAACAACTCATTCACATCACATTAAAAATGAATTCAAAGAGATACCTCAGTATTGCTCCACCGTAGCGCTCGATTGAAGTCTTCCACGCTCAGTTTCCTTCTCTTTGCATGTCTCATAAACTGTGAGCTGTTCTGTAGTGAGACAAACAAACGTACAGCCTTTGGTTGCTTCTTTGCAGAATGTTTGACATTGTTTACAAAGACCTTTCCTTATAAATGCTTAGAGGAATAAAAACAAATACATGCAAAACATCATCAACAAAAGCTTAAGCTGGAAACACAGACATGTATGTGACCATGTCACATTTTAGAGACAGTACAGTAGCACACATCTACACAGCTTTAAAGCAATAAACAGCTGCATAGAAGTATGAAAACAGGTAAAACACAAAAAGCATTCATGTTGATGTCAAATAACAGTCATAAAAGCTTCAGATGGAAACCTTCTTAAATAATAGCACACATCAGAATTGCTTTAAAAGAATAATTAGACACGTGCATGTAAACATGCAATGCATGCACAAAAACATCTGAAAATGACAGACGTGAACATATAAGTGACTTGAACAGAAAGGCTTACATGGAACAAAAAGATAGCTTTATACAGTAACATCCAATGCATGTAAATATAATGTATTATAAACCCAAGATGAAAACATTAACTCATATGTGACCTGTGTTGCCTCTCTGAGGCGGTAACACACATCCTCAGCCAGCAGAGCTGCCACCTCTTCGCTGAGCTCCACTCCGGTGCTCTCGGCCATCAGTTTGATGGATTCCCGGGGCACCTCAGCGAAGCGCCGTTCCTCCCTCTCCGTCATCTTCACGTTCACTAAATAAATACGCTGTTAAAGTACGTTAAAGGTTTAGAGCTAAAGCGACACGAATGCATCTGCATCAGTGTCTATTCAATTCTCCTCGCTAGGCTGCCCTAGCACACTTGTAATCAAAAATGAGGCTAAAAATCATGCACCGTACCTTCTTATTGGCGATACGTCACGAATCGATTCATAAATAAAAGTTACTTTCTATTTTGCTAGCGTTGTGTGTCTATATTAGCACAAGCAGCTAAGCTTTCCAGACTGTTTATACAACACACTGGTGAACTTGAGGGAAGCACCTGATTGGCCATGAGCTTCGCGCATGCGCATGCATTCTTCCTACTAGCGGCGGCGATTTTGATTCACTTTAGCAACCGAATCTTTTGAATCGTTTCACTAATGACTGATTCGCTTAGTAGAATTCCGAAACGAGCCACCCATTAAGTGTTTGGTCCACAAAAGTGTGCTGAGGTGCTCCGCGGGAAAGTTCAAGGAAAAAAAATAAAAAATAAACTACACAGCCTATATTTTATATAACTCAATTTGACATGATTTTAAGACTGATCAGAAATTCGAATTGTTTGTTCTGGTCAATTCTCTTCAGGTTTTTTTTTTTTTTTAAAAACACATAATTGGTTTCACTTTATTGAAAACATAGCCACCTTTAAAGGGGTCCCAGGTATCAAAGTTTGAAAACCCTGACTCTGATTTCCTTACATTCAATTTCTTCCCCATTTCCACCACTGACTGAAAGTTAGAAGTTACTAATCAAGAAGAAAACACCCAATGTAAATGGCTATATTCCTTACCTAAACTTTCATGGTACATCATACCAACATACCAAGAACTAGTTTAGACAAAACAGCTTTCAGATGTTCTCCATTTGTCACAAGGTAGTATTACTAGAAAAGACAGTTGCACATGAAATCCTTTTAGGAGGGTTTTATTGAGATCCAAGGATGCTGATGTTTCCAAAATAATTTAGGTCATTTAGTTTAAAAGTCATTAGGTTAGAAACATTCATAGTCAATCCTTCATATATACACAACAGTAAAATAAAGTCTCAATTTACACTTAAGGATTTTAGTTCAGACTGTCAAAAATAAGTGGCCTCTGAAGTACAAGACAGACTTGAATTAAGAAAATAAAAACAAACGCTTGAGAATCAGTCTCAAGCAGTTAAAAATAAGTTGCAAAGAGACACTGTACACAGTTACTAATAAAAACAAGTTAAATATGAATTTGGCACAGTACAGTCACAGTTAAAGCTTCTTGCAGTTAACTTCTGGGATCACCAAGCCACAGGCGTCACACTGCATCTTGAGGACCAGCATTGGCAGCTTTCTCCAACTGCTGGAGCCTAAGGGCCAGAGGTAGCAGCAGGTCATTCAGATGTTGGCTGCTAAAGGTGAAGGCATTGTTGGCCACTGCTTCTACTGATGGTGGCGTGATCGGACCAGAGCCATCAGGGAACACCGGCGAGGCCAGAGCAGATGGAGGGGAAGAGGAAGGCGGAGATGGTGAAGAACACATTTCAGAGTCGGGCGAAAGAGATCCCGCGTTGTTCATCTGAGGAGGCCAGGATGTGTGGTTCAAGTTGAGACCTTTGATTGTATTAGGAAGCCCGTGATGGAACCGGCAACGGGTGCCATAGAGACAGAAACCAAAAGCACTAAAGGTGCGACAGAGGGCGCCGCGAGGCTTCCACTCTTGGGATTGTGACGGAGGCTGCCAGGTTCTCTCTTCCTCCCCACCATCTGATTCAGAGCCACCCTCGACATGCAGGAAGTGGCACCTGGTGCCAAAAGGGCAAACCCCAAATGCACGATAGGTACGGCACGGTACATTCCTGCGCCGGGGACGGACGGGCCTCTGCTCTTTAAGGTTGTGCACAAACAGACAACGGGTGCCATAAACGCAGTAGCCGGCGGTGTGGTAGGTACGACACAGCTCGGTTTTATACTTGGGATGGCGGGAGGGTACGTGGAGATCGTGGAGGCCGTGGGCAAACTGGCAGCGTTCGGCATACTTGCAGGTACCCGTCTCAGCATAGCGGCTGCACAGTTCTGTCTTGTAGCGGGTGGAGCAGAGCCAGGGGGTCATTGGGGGTGATGGAGACTCAACCAAGGGAAGCAAGGCCTCGGCAAGGGACAGGCTCCCACTCCCTAAACCCTCTGCCTCAGGGAAGAAAGCCTCATTCTGGCCTTCGGTGGGGAACAGAAACAGGTCATCTTGACTGGTCTAGAAGAGGGAGAAAGAGAGTTGCTTTTTAGGACTTCACTTTACAACTGCCTAGAAACCATTTTTATAAAACATTTTATGACTAGAAGCAGTAATCACTAGTAGTAGGTGAGTCTTACAGTTACATACTCTAAAAATTACATCTTCAACAGTGTAATTAGATAACTGTACTGATTACTCTTTAAAGAAAAATAATAAAATATTGCATTACTTCTTTCTAATTATTTTATTAATCCAATATCAACCTCAACCAGTTGAACACAACAAAACTGCTCTTAATTCTTCCAAAATTAAAACTGCATAAATACTTGAGCAGACTGTAGTATTTAAAGGGAGGTTACATTTAAAACATTTTAACTTTTGACATTAAATTGATTGTTAGATCCACTTGTTTTATAGTAAATTGTTCTAAAGCTTAGAGTATTTACTGTAATTACATCAGAAGTAACCAAGTTACAGAAAATTAAAAGTAATCCCTTACGTTACTTTTTCAAGGTAAGTGATTACAGCAATTACTTTGTAATGCACTATAAAGTAATTGCAGTTATGCCATTTTTAGTAATAAATCGACACAACTGGTGCCAAAAAAAAAAAAACAAAGACAAAAGCACGATTTTTTTTTTTTTTAGAGACAAATAAACAACTTACCTCAAACATCGCTGTGCGTTTTTGGGCTAACTGTTACTTTGCAAAACTCAACAGCAGCTCAACTAAACGCAGGATCTGACGTTCAAAAAGTGACGCTAAAGCAACAAAGACACCTGACTGAACTCTGGACAAACACTTGGCTGCCTTGCCTTATCCCAGGTGAAGGACGCGGACTACACCCTGTGCCTGGCAAGTCCCACGTAGCGACAACTGTTCGCCCTTTGGTTTTAAAGCTGACAGCATTTCTTTCCCGCGTCCCCTTTAAAATGTGAATCAGCTGTGAATCGTGAACGTTCAAATCAGCCAATCAGGTTTGACCTAGGTGGCCGTCAATCTAATTTGGAGCCAGTGTGAAGCGACGATGCGTTTGTCTGGTGCGGGTGTTTTGAATTTGATCAAATTGGGATATTGCCGTTGCCTTGTAGGCTCTACTGGAATAAACATTTGACAAGTAGCTTGATAGCCGACTTCAAAGGTCAATCTCTGAATATACACACAGGCCCATCCTGTATCAATTACCGCATCACACCTCGAGCTGTTAATTGAGCGTTTGTCTGTGAAGGGTAGATCAGAGTCTTTGTATCATGCTTATTGTGAGGTTTAAGATGGGGATGTAGGCCTACATTTACTCCTCACGCAATAAGCAGTCCACCGTTCCAATCGTAAATAATAGTACTGAACTGATTTTAAGTCAAGTCACCTTGATTTGTGTAGCTTTTTTTTTATACAGTACAGATTGTTTCATAGCATCTTTACGGTGATAAATAATACAGGCCCGGTTTCACAGACAGGGCTCAGCCTAAACCAGGATTAGGCCCTAGTTCAATTAGGGCATTTTAGTTGCTTTTATAAACGTTCACTAGAAGAAAAAAAAAACATTAGCCTACTGGTGTACATCTTGAGACAAAACAATGGCACTGACATATTTTAAGATCTACTTTCAGTTAAAACAGCTCAAACATGCATTTTAGTCTAGGTCTAGCTTAAGTCTTGTCTGTGAAACTGGGGTACAGTGTTCCTTTTAAAAGGAACTTTTGAAAATAAAGCAAGATTTCAAAAGAGTTCATTAGTTATATGAAAAGTTATTAATAGAAGATTTTTAATCAGCAAAGCAATGGAGGCTGATGTCGGCTACAGATGAATTTTTATAGAGATGTACAGTACAGTTTATTCAATGATATGTATCTACAGTCTTGAGGTTTCATATCGTGTTTAAATCATTTAAAGTTACACAGTCATACAAACATATTGAACCGACAGTATGCCTGGGCCGCAGCCACCCTTGTGAATGAATTTTTAGCTGCTTGGAAGAAGTTGCTTATGTCAAACCAGTATTTGCCCACTGCAGGCACACCGTAACTTGAAATATTTTCCCCTGTATTGATCTTTCAGTTTAGATTTTAGGTGGATTTGCTTTTCAACGTTAACAGAGAAACTGACCTGCCCAGCAGAATTCTAATGAAGCAGTTTTTGACGTCTTTGCTTATATATATATATATATATATATGCAGAGGAGTGCCTCTGTACAAGGTCATGGCCATGATAGCATTCTTACTAAAGGAATAAGACATGGTCCAGATGACCTGTCATTCTTTAGATATTTTAGCTTAGTTAAAGTTTAAGTAATATTGACATATAAGTAAAAATATAAAAATATTAATAACACATGTATGCAAAATTATTTGTATTCAAATGTAGGCTATTCAATTTATTCTTTTGATTAATGTCTTTTATTTATTTCTTTTATTAATTATTCCTTTTTATGAATCTTATTAATTTCTTTATGAATTCTAGTTATTGATAGCTATGTATCCATTGAATCGTTATCTTTATTTCGCATTATTATTCTTTTACATGTTATTGATTTTCTTAATCATTTAAATATTTTCTACTATATGCTCTGCTATGTTTTATTATTTTTCTTTGGTGTCTCTTCTGTGCTGTAAGATCGAGTGGGTTTATTTTCCATCAAAATTGATTATGTGATGTTCCTTTGTATTAAAATATGTCTGTTTCCATCTCTGCAGACATGAGTTAATGCAAGATCTGCAATATTCTCTTAAAGGTGTCAAAACAACACCTCGTCCATCTATTTTCTATCTTTGCAACTGTAGCATTTGACCGGCCACGCCGACCTAGCCGTTACACCAACTAACCTTTTCCAAAACAGTTTAGTATATATATATATATATATATATGCTCATATTTTGCTCTTCACTACTTCTTCTCCTCTTCATTCTACGTCTCCTTTCATTCTGCAAATATCTTACTTCTGGGTCCTTCTTTCTCTATACTCTGATCTTCACAATCTTCATCTATTAGATACAATATTTTTTTGTTATAAACTATTGAATAAGATAGATCTTATTTTTGTTTTAAACTATTTGCTATTACAATTTTCATATTTACTTAATTAATTTGTCTTTATAATTTTACATTTTTACTTAATAAATTTTTTCCTTATTCAAATTTGATCTCTGACATAATCAGTCTGCCTGGACCCCATTGCATCACAGAAGTTGTATAAATAAAAAGGTTATGTATCACATTTGGGTCAAGTTCTATTTTATCCTGAAAGGTGGAGGGGTGTAAGGATTATCAGCTGCTTTAAGTAGTTCCTGTTGGGTCTGACCCATCTCTTGTCTGTCACATGGTCAATGGCATCCTCCAACAGTATGTCATTGTGGAGTGGCTGACACCCTCCATGCAGTGCACTAACACCTTATATGAGGAAATCAAAATGAAGACACTCTAAACTAATTTATTCTTACACAGTTTGTCAAGGTAAGATAAATAATAGATGATAAATGTGAGTGAGTGAGTGTGTGTGTGTCAGTTATTACTCTCACTGGGTTACTCAGGGTCATGTGGATGAATTCTGAAGCTGGGAATAAGTCCTTGCTGATTTCAAACCCATGTTCTTCCATTACCAGCACACTGTAGTAAGTGATGTTCATGTCTTAGTAATATTTTGCCGTTGTATCAATCTTTCATTGTAGATATTCCTTGTATACTGCAGCATTTAGGATGTGGGTAATATCCTTCTCCTTCAGTTTGGCTTGGTTCATTGCCAATCTCTCTGCACAAGGACACAACAGCCTAGATTAGTCTTTCACTAAAAAGGATTTAAAATTTAGAACTATTAAAACTCTGACAATGACAGAAAAATAACTGCATTGTGTTTGATTCTTTATATGACTGCATTATTTATCTTTATCACGTGGTTTGGTATTACATGTCATATATGTTGTAGACTTACTCATTTCCTATGAAGACATTGGTTCAGACCTCAGTGACAGGTGTCCAGTGCACTCTACATTTGCACATATGACGGTCCAGTTGGAAAATTCTTTGAGGGAAATGGTTTTGTAAGACTTCTCAGTGGTTACAGAAGCAGCATTCATGCCACCCTGATCCTTGCCACTGCTGCGTCAGATCTTCAGACACCAGTGTAGGGCTCTTTTTCTCTGAGATGGTGCTGTTGATGTCAAACTTCATCTACACATCTGTTTTCTGTGGACATGATGTCTTAATGTACTATATTTGGTAGTGTCAGATGTTGCTGTCAAACTGTACCTGATAATGTCAGATGTACAGTTGTAGAACTGTTTCTGACACCCACTGTGTGTCTGTACGGATAGTGTCTATAAACTTTATGTATCTCTACACCCTGAGTATAGACTATATATATGGACTGTTGTCTGTACTCATTTTTTACTCATGTGTTTGGGGGAAAAAATAATTTGACTGTTTGGTTTGTCTCACGTCCTATTACATTACAAGGAGAGGGCGGGGTTTATGACCTATACTGCATCCAGCCACTTGGGGGTGATAGATACGCTTTGGCTTCACTTTTCAGAACTCATGTGGCCAATTGTAGTTGCCAAACAAACAGAATGCTTAAGGAAGCACATGGACCGTACAAAAGACATGGACCGGAAGTGATGCAACCTATTTTACAGAATACATAAGTTTTTTGCTCATACCCCATAATGTGTATACATGTCTGTTTGTGTTCCGCTGTCTCACGCTTGTGTAGGCTGGCCACAGCCTTGTTTTCATTCGCGAAGAAATAGATATGCCGTCTACCATGGTCCACTGCAAGTGCAAATAAATTAATACCCATGTAATCACTCTGAAGAAAGATGAAAAATTGCCTGTTTAGGACCACAAACAAAAAAAAATCTTTATTTTCTTATCACAAGATACATTAAAGGATACAGAGACACTGGAATATTAAAAAAAAGTCTGAGTTGTGAGTTGAAAGAAATTTGTCATCGATTTGACAAAACTGAAATCCTTCACACCCTTGAATCAAACCCTAAAATCAACCAGTCTTCCCTCCCCCAACTCTTTCCCATAATGGAGATCAATGTTAACGGTTTTTTTTTTGGTTTTTTTTTTTTTTTTCAAGCTTTGCCAAAATATTGTAGGGTCACAAACCCCCTTCATAAAAAACTGGTGACACTTAAAAGGGGACAGGTTAACATTTATTTGTGTCTTTAGTGTGCAGTGCACGCTCCATTTGTTTAAGAAACATTACAAAACCCCTAATTGGGGCAACAATTTACAATTAAATTTTGTGTCGACGAACCTCAGCAAGCCAGGAAATCTGTCAAAAAGCCCAACCTTTCAGCTCAAAAAAGAAATATAATCATAAGGCGGAAATATGTATCAATATCAGCCTAGTTGAGCCATGACTAGGAAAACTCAAAACAGCTTTTCCATCTCTCAATGGATCTAGTTTACCCAAAAAAAAAAAAAAAAAAAAAAATCATAAGGGGGAAGAGTATGCATCAATATCAGCCTATATTCGAGTCATTACTAGAAAAACCCAAAAACATCTTTTCCCTCTCTCATTATCTACAATTGCTAAAATTAGCTTCCCAGTAGCCCACAAGACCATTATAACACAAATGCGAGTGCGTCAACATGTTTGGAAAAAGAGCAGAAGTGGAAAACAAACTTTTATGGCTTTGTTCATGATGTCGTTTTATGGTAAAAGCTCAATTATTGAGGTACAGAACAGGCCAAACTGACTGCAACATCCAACCTCCTACAGGAGACCACCTCAAACCTTACATTCATGAACACCTTCAATACTTTACTAAAACCAGAAGCCTTCCTAAGTCATCAAAAATGTGTTTTCATTCTAAGACAAGCTTTTCAGCTAGAATCCTACAAGACCTTCAAATATCACTGACTGGAGTAGCTACACTGCAGAATTTTTGGATCCATGTTCACAAAAAAAACAATATTGTGTCTGAGAAGCCAGGTTGCTATCAATAAACACCAACCCAACTGCAGATCCGTTGAAGCGAGCAATACTTTTGCTGTAATGCCTTCCATGATACCATCTTTCCACAATTCAGCTAGGCCTGAAAGGCTAGAACCACAAGTACTGGCTGAAATAAAAGGAGCAGCGCAATCATTTATTTGTCTATATAGCATGAAAAAGGGTGATTCTGTTTTTGACATAAGCAACCTAAGAAATTAAGAAAATGATGGTAAAAAGACGACATACTCCCCTCACACATTTAAATCCCATTTTCCATACACACAAGAATCAAACTCTTGAAAAAACCTGTTAATATTTATACAAATAACGACAGAACTGGAGAAAAATAAAGTGTGCTTTTACACCATCTTAGAATGAACATGATTTGCTTTAAATTACACAGTTAAAAGAATTTGCAATTAAAAAAAGCAACGGGACAGCAGGGCATCGAACCCTTAAACTTTAACACTGGGAGTAAAACGCTATGAATTCTGGTGTATGCTGGTGTAAGAGTATGCGGTACGTCATTTTCCCGAGCACGTGAGCGAGGTTGTGCGTGTGGGAACTGGGGGGACGACAGAAGACGAAGCTGATGATGGTGGGTTTAACATGCTCTGGCAATGGATGTGGTCTACTGGAACATCGCTCAGTCCTCCAACACAATTGGCTCACTGGTGCTGGAGGGTAAGATGGGTATGGGAATCGGCCGGGGTGGCACGGGAAGTTTGACTCTGACCGGGAGGTGTGGTTTTCTGGCCGCCCGCCTCATTTCTGCCTGAGTGAGGTGTTTCCTCAGGGCTCTGTGAATCACACACATGGAATTAGTCTCAGGAAAAGGCAAACACATGACAATAAGATGTTTCTGAAACATACCTGGTGTCTTTCGTAGCCACAAACACCACAGGATTTGGAGCATCTCCTTGACTGACCTTCTGTCTCTTAATGACTGACTGGGTGGCTGCTCTCATTCCCGATGCGAACGGCCTTCCATTGGTGGAGAAAGAATGACCTCCAGCCTGTAGCCAATGAGAGCGGTTAGATCCATGTACACTATTTTCTACCTGTGAGAAGGTTAATGTATATTTGTACAAGATACTCACGTTGTCGAAGGGCCTCTTGCCCAGTAGGGCGGATGCGCTCCGAGGCTGGTTGACCTGGTTACGGTTGATTGGCGTTGGAGCACCTCGAGGTGCTTTGAGTTTCAAAGGAGCTTGAACAGCTAAAGAAGAAAGAAAAAAAAAAAAAAAAAAGCATTTTAAATGATCTGTTCTCAAATATGTTGCTGTGATTTTTGAGGAAACACTGTACCAAATAATTTAATTGCCTTTTACGTCTCATTTTCCCACTATTAAAGGTGATGTGTGTAATTTAGTTTGTTAAAATCATGCTTTTATATCGATATTTTGGTTTTGATTTAATGCTAAAGCCATACCCAATTCTTTAACTATATTGATGAGGGACGGTCGAGGAATAGGGCGGTTCTTCATAGCGCTCTTTGCTGCTTTAGGAAGTCTTATCATACCTAAAAGAGAAAAAGAGGCAGTCAAAAAGAATCTGGAGATAAAACGAATTTTAAAAAAATCCCAATTAAAAAAAACAAGTGTTTGCTCACACTCTGCTTTGACAGCATTGGCGTTAATGGAAGCGTAGGGGCGACGGGCTGCTCGGCGGGACTGCAGGATGTCCTGGCACACCCGACGGGCGATTCGAGTGAGTTTGGTGGTCTGCAGGATGAAGGTCTGCCGATTTTTAGCCAGAAGTTTAGCTCTTCCTGCACTGCTGGTAAATGGGGACATGCCCTGTACCTCCTGGCGGGTCATGTGACCACGTGGAGCTGCATCCTATTGGAAAGATGGATCATGTTCATTGTTTGGTTTGTCTTCATTCATCATTTTGTCTCTTTAAAACAGCTGGCCTGAAATAAACTAGCCAGCAAGATGATGAATGAAACTAACAAGATATTCTCACTGTTTATTTTTAAGCATTGAACCCTAATATTTTAAAACACAGCAAACATGACACAAAACACAAGACGGGGTTCACATACTGAGCCAGTTCTTGTGGCGCCCTCTAGTTGAGTGGGGGTCTTAAGACCGCCATACTTCTTCCAGTAAATCCAACAGGATGCACAGAGTCTGCACTGCATGTTGGGAGGGCCCCATGCATACCATTGCTGAGACTGGGCAGCTGGAGGAGTAACAAGTCAAATAGATGAATACACTCATTTTAATGTACATGAATACTTGAGCTTAAACCTAAATATGAGCCATAGATGTGTACAGTGACTTGAGTTTACTCACTATGACAGCTTTCACAACTGAGGCCTTTCTGGTAGCCGGTGGCACCATTTATGCCAGGTTTATTTCCAGGTGCCATAATCTGGTTGGGGTTGGGCTTGGTGCTGAAGGAGAGAACAAAATTTAGATTTAAGCCAACCAGAAAAAAAAAACAAAAAAAAACACAACAACAACAACAAAAAAAAAACATTATCTTAATCAATTAAAAATTATTTTATTTTAAAAATTAAATTATTTTATTTTTTTGAAAACAGACAACAGAATAGCTAACTTAAATAGCTACTTTTCTTGCTGTGCTAATTTTTATGTTCAACAATAGTCTAACAGACATTACCATTTCAAAGTGTGGGGTCAATTAGACAATTATTTATTAATAAATAAATAAACACAAGTAATTCATACTTTTATTCAGCAAGGATGAGTCAAATTAATCAAAAGTGACAGTAAAGACTGTTACAAAGAAAAATGTATATCACATAAATCCTGTTCTTTTGAACTTTCTATTCAAAGAATCCTGAGAAAAATGTATCACGGTATTTTACATAAAAATATTAAGCAGCACAATTTTTTTTTTTTATATTGATGATAAAATATTTATTGAGCACCAAATCTGCATATTTGAATGACTGCATTGATCATGTGACACTGAAGGCTGGAGTAATAATGCTGAAAATTCAGCTTTAACATCACAAGAATAAATTACATTTTAAAATAAATTAAAACAGAAAACAGATATTTTATCGTAAAATCGTTTACACTACCAGTCAAAAGTTTGGAAACATTACTATTTTTAATGTTTTTGAACGAAGTCTCTTATGCTCATTAAGGCTGCATTTATTTCATAATAAATACAGAAAAAAACAATAATATTGTGAAATATTATTACAATTTAAAATTATGGTTTTCTATTTTAATATACTTTAAAATATAATTTATTTCTGTGATGCAAACATATATGTAATATGTATTAAATATGTAATAATATTTCACAATATTATTGTTTTTTCTTTATTTATTATGAAATAAATGCAGCCTTAATGAGCATAAGAGACTTAGTTCAAAAACATGAAAAATAGTAATGTTTCCAAACTTTTGACTGGTAGTGCATTTCACTTTTTACTGTATTTTTGTTCAAATAAATACAGCCTTGGTGAGCATAAGAGACTTCTTTCAAAACATTACAAAAATCTTAGACTCCAAACTTTTGAATGGTAATTCTCTCTCTAAATTACATGGGATTTGTGCCTTTATTAATTAAAAAGAACACTAAAGAGACACTGATTTGTACCATATATTTGGAAAGTGCCATTTGTATTTAGAAAAAGGTTTAAAAAAAAAAAAAAAAACAAACAAACAATGCAGTGACACTAAATACTCACTAGGTGGGGATGTACACCTGCTTCAGCTTGCTGTCAGCCTCTGCTGCCTTTAGTCTTTTCTGGTAGATAAAACAAGTAACTTGGTTAAGATACACATTCATATACATGAAGAAAAGTTCACATCAAAATTTATTTTGGTTTGTAAGAAAGCATGCAAAGTTTTGTACCTGCTGAATGTAACGGTCAGTAGTCTTCCACATGTAGTAGAATTGGACCACACTAGCTAATGACTTCCAGGGCAACTGCAGTTCAACAACAAATGTACATTTAAATTGTTTGAACTTTCCCAAATAGTGCAGTTTGTGTGAGAGCAAATGGTCAAGTATGGTGTTGTAAACTCACAAAGTCTTGGCGAATGTCATTGAAGTCTTTGCCGTATTTCTCCAGAGCCTCCTCGAACAGCATGGCTTCTGAGGCACTCCACTCCTCCATCTCATCCCTGCACAGCACCGGGCCACCCTGCGGCACCAGCGTTGACATAGCCTTGGCGAGGTCATAGCCGTTCTTCTGAAGAGTGTCCATGGCGTGGAACTACAGACAGACAGGACAGTGTGAATCATTGTCAGATGTAGAGTTGTCACAGTACCAAAATTTCAGTAGCCGGCACTAATACCAGTAAAATTTTTTCGTTCTCTGTACCAATTTTGGTACCAGAGCAAAAACTGCTGAAATAAGGTCTTTAAAAAATTGTCCTGTTTTGTCTCATCAGTTATCACTGTCAATCATCGCATTCGCTGATTCAATCAAGCGTTTAAAGGGTCATGAAACCCTAAAACACATTTTTTGAGATGTATACAGGTTGCACATCAATAAAAACAACAATAGCACTCATTATGTTTATTAAGGGGAAAGTGGTATTTCATTCTTCTGGTTTAAAAAGCAAAGTTGTACCAACATCACGAAAAGAAAAAACTAAACTTGTATTGATTGTGAATGGGGTAATAAAGCATGAGAAGAGCCTCCCTTTATAATCACTAAGGCTGTCAATCTCTAAAACGCAAACTCACTGAATTCTGCACTTGCAAAAACTCCTGTTATAATAGTAATAATACAAAAAAACAGTCTTGATGTAAATAAAAGGTTCATTGTACAATTAAGTTTACACTTTGTTGGTTATAATAAAATTGTGTTTTTAGCAGTGTTAAGCTGACTAACTTACTGACTAGCACCTCTGACTGGCCATTGTGTTCACACGCTCAACAGATATGATTTGTTACAATCAATGCTCAACGCTTGTAAAAACACGCTGTGAATAGAAACCTTTGATGGTCAGAAAGTGCTCAAACAAATACGAACGAGAGCGTTTGAAAGCAGCACCTATCAGCGGGTACCGAATATAGCCAATACTACAGAAATGCTGGTACCGACAAATTTTTTTTTTTTTTTTTTTACTACCGACAGTACCGGTACGTTTTAACAACCCTACCTAACCCTGCCAGATGTGCATGACTTCATAACTGAAGTCGAGTGAGGAAGCAGGGTATGAACGAGGAATGCACTTTTATATGTAGTTAAGGAAGAGTGATTAATTGAATGCATCCATTCTCTCACCAGTGTGATGTCTCTAGATGCAGCCGCTGCGCTCATGTGCAGACTGGGTTGGCGGATTGAACTGCTGCAGTCTAGTGCACGTGCAAATGTACCAACAGCCCTAAAAAGAACAAAAACAAATTAAATCATGCTACTGCACAATAACATTTTAAAGTAGCAAAAAAAAAAAAAAAAAAAAAAAAGGGGAAATACTAACCGTGCCACTACCAGGAATTGGTCTATCTGCGGATCCTTCAGCTGGTTATTAGGATCCCAAACCTTTGTCTCAAGCTTCTCCTGCACTCTACTGTCTGAATCACCTGATGAGATGGAAAACACTGTATTTACTAATTAACTTGATCGGTTTTGAATTTGACCTTCAACATCCAACAGGCACTTTTTCCTAAAATGTGTGCTAAAAATATCAATACAAGGTCTTGAAATATTAATGCAATATTGTGATAAGAATCATGTCCAAGTTTTCCACATCAAAAGGACCATGTTTTAGTAATACCAAGGCGTAGAGACATTAAAAACCTTCTGACCTTCAGCCAGTTTGTCAGGAATCTCTGCCTGGTATTTGGATCCCACTCTGATCTCCCCCTGGTCAGCCAGCAGGGTCTTTTGCACTGGGTCAAACACCAGAGAGTAGAAGAAACAGTCCTGCAGAACAAACACACACGTTAGACACAGACACTTGATGCACTTGCCTCATTTTAATCAAATAAAAGGTGCTCACTCTGATGAAAAAAAGAGAAAATATTTAACATCAAGATTACTGTATATACATACAGTACTGTGCAAAAGTCTTAGGCCACCATTAGATGTTTTAACAATGGTATAATGACCATATATAATTATTTCTTAATCTCCTTATTAAAATATAAGCAGAAAAAACAGGAAATTTGTATGCAGTATTAAAAAACAGAAAAAAAGGCTTCTATAGGCTTAAGTGGCAAGTATATATGAAGCTTTTCCACTGCGTGGTACTAGTCGGTTCGGCACGGCACAACACGGCTTGCTTCACTTTCGGTTTGCTTTTCCACTGCAGTTAGTACAGCTTCAGAGTGGGTGGGATTATAGACTGATTGTATAGTTGTGCCGGCTCTACTGCCGTGGATCCGCTCCTCGTCTACTAACAAGTCTGCACCTCGTCTACTGACCGCGATACAGCCATTTCTTTTTTCAAGTTGCGTGCGACAGTCGTTTAAAGCAAGTCGTTTCACGAACAAATGATACTGCGGTGGCTGTTACTGACTATTTAAATCTAGCGGGCTTGGTGTCTCATGTTTCAAATCCACTGACGCTGGTAGTGACGATTCTCTCTGACCAATCATTGATCTGCAGTGTTTACACGTCACATTTAGTATTGGTACGGCTCACTTGGAACCTCCACCAAGGTGGTACTATTTAAGCGCGCCATATGTTCCGTACCAAGCTGTACCATGCAGTGGAAAAGCGCCAAAAAGTGAGCCGTATCAAGCCGTACCATGCAGTGGAAAAGCACCCTTAGTGACCTCCCCTTACACTTGAGCAATAGCAGGAACCGGCTCTCTTAAACCTAAATTGAATGGAAAAGGACTGGAAGGCCAAGAAAACTTTCAAAATCTGATAAGTTTCTCAGAGTTTTCTCTTTGAGAAACTGGAAGAAGTCCAGAAGGTCACACTACATACTGATTTTTGCTTAAAGAAGCCTTTTTTTTTGTACATATTTCCAGTATTTTCTATTTGTATCTTAATAAAGAGACAAAAAAATAAATATAGATTGTCATTAAAAAATTTATAAAACAACAAAGCTGGTGGTGGTCAAGACTTTTGCACAGTACTGTATATTTTTGCCATCACAGAAATAAATTGTAATACTATTTTACCGTATTACTGTTTTTACTGCATCACATAAATGCAGCCTTGGTGAGCATAATCTATCAAAAACATTTAAAAATCATATTGATCACAAACCTTTGAAAGGTTGTTAACATATATAAATTATGTTTGTAATGAAAACACACAAAAAAAAAAAAACATACAAATGACAAATTTAATTCAGTACAACAAATACTATCATGACATACAAATACTTTATTTTTTTTATTTTTTGCATTACAGTAATGAGTGTTAAAATGAAAATGAGCTTACTGTAGGAAAATGAATGTCAATGCAAAAAGGTAAAAACATGACAGACATTTTTGTCATTTTGTGAGAGTCACTCTAACAGAGTTGTCATGTTTTGGCTTGTCTCTCAGCTATGGCTTGTGGTAGCTTTGTGACACTCCATGAAAAACTACACAGTGAGTGCTCTTGTACTGCAGGTGGACACTTACCTCTCTCTCCAAGTAGCTAGATAAAACATCAGTCTCATTCAAAAGTGTGACGTTGCATTTTCCTCTGGATAAAAACAATAATGCACAGTATAAATAGAAATGTATCAATACAAATCAAATACCTTACATATGGAGCCCGAGTCTGGGTTCTGATGAGATTATATCATTCAATCTTGAGATGTTTGTGTCTGTAAGTGGCATGAGTGTATTTACCGTATGTGCGTGGCCGGAAGAGACTCAAACTGTCGAGACAGGAACAGTTCTCTATGCTTGAGCTGGTGTTTCTGCTGTTCTGACGTTGAAGGCTGCTTGGACTCCTCTTCAAAGTCTCCTAAAATACACACACATGCAAACATAAGTGTGATGCTAATACCCTCAATTAACTCTGATGTGAACCAGCTTCCTTTTAGAACACACAGACCAAATCTTAAGTTCACACATCACTTTAGTTTATTAGTAATGGTTGCAATCAATTTCACACTCATTCAGAAACAAATTGAATATCCTTCATGAGATGTGTTGACTTATAAGGGAATAAAACCATTTTAATGCAGGTCAACTCACTTGAATGCATTTTAAAAATATTACTTTTGACACCAGTTTACAATGGTGATAGAGATATTTCTTAAATAGATGCTCGTATAAGATGAGGAGACTTGGCAGGACTTTATCAGACGATCTGACCAGACTCCACCCCTGCACGGAGCCTAAGGAAACCCTGTCAAAGAAGAGGGCGGGAAATCAGACCACACCCCTTTCCATTAACCCCTCCTGCCACCCTGGTGGCCCTGCCCCCTCCTTTCTCTCCCCTTGGCCAATGTGTCCCTGCCAGCTTTACTGGGAAACCCTGTGCAACAAACCTGAGGCACCCATCCCCCCATTGAGCAACAACCCCCCCCATGCACAAGTACGCATTTAAAAAAAAAAATGCCACAAGCTCTCTTTCTCACACACACACACACACACACACACACACACACACACACACACACACACACGAGCACTCAAGACACACGTACGACAAATCCATCATACATGCACACCCTCAGAACCAAATGCGCGCGCACACACGCATGCATTTAATAACACTTTCAGTCTTTGACAAAGACACCAGCCAGACAGTTAACCTAGTGTTAACCCTTTGAGCGCCGTGGCCCGGTGGGTCCCATGAAGGCTCTTTTGTTCTGAGAGCACAGGGCGGATGGCAGCTGAGGATAAGTACAGAGGAGCCCATTCAGGAGGGGGGTGGGGGGTGGGTGGGAGGTGAGGTTGAAGGAGGAAGATGGGCAGAAGGTAGAGAGAAGAGGTGGTGATGTAAATGGGAGCCCTGATCTTGTGTAACAGGACGGTGTTGGTGCTGTAGAGTGCCACAACATAAAAAGGAGGATACGTTCAGTATTAAACGGGCAGCCAAGCTGACACTGGCCTCTTATGACCGCAAAGGATTTGAAGGCTAACTGCCCATGTCAATGCAATAACTTCCTCAACCCAAACCTGACCCTGCTCTGGAAAGGATAGGTTAATGCACTGCACTGACATAATTACGACAGGTTTACGGCAGTTCACGTACACAGAATTTACATATAAATGAACTGCTGCCGCATGCATATAGGTGAGATTAAGCATCTTTATCAAACATGTGGGATGCCTGCAGCTGTGATATAATAAATATACATTTAGGGATGTGCAAAAGTACATATTAACTGTCTCTTATTTCGAAAACTACGTCCTCTACGTCATTGAGGCTGCTTCATTTCAGTAAACTGACCACAACATTCCAAAGTCATCAAGAAATAAAAATTTATGCTTCACTAGGAATAACGGTCAAGTTTATTATAGGGCTTTTCACACTTGAAATAGTTAACCCTGGGTCATTCTAAACCCCGGGTAAATGGAATTCTGGGATATCTTTATTCACATTTCACACTGCTCATTCTATACCTGGGATTAACAGTTAGACCTGGGTGTTCATAAGCTGCCGTTTCACACTGAACATTCCTAAACCCCGGGTTAAAGTCCTTATTTGCATATTTGTGGTGTCAGTGTTACTGACTGGACAAATGCAGCATGTGACCTGTTTACATAAAAGCTCTAGCATTGCGCGTCCTCATTGCTGACTGTAATATCAAGTTTTTTTATCAATGCACTTTTCGAAATATAAAGGTAAGACTGACAGTCTCTTCTTCACTCCAACTGTCACATTTTCCATTGCCGTTTGACATTTTTCCTATTATACGCAGATACGACATGTGGTGTTTCCATGACTGCCCAAAGCACGTGAATATAAGGCACGCATTTGGTTGTCGGTTGCTAAGCATCTAGTTGTAACATTCTAACACCACATCATTTCACACTGTACAAGTTTTGCAAAAATGCGGAGTTAATACCGCAAACTCTGGAGCAGGGTTTCATAACCCCAGGTAAAAAGTGGTGCTAACCCTGCATCTAAATTACAAGTGTGAAACGCTCCTTTACCCGGGGTTAAAAGCAGTGTTTAGAACGACGATAACCCGGGGTTAAGCGCAGTATGAAAAGCCCTTATGATTACTTTTCTGAAATAAGACATCCTTTGATGTATGCGCCAAGACAAATGCAAACTCTGAAGTTTGCAGCCCACGAAATGAGACCGCATTTGCCAAAAATCAACTAGTCAGCGGGTTGTCTGAATGACTTATCAACTAGCTTGGCTGCATAATTAGGGTTTACCAGACCTTATCAGCAAGTGTGCTCTTATTTCAGAGCGCACTTGCATAGGATGTGATGGTGTTCAAAAGCAACCAGACAGCGTGTAACAGAGCGCATTAGTTTCCTATCATTTTTATTAACGAGTATTCGCACCAGTAAAGGTCTAAAAATTACTAGTACTTAAAAGGGGATGAATTTAGTATTGCAACTTTTCAGTGAACAAACGCAGAGCTGAAAAAAAAAAAAAAAACCTGCCCAAAAATCACTAATCTATTGTCTATAATCTATCTCTTGCCCGCATATATTGGTGTCCTTCAGCTAAGTTCTCTGTTTCTGTTGGGTGACTAGTAACCATCTTGTCAATCCCTAATTATAATAGAAGTAATCTAGTTTTGTTGCCTGTATAGATTGATGTCCTTCTGCTAAGTCCTTCTGTTTCGACTTGCTGGCATGTACACCTGCAGAACTCCACAGAATGCTCCACAGATTTCTGAAGAATGGAAATGCATGTCATTTTAAAAAAAAATCTACAAATGCACTGCCCCTTTGTGTGTCCAACTAGTAATTAAGTAAATATTTTGGCTAATTTGATTACACTCAACCATCAGTACAAGAGTGTAGTACACTAAGCTCCACTAAGACATTTTACCATATTTAAAGTAGGCGTGAAATGAAAATTGCAATCATCTTTTCTTCCCTATTGTGATGCATATCTGAGTGAAACAGAGGGAAGAAAAAAGAAAAAAAAAGTAGGGTGGGACTTGATTTTGTCCATTGGTAATTGACTGGATCGTTGTTGTTTGCTAACTGCTGCAATATCATGTGAGTGAAAGGTTGCCGTTATTGTCCCGCTCCATGCTGGTGCACATCATCAGAGAAGAGATAACGTTGCGAGAAGGAAGGGAAGTTTTTGATTTTGAGGGCACATGAATTAAAAAAAAAAAAAAAAAAAAAAGATATGTGCACGAATAAATCATTTATAATAAACATTGCAAAATTCCATAAAAAAAAAAATAGGAAGAGTTGATTTTGATTTAATGGTGATTTTAAATCTATTCTGCAATATTCCACAGATTTTCCCTCAAACTCAGAGTAGAAATTTAATTCTGAGAATAATTATTGGTCATAAAATTATTGAGGAGTATGGTCAACAAAAATCACGTGCTTCTTCATTCAGATAGAAGAAATCAAATTTATAAAATGCATGGTTATATAATATGCAAATCTGACATTATACATAGGATTGATCCTGTTTGGTGTCTTAAAATCTGCTCCCAGTCTGCACGTCAAAGCTGTAAATCCTGGTAAGTATTTCAATGCAAATAGTACATCTACATAGTGACACTTCATCTTAAGTGTGAAGACGAGATGTGAACTCAAGAGAAGACTGAAACAGTTGGGTACTCACTTGCATTGCTATCGGCCAAAGTGTTGAGGTTGGCAGATATATCTCTCCGCCTGAAGAGACAGACCACCTTGGCTTCTACATTTCCGTTGGCAGTCTTGGGGGAGACATGCAACAAGAAACAGTGTGAGAAAGACTAAATACAAAAAGACCATTCAGCCATTTTCTCTATACAATGTGTGAAATAATGACTGTCTTCATGTCATAGACTTGTAAAAACCTATGTAAAAAACTTGTAAAAAAAAAAATCATTTTAGTATAACTTTAAAGAGAACTACTTTCATCAAGTCAAAGTGGGACTGAATGACACTGCCTATGATTTGCAAGAAACTGCATCAATATTTAAGCACCAAAGTAAAAAGTTGTGAGTCCTCCTGTTAATAACTACATTTCTACTCATTTTCCAGCACTGAAAATGACCCACTCTATATGGAAATCTTACTCATTAATGCAACACGGTGTGGGTTAGAGTTGTTTATATTCAAGACAAAACTGAATTCTGACTAACATGTATACATATTGAACAAAGACACCACTTCCATTAGTTTACCCATCCTGCTGAGCTTCATAGCCCTTCAAAATTGAGGTTACATAAAAGTGTTTTAATCCCTGCTCCAGGAAACAGGCCTGTGTCATTCTCAGCATTATATAAGTCTCTTACGGCTGGGTCTTCATCTCAAACAGCCCAGCGTGCATCGGCAGACAACGGCATGATGGCTGAGCATTAGCAATGCACAACAGAGGGGAGCAGGTGACAGAGACAGTCTGCTACGCTGTCATGAGTGACAATGCATTAGCAGAGAGCTGGCATATGTCAATCATCCATGTTCAGTGTAATGTTCAAATCTCTGCACATGCAATTGATGATGTATGATACATGATTGGCAGACATCAAAAGCCCCAACCAATCACAGTCAGTCTGACTCTAGGCTGTAAGAATGGTGACACATTAAATTCATTATGCATGCTGTAATATTGGTGTCATACTGGTCAAAAATAGCTCATGGCCAAATAAAAGCAAAAGGAAACAACAAAAACCTGCATTCATCAAGAAAACAAAAATATTGCTTTTGCTTCATTTCTTTAACCCTCTGGTATTGTTTATTTGCGGGTCACACTTGTGCTGTTCGCGGTCAAAAGTGACTGAACACCTGGAATGTAACTTTTTTTATTTTCAGTAAAATCAATGTAATATATTTTTGTTCAAGAATATATTTTCTTTTTTATTTTGCATTTTGAGAGAATTTTATCGTACTAATTAATATTTATGCAACAATTATCATTTTTTCCCCAATGAAAATATATTTTTACATTTTTTTAATTACTTTTCAATTAAAGCTGTCATGTTAAAATAGACCATGCCTTTAAAATCCAAATTTTGAAGGCAGATTAGTGCCATCTGGTGGGAGTAAAAAAAAAAAGAAAAACATATGTAACGCCATGGTGTAACCACTAGATTACTATATAGCTCTGTATTTAAAAAGGCTTATAAATTCTCTAGTTATTTTAGACATATACTTATTTAGTTGTGGATTTGGATATATTTAGACATTCTCAAAGACTACTTTTTGTCAAGGTTTAGATTTTTTTTTTTTTTTTGAAATGTTGATTTGAAGTGTCAGTTTTTGCATTAATTTTACTAGTCAAACCTGAACACAGAGAAAGACATTTTGCTACACATAACATCAAAATTAAACAAAAATGCAAATTTGAAATGAAAAGGAATGCTATTAACCTGATTTCAACCTCTTATTTTAGTCTTCTGGCTCAATTTTGCCATATTGTTACAGCCACACCAGTTCATTTGTGTGTACATGACAGTGTGTTGTGTGTGATAGTTTTGTACTCTCAATGTACTCTCAGTGTAACCCCTTCCTTGCTGACCTTTTTTTTTTACTGCACTGTGGCTGAATTATTCATTCATTTCACGCATTTGCAAAAAACGTGTTTTGTGTTAGTCACACCAGTTCATATATATATATATATATATATATATATATATATATATATATATATATATATATATATATATATATATATATATATATATGTATGTGTGTGTGTGTGTGTGTGTGTGTGTCTATTGATATTTTAGAGTGTCAATCCTTCATTGCTGTTTTTTTCTCTGCATTGTGGCTGATTTGTAGATTATACACAAAAAATTCTCTGTATTTTCATATTTTTGCCTATTTCCCATTCATCAAGTCCACAATTTTATGGGGGGGGAGGTGGTCACATATTGACTGTCATAAAAGTCACCGAGTTTTGTACCATTCTGATGAAACAGCGATTTTTAAAATTTCCAAACATTTTTTTTTTTTGGTCTAAAATGACCGAACAACACCAGATTAAGATTGTTAAGTGATTAGACAGAACATGTTCCAAAACTCACCTTGTTGAGTTCTTCTATTCGGCGGATCAGATATGGGTTACTGGAGGAGTTTTCAAAATACACATAATCTGCAGCAGACAAAAGAAACCATCAGTAAGTGACAGATCACTGAGCTCTCCATTTCTTATGTATAGTTACGTATTCTAAATGTATTAATGTCTTCAAGCCATGCAATGGATTAGGTAGGCTAGCTGTTTATTTCAAAACATAATTAACCAAAGGACCAAAAAAAAACAAAAAAAAAAAACCTACAAATGAATGATTTTACTTAACATAAGAACTACTTATTGTGATGTAAATGGCACAATAAAAGAACACTGAATAAGCAACAAGTTATATGATCCTGGGCTGCGTTTCCCAAAACCACTGTAAGCCTAAGTAGATTGTAGAACCACTGTCACTAATGGTCGCTGCAGTAAACTTACCTTATGAGGCTTTTGAGAAAAGCAGCTTTACACTCCTATTCTACAGAGCATGGTAAATCAAGACCTGTCAATCTGAGCAATCAAACCAATCCAAGCTCAAGCTGTAAAACAGTGTCCGATTGGACTCGACACATCGTCCATACCCACCCACCACACCCGAAATTTAGTTTCCATCGGTTGAACTTTCAAATGACATTGGAAAACACTGTGTCATGATCACGACACGATCGGATCTCGAAAGTCCTATAGCCTTAGCCAAGCAGCATGTCATGTCACTGTGATCTACACATTGTCTTATGTTGTGTTTGGGGTTTCTGTTAGTTGAGACCTTTTTAACGATATATGACAAGTCTACCTGTTAATGTACAATGATTTTTACAGATCACATTACATGTAAAGCAGTTATTTTTTCACGCCATGAAGCACTTCTAATATGTCAGCAAAATTAAAAGAACTTGTTAAGTGATGGTCATATTCCCGATATTCACTGTAAGCCAAGCTTCTGAACTTTAAAACAACACTTATTTTGTGTTGGTTAAGTAAGTGGTTAAATAATGTGATAACTTAGTAGCACCCCCTGCTTTGGATTTAAGAGGTTAAAGGAATACTTCTCCCAAAAACAAAAATTATCCAATGATTTACTCACCCTCAAGCCATCCTAGGTGTACATGACTAGCTTCTTTCAGACGAACACAATCGGAGTTATATTAAAAAATATCCTTGCTCTTCCAAGCTTTATAATGGGAGTGAATGGCGCTCCTGATTTAAGTACAAAAAAGTGCATCCATCCATCATAAAAGTAATCCATACGACTCCAGGGGGTTAATAAAGGCCTTCTGAAGGGAAGCAATAGGTTTTTGGGTGAACTATCCCTTTAAGGTTAACAATTATCGATTAATTGATCATTAATTGATCAATTTAAACAACAATCAATTATGGGAATTTATGTAAATTGACATATATACTAAAAATATATATAAAATTGCAAACAATGAGGTTTGAGGAATTTGGAACTTGTGAACACTGAAACAATAAAAATCTATTTATAATCACCCATAATTACCCAATTTGCATACTTGTGCACTATTCTATATTGTTTTGTTGTATAAATGTAGTGGGTTCACGCTGAAATTTCAAAAAGAAAAAGTGCACTTTAAATATTTGGATGATGCACTTAACCGACAAAAAGAAGACGTGTGGAACGTTGGACACTTCATGCATTCAACTGTGGCAGCTTTAATTACATAGCAGAGGGGGAGGGGCTTTAAAGCCCTGGGTATACTTCACTTTCTGCACCCGGATGCGTCTTGCGCACAGTCGTGTCCGCGCATCTTTCAAACTATACTCAACCGCGGATGCGCGCGGATGACTGAGTTCGACACATGCACAGTACAACTTTTTTCTATACTCTACCAGACATCAGAGGGCAGCACTGAGTCGTGTCATCAACAGGACATTCACTGGGCATGATCGGAGAAGAAAAATAGTGCATCCACCATTGCAACATAGTTTGGAAGATACACTAAACAAGAATCTAAAACGATAGAGAAGGATATGCTTCTAAGTTTACTCGTCTTGGAAGAAGCTTCTCTTTGTTTCAAGCGTGTTGTTTTTAAATGGCTCTTTCCACACTCTTCTTCGACGACTGCACACTGCTCAATACTGTGCGTATTGCCACCTAGTGGACTCTTCTGTCCTGCTTGCGCATGCGCTGTTGCACGCACACCGTCTGCGCAGTCTCGAAATTTGGGCTGCATGCGGACGGGGTGTGCGGCCGGGCGCGAGCCCTCCACATGATGAAAATTACGTCATGCGGACAGTGCACGAACGCGGACGGCCGAAGTATACCCACTCTAAAGTTGAATGACAAAATAACCTTATAAAATTCATACACTACACGGTTGAGTACATAATGCATAACTACATTGCGTATAAGTGCATAGTGCGTCATTTGGGGCACAACTTTTTAGTGTGCGTTAGATTATAGCAAATGTAATCCAAATGGAAAAATAGGGGAAATGAGCATGACAATTAAATATCCAATATCGACCAATATTGATCAATTTAAAAAAAGGTCTATAATATCGGCCAATAAGTGATGTGGTTCCGATATGTTGTGCATTCTTAATGATCATTCCAATTCCAACTAATAGGAACACCTGTTATTCATGAAGTTCTATACAACCCTTTTCATATATGGAATATTCTAGTTGATTTGACTAATGCTTTTATCTAATAACAGGAAAGTAATACTCTTTTCAAATCCAAAGATGTGGAGAAAAAAAAAAAAAAAAAAATGCAGATTCCATCACTAAACACAAGAACAATCAAATTTCGTTATTATGTAAGAGTTCCATAATCATACAGAAAGTGACATGAGCAATGGTATGGGTCAATATTGAGAGCACATACGATGAGGCACGGTCAACAGCCTGTACCCTGAACACATCACTTCAGTTATGTAATAACTCTCTCTTCTGGTCTGAGCTGGTCAGCTCTGGACATTCTGGTAGACGCTGATCTTTGATCAGACTAACGCTTTCTTTTCTCGCCTCTACTCAGCCATGTTCTTAAGCCGTGCCGCAAGGGATACATCAAAATGGAGGTCTCTCTCCCAAGTTCATGAGCTTCATCAATCAGAGAGACAGTGAGGAGAGACTGAGCTGCATGGATCAATAATTTCCCTCAAGGAGAAACAGGGTCTAGCCATCTGCTCTTCAAGCAGGGATGTGCTGTATTGTTAGCTTATGGCATCTGGTGTTCAGAGACACCTAAAAATCCACTGAGGCTTGGGGATACTGACAGGGACAAAAATAGTAGTCAAAGTAAACCCATAGGTGAAATGCAAAATTTTTGAGTTACTAGCATCGCTAAACAGAATGGTGGTTTTCAAACAGGTTTCCTGAACAATCCCCTGCTCTGCCACTGGTCAGAGAAACAAATCCAGTCCTGTTTTAAACTCACAACATCTTTTAAGCCAGTGTTGCTGACTTGGGCTGGTCAGGATGCTGAAAAATCTGAACAAGGTTTATATGAGTTTACACATTTTGAGGAGAAAAATTTCAACTTACAAATTGTTTAACTGGTTGTCACTAGGGCTGGGTAAAAACATGAATTTAAGTTAATCATGATCTTCATTTGACCATTTCAAGGTCAGTCCTGCGAATGGACAGTGAACATTCTTGTTTCCAAATATTTTGAGTTAATCTCTCAAGTGTAAAATAGGTGTTCATTTCAATTTAGCACATGTATGCATCTCATTTGTTATACTTAATATGCATTACATTTATTGCCATTACATTCCTTTAGCTCAAACAGTAGATCATAGTGCCAGCAACGCCAAGGTCTTGGGTTCGATTTCCAGGGAATGCATGAACTGATAAAATGTACAACTTGAATGCAATGTCAGTTGCTTGCTTGGGATAAAAGCATCTGCTCTGCTCAAGTATCAAAACTGGCCATTTAATAACCCCATACTGCTTGACCACTAGTGTAAAGCATTGAAAAACGCAAACTAAATGGTCTACCGCACAGTCTAAAGTGCATGGCGCAAGTGTCCGTCCGAATCCACTTTTGCTAGTTTAACGACAGGAAAAATGGTCGGTGCGTCCGGTGCATGGTCTAAAAGGGTTGTCCCTATTCTCTTAATGAGTCATGGGTGTTTTTTAGATGTAACGTGCAATAAACCAATCAGAGTCTCATCTCCCATTCCCTTTAAAAGCCAGTTGCGCTCGCGTCATGGCGGATTCGCTATTTACATGGCGGAATTTGCCAGTGGGAAAACTGAACGCTTCTCAAGTGAGGAAACGGATCTTAACGAGGTTAAAGCGCACGAGCAGACCATCTACGGGACAAGCCGGATTCCACCAAAGCATTTTTATCTTTATGCACACAATAATAATCTTTTACATTGTAATCCTTTTATTTTTAATATTTGGCATGTTTGTGTGCTGCTGCGCGCCCCTGTGTGTGTAATAAGCAGAGTGTAACCGCATTGTGCACCCGCATATAGGCGCATATTTCTAAAGTGCTCTTTAAATAATAACAAAATATTGCGCCATTGACTTTAGACCAGGTTTCAGTTGGTCAATGGCACAGTCTATTTCAGTTGCCTCAAAATAGCAACGCACCAGCAATGCGCCTGAATACACCTCGTTTTCAGACCAGCACACCCATGGGCACACAAATGGGCGCAAATGCATTTGCTATTTAAAAATGTGGCGCAGAACGTAAAAATGATAACTGCGTTGGGCTGAAACTAGCAAAAAACACTTGCGTCTCATCTGGCACCGCATTGCACCGGGTGTATGATAGGGCACACTGTGTTGTTTGATATGATAAAAATATCTGTCTGGCAGTATATGCACATATAGAGCAGGATCCTTATTTAACAGACCACACAATGTCACCTGATATATGCATTTGCCCACATGCACATTGCACATGACCAGAAATTTCTGTCTGCATCACTAGACAAGTATCCTCTTTGCATCTTTATTAGAAGTCTCAATTAACACCCCATGATAAACAATTTAAGCTTCACTGAACCAAAACCTTCTCAATTATAGTCCTGGTTTGAAACACTTCAATTCTCTCTTGCTGACAAACAGCGCAGTTGCATCTTGCCTTGTTTGAACTTAATGCACCACAAAAGAGAAGAGGACAAGTCCTATCCTTCAGCATGCTTACTGTTACAGTAACATTTGCTACAGTTAACTACTGATCAGTGTGCTGTGTTTGCATAGAAGAGCGACATTCAAACCAAGAGTTCAGTGAGCACAAGTGACCCGGACAAAGATGATGTCTCAACATGTATTCTAGTGGTCAACCAATATGGAGCTCTTAAAGCCCAAGGTCAATAAGCATATGTACATTTAGATTACTTTTATTCAAAGCAACTTACAAATGAGGAATACAACAAATGAATGATATCTAGACAGCACAGTGTGCGAGAGAGTTAACAGGTACATAATGCCAATATATGCATTCAAATTACTGACCGTAAATGAGACTTACATTAATTATTTTACACATTTTAAAATGCACTAAAAAGACTGAAAACAAACTTTATTATCCATTGACAAGGCTGCTGGTAGAATATAAAGTTGCAATGTAACAGAAGTACAGACAGATATTTATGTCTACATTGTGAAGTATGTCAGAGTAAAAAGGATAAACAAAAAAGAAACGATGGTTGTTGATTGGATGGAGGCAGATTTGAATGTGAGCTTGCAGTTAATTGTAATAAAGGGGCGGGGTTTAAGCAGACTAAATGATTGGAGAAGCCCTGCATACATCATCAGAGAGAAGTCTGTCGTTTCACTGGAAGGTTTTCATTAAATATACATATATAATAGGCCTATATATAATACCTATAATTTTCATTAAAAATTACAAGGTAAAAAATAAAAACTTTCACAGAATAATCATTCACAATAATATCAATAACGTGCATTTAGAAAATATAAATTTCTTTTCATTCTGACATAAAACGCTTTTGGTTATCGGCCAAGCAGACAGTTATAGTCAGACATCGACTTTCTCAAAATGGCCAAATATCAACTGATAATTCAGCCTGGCTAATATATCAGTCCAGCAGATATTGGCTGATATGTTGATCTATTACTAATGTATTCTAGGAAGCTTAAAGACAAAAACACACTCTGATCAAATGGGTAAAAAAAAGAGCATTGGGACAGCATTTGAGTCACAAAGCTTCAGATCACAGAGGTGAAATGTAGGGATGCAAAAGCTTGGGGCAAGAATGTGAGGTCAAGTTCAATGACCTTAAAGCAGTACCTGTGCAAACCTCCCAAAACACAGTAAAATACATTGAAGTATCTGGCAAACTATGAAAAACCATCATTACATTATAATTCTACATTGCAAGATAACTAGTTTCTTAATTGCATAAAAAAATTAAATGACTGTTCTGTTGTGAGCAGATGCAGACTTCGCCTTCCTCTGAACCCAGTCTTGATAAACTCTAATACATTTTGACAAGCGTGTAATAACTGAGTTTTTCTACCAGAACTTCCCATCAAACCCTGCCTGATCAAACTGCAACTGCATTAAAGCAATCAGCAGCATCTGCTAAAGCAACACAGCCTGACTGCCGTGACCTATTTACGGCCGATTCCCGGATTTAAGAAAATAAAAGCACTATAATGTACACGGTCACCATGTCACGCTGGTGTAATGACGTTTACGCGCATGCAATATTGTTATAAGGCAAACTGCATTACAATACACAGTGAGGAGCATCACTGACAATAGATGTCAGTGTACAGTAGAGATGACAATGGGTATAAAACATACTGAAAACTGCAGCTGGATTAACTAAAGCAACTGTTATCAGCTCAGATCACATTCGCATCTCATACACGTGTATGAGCACAGAAATAATTCACGATCCATATCTGCACTTATATTTCTACTTATGAACTAATTTGGTCGTTTCTCTTTTCTAGGTTCAAGTTCAAAGTGTCTACATTTCCTGATATCAGTATAAATGGACAATTATTTGGCTTTGTTTCGTTTCAAACAAGTGACAAAACTGAAAGTCTTTGCATCCTGTACTGTGAGACTCCCATATACTTCAGCTGTCAGAAGTTTGACAGAATGGAACGGTTCAGCCAACGTGTACGACAAAAACTTGAATGAAAGTCTTGAAAAAGTGAGTAAAAAGCATCATGAGTGAATAAACTAACGGCAGGGTTCTCTCATAATTAGCTCATTTGCTGGCGGCGGCTAATTACTTGAACCAGAACTACGAAGAAAAGAAGAGTTTGCGAACCAGTGCAAGTTTATATATCTAAGTGAATTTAAAAGTGAACTTTAATACATATATAAATAAATAAAATTGAGTTAACCCAAAAGGCGCCGTAACGAAACTAGCCTAGCTCGCTTAGCAACGGGATTCCGCTCATTGTAACTAAGGCGGAAACAGCCGCTCGCGCTAATGCTAATGCTAACCCCCGCGAGCCTGCTGCTAGTGTTAGCCTCAACAATAATACTCACCTCCAACTCGGTACATGTTGGCCGCCATTCTCTCACTCTCCTAAACAAACACAATAATCACGGTTTCCCTCGTTGTGTGGACAAAAATGTGTATCCAAAACTGGTGCTGGTTCTTTGTATCCTCGCGTGTACTGGCGTACTTCCCCCCGTCGCGAGACAAAGCCGGGACCCGGCACGGCGCTGCCGCTGTGGCGGGTAAAAGTTTAAAGTTTCCGCTACAATGTTTCTCCGGATGGTAAAAAAATCGCGTCTTTGTTTCGGCGCTGCGATAAAACTCCCATCGAAGCCCCTCACAGACATTCACACTTCACACGAGCCCTTGATAGCCAGCCTATCTCTCTCTTTCTCTCTCTCTCACTCCACTCTTCCTCCCATCCTCCGCTCCCTGCTTCATCCTCCTCTTCTTCACCTCCGCTCTGTTTCACTCACACACACACACACACATAAACGGGCGCGCGCGCACGCACCCCTTTCTCCAACGTCATCTTCGGAAGCTCATAACGTCACATTCGGCAAACTCTAGTAAAACAGAAATTTGAGCTCCCGTAAAAGATTAGTCTTTTTTTGTTTAAATTTAAAAAATATTATTTTTCTAAGGAGCACCATGGGGCACACGTGAGACACCAAGATAACGTGGAGAGACTTCACTTTATATATTAAATTGATTATCATTGATTTATTATTATTATTATCATAACGAATTTTATGTAGATTAATATGTATATGAGCACATACTGTTACAGCAGTACTTAAAATAATATGAGGATACCAAAATAATTAATCCTTGAATGATGTTTTTCTTTTTTCATGATTTATTGTAATTCACAGGTTGACACTAAATATGATGTTAATCTGAAAATGTTTGTGTGTGTAATATACTTTTCAGATCTATATACATATGTGGGGCTTAAATACTTTTAAGGATAACATCATATAAACAGTGTAAACCTGTGAATTACAATAAATCACACACACACACACACACACAAACATTACTTTACACATACCCAAGAATTGGGGGCACATTTGTTTGGCGTACTTATTAAGTACATTTATGGACCTGAGGAGATCAATAAAGAGTTTATATATTCATTCAACCTACCAGCTCAAGGACGAAACACCCTGACATCTATAAGTTCCAATACGTTAAATTTACACTGAAAATGAAATTTCCATATTTTATGCATACATTTGTATGATAGCAAGTCGTTCAAAATATCAGTAGTGTTCACATGGAACATAAGCCAGAATCAGATTAGGACAGTGAAAACTGGTGCAATACTGTCCTCTGTTGATTTACAAGCGGCATCACAGTCTCAAAAAAAAAAAAAAAAAAAAGAAAGAAAGAAAGAAAAAAACCCCCCTCTTACTAGGTGGCGTTGGTGGTACTAAAAGTCTTTTCACTTCACTTCAGGGAATCACATTTAATTGTGAAACTGAAAGTACACACAGACAAAAAACATTCTTATTTTAAAATTTATTTATTGATTAAAAATAACAAAAATTTCACATTGTTTAACAAGCTGAGAAAAGCTGAATTGATCCATAAAAGACAAGCCTTTTGGACAGAGGACATTTTCCTGATGGCTAATAAAGTAATGATTATCCTGCTGCTCTTAACACAATGCTTCACAGAGACACATGATTTATAGCTAATAATGTAATGACACAATTATGCATGTAGTATTTAATGACCAAAAAAAAAACAGCAGTTGATTAAAATAAGCATATTAAAATCATTATGAAGTAAACAAGCACATGTAAACTTGAAGTACAGAGGAAAGCATGATATATGTAGAAACTAGAGATTATTTTATTTCATTTAATACATACTTCTCTCACGATGCATTGAAATAACAAAAAATTTACTATTGTGAGAATTATAATTATTTGCCAAATGTGTGAATTTCACAAAAACTGTTAAGGCCCCAAAATTAAAAGAGAAAAATCTGTAATACATTATTTTTGCATTAAGAAAATAAAACATACTTTTCATTGAACCTTTTACCACCACAATTTTTTAGGTTTTTTTTATATTTTACTATTTTTTCCTTTAGGTTTTGGAGTGCAATATGACATTTCTTAAAAAAAAAAAAATCAGATGTTTTTTTTGGCCATTTGTTTAGCCTCAACAGGGTAACGTCAGTTCATGAAGAAATGTAGGTAGTGAATAGCTATGCATTATATCTGACTTCTCAATAGTAAAACACTGTGACATGCTTCACAAAAGCTGGCATAACCTTCCAAACACTTCATGTCACAGCAGATTGTGCAATAAGATATTTCCTCCTTGTTTCATTTCCTAGAATATCTTCATGCCTTTTTTCGCTCTCTTGATTCCTGGTATCTGTCTATGTGTTTATGTTCCATTTTCTGGAGAACTGGAGGAAGAGCAGACAGTAGAGGAAGAAGCTAGATGTTCCTTATGGTCTCCAGTCCCCGCCCCTTTAACTCGCCATTGGAGAATGCAGCTGTCTTTCCCGCCCAATGACAGCAGGTGACTGTCTTTATGTGTGAAACGAACGTTGGTCACATGACTGCCATGGCCCTCATACTTATAACTTGGAGCCTGACAGAGAAAACGGGGAATAAATTATTGCAGTCTTGCAGTATAAGCAAACACTTTTTTTTTTATTTTTTTTTTTACATATCACAGGAACCTGATACAGTAAATATGTGAATAATTAACTTAGCATACAATATCTGGCCTATTATGCCAAACTTCAATACAATGTTAAGCATACAGAGTCTAATAAGATTTATTGTTTATTTCCATTCCAAAATGATAATTTCTTTGACTCGCAATGAATATTGACTGTGTTCATTGAGAGTGGCAGTGACTGACCTTTGGTTTGGGACATGGATACTGGAACAAATGAACCTTACAGAAGTCATCGGCCACTGCCACCATTCTCTCACTGTGCGAGCGACACAAGGCATTGATGTCTGTCCCATCTGATCCCTCGAGCCACACACCTAGACAGCAACACAGTTACATTTCATTGCACTGTGGAATATACAGCATTGCACATGCAGCTGGTGCGAACATACTACTACTCATGAGTTACATCTTAAGGTACACTACGTAACATATTTTTTTACAATACATCATCAATCCTTCTTCCAAAACGTGTGTTTTTGTCTTAATCTGATTTACTACGGTAAGCCTGTTATAAGTGTTTATATTTTAGACCTGATGGGACGGTTTTCACAGGAAACTGAGTACATATGTCACTCGCCGGTCTTGTCATACACGTAAATAGAGGGAAGCTGCTCCGCCTGCTTTGACTTGTGTATTGTGTGGGAGTGGCAGAGGTTAGTTTTCACAACGAGTGAGAAAGGTTGACATGGAGCCGCTAGATCTCCAACCTCCGGGGAATCGCCGGTTTAAAAAAACAAAAAACAAAAAACAAAAAACAGAACAGAGGAGAGTCTGCTGACAATAAGAGAATGTGACAGAGCTCATAATAAAATGAGAATCAACATTGGCTTGGCTTTTCGGAGATGGCGAGAACTGATGGATTTGAAATGTTTTAAAAGCGACAGAGATGGTGTTTTTATTACTCAACAGCTGAATAAGGTATTTTATTGAACAGATAAATTGCCATATGTAGCTCTCTAACAGAGTTCATTGTAAAGCATTATCTATTGTGAAGGGTCATATTCATCCGCACAGTCACACAGAGCCAAAGCACAACCATGCAGTTTTGTTTTTAACCACTAGAGGGCCAATTGTTAGTGTACGTTTAAAGAGAGTTAGACATCTCTTATGTTCACCAAGGCTGCATTTATTTGATCAAATATGAAGTATTGTGAAATATTATATTATTACAATTTTTAAATAACCATTTAATTGTATTTTATAAAATGTAATTTGTTCCTGTGATTGCAAAGCTAAATATTCAGCATCATTACTCCAGTCTTCAATGTCACATGATCCTTCAGAAATCATTCTAATATGCTGATTTGCTGCTCAAGAAATATTTCTTATTAATATTGATGTTCAAAACATTTCTTTTAAGGATTTTTTGATGAATAGAAAGTCTTTACTGTCTCTTCAATTTAATGATTCCTTGCTAAATAAAAGTATTAATTTCTTTAAAAAAATCTTATTATATATAAATATATACAGTGCCACTTGAAAGTTTGTGAACCCCTTGCAGAATCTGTGAAAATGTGAAAAATTTTAACAAAATAAAAGAGATAATACAAAATGCATGTTATTTTTTATTTAGTACTGTCCTGATTAAGATATTTTACATAAAAGATGTTTACATATAGTTCACAAGACCAAAAATAGCTGAATTTATTAAAATGACCCCGTTCAAAAGTTTGTGAACCATTGAGTCCTAATACTGTGTGTGATTATGATCTACTGGATGATCTACGACTGTTTTTTTGTTTTGTAATGGTTGTTCATAAGTCCCTTGTTTGTTCTGAGCAGTTAAATTGCCCAGCGTTCTTCAGAAAAATCCTCCAGGTCCTGCAGATTCTTCAGATTTCAAGCATTTTTTGCATATTTGAACCCTTTCCAGCAGTGACTATGATTTTGAGATCCATCTTTTCACACTGAGGACAATTGAGGGACTCAAACACAACTATTAAAAAAGGTTCAAACATTCACTGATGCTCCAGAAGGAAACACGATGCATTAAGAGTCGGGGGGTGAAAACTTTTTGAATTTGAAGATCAAGGTAAATTGTATTTAATTTGTCTTCGGGAAACATGGAGGTATCTTCTGTTGCTTCCAAAGGGCAGTACTAAATGAAGAAAACTGATATTTAAACAAAATAAGAAAAATTTGGACATCTTCATCCTGTTCAAAAGTTTTCACCCCCCGACTCTTAATGCATCATGTTTTCTTCTGGAGCATCAGTGAATGTTTGAACCTTTTTTAATAGTTGTGTTTGAGTCCCTCAATTGTCCTCAGTGTGAAAAGATGGATCTCAAAATCATACAGTCACTGCTGTAAGGGGTTCAAATATGCAAAAGATGCTGGAAATCTGAAGAATCTGCAGGACTAACTGCTCAGAGCAAACAAGGGACTTTTGAACGGGGTCATTTTAATAAATTCAGCTATTTTTTGTCTAGTGAATTATATGTAAACATCTTTTATGTAAAATATCTTAATCAGGACAGTACTAAATAAAAAATAACATGCATTTTGTTTTCTCTCTTTTATCTCTAAATTTTTCACATTTTCACAGATTCTGCAAGGGGTTCACATACTTTCAAGTGGCACTGTGTATATATATATATATATATATATATACACACACACACACACACACACACACACGCACACTACCATTCAAAAGTTTGGGATCGGTAAGATTTTTAATGTTTTTAAAAGAAGTTTCGTCTGCTCACCAAGGCTGCATTTATTTAATTAAACATACAGTTAAAACAGTAATATTATTATTATTATATTATTATTACAATTTAAAATAACTGTTTTCTATTTGAATATATTTTACAATGTAATTTATTCCTGTGATGCAAAGCTGAATTTTCAGCATCATTACTCCAGTCTTCAGTGTCACATGATCCTTCAGAAATCATTCTAATATGCTGATTTGATGCTCAAGAAACATTTATGATTATTATCACTGTTAATAACAGTTAATAACTCTTTTTTTTTTTTTCAGGATTCCTTGATGAATAGAAAGTTCAAAATAACCTCATTTATCTGATATACAAAGCTTTTGTAACATTATACACTACCGTTCAAAAGTTTGGGGTCAGTAAGAATTTTTATTTTTATTTTTTTTTAAAAGAAATTAAAGAAATTAATACTTTTATTCAGCAAGGATACATCAAATTGATCAAAAGTGACAGTAAAGACATTTATAATGTTACAAAAGATTATATTTGAAATAAACGCTGTTTCTTTTGAACTTTCTATTCATCAAAGAATCCTGAAAAAAAATATCGTACACAAATATTTTGTACAATTGTACACAATAAATGTTTCTTGAGCATCAAATCAGCATATTAGAATGATTTCTGAAGGATCATGTGACACTGAAGACTGGAGTAATGATACTGAAAATTCAGCTTGGCATCACAGGAATAAATTACATTTTAAAATATATTAAAATAGAAAACAGTTATTTTAAAATGTAATAGTATTTCACAATATTACTGTTTTTTTGTTGTTGTTTTTGTATTTTTAATCAATAAATGAAGCCTTGATGAGTATAAGAGACTTCTTTTAAAAACATTAAAAATCTTACTGATCCCAAAATTATGAACGGCAGTGTATATATATATATATATATATATATATTTATTATTGCAGCTATACAGTATTACTCTACCATTTAAAAGAGAAATACAGTATAACTGCAATAATATATTATTTTTATTTCACTTTTTTAATATATATATATGATCAATTTAAATAAAAACAAAAAACAAAACAGCCAGCATAAAAAAAAAGAGAAATAAAAATAATAAAACACTGGTAACAATTAAAATGAAAGGTTTTCTCTCACCCATGACATGGAATCCAAGCACACAGGTATAGGACGCCCACTCTCTGTCTTTACTTTCAAACCGGTTCCTCAACAGCTTGCAGCCACTTGCAATATCCCCTTTTTACACAAACATAAACATTCAAATGCATTTTAAATTATATTACTCATTGTCTTCTATGAATATGTCTCTGTAGCACACAAGCACAATCCTTACAGTATAGAATTTCATAATCGCCGGAGTTAGACATTATGTATTTTCCATCTTTGGACCAGTCGAGGTGAGTAATGAAACTGGAGTGCCCCTGAAGTTACATTTAGGGAAGAGTTATATCTGCATGACTTATCAAGCATTTTAACACAAACACAGTGCCATAAACCACTATAAACAACAAACCACCATAAAACAGTTTTACATCATTTAGGATACTTCACCCAAATCTATCCCAGCATGCTTTTGCTTACTGTGCACTTTCCAAATCGCGCGTAGCGCCGGCCACCTTCAGTGACGTTGTAAATGTAGATGAAGTTGTCATGGGAACCAACTGCCAAAAAGCTGCCATCTATGTTTGGGTGAGCAGTAAAATAACAGTTACTGATTGCAAACAGGCTTATGAGAGCTGCAGAGCAATACGCATGCAGTAAAAGCAGCCCCATTAAAACACATGCCCTATGTTCCACAAACAAGCTAGAAACATAAAGATAAGCATGAGTGAGGCCATAGCTTTGTTTTTGTACAGTGATTTTGTTGACCTCTGACCTGGTGAGTATCTCATTACAGACAACTGCTCGTTCCCATCAGTCAGGTCTGACACCACTTCTTTGGTTTGCAGATCCAGTACAACCCATCTATATAGGTAAGGGGTTAAAAAACACCATAAAGCCATTAAAAAGGAAACATTTCACAAGCTCACTGTAAAACTGAAGCTGTAATTGTTATCAGCTGTGCTGTAAATAAATGTTTTACCTTCCAGTACTCAGTCCAACAGAGACAAGAGCTCCATTTGGGCAGAAATCAGCACACAGACCAGATTCCTAGAGAGATCAATGATTCATTCCAAATTCATTTTCACATAACAATAAATTTATGATAATATTGTGTGGATGTTTAAATATGCACAAATTTCCCACATAAAAGTTTTACACCTAAATAAATGAATAATAATATTGACAATAATGTTTAAAATGATACATACTCATGAGTTTCAGTGGCGTAGACAAAAACTGTATTCTACATACTATTTTACACTACTACATACAGTACTAATTTCTTGTCAATAAGTTTTCCATCAACTGGAAAAAAAAAAATATATATTTCAAAATAAATTAAAACAGAAAACCGTTATTTTAAATTGTAATAATATTTCACAATTTTAAAGTTTATATTGTATTTTTAATCATATAAATTTACTCTTGGTGAGCACTTTGTTTAAAAAAAACAACAACTTTTGAACAGTAAAAATATATTAAAATAGAAAACAGTTATTTTAAATTGTAAAAAATCTCTTAAAAATCTTACCAACCCCCAAATTTTGAATGGTAGTGTAAGCATGTTCACATGACCAAATAATACTGTTTACTATAACTCAATAACACCCATATTATCAAATACTTTGTGCAATGAAGGGTGACAAATATATAAAAACAAAGGATTTTTACTCCATTAACTGATAATCAAAGTTTTTTTGCATCATGCAGCATCCATGCCAATAGAGTACCTCAGAGATGACGTGTTTTTGTATGCAAAACCCGGAAGCGAGTTAGCATTTTAGGACTTCCGGTTCCATCGCCCTAAAGTCTATGGGTTTTTTGAATGGGTTTTTGCTAAATCGCCTGAAATAAGGTCTGTGGTTAACAAAGCCTCTAAATATTTTCACATTTTGATCTATGACATAAAACACACCAGTTATAACCCGCTTGTGATTTTTTAAACCTTTATTGTGTCTTAAAAACAGCGGTTGCTAACAAGTTGCTAAAAAGGGACTACTTCCTTTGGTGGGGACTTTAGACGTCATCATGACAAACAGGACATTTGGACAGCATTTCTCATGAAAAAGTGGATACGTATTCATACACAGCGCAGATCATAATCAGCGAGCATGTTTTTAAATAAAGTTGTTTTTTAAATAAAGTTTGAGGAAGCTTGGTGGTGGTGACGTTGATCCGCGACCATGGTGTGCTGTAGTCCGTTTATAGCCTACTGTTAGGTTTTTATCTCTGACGACTTTATTTAGGCTTCAAAATGTATAAATGTTGTGTTAACTTGTAAAGTTTATAACCCCATGTAAGTGTCATAACCCTTTGTTAAACACAGAGCTTATTTTTTGCGATTTTCCAAAAGTCTATGGGAAAAATGCATAGGCTTTCGATCGAGGGAACCCGTGCGCCGCTAACTTCCAGGTTGGCCTACAAAACCCGTGATCTCTGAGGTACTCTATAGTGTCAGTATATAGTGTAGTTTAAAGCCAGTGACACAAACAAAAAATACTTAGGGGGCATTTACATGACACCTTTTTGAACTAAAAATGAAAAACTTTTTATGCGTTTTGACTGTTCATTTACATGACAAAAGCGTTCTGGGGGCCTGAAAACGCGCACTTTTGAAAACAGGTTTCAGAAAGTGCAAGTTTTTGAAAATGATACCATTACCGTCTCTGTGTAAACTAGAAAAACACCAAATTGTGAAAATGGTGACAAAATGCACATGCGTGTTACATGTTCAGTCTATAGGCACGTAGTGTTTCTTTACAAAATGGCATCGCCAACTACTGGCCTGGCATGAACAATACAGCGTGTGAACGGGGATTTTGAAAACGTTGTCGTCTGTACACGAAACCTTTGAAAAACTTTTCCGTTTTTAGTACATCGTTGCCATGTAAACATACCCTTAGTTTGCCTTAAATTGCAGTTACAATTTTCTGTGACCTCTCTGACCTCTAGTGTTGTGCACCAGTCCAGTTTGTGGTCCTCTGCATTCCACACACACACTAGACGATCATTTCCACAGGTAAGAAAGATGTTCTGAGAGGGGTGTGTGGCCAGACCCCACATTTCATCCAAATGTCCCTGACAATTGAATGAGCATTTTTAGATTCACTTAAGCGTGCATAATAAGATCAAAACTGGCTAATCCGGTACAAATGCTTAAGGCAAGTAGTGGCAACTGAATTAAGTTTATTTGCATATAAATCCAATCCATCTACCTGTACAATGGCCACAAACCCATCTGAAAATGTTCCTCTCAGGATTGCGTTTCGTGTTGTGCCAACGAGCAGCTCGTCTCCATCTACATCTGCAATGGTGCGGACTGCACCAAATTTCTCAGGAATCTAGAAGGTTTTTGATATATAAACTCATACAATCGACACCGTACTTTCATATAGCTACAAAAATGCAATTCAAAAATAATAGACTCATGTTTCACCTCACACTCTCTTTCAGGCGCCAGGTCTGCGCTCCAGCGGATGATCTTGCGGTCCTTGCCGCCACCACTGAGTATAGCTCCGCCCTGCAGGACGCACATAGTGAAAACGCTGCCTTCGTGAGCACGCGTCTGCTTCATGATCTGAAATGTCTCTGTAAGCCGGGAGAGCAGAAAAGGTGGCAAAGTAAATTGAAAGAGATTGACAGTATCTATAGAGTTTCAAATAATGAATACAGACTACATTAAAGCAATATTTTAGTTAAAATCTATTGACAGCATCTGTGGCATATGGTTTACCATAATGCATAATTCTACTTATCCCTCAGTTTTAAAAGTAAAGTAAAATCCATTGTAAATTATTACAGTAATACTTCTCTACCGACACGGATGGCAGGTCTGCGCAACAAAACCGGCACAATGGCCAAAAATAGCCCAATGTGATTTTCTCCGTTGGGGGCCGAATTCTTTGCTGATTTTGTACATCAACCTGCGGCAACAACTTAAAAGTAGCCCAATTCCAGGGGAATAAATAAAATGAATAGCTTTAAATGCTACAAATGAATTTACTCATCACAACATTATAACATTATATTATTTAGAGACTTGCTAAGATTAAAGATTTGCTAATGATTTAGAAAGTCGCAATGTAAAAGAAGAAGTGTTAGATCAGTTCATGCGAGTGAGTGTAAGAAAGGGGAAAGGGTTTAAGCAGACAAAATGATTGGAGAAGTTGGGCATAAGTCTGTCATTTCACCAGAAGATCGAGACATTTGCCATGATAGGACGTCCCACCTGCCTGTCAACATATGTATTTCCATACATCCTGCTCACGCAGACATCACACATCTTCAGCGCGTTCTGTAAGGCTATACAGAGTTTTATAGAGAGAGTAACCGAGTGCCGCAAACAAACAGCAGCCGCCTTTTACAGTTCCTCCTGAACCAAGACATTGAGCTTATGCTGCGTTCACGTCATGTCGTAATTACGAGATGGCAACCTGTGATGTTCTACCCTCCTCAGACTTTTTTACCCTCCTCATAATCAGGTGGTACAAGTCAGAGCTCTATAAGTTGTTTACATTCATCATGATTGTAATGTTATGTGCTTTGAGACATGAGGTAATCTAACGCTTTGCAGACTCTGCTCTGACTGTGCGCGTTCGTGTGTTTTGGAGGAGGCGTGGCTTTGGAGATGCTCTGATGGGAGGGTGGGGTCTTATGCTTTCAAAGCTATTGCTAGCCTCTCCAAAATTGCCTACCCTACCTTTAAATTACCATAATTAGTTTTTAAAATTGAACTTAAAGTGAATACTAGATTATTTTTAAAAAAATCAGTGAAATAAGCATACACAATTTAATATCCAATATTGGGGGATATATCCAAATATCGGCAAATTAATGCAGAGAATTAAATAATAAATAAATAATCATAAAAATAAATCGTATGATAATTGATACAGTACTTTAATGTGTTGTGAATCCATAGTAATAATTGATCAGGCTATCAGGCAAAAAAAGAAGAAATCATTTTGCATACCCTTTGCTCCTTTTCCTAATGTTTTGATATCAGCAGCTGATTTTCCCCATGTGAGAATGTTCCCCTCAGAGTCTCCCGTCAACACATCACCCGTAAGACTGAACACGAAGCACATGATGAACTTGGGCTTTTTGTATTTCTGTTTAAGACACAATAAACAAAAATCACAAATACTGACAAACGCCAAACAAAAAGAGAATACATTATGAAGCTGTTCTATACTCAATGTAAGCCTTTAAAGCTAATCATAAGCTAACTATGCAGCATGTTACTGTAAAATAGAGCCTGATTTACTATATAATGATATAGTGATGATATCTCATGGAAATACCAAAGTACCCCAAGGTAAAAAACTTCAAGTCTGGGGTCAGTTTTTGAAAGAAGTCTCGTACCAAGGCTGCATTTATTACATCAAAAATACATTAAAAACAGTAATATTGTAAAATATTATTACAATTTAAAATAACTGATTTCTATTTTAAAGAGGACCTGTTATGCTTTTTTTGTGTGATGCTGCTGTTTGAGCTTGAAAAGGTCTGCAAAATTACAAAGCACAAAGTCACTCTAAAGGGAGTTATTCTCTATATCAGTGCTCACTGTTTCTGAACTCCCTGAAACTCCTCGACTGTAATCTTGAGTTTTCTTCCAGGAAAGAACACGTCACAATATTCCTCATTTAAATTCCCACCAAAGGCATACACAAAATAAAGGGGACAAGGCCTGGTTGAGTTGAGTTAGTAGTGTGTTGAAACTCGCGGTTATGGCAAGGGGCGTGACATTTCTGAAACATGGTCAAAGCGGTTGACCAATCACAACACACTGGTCCAGCCGACCAATCAGAGCACACTGTGTTTTTCAGAAGGAGACAGGAACTAAACAGAGTGTTACTGACAGACTGGGAAGAGAGGTGCTGCAACAATGTCAAATATAAGAAAAATAAGGTGTTTTTTTGAACATGCATGAAAACCTATTATAATAGAGCTAAAAAACAAAATCAAGACTTTGTAAAAGGTCATAATAGGTCATTATTCCTTTGATGATGGCAATCATTACTCCAGTCTTCAGTGTCAAATGATCCTTCAGAAATCATTCTAATATGCTGATTTGCTGCTCAAGAAACATTTATTATTATTATTATTATCAGTATTGAAAACAGTTGTGCTGCTTAATATTTTTTGGAAACTGCAATAAATTTTTTCAGGATTTTGTTATGAACAGAAAGTTCAAAAGAACAGCATTTATTTTAAATAAAAATCTAACTTTACTGTCACTTTTGATCACTTTAATGCATAACTGCTGAATAAAAGTATCAATTTCTTTAAAAAAAACTCACAACAACAAACCCAAACGTTAGTGTAACAATAACATGATATTGTGAGTTGTGTTTTTATTTCTTCCAATTCTCGTGCATGGAAAAGCATACAATACCAAATTTACAGCGGAGGACAGTCAACTTGGTGACCAAATATGGACTCACTCCAAAGATGCCCTGTTTCTTGGTCACTGTGCCAGCGCTCATGGTCCAGAAGTAGACGTGGGACTTGCCGCAGGAGATGATATTGTTGGTGTCTGTAGGGCTGAACTCCACAGCCAAGACTGCCTCATTAGTGCTCTGAAACAAACACACACAGTCAGGTTTGTTTTGCTATCAAAGTGAGGACATTCCATAGGCGTAATGGTTTTTATACTGTACAAACTGTACATTCTATCCCCCTACACTACCTCTACCCCTAAACCTACCCATCACATAAAACATTCTGTATTTTTACATTTTTAATAAAACATTGTTTAGTATGTTTTTAAAGCTATTTTAAATATGAGGACTCATGAAATGTCCTCATATTTCATGTTTACGTTGTAATACCAGTGTAATACCCATGTCATTATACAAATCATGAAGACATATGGTTTTCCACAGTATATATGACTGTGCCAGTGGCTCTGTGTTATTACAGGAGAAAAGCTGCAATTCAACATCAAACATCCAGTCAATTTTCAGCTGCAAAAGCAGCTCATGTCAGTTTAATGACAAAAAATGACTGTAATTGTCCTGTGTTATTAAAAGGTGTAATCCAGAAACTGTAAATACCTTTTCAAAGTTCTGCAGAAGATAATGTAATTGCTTCTGATTTCTAAATTGTCCAGGCTCTTTAATATTCTACAACAACCATGTTCTGCATATTCATCTTAAAAGAATGATTGTTTCCAGAATTTCACCATACAAAATTTCTGAAAGGCTTGCGAAATTCTGAATAATATTTACCTCATTGCAAACTGCCTTAAATAAAATAATAAACCAATTCATACTGAGATGAATATCTAGATTAACTCAGTCAGCCAACAGAACTCCCTTGACAAAGCGTCATGCTATTCTAAGTCCAACTGCTTCCTAAATCCATTACTAGCAGCACAGCCCAAAAATAAAACACGAGGAAGAAAAATTACTTCATACAAATGGCCAGTTTTTAAAATGCTCGCAATCACTCACACAAATCTACTGTAAAATATTTAGCTGCTCCCATAGCAACCCTGCTCAAACTGCTCGTGCAGAAGTAGGAAGAAAAATTTAGGAAAAAGGGTCACACAGAGATAGAAACTATCCACAATAAAGCTGACAGTTTTACAGAACACAGGCTAGAAGCAGCTGAATATACAGTATATTCAGTTAAGAGCTGCTAAAATAATCACCAGGATAATATATCGTAAAAGGTAAAACACATTGTGAAACAATTTAGGAATCTTTTGGACATAACGGAGGGTTTTTTTTAAGATATACTGAGCATGTGCTTGAAAAAAATATATTGTCAGGCTACTAAGCATGAGAATGTAAACTAGATCCATGTAGCTTAATGTAGATATTGTAAAGGTATAGATACTACTGAGAATGTGTGTGTATGTGAGCCTACCTTGACTTCAGCATGCTTTATATTTTTATTCCAGTCCCACACGGACAGCATGTGTTCATTGGAATCATCGATCACACACAGGAATGTACCAGCATCCTATGGCAAGAAAATAAAAAAAGAAAGGAATTATAAATATATATATATATAATAGGTGTTCCAATCACTTCCATGGCCACAGGTGTGTAAAATCAAGCACCTAGGCATGCAGACTGCTTCTACAAACATTTGTGAGTCGCTCTCAGGAGCTCAGTCAATTCAAGCGTGGTACCGTGATAGGTTGCCACTTGTGCAATAAGTCCATTCGTGAAATTTCCTCACTACTAAATATTCCACAGTCAACTGTTAGTGGTATCATAACAAAGTGGAAGCAATTGGGAACAACAGCAACTCAGCCACGAAGTGGTAGGCCACGTAAAATCATAGAGCTGGGTCAGCGCATGCCGAGACGCACAGTGCGCAGAAGTCGCCAACTTTCTGCAGAGTCAATAGCTACAGACCTGGACTCTAGAGCAGTGAAGACGTGTTCTCTGGAGTGACGAATCACGCTTCTCTGTCTGGCAATCCGATGGACGAGTCTGGGTTTGGCGGTTGCCAGGAGAACGGTACTTGCCTGACTGCATTGTGCCAAGTTTGGTGGAGGGGGGATTATGGTGTGGGGTTGTTTTTCAGGGGTTGGGCTTGGCCCCTTAGTTCCAGTGAAAGGAACTCTTAATGCTTCAGCATACCAAGACATTTTAGACAATTTCATGCTCCCAACTTTGTGGGAACAGTTTGGGGATGGCCCCTTCCTGTTCCAACATGACTGCGCACCAGTGCACAAAGCAAGGTCCATAAAGACATGGATGAGCGAGTTTGGTGTGGAGGAACTTGACTGGCCTGCACAGAGTCCTGACCTCAACCCGATAGAACAGCTTTGGGATGAATTAGAGCGGAGACTGCGAAGCAGGCCTTCTCGCCAACATCACTGCCTGACCTCACAAATGCGCTTCTAGAAGAATGGTCAAAAATTCCCATAAACACACTCCTAAACCTTGTGGAAAGCCTTCCCAGAAGAGTTGAGGCTGTTATAGCTGCAAAGGGTGGGCCAACTCCATATTAAACCCTACGGATTAAGAATGGGATGTCATTAAAGTTCATGTGCATGTAAAGGCAGGCGTCCTAAAACTTTTGGCAATATAGTGTATATATACATATATATATATTAGGGCTGTCAATAGATAAATTTTTTTTTAATCGCGATTAATCGCACACTTATCGTGAAATTAAGCATTCACCATTTATCTTGTTTAACACGTCCGTTTTGCCATCATTGCCTATATCCAGCAAAGTAAACCATCAGATTGAAGTGTGATTCTCACAAAACTGTATTTTTCAGCTTTTTTCAAGGTAAATTTAGATGATGTCTTTCCAAAAAAGGACACTAAATAACCAAATATTTTTTCATATAATTCTTACATTTATGTACACCAAAGCACCCATGAAAACAATCACAGCAAAAAAACGTTTCAGAATTCACAGTGTATAGTATGTGCAACAGCAAAGAGCTTGTTTACATTTTAGACAAGTCAAGTTGCGATACTGAACAGGACCACATGGAGATGCCAAAAAAACCTAAACCAACCGCCTTGACCTGCATATATACTAAAGTACACAGCAACATACACAGGACAAATCCAAATATTATCCTGAATGTGTGTGAAAACAACGTGAATGTACTGAAATGTGTCTGTGCATAAACACAATGTGCGATCAGTGCGTCGAGAGCGCTCATACATGATTTGTTTGCCCATCAATATAACGGACTCACGCGTGCTTAATGTACGACTCCTGTACGTCACCGCAATCGTCTTTACTTTGATTGCAATCCTCATCCGTCAAAACTTTCATAGCAAGAAGTTCATTTGCTTTATCCAGCCGAGAAACATAGTTTTCATATCATCTGGCCATACAGCGGTGGGATGTTTCGACGTTCCGTTCAGACAGGAACAGCGCGATGCGGGAGGGCTCGCACTCTTCAGATACAATGACAGTGTATGACAGAGAGTTCGTGTTTTAAAGTGAAACAGACACTGGAATGAATAATTCTCTCTGCCATCTCTGATATAATCAGCATGGACTTTAAGATCATCTAACTGCGTGATGTAAATTACGTTATGACGCAATTTCACATGCTTCCGTATTTTTTAATTATTAAATATCTTTAAATATGCGTTAAATTATTTTAACGCGTTAAGGATTTTGAATTAATCACATGCGTTAACGTGTTAACGTTGACAGCCCTAATATATATATATATATATTTTTTTTTTTTTTATTAGACCACCTGTCATAATAAATAGAAAACACAAATATTTTAGGAATCTGTCAAAAACGTTTTAAAACTAGTTTAAAACTAAAAATGTTATTGTCATTTACTAGGCAAATAACAAACTGAAACATCTAAATGGTCTTTATTCACACATAATAACCAACAAAATTATATATTTTATTTTTATTTTGTATGGCCTCCTTTGGCCTTGATAACAGCTTGCATTCTTGCTGGCATTGCCACAGTCTCTGTTGTTGTTGACTTCCACGTAGTTTCTAGTTGTTTCCAAAGACTTGCTTTTGATTAAACTTTTGTGCAATCTATCTTTGAATCCATTAAATCCCAACAATAATTATATTTTAGCATTAGAAACACTACTGTTGACTAAAGAGCTTACACATACTGGTGTGGATTAACCATTACAGAAATCACCTGTGGCACAAACCTTACATTGGGTGGTGGCCTAATAAATTTGTTAAGCACTGTACATGTTACAATGTTTATTTATTTACAATTAAAATTCTACTATTCAAAAACACTGTCGCAGGCTAAAAGTCAATGTTTCCAGTCTAGAAATGCTTCACAGTCCAAAAGGTCTGGATCCTTGATTATAGTATTATTTTACATATTTTATTTATTCGTTTTTTTTATATTTATACTTTTTGCACATGGGAACAGCACTCTATTCTCTCTGTCTGCTGTGTTTCAACTGGAAAGAATGCAAAATGGGAGGCAATACTCACTGAATTGGAAAACGCTACGGATCCGACACCTCGCTCAAATGTGCCGAGGCCGATCTGCTGCAGTGTCACTAGTGTGTTGGAGTCCCAAATGTGCACAAAGGGCTGAAGAGGCTGACAAACACACATAACCAGCATAAACGCACAGAAAACATAAGCGGGTAATTGATGCACAACATAGACATGGAGTTTGTTTGTTATTTTCCATTTTTTATGACTGTTACACTATTTCTTTAATTTGTTTTTATAATTTTAATCATCATTTTTCCTTTACAAGTTAAATGAAATGGGCATGTGATGTGACAAATTAATTTTAAAAGGAAAAACTATTACAATTGCATATGAGGTCATGAAATCTACATGCATAAACAAAAGAATTTGCAAAATGTATATATTATGTTATAAATGTATATATTATATGAAGTATAGTATATCACACTAGAATTTTGACTTCCCAAAACTATCTAAAGTCAACTACCATACTAATTAGTTGCAATGTAAAGCTAAAAAGACATGATCATATCACATCTTGTTAATTAGTGGAATGTGATTTATTCACCTTGCCATCTTTGTCTACCCCTGCTGTCTGTCCAGATGCTACACGCACCTTGTCCGGGTGGACAGCAAGACTACAGGCCAAAAAGTAAGAGGAAAAAGTAAGGACATAATAATCAGAAAAAAATTAGGTGCTCATCTAAATAACTCTCTAAACTCACCATCTGACACAGTCTGTGTGCTTGCGATAATGTCTTTGTGTTTGGTTGCTGATATGATACAGAACCACCACGCACGCAATAAAATAAACCGCTTCTCCAGACGGCAACAGGTAAAGGTTTGCTCGACAGTCCCGTCCCCTGTAACCATAGCTGGAAATAAAAGGATCAAGGAACATTTGCGAAAAACTATGCATTATACAAAGGAAATCTAATTCACTGTGTTTGGCAATGTGAGGTAATATAAGATTTTCAGAAAAAGATGATTGATACTGTTTCCAAAATAATCGAGAGAACAGGTCCTTTGTTCCGAACTTTGCATCATGGGTGCACTCCCCAAAAATATGAAATTGAGAAGTTCAATTGTTCAATTGGAAGAATATGTCCTGTCTTTCAATAAGTTAATGGTTTAGTTTTCTTTTTTTTTTAGATTTATTTTTGGCGAGTTTTGCCTTTATTATGATAGGATAGTACAGAGTGAACAGGAAGAGAGGTTGGAGAGAGAGAGGGACACAGGACTCGGGTCGCCCGAAGCACAACGGCGCTATATGTCGGCGCACTGCCCACGAGGCTATCGGCGCGACATGGTTGAATTAACAAATAAATATATACATATTTGCATGTACGCAATAAAATTACATATTTTAAATTTAGTTTATTTTATAATTACTTTACAATTAATTTATATGAAAGTAAATGAAGTTTTAATTTATTTTATTTTCAAATGTAATACATTAATAAACAAATAAATGCTAAAAAAACAATGACAAAAGATTGTTTTAGGATACACCCAGTCGAGATCCAGTTTCTGTGAGGGAAGATCCATTTTCAGCTCCTCGTAGTTTAGAATGTTGGAAGGAATGTACATGGTGATTGGTCGTCCACGGATGAACATCTTGATTGACTGATCTGTAAGCAAAATGAATGTGACTTGAGACATGTGAATGCACAACATGAAAATGTGAAAAAGCGTGAGCACTATAGCTTGGATTTTTTCACTTCAGTGGTGCAACATATTATATAACATACAAAATTATTATTATTATTTATGAGAAAATGTTTAGGCAACAATTAGTTAGAATTTAGTCCATGATAGAAACCTACTCTGAGTTCCCCTCCTGGATCCCTGAGAACCTGTTAAAAGATAAAACACAAACAAACATTATCTCTGCAGCTGCAAAACACATTAGGAATTCCTGCAGCCCGACTGCACTCCAACTAGCTCTACAGGGAGCTCCTATGAGAACACCTCTCTGACTCGTCGCTCTCATTGTCTGGACCTGGTTTTGCACTACATCGACAGGGAAAATTCTGTTTTTAACAGGGCTTTTTAAAAGAAATGAGGCAAGCAAGTCAATCTGTGTGTCCACTGCAATGGAATGATAATAAAAGCAACAGCCAGAAACCAATAAGCAAAGTTTGCGTCACAACATCACTGACAATTGAAGATCTTTTACATAATATGGGTTGTTTTGATACAAGTGAAAGTGGGAATATCTCGTATTCCTCAGAAGTTTTGAGTTTAAACTATATACGATTCCAGCAGGACCGCTATGTCAATGTTATCAGAGAGATGTCGCCCAGGTGACGCTGAAACAACATTCCATAAATGTATGTGTCAGTTTCATCCCAGAGGGGAAAGACAACATATGTTTGATGTTGAGCGCAGTCACGATATTTCAAATAAATCCCCCCATTTATTTTTCCCATTCATTACAGTGTGCAGGTGAATAAATTATTGAAACGCCACACGCACACAAATGAGAAGGCCAAGGCAGGGATGTGAAAATGTGGTGTGAATTTCTGGCATGCAGGGAAAAGGAAACAGACATCCATCATCCTGGTCAGAAAAAAAAGTCGAGTAGTGCGGTTGCTTAACCGACGAGAGTAACTTTCCAGTGTGAGCACAAGCACTCCTGTGTCTAACTGCTGAAGGGAACATGCATAATGAATAAACAAACAAATAAATATATAAAGACTAGACATGAGACCACTAATGGCTTATTATGGTAATTAAAATTCGCCTGTGCTCAGTAACACTTACTCATAAATGTTTATATGCACAGTGACCTCACTGCACCACATTGCATTTGGAGAGAATCTGTTCTCTAATCTAGAATTTTTTTGTCTGGGATTCATGAAGCTACTGCAGGGAGTCTGTGGATGGATACACTACCGTTCAAAAGTCTGGGGTCAGTAAGATTTTTTATTTTTTTTTTAGTAAATTAATACTTTTATTCTGCAAGGATGCATTAAATTAATCAAAGTGACAGTAAAGACATTTATAATGTTACAGAAGATTTCTATTTTAAATAAGCGCTGTCCTTTTGAACTTTCTATTAATCAAAGAATCCTGTAAAAAAATAAATGTCAGTTTCCACAAAAATATTAAAGGATTAGTTCACTTCAGAATTAAAATTTCCTGATAATTTACTCACCCCTATGTCACCCAAGATGTTTATGTCTTCCTTTCTTCAGTCGAAAAGAAATTAATGTTTTTGAGGAAAACATTCCAGGATTCTTCTCCGTATAGTGGACTTCACTGGGGTTCACCGGGTTGAAGGTCCAAATTGGTTTCAATTAAGCTTTAAAGGGTTCTACACGATCCCAGACGAGGAATAAGGGTCTTGTCTATCGAAACGATCAGTCATTTTCTAAAAAAAATAAAAATGTATATAGTTTTTAACTATAAATGCTCATCTTGCACTAGCTCTACGATACGCCACGCATTACACAATCACGTTGGAAAGGTCACGTGTGACGTAGGTGGAAGTACGGCGGTAGGGCGAAAAACTCAATCTCATTTTCTTCTCCAACTTCAAAATCGTCCGACATCATTGTTTTACCTTTTTTCGTAAAGGCCGTTTGACTTAGTCTTTGCACGTTCACTTTGTAGACACTTGATTGGTACTCCCGCCTACGTCACGCGTGACCATTCCAACGTGATTACGTAATGCGTGGCGCATCGCAGAGCCGTACAAGACGAGCATTTGTGGTTAAAAAGTATAAACATTAATTTTTTTTAGAAAATGACCGATCATTTCGCAAGACAAGACCCTTATTCCTCGGCTGGGATCGTGTAGAGCCCTTTGAAGCTGTACTGAAACTGCAATTTGGACCTTCAACCCGGTGAACCCCAGTGAAGTCCACTATATGGAGAAAAATCCTGGAATGTTTTCCTCAAAAACCTTAATTTCTTTTCAACTGAAGAAAGAAAGACATAAACATCTTGGATGACATAGGGGTGAGTAAATTATCAGGAAATTATAATTATAATATAAGAAGTGAACTAATCCTTTAAGTAGACACTAGCTATGTTTCCATCCAAAGTTGCGAATTTAACTTATGCACAAAATTGGAATATTGCATAAAACATTTGTGAATGAAGCAGCGTTTCCAACCCATGTGTTCAAGAGAACAAAATCATCACTACCTGAGAAACTGGTTCAAAATATCTGTAATAAAAATGGAAGTTGCTGTAATCGGGGAAGAAACTGTGGCTTTTTTCTGACATCATAAATGACTTGTGTCTCAGAGCACGCAGAAAAAAAACCAATGAACGCTGTCATGTTATCTTGCATTCGGATGCCTGGTGTTTGTTAACGCAGTCATGTGAGATGCTTCTGGGAGGGAATTACAGCAAATCATTCTGATGACAGACTTTGGCTTCATCTGGTCTGCTGCATCATCATTTGATTGGCTTGCCTCTGTATAGTGTATAACACACTTTAAACAAATGTAAATATCTCTCAGATTATACAATGGCACAGTAAATCCAGGACATGGTAAAGGAAGTAGAGGTACATAATGTAACAATCAGCATAATGCAATAATATTATTTATGAAAGTAATTATAGAGGCGTAATGAGAAAAACAAGCGTTATTACATTAGTGGGTTCCTGGGCTGGCTAAGACCGCCTTGGTTAAAATGGTAGATAAAAAGCTGAAAGAAATGAGTTGTTCCCATTATTATTTTGAATCCATGGGTGTATGTATGAGGCGCTGATGAGAGATTCAAATATATTATGTTGCTGATTCTTTAAATATTCTTTTTCATTCTTTAGCTGAGGGAAAAACATTTTATTCAAGAAATTGTAACCTGACACTCCTGACGTTAGGAAACTGACAATGACATGATGACTACATGACGAGTGACATTCAGAAAGATTAAAAGCATCTTGTTTTCCTAACACATGACAGCTTTTCCAGTAATCAAACACACTGCAAGGCATGAGAATAGAAAGGAGCATTGTAAACTGCATAAATAGTGTGACAATAAGTAACTGAAGATCTCTATATACAGGGCAGAGGTACCTCGGGAATTTAAGTAAAAAATGGGAAAACATCGACCTAATGCAAGTCTGAATTATGACACAGGCTGCTCAGATAAGAATAATAAAGAAAAAGAAGGAGAGATGAAGTGAGAGATGCCTTACCTGTGCTAGAGATAAGATCTTTTGCCCGGCTATGGAGACAAACACATCATTGAATTAATAAATGAATCATTTAACATACTGAAAACAGATAATATATATTTAAACATGGCAATCACATCAACCCTTCAACACAACAAGAAATGTGTTTGTTTTTTAACGACATGTCAGCATCTTTAGCTATTTTATCACAAAAACCATACTTCAGTTATAAAACTAAATTATTATTATAGAAACTAAAGCTATTTAATACCCATTTTACAATAAACTTCATGACAACAAGATTCTCATGATATGCATTCAAATACTATATAACTTAATCTCTATCGAAAGCATCTGTGGCATTCTGTCAATGTGTCCTAAATCATTTTCACTTTCCACTTTGAGTGCCCCTGTTATGCTGTTATGCGAAAATTACCTTTCATGTAGTGTGTAATATAGCTGTCTGTGAATGTAAAAGGTCTGCACAGTTTTAAAGATCAAAGTGCAGGACAAATAAAGTTATTGTCTCCTAAAAGAAAACACTCAGGAATCAAACACTGAGGAAGCCTCCAGAGGTGAAATTCAAATTTGTTAATAGGCGTTTCGTTTCCGACACGCGCTGTAAGCGGTAGACCAATCACAACAGACTGGACCGTCTGACCAATCAGAGCAGAGTAGGCTCCTGGAAATGAGGGGTTTAAAGAGACCGAATCATTTATGGAACCATTTCAGACACTGTGAGAAAAGAGATGATGCTGAAATGTATATTATGAGAAAATTAAAGTGTTTTTTGATCTTGGATGCATGTAAACCTATTGTAGGAGACAAAATTAGAAACATTTAAAATAGCACAATAGGGGCACTTTAAGTTTAAAAAAAAAAAAAAAAAAAAAATGGAGATACTAGGTGCCTTACATACTTTTCTACACACTTTTCTTTATCAGTTGGGCCAACTGATAAAACTTTATAAAGTAACTTTTTACATGATATCCAAGCAAGGATGGACGTAACAACTAATCCTACACGGAGCAAACTCCACCGACAGGAAAGGATGATTTAGACAACTTTACAACTCAAATAACAGAATCATTGTAAATGCTTGAATGATAATGTGAGCATCACAGTTTTTCTTTAAAAGCCTCTGATAGACTTGCCTCAAAGACATCTATTGTACGTGCATTACCACAACAATCTTTCTGTTGTTTCTATAAACTGAGGGATGAGTCATAATAATTTTCTGTGGTAATCGACAGCATCATAGATTGTGTTGATAGAGATGAACTTATTTATTTACTCTGAAATATTCACTTATGATAAGTGAAAAGTTCAGAGTATGCTTGAACTGAAGAAAACGGCTCTCACCTCTCCAGACTTGGGGACCGTGTGAGTAAGTTTGTCGAGGAGGCCGCTTTCTTAGAAAGCCGCTGTTTGGTCTTGTCTTGGGAGTCCTTACTTTTCTCACTGTTCCTCCTGACCCTGATTTCAAGAAGAGACATTCGTCAGTTACTGCATGTGGCATGAAATCAGATTCACAGAGCGCATGCAAGCAGTAATTAATGCAGATATGAGCATGTTAACGTGAACATCACAGAACGTGCTTAGCATGTTTTGAGTTTCCCATCAAGTTTGGACAGCATGCAAATGCACCTACATTATCAAACCCACTACCCACAATCACCCAGTCATGCAAATACACACAAGAAAACCATGCAAAAAAAAAAATTAATGCCACTAGAGTTACAGTGAATTTGCCCCATATACTTATTGTGTGTGGGAGTATGAGTCTGTGCTCAGTGAGGGATTGTTTCCTCTAGCACGCCCTATTTCCTGTTCTTCTGAATACCCTTAGAGGCATCCAATAAAAGCTACATGAAACAGGAAATAACTGTGGTCACGTGATCAATGATGATACTTGTGGTGACAGACAGAGAAGTGAAACGCAGCTGATAAAGGGGACTGTCCACTCTTAA